>CM046672.1:41651913-42356913 GCA_025594165.1 Tamias sibiricus
GAGAGATTTTAGAGAGCTAAAATAAGTGATTTACCCTTGATTGAAAGACTAATAAATATGCTTTTTCCATGACAGGTGTAGCAGTTAGCTACTGCTGTGTAACAAAGTACCCCATAACTTGATGGTTAAAACAATGGCAATTTATGTTTTCTCACAGGTCTTTGGGTCAGATGGTCCTAGCTAAGCTCAACTGATTTTAACTGGACTAACTCATATTTCTGTCAATTATTAGAAGATTGGCTGGGGGCTAACTGGTCTAGAATGGTTTTGGCTGGGACTATTTCTTGGTGTACCATGCATTTTCTCATTCCCCAGCAGAACAGCCTGGGCTACTTCTCATGGCAGAGACTCTTCCAAGAGAGCAAGTAGAAAAACGCAAGCACTTTTTCATGATTCTGCTTATATTATTAAACTATTGTCCCACCAGGCAAAGTTACACAGGTAGGCCCAGAGTCAGTATGGGAGGAGACTAGCAAAGGGCATAAATGAAGAGGGGCATGAAAACTGTAGCCCCAAGCACAATCAATCTCTTTCCGTGCCCAAGTTCCCCAGGGCCTCATTGAACATTAGGAACAGCAGTGTGGACAGGTCGGGATCAAATGCTTTACAGGTTATTTTAATTCCTTCAATCTCAGGGCCCCACTATATAATGAGATGCTCTGTTAGGCTTTTTGGATGCGTTCTGAGGTCCTTCCTGCAGTTGCCTGCTTTGACACCACTGGGTCTGCTGGTAGGCTCTCTTTTAAAAGGCTGTCTTGAAAGGATTTGCAAGTTCTTGACAGACTCAGGCTGCTCCAGTCCCAAAGGTGTGGGGATGGGATCAGATGATGCCACTTGCTGAGTGTGAAAATCCCTGCCCTTCCTCTCCCTCTTGTTCCTTGTTGAACTTTTTCTCTTTCCTCTCTTCCGTCTTGCCCTGAGGACCCTCTCTCACCCAGGGCTCCTGGGATGGACCATGCGGTCCCTGGTGGACCGCACTGAGCACAGTCTACAGAGAGCTGCTGGCTGAGGACCCCTGCCCTATGGTGCCCCTTTCTGAGCTCTGATGCCCCCTTGTGCTTCCTGGGTTTGCACTGCAGTGAAGGACCAGCACTTAAGACAACTAGGGTCTGTACAACAGGTCCCTAGAATGGGCCTCCTGTCCCTGATGGATAGGAGCTGATATCTTTCAGGGAACTGGCATCAGAAATCTGACCCTCGGAAAAGTGGGTCTCCTTAGGGCAGCTATGGGCAGATGCCTGAGAGGCAGCGGGTTTATGGAGCAGGGTACCCACGTGAGCCTGTGGGCATGGGAGGCAGGAATGGGAACAAGACTCCCTCATCCACTTCTCCAAAGGAGGACTGGGTGAGCCCAGGAGTCACTGATGGATGCTCTGGCAGGGAAGTAGCCATCACCAAAGCCCTCTGAGTTCAGGTCACGATGACTCTGCTGGGACTTGCAGAAACAATGGGGACTTAAGAGAATCCTTGCTTATCCCCAAGCCCCAGGAGGCTTTCTGTCTTTTCCTTTGTCTACCTAGGGCATTTTTCTCACCTGGGCATCCACCAGGATAGACCGGGAAGCCCAAATCCTACTGCTTGAAGCCCTTCCTACTGGTGGCCCCACAGACACCCGCCCAGAACCCTGCAGGTCAGGTGGGGGTGCGGGTGGAGAGGCTGTGTCCACAGGAAGTGAGCAACTGGGGCAGCGGGCTGGCCCAACATTTTCCAAGATCTGTATGAGCCCATTAGACCCCATTTAACACAGAAATAGTTTGCCAGAAGAATTTGGTATTAACTTCTGGAATTACAAGCATTAACAACTTTCTTTATTTAGAAACCCCCGAATTCAGGATTCCACTTGAACCTAGAGAACTTGACCTTAGAAAATCCACCATAGGAATACAATAACTGTTTTAAAGAAAAGAAGCAATAAACCAATTGATAAGTTCAACTAACCACCTGCCTGGAAATTTATCATGAACTTACAGTCTCTGGCTGTGGTGGAAGCTTTTTCTTTGAGGATCAGGAACGATTTTTTTCTTTAATGAAATCTTTTTGGGGGGTGGGTACTGGGGATTGAACTCAGGGGCACTTAACCACTGAGCCACATCCCCAGCCCTATTTTGTATTTTAGTTAGAGACAGGGTCTCACTGAATTGCTTAGCGCCTCTCTTTTGTTGAGGCTGGCTTTGAACTTGCAATTCTCCTGCCTAAGCCTCCCAAGCTGCTGGGATTACAGGCATGCACCACCGTGCCTGGCTAGAAACGTTTTTTTCTTGAAGGAAAAAGAGAGGCCAAGGCTGTGTTCCTCCTGATGAGGACTTTCAGGACCTCTTCTGACTGGAAAGAGGATGATAAAGGGATGAAGAAGTTGTGTCCCAGAACAGGTGCCAAGAACCCAAGACAGTTGAATATCATAGGATTCCAAGTGGAATTCTCTAAGGGACAGAACTGAGATAGAAAGAGGGCAAGGGTCTTACCATGAACGAAGCAGATTTTAGCTGTGTTCCTGGTAGCAGAAACTCCCTATTTGCTTCCAGAAACTTTGGCCAGCAGCTGAAAAGCCACAAAATCTGTCAGTTCAGGGAAACATTTGGAGTGGGTAGCTCATCCCCCAGATAAAAGGGAGGGAGCCCAAGCTCCCCTCTGGGACACCTACTGCCCAGGGGTCATGATCAGGAGGAGTTTCTGCTGCCAAACTGTTGAAAACAATGTATTACATACTGCAATTTCCCAAGTTACTGGGGCTGATGATCTGAGTTCTCTTACCAGTTCCTTCTTTGACTGACCTTGGGAAAGCCTCCAACTCTATCAGGTTCTCTGTCTGTGACACGAAGGGGTGGCACTAGGGCATCCCCAATGGCCTCAGCAGCATTGATAGTCACAGGACCTGTTGGAAGGAGACCCCAGTCACTGAGCAGCGTTGTTAAGGCAGATGCGGGAGTCACAGGAGGGGGTTCCCTAGCAAGCTGGGGCCATGCTAGGTGATGGTTTAGGGAGAAGGGGACTCAGCACCTTTGGCCCTTTCTGGGCTAGTCTGACTTCTCCAGAGGACGCCAACAGTAGTCTTGTAGTCTGGCTGCAGTGCTGGGAGGAGGGCTTTTGAGAGGACAGTCCATAGGCAAGGCCAAGGGGGCTGGCAGGTGCTACCGCCTATTTGCAGAAGGGCTTCCCTGGCATCCAACAAGGGCATGGTTGTGCACTGTGTGTGTGTGTGTGTGTGTGCGTGTGTGTGTGTGTGTGTGCTGAACTGCTGCAACAGAGCCCAGACCCTCCAGGGGCACTGCACACCTCGGTCCTGCAGTGGATGGATGCTTCCAAATTGGGGCTCTGGCCAGGGCTGGTCCCCAAGGCTGGGCTCCAGCATACAGCGCCCACCCTACTGCAAGCAGCTAGCAGCAGGAGGAGGGGCTTCCTCTCCACTGCTCCTTGAGGAACTTGGGCAGATAATGCCACTTAGCTCCTATGTTATTTACACTCTCAAATCCCCTGGCAGCAGGAGGATAAGGGATCAGTGGTAAGAAAGCTGTTGGTGAAGGTGCTGTGTGTTTAGTCTGGATGTAGTGAAAATGTGGTTCCCCCGTGGCCCAGCCATTGCGATTTCTCTCCCTGCAGTGTAACATTACTCCTGGTTAAATAAAAGTGTGTGAATATCTCTACAAGTGGATATATATCTATGCAAAGCACAGTTCAGAGCATTCAAAGATACTAGAGACACAGCCCCGAACGCTCTCTAACTCCTCTCAGCCAATCCATGCCCATCCTTCAGAATGAACTCTCTTCCTCAGTTCTCTAAAAAGCCTTCCAGAACCCTACAGGTTTCTTCCCTGTTTGCATCCTCCTAAATTCTCAAACCTGCCCCTTGCAGAACTTGCACCTTTGTATATTTTTCATTTTGCTGTCTGCTGTTGAATCCACCTTTTCTCTCAGATCATAACTACTTAAAGACACAGTTTTAGGCACATGGAGAATGCCCAATAAATATGCTGACATTATTCATACGTGGCAATCCTGGCTTAATAGGAACTTAAACCTGTACTACTTCCTGTGATAGTCCCTTGGAGGGACAAGAATCATCATGACAGCATCAATCAATGTATTGCTAGTTCTTGGCACAGTGTTAAGCACACAGTAGACCCACAAAAACGTGTAGAATAACAAATAAAATGATGAATTAATGGATGGATGGGTTAATGAGCTTGGCTATTGATGGAGATATAAGAACAGTAGTTTTGACTCTAGTGATCTACAGATCTTTAGGAGTACTGGTTGGAAATTTAGGAAGCAGTCCTCTCACTCACAGAAATGGTGTGGTGTTTACCAAGCCTTTTGTGTGCTGAGAGTCAACAGTCATCTCGAGGTAACCTTAAGCCCTCTTCCAAGCCGTCTCACTGCTACTCTAACACATTCCTTTCTCATCTTCACCTCTGCCCCCTCCCCATCTTTCCTGAGATGCATCCCACTTGGGGTGCCTCCTTCCTCACCCACACCCATCATTCAAGGCCAGTCAGGCCTCACATCCTCCAGCAAGCCTTTCCTGTGACTCTAGGTAACATGAGCCTTTCTCCTACTTGACGTCCCTAAGAATATCCCCTCATTTGTCTGCAAAACGGATTGACGTTGGAAACATCAACTTCAGTGTTTGTCACACTGCAGTGGAAAGTACTTGACCTAATTTCTTCATTTATGCAAGAAATATACATTAAGCTTCTATATATCAGTCAGGCACACAAGATCCCCTACCCCTTACACACCCCCTCAAAATAACCACTGACCTCCTCAGAACCCAGATCGAGCACTTAATAGCAATGTGTCTTCGGGTGGGTTGTAAGATCTAAGACTGAGTTTCCAGAACCACATCTGTCTCCAGGGTTTTCATAAGGGAAGAAACAAAACTCACATGCAATGCGTCCAGCACTGTGTCCTACTCCAGGAAACCTGAGAACCTCTGCTTCTCCTTGTTCTGTCCCTGGATGGAGGAAGTTCTGGCAGTAACATAAAGCTGCTTCAGTGTCCTTCCACTGGGGCAAGAAGGGAACTCCATAATTGGGAATCAGCCTAGACTGGTTGGTGAGAACATCATCAACCTGCAGGTTCTGTTCCCTGTCCACAAACGTGGGAGCTTCCCAGGTCCTAAGTCTAACCTGGAGAGGAACACAGCTGAAATTCAGAGCCCAACGGCCCAAATGTAGCTGGAAGAGGAATTGGTGAAAAAGCGCCTTTGAAAACCAACCTGGTAAACCGTGCACGTACTTTTCTTCCTCATTTTCTTCCTTCCTTTCTCCTTCTGGCACTTGGTATCATTTCTAATATCAAATATCATTTTTAAAAAAGCTTTCCTGGCCAGCCAACTTCTAGAAGGTAGTCATAAGCCGGGAAATTATTTGCAATCCCCTCTTGAAGCAGTTGTACCTTCTGGAAATTAATTACATTTTTAACACAGTTAGCCTGCTTTTTGCCTACCTGTGAAATATTGTGTGGATTGAGAGTACCGCGAGTATCGTATAGTATTTAATATGCAGTATTGTAGTCCAAGAAACATTTGTCAACATTATATAATAATCTATGATCAAAACACTAAAACTTGTCAACTCCCAGAGTCAGTTGCGTTCTAACTCTACAACCGAAACTCATTTAAAAGTAAATGAAAGTCAAGAGGATGAGATTCAATTAAAATTAATTTAAAGTATGGAAAAAATGATTCACAATGATATAAATCAGCACACGGTTATTGCCCACTTTATCTTATCCTATAAGGGACTCTCTAACAACAACCAAAAGAGACTCCTGATTGAGCAAAGGACATACTGATGCAAATAACATGATCCTGTCCACCCAAATCTTGAGAAAAGATTTGAAGGGAATTAAGATACCGTTTTTCTTCTGGATCCTCAACCAGCCATCCCCACCATTGCTACTTTTTTGGACGGATGCATAGCAGGAATCCAATTTTAAAAATCTTTCTTTGTTTCTTCCCTCCTCCCCCCAATTTTTGAGTATGCATGCAATTGCACTGATAGTAAGATCTTAGCAGGGAAATTAACTTCAATAATCTATGGATTACAAGACATATCAAACCTTCAAAGCAACCCAATGTTAGATCTATTCTCTGAAGGGTTGAAATGACTTTAATAGTTAACAACAAATGATAGGATGCATTTTTCCCAACTAAATCAAGATCTGTTGGCCTTGCTTTCCCATGCTCCAAGTCTCTCAATTATGGGAAGCACGTTCTCCATCCACCACCCATTCCGAAGCTCTGGAGGTGCTGGCCTCCCACTGCCGCTGGGCATCTGCATCCTTCTTCAGCAGGCAGGATAGGCTGCAGCATGGAGAAGAGCCTCCTCAGACTCCTGGGAAGCCCCCTGCTGCATGCAGTCACTCACACCCTCCACTGTCAACTGAGCTACTGATCTTCAGCCTGGTAACCCGAAAAGCTCACTCCCTGAACTAATTACCAATGTCATGTTTTAGGTGGCAGCTTTCTAGGGGACAACTGCATCCGTCAGTAGAAGGCCGGTGGGAGCAGTGCTTGATGCTTGGTTCTGCTAATGGGGTCAAGGCTGGGGAGAGGCCTAGAGTCTGCTTGTGCGCAAACCCTTCCTGACCTGCTTATTCCCCGTTAAATTTGCAGCCTGCAGCAGTGCTAACTCTGAGGTTCACGAGGTTAAGTTGAAGAGGCTTCTGTAATTGGTGCATTAGAAAGGCACTTCTGTTTACTAACTTACTGCATTTGGTGGATGCAGGTGTGGTTTTGCCACATGTGGCCTTTCTACTTGTGGCACTCTGCTTCCTACTATGGGAGTCCCACTAGATCTCACAGGCCCCAGCTGCAAAGTACACTCAATCTTCATCCAGTAGCAACATGTGGCTTCCCGGGGAGCTCCCTCAGGCGGCAGCTGTGCCTTGAATCGCAGATGCACCTGCTGGGCTGGAGGTCAAATTGCTTAGGAACTGATCTTTACGAGCTAATGCTGCAGTCTGTGGCTGTCCTAGCAGATAGCAGCACTTTTGCAGAATGAGCAGGGGGTTCTGGCGCCTGACTGTGGGCATCACCCCATGAAGGGGTGCAGCCCTGAGCACAGGTTCTGTTCAGATACTGATGTGGTCCCGGCTGCATCAGTAAAAGCTGAGTGTTCTGTTTGCTGTGGTCAGTGACAGGACCAAGGTGTTACTTGTACAGTCCCAATATCCCACTTGAGGAAGAGATTGATGGAGTGGGGGTCAGCTGAAGGAGAGAAGCAAGAGGATGCTAGGTCTAGAATCACACGAGGTGACAGTTTTCCAATGTGGGGCACGTGCCATTCACCTAGGATCTGATGATGGCAGTGAAGCCACTGCCCATGGAAACATGGGAAATTTCATCCCCTTTCCCATTCTTTTCTGGTCTTTCTGACTAAAACTAAAAAGAAAATATCAGTTCGGTGCTGCTCTGTCTTTAACACCTCTCCAACACTTGCTAATCACAGTTTTTAACCCAGAGGGAGAAGGTCTTAGGCCCAGAGCCTTTTCAGGCAGTTGATTCTGGCTGGAATTTAATAACACTCTCCTGTTTTCATTGTTTCATTAGTGTGACTATTTTCTAATTATGTCAAGTAGTACTGGGTTTCCACTTATGGTTCTGATATAAAGCTTTCTTTTAGAATAAATTTATTAAAAAGTAAAAAGAGCTGTTTTTTTTTTTTTTTTTTTTTTTAAGTAAGGAAATAATTGTACAGGTAATATGAGATTATGGCCAGAGTCACAGAGGCATTAGGAAGACAAGCACAGTTTGGGAACACTGTGATAGGTGGTGTGGCCAGAAGAGCAGGCTGTTCATGAAGCTGCTGGGATGGTGTGTTGGTGAAGGGTGGAGGTCTTAGGATATGCTGAAGAATCTCCGGGAAAGCTGGAGGACATGAGACCGAAGTTCAGAATAGGAAGGGACTTCTTTTTGATGACCACCTTCCAACCTGGGAGGATACCTGGGAAATGGTGTGGAGCTGTCTTTGCAGAGGCTTCATCTACATGGAGACAGGGGCTCTGTGTCAATCTGCGGACCCTGCTGGCTCCCGGTTGGCTGCTCTTGCAAATCCAGAAGGGCAGTGATGTTGACTCTTACTGCTGGAGATGGTTACTAAAGAGGTTGCTTTGGGCCATGAACTTGAGGAGTCCATCTATAAGCCATGTTTTGTCTGAAAATGGATGCTGTTGGAAGAACTGGTTCTCATACTAACCACCTCCTTCTAGAGGTGGTCCTCAGGTTATGATATCTGAGTATTGAGTGCAAATGGTTTACTTGGGGGATGATTCAGGAAGGACGGGTGTGGAGTAGGGAGGGATATGAGGCAAAGAAGGGAGTGGAGTCCACAGAGGATGTAATACCAAGCCAGATATTGTGGGCAACTGGGGTCCAATTCTCCTGAGAAATGCCAGGAGACGATGTTGAGCTTGCCTCAGAGTTATCACCATCTAGCTGCAAGAAAGCTGGGGCATGAACCCTCCAACTCTCCATCACCGTAGGCCTGGGGTTGCTCCCCGATGGGTCAGCCCTCTGGCACTCCCACCCTGCCCTGCATGTATGCTGAGCGCATTTTCATGTCCATAGAAACGGCTTCAGAATGAAACTCCAGAAGTTCCTCTCAGCAGCCTTTGCATGTAGAGAGGAATATGGATAGGGCGCTATTAGCATCTGCCCAAAAGGTCTTCTCTTAAGGTGATAAAAAGTTGATTTTGATTAAAATCAGCTCCTTGGACTCCATTCAGATGACTCACTTTTCTTGGTGACTCCCAAAGCGTGATGGGCCGGGAGACTCAAACCTGTACCTCCCTTCCATCAGGCCTGGACTGTGGAGACTTTGGCCATGCCAGTGCCATGGAATAGCCCCACAGGCTCTTTGCTCTGGTGCTTGAGGGCCTTGACAGCCTCAGTGGACACCAGGGTGCTGTTGTGCTCTCATTCTGGCTGATCCGTGATGGAGAGGTGTTGGATTGTGGCTTCACATCGATCTTTCTTTCTTCTTTACTCCCTGTTCCTAGGGTACTTGAGCCCTGGTGTCCTGGGCAAAAGAAAGTGGGTGACAGGCAAATCTCTTTATGGCTTTAATGACTTTCAGCATGGCTTTCTTGACTGTCAAAGCCTTTGCTTTGCCTTTGGTTTTGGGAAGGTGAGAGCCTTCTTATAGTAGATTTTGAACTCTCCTTTCCCTCCATATTCTATCAGCTTGTACTGAAGTCCACAGCCTGCTTGCATAGGGGGACATTAACACCCCTCTTTCTGCTTGACATTTCAGCCCCAAAGGAGTCAAGACATGGGCCTCACTGTACTAGTACCTCTCAAGGCCCTTTGTACTCCTGGGCCAGCTGAAGAGCAAGGACCTTGGACCTGATTGCTCCAAATGACCCTCCTAATTCTACTGTTCTTAATAAGTCAGTTCATATAACTGAAGCACAGTTAGTTCAGTTTCTTTGATGTCCAGCTGTTCGAGGGAAAGCTGGCCATTAGGTACAATGGTTGATAACCTTCCCAAGAAGTAAAATAACTGGAAAATGGCAAAGGATGCCTGTAGAAAAATGGGGAAGACCAAGGAAATGTGGTGCATCCTGAGCCCTACGGCCCCACACAGAATCCAAGTGTGCATAAATGGGAGATATCTCCCGAGCAGATGAATTGTTACCAATTAGACACTGATCATTCAATGGTGGTAGTGATGGGGGGGAGACAAAGATAAGTGTTACTCACTCATTTGGAAGAAAAAATTCAGACCAGAAGCAGATGCCACCAGAGGGAAAACAGTCCTTCCTTTTGCAAAGGCAGTGGGTATGCATGAGATGACAGGGCAAGGACCTGCAGGTGTCCTTGCTGCCCGTATCTTCTATAGGATTGCTACTGCCTTTCTTCTGTAACCTCCCTCAGCCGCCTTGTTCTACTGTTCTAGAGAATCTCTTCTGTCTGAGTTGCAACCACCTTGGACAGGTTGCTGGAGCAGCTCAAGGAGACACAATAGTCTGCACTGGGCTTTCAATCACAAACTGTAATTCTATTAACATATAGGAGAACACACATCCCTTGGAGAGGGGCTCTGCCCTTGAGAATTTCTTTGCAACATGAAGAAGGTGGCCTTGGAAAACTTTCTCAGCAAAGTTTGGAGAGTTTAGTACTCACTTGCTGAGCAGGTATGGAAGCATTTCTCCTGCACTTTGGAAATCATTTGAATATTTATAAATTTAAGTATTTATTTTCATATTAAAATTAAAGCTCTATTGTCTTGCAACTAACCTGCCTTGTTCTGCCACTCCAAAACAAAACCTTCTCTGGTGTGATAACCTTTATTTATAGATGGCAATAAGCATATTTAGCAATATTATTATTCATGACCCTTGCACTAAATATCATAATCAGAATACAGATGTGCAGGGTAATTTCCATGCACAAGTCACTATGCATCAAATTCTTGCAAAGCAAAAATAGCATCCGTTTTGGGATAAATTATCCATTGGTGTTGCATAAAGGTGTCAAAGTGGCACAAAGGATTTCAAGTAGTAGAATATGAAGAGATGTTTAAATCAAGCAGTGCCAATGCTCCAGGAAAGCAGAGGGATTTTTCCATTTATCTTCTTCTGCCAACTTATTTGATCACGTTCTTTTGCTAGACCCATTTCGTAGGATGTGGAATGAAAATGGGTCAGGCGGGTGAATGCCCGGATGTAAAGTACGGCTGGATGAACTAAGTATGACCCCCTGCCCCCCACTCTGAATATCTTCTTTACCTTTGTCAGGACTAAAGATGCAGATTTTCAGATAAGCAGCACACTCAAGCTCAGCTCACTAATTGACTGAACAAGATGCGGTCACACTTTATACACCATTCCATAATGGATTTTCATGTTTGTGAATCCTAACTGGCTGTGGAAATGAAAAGCAAATGTCTCATAATCACAAATATCTTCTGAGTTTGTTTTTTTTTTCTAAACCCAAAGATTAAATCAACTTTACCCCCCATTTGCCAGCAAGTTCATGGTTATAGAAGGATGATAAGTGATTGGGTGATGGACATATCCGTTGTGCTACTGTTTAGCAAATTCTTATAAGTGATTGCTAGATATAACACATTTCTCAGTTAGGTGTTACATGAATAATTGGTATATTAAAGAAAGTGTGAAATAAACAGGTATAAAGCTTGAAATGCGTTTATTATTTGCTGAGGGTTTTCACATTCATACCATTTACAAGCCATCGTCGGGCTCAGCATCTCTTCCATGTATCTGGAGCGGAACCCTTCATTAAACCTGCTGTAAAAAAGATCTTTCATGCAAACTATACCAAGTATTTATAACTACAGCCTGGTGGATCAGACAGAAGATGCTGTTAGAAACCATGCTGCCTCAAATTGGCCACAAATACCTGCATCTGTCAGTGTGGGGCTGGGGCCTCGCTGAAGTGTTCTCCCAATGAGACCGTGGCCCCTCCCTCTGTGTGGTTTCCTTCTCTTTCTCAACTCTTGGTTTCTCTTTATTGTTACCAGATCCAATCGCAGGCCAATCCCAGATTTCCTGGGCGCCAATTTGGAATAAATATCACTTTCCTGAGACTCCAGGAAAGCTCCCTGTAGTTCTGGGACAATAGGTCCTTGGACTTGAATAGCAAGGAATAATCATCATGGTGCTGATTTGAGGAGAACTCCATGGCTGAATCACCCAATATTCCAGATGGGGAGAGATTTGGGGCAGGTACCCCAAACCTTCTGTGCATTTGGTCCAACAAACTCTTGTGGATGCTGCTACAGACTGGCCAACCTTGGCCAGCATCTCACAAGCTCATCTCTCATAAATGACTTCCAATTTCTAAAATGGAGCATTTCCTAAAAAGGCAGGCAGGCAGGGCAAACCCTGTGGTGACTCTTTGGCAAAGCAAAAATCCTTCTAGTCTTTGGCGAAGTCACCCTTGGCTCTGAGCCCACCTGGTAAGGCCATGTCATCGTGCTCTTCTTTGTTTTCCCCACTCCTCCATGCCCCAACCCCTATTTGGCACTTGAGAACTCTAAAATGGGAGAAAGGCTATCAGTACCAGGGCTGGCCATCTGCCCAACTTGCAGTGACCTCTGAGACTTCAAGCATATCTCCTTGGTCTTGAGACCCGGGGCCTGCCAACCTGGCTGGTCTTCAGAGAAGGGATGAAGTTAAATAATTGGATAGACTGGAACTTTCACAGTACAGCCACATAAAGAGGAGGAGGAGGAGGAGACAAGTCTAGACTTAATGATAGCATCAACTGTCCTTGGAGAGAAGCCAGCCTCCCAGAGTCTATCCTATGTCCCTTTCACTCACTATCACCCTCTCATTCATATTTGCTACATCTGTGTCACCTGTAGTGTCTTTCCTGGGGCTATGATGAACTGCACTGTACTGTGCACACACACACACACACACACACACACACACACACACAAAACCAAACGCAAGAGTTCAACGAATGATCTAGAGACCTTCTCTGTTTCCCAGGAGGGGCAATGAATAGGGATTCAACACTGAGGGTGCTTGGAGGACTGTTTGCCCCAGATCTCCTTTGCCTGTCGCAGTCACCAAGCCCAGCAACATAAAATGCCCATGGGACTAGTCTCCCAGCACCTGTCCACGCACAGCCAGCAGCCAGGGGCTCCATATGCACCTCTGGGTACCTCTTGAGGGCCCCTGCAAGAAGCAGGATAGGCCCCAGACTGGTCTGGGTTTGCCTTTCAGGTCATGGATGTAGGTTCTCCCTCCTGTTCCTTGCTTTTCAGTCTCGTCCCCATAGTCCAGGTAAGCACCATGGCCTGCCTGCCTCCTCCCTCCCCGCCTCCTTCACTCACCACCGCTGCCTTCTTTGCATAGCTGGTAACAAATTGCTTGACTCTCCACATGACATTGACTATGACAGATTGAATAGCTGCTTTGACCAGATCATTAGGCCCTTGTCCCCAGCATGCCCCAGTGGAGCCTGTTGGAGGGAGGCAGGGGTGCCCCCGCTTGCTTCCTGCTGGGGGGGGGGTCCTGTTTCCCTCACTGGTGGCATTGAGCTGGCCTGCCCTGCTTCCTCCCCTCCCCATTTTTCTCCCTTAAGAGAAAAGCCACTCTTCAGAATTTGTAGTTGATTCAGTGAAAACGGAAGTCAATATTGGAGTCAGCCTGGCTCAGAGGGCCAATGGAGGAGGCCTGGATGTGGACATGAGGGCTGGGATTCCAGGCACCCCTCCCCACTGCTCCAGGAACCTGTCCCCCCCACAGTAGCCCAAGGCCCCCACGGAGGAGCCATGCATGTGTGCTCAGCCTCACCCTTGCCTGGTTGGATCTTCCAGGAAGTGTGTCCTCCCCCTCAGGTGCTTCCTGTTTGGGCAGGAGGGACCCAGGGCACAGGGCAGTGTAGCAGACACAGCACAGAAGGAGTCTCAAAGTGGGGGCCAAGGTGCCACCGCCAGGAGACGAACGCAGGCAGGCCTGTCCAGCCACAGCGTCGCTCGTCTGACTTCCAGGCTAGGCTTCTACTTTCTCTCTGTGAGACCTGAGACCTCAGCTTCCCCAGGTGTGGAGGTGGGACTGGGTTCTGCCCTGTTACCCTCCCTCCTTCCGTCCCTCAGGAACTGGTGATCATGGTGGAACTCACTATTCTTGATGGACTGTGGTGACCTGTCCCTCTGACCTCCATCCAAGCCACCATCTGCCTTCTCTAAGCAGTTTTCTTGGAGAGAATCTTTAGATCTCTTTAAAGATCCCAACTCTGCAGGGAGTCTTTGGCTTGCATGCTTCTAGCGGGGCGTGTCCAGGCCCTTTCCCAACTCCTTGAGGTTCTCCCGCTCCCCTCTGCCCATGTTCCTTGGAGGGAGGAGCCGCGTCTTCTTCAGGCTTTCGGTTCTCTGGGCTGAGCCTTAGCGAACATCAGGCTGGGGAGAGGAAGGCAGGAAAGAGCAAGCCTTGGAGACCCCAGGGGATGAAAAGACCAAAAAGTCACATCTAGAGAAAGCCCCCACTGACCCCTCGCTTTAGGGCTTAGAGCATCCGAGAGGACTTTTGCTCTTCTGTGACCACAGACTAATTCCCCCCAGAACCAAAGTGAAGACAGCCCATAGGACAGACTGTTCTGTCTTCTTATAGACCTACTGTGGCTGAGCTATTTTGGGCAACCATTTAAATAAAAGCCAAATTGACTAAAAAGCAAAACATATTCCAATAAAGGATGGCAAAAGGGCAGAGCCTGGAAAAGAAAAGGAGGAGGAAAAAAAGAGGAGAGAGAGAGAGAAAGAGATAGAGATAGAGAGAGAGAGAGAGAGAGAGAGAGAGAGAGAGAGAGAGAGAGAGAGGAAGGGAAGGGAAGGGGGGGAGATGAAACTGCAAGGCATTCATTTTTCCTTTGTACTTTGTAATAAAAGAAATTTCTCCGGCTGCTTCAAGTGACACATTAAAAGATGTATGTATCGTGGCTTTTAAAAACACAATTAGATAACACCTTGTCAAATACTTATATTCTTTGTTGACAGCCTGAGCACAGCCACAATCGCGGCACAGCCATGGGGGCAGGTGTCTCCCTCTGACACGCTGGCAGCCGAGTCAGCCATTTTGCAAAAATGTTACTGTTTACCACTTTAATCATCAATCCACATCTAGTCACAACAATAAGTCAGAAGGAGCAGTAAATTATACTTGTTCAGCCCTGATGAGTTTGAACTGTTTTGCTGAAATTAACTGAAGTAATTATCTATTTTTCTAAAGCTGCAAAAAGAAAAAAAAAAAAAAGTAGTAATGTTCTGTGGGGGGAGAAGAGGCTCTCTGCAAAGTAGATGGCCATGCAATATTTAAGGAAACTTTTTTTTTTCTTTTCTTTTTGGGTCTGGTGACCACATAGGTTAACTGAGGCTGTGAGATGAGGCAGATTTCATATGCTCTAGTCTCTTTTTTTAGCTGGAAAAAAAAAAAAAAAAATCGTCCTGTTGAAGAAGGCTGTCATGTTAGCGGATTCGTTTCTCTGTGCACTTGAGTTGGCCTTTGGGGGGAAACCGTTGCATCTGGGGCCGTTTTCTCTTGCCATGCAAAGGCTGAAACCTTTCTGATTTCCTGTGATCTTCAGTGAAAGGGGAGGGAACATTTTGGCTTGTTATATAACCCCTGAAATTTGCTTGGCTGGCCTGTCTGGGCATTTTGTTGGAAGACGCCAGTCCCTGAACCAGTCGTGCTAGTGGTGAGGCACACAAGTGGCCAGAGTGTGCACTCCTACCTCCCTCTCTGGGTTTGGAGGTTCATGGTTCTAGGGACTTTTATGGCATGGTCTCCCTAGGACTCTGAGTTGTTACCATTTTTCTTTTTTTTTTTTTTTTTTTTTTTTTTTTTTTTAGGTCTCATCTCCACAGGTATGTGACATGGCTTTTTTTTTCTATTCATGTGAACAGCACAATTTTTGGAAACAGATAGATGGCCTGCATCTGAGGACTGGCTCCTTCACTTTGTAGCTGTGTGATCTCAAATGAGCTGTTTGCTGCCTCAGGTTCTAGATTAGGGATAAAGTTACCCCATGAGTTGAATGAAATGGTGTATTGAGCCACCAATAGCCTAGCTACTGCAGTTGTTACTGTCCTTTGCAGTGCACATGGTACTCAGAGCAGGGATGAATGGCAGGATGACAGGAGGCTTGGTATCCGTGATTCAGCTGGTGAAACTGCCCACCATCTTTCTGCCTTGGAGGATACAAGAAGGCCCTGAGCTGTGTCCCCATGACCTTGCTTTGGAATTATCCACTCCTCCAGCAACTCCACAGGAATGCAGAGAAACTCCAAGTCACCTCCCAGCTCCATCAACTGAGAGAGGATCCTCACCTCCCCAGGTGCCCCACCTAGTTATCAAAGCTTCCATTCAGCTGTAACTTCCCCTCATCTTCTCTGATAGAGAAGGAAGATGGGGGTACCCAAGTACCATCCATGGAAAATCTCTACCAGAGCTAGGTGCCCATGGAAACCCTTCTACCATGAGCCATATAAATAATTTGGAAATCCCTTTTAAAGTCACACTCACTATCCATTATCATCTAGATTTTTCAAAAAACCTAGGGACTCTACTTTCGTCTTAATTTTCTGTGTAATTAAGACAAAATTAAAGGAAAACAAATGGCTAGGTGTGGGGGAGAGAGAATGAAATGTAATTATCTACTCCATCTACCCAGACGAGTCCTATCTATAGAAAAACTGTTCACTCTACCATGTTTTGAGCTGGGTAAATATGGTGATTTTACCCAGTGGAACATTATTTTCTATGATTTATTGTGCTAAACCAACAAAACTCTAAACTGAAGTTTTAATTTGGAAATAGTATATTTTATATTTAAACTTAAGAGACAGCGGAGGTTCGTCTCCTTAGTTTACTGAGCATTTTTCTTAGAAACAAAATGCTTCTCCTCCTTCCTTCCTTCATTCCTCCTTTCCTTTCCTTCCTTCCCTCCACCAGCCTTGGTCTATTCATTTCTTTATTCACTCTGTAAGCCTTTGCCCTGTGGCCTGGTCTACAGAACCTAAAAATGGACTATCGCAGGTCTTCAGACCTGTGCCATTTGCATCCCCTTCACAAGACAAGACAGAAACTGTAGGTTCTTTTCTAATCATATGAAAAATGAGAGTTACAAGTGAGGCATTGAATTTAGCCAACAATGGCAGGACGGACAGGGCCTGATGTGGTGGATGGATTTCACAAAGCACATTTGTCTCCGTTTTCCCTGGCAACCTTGAGGCATTCTGCCCTATTCAGGCTGTTTTGTGGACCAACAGGAGTTTCATCTTTCTGTTTCCTGAAAAGCCGTAGAGTCCCCTCAGAAATTGAGTGACACCTCCCCAATCTGGATCTGAGCCTCAGCCACGGCGTGCGCGGACCCCATTTTTGATAGAAGGATTCTCACCAAGAGTCACTGGGGCGGGGGGCAAGTTATGAATCTGGGCCTGTGTGCCACCCCAATTGTTCTATTTGTTGATTTTAATTTCTAAAAGTTACAAACAAACAAACAAAAAGGATCTAAGGGATGACAAAGGCCAAGCCCAGGGCCGGGTCAGAGTGTCGGCTCCCCGGTCAGCCTGGTGAGGTCATGAGGGTATCTCATGTGGTTCTTCAGGGTTTCGGACACTTCCTCCCTTCCACGCTCCATGTTGTCCTCCCTCACGTCCTGAACACCCAGTAGGTGTGCATTTGACGGGGAAGAGCCCTGAACACATTGTGTCAGCAAGGAAGCCCGGGATGGGGACACAGCCTGGCTGGTACCCACAAGCCAAGGGACTGGAGCCGTGCCGACATTTAGGCCATCCCAAGTTGCTCTCTGACCTCCAGCTGCTAGCAACAGACTGGAGTGTGACGCTGGGGGCTCCGCAGAGGCCTCCCTCACGAAGCCAGGCACGGCGCCCTTCGTCGATATGTTTTTCTGCTGAGAACTGAGAGGGGGCCTGGTGTCCTGGTGGCTCCGTGTAAAGCCATCTCTTGTTTTATTCGTGTGTTTTCTTGTTGAGTGAGAATTTATTCTCTGATTTTTAATTTACAGAGTTTTCTGGGGAGAAGTCTTTGACCAAAAGGTCTAAACACTGTCTTCCCGGCCCAGGCTGAGGTTAAAGCTGAGCCCAGAGATGGCTCCCAACCAGACCACGCGTGTTCTCTGGGAGAGGACATGGGGGCCGCAGATTGTGACATTTGGGAACTGGGAGGTACCAGAGTGCTCATTTAAATGGGAACTTTTATTTGACATACGGGGAAACTGAGGCCTGGAGAGCTGAGGTGATGTCCCCATGACTGTGTGTCCCATTTATTCCAGCCATGTTTTCCAAGTGTCTACTCAGGGCCAGGAATCACAGCAGGAGCTGGGGCTCTAGCAGTGTTGTATAAAACCTGAGAGCCTTCACTGGGGTTGCATTCTAGAAGACCCCATGCCTGTGGGTCATATGGGAAGCAGATCAATGGCAGAATCGGAGCCTTTTACCTTCAGGCATTAGACATAGCTGCTGGTAAAAGGGCCAATGTTTCTGAATCACCCTAGAGGGGTTGCAAGTGGTTTCAGGTAATGTGGGAACCCCTTAAATTGCATGTAAAATTGGAACACGGGCATCTCTGAAATGGGAAAGAACTTAAAAGTGTCACTAGATCCTCAGATGAACCCCTGACTCATGGGGACAGTAAGATTCACTTCCTGAGACCCATCTTCAAGAAACACCAAGTGCTGGGTGTGGTGATGCACACCTGTAATCCAAGCAGCTCAGGAGACAGAGGCAGGAGGATCCCAAGTTCAAAGCCAGCCTCAGCAACTTAGCAAGATCCTGTCTCAAAATTAAAAAAAAAAAAAAAAAAAAAAAAAAAAAAAAAATTAAAAACGGGCTAAGGATGTGGCTCAGTGGTTAAGTACCTCTGGATTCAACCCCTGGTACTTAAATAAATGGACAAACAGAAACATCAAGCAATGTGGGCATCTGGTTCTCCAAAAGACCTGACTATAATAGGGGGAAATGATGCTGTCAGGACACCTTTATAGGAAAAGGATTGGGGCAGGCCTCCGCCGAGATTGTGCAGTTTGTGTGATGCTGAAAAGAGGAAGGGGATGCAGCAGGAACAGTAGATGAGGGATTAGTAGGAAACTCAGAATCCCCATGCAAGGACCTGCTAGCCAAGGATGAGAACTGTGCACCATGCCTCTGGCCTTTGACTCAAAAAGTGAAAACTGAGAGCGTTGAAAGATTACCTTCCCATGGTCATTAGGAAATGACACCACTCAGCCTCAATTCACCCCTGAGCAGGGGACCCAGGCTGTGAACACAGCAAATTTCTGTTGAAAAGCTTCTCTTCACTCACTGGTTTTATTGCAATGGTGACAACATCACGGAATTGGGGTGCTGGGTAGGGTCTTGGAGTCTTGGTGGGTTTTCCTTTTGATAAAATGCTGAGTTTCAAGAAAGCTGGTGGATCTTGACACCTGCTCATGGATTACCTGTTTGGCTTCTTTCTTTCCCTGAGTGTCTGCTCTATGCCCGACTTTGTTTAAGACAGTGGAGATACAATAGGGAAAAGGCAGATGAAGTCCTTGTCTGTCCTTGTGCAGCCCACAATGTGGGCTATGTCGCGTGCCAACACAATACAATGCATTTATTTCTATTTAGAACTATATGAAGAAACCTGATTCCCAAGGACCCCCCAAAGTCCTCATCAGGTGGGTGATATTGTTCTTTCCAGAAGGCTAGCCTGCTTGTGCAAAGAAGTTGAGTCAGTGGTGCTGAAAGCTTGGGCCCACCAAGCCTGTGAAGACGTCTTCATCTGTCTGGAATTATGGGGCCAGGGCCAAAGGAGCCAGGTCCCAAGAGCAGCTAACACAGGGTCTGCTCTAGCTCTGTTGCAGACGGGGAGGAGCCCAAGTCTGAGCACCCTAATCAGTATCAAGTCTCTGCAGAGGAGGAGAGGTGCTTTCTGCTTGGAATGTGGCTGCTGTGACCTGGGATTTGGGAGCAAGCTGCTGGCTGGGTTCTCCTGAGAGACCTTAATCCTGCCTTTGAAAAGCTGCTTAAAAATAATACTACTAAATAAATCTTCACAGTGGACGGGAGAAGCTAGACATCTGTTCCCATCCCCCCACCCCCAGGAAAACAAGAAGAGATTAGAAGCTGCAGTCAGACGTGGTGTTAGGTGTCTCTTCATGGCATGGCCTGAGGGGTGTGTCCAGGTGGGTCTCCCTATTCTGGGCTCTTGTGACATTCTGATGTTGTGCTTTTGAGCGCATGCAGGGAAAATCATAATCATATAGGGATCTGTGGCTTGGACACGTTCAATGACTGCCAGGTACTCTAGATTAAAGGGCTTCAGGAGCTCAGGGATGGTCTGCTTTGGTCATCCGCAGGCCTTAGGGTCTGGCACAGTGTGTAAAACTGAGTGGAGGCACGTAGGAGTTACATGGTGAGAAAAATTAGTGAATGAAGCGAAGAGAAAGAATTCATGAATAGGTGGGTGGGTAGATGGATGGGTTGACAGATGAAAAAAAAAAATCAGTATTTTATGACAACAGGAATTATCCATTCTTTGGATCTGTAACTCAGAGATCCAATAGGGATAGCATGGCCCACAACTTTTCAATTAAAACAAAACAAAACAGTGGATAGAAGCCACCTATCTCCCCATAAAAATGCATGCGGTGTTTGTTTCTTAAGCTAGGTGGAAAGTATCCAGGTATTGAATTTCTTGCTGTTATCGTCTTATTGAACATTATGGGTATGATTTTGTATCTATTAAACATATAATTTTTAAATTAATTTAAAAGAGAAAAACAAGGAAGCACCACCCATCTTGCATACTGATGACTGAATAAAAATTAGTATGTCATTGGTGAAGGGTGACTTCATAAAACAGTAATGTACATAGTAAAATCTCTTTTTAAAAACAAGTGCATGTGATTTGAAGCATCAATTGCACTTCTAAAAATTAATACTAAGCAAATAATTAAATATATACACAGAGTAAACAACGTGGATGCTCATCACACTGTTGTACACAGAAATAACCCTGACATCCGGGGAGGGATGCATTGAATAATTGGTAAGATACTAAAACAAGAAAATAGATTTCTGTGAATACGCATGGAAAGCTGTCAATAATATGTTATTAAACTTTTTTTAAATAATGAAAAATACATACGGTAAAGTTCATTTCTGTAAAAAATATTTGCATCGATAGTATTTATGTATGCATGGGGACATTTTGAAGTCTATATTCCAATTCTTTCTATACACTTGAGTAGTATTTTATATTTTCATAATGTGCGCATATTACATTTGTAGTAGGAAAAATATCATTTCGTTCTGGGAAATAAAAAAAAATTAATAACAACATGGCTTTAACAGAAGGCTACCAAGCTTTACAGAAGTGTCAAGCATTCTGAGGACAGTAGCCACTTGGTAGGATAACTGGCTTCTTCTTTCTTATCATGAGCACCAATTGGTCCTCCTATATGCACTTGATGAGTTAACATGGGAAAATGAATTAATTTTTACATAATCAATGAGCTTTTTCTTGGTCAACAAAACCTGTCAAGAAGTCGAGGCTTACAAGGGTGCATCAAGATAGAGTTGTTGGTTCAAAGGAAGTCAGCACTAAGGTCATGAAGTGAACACCCTTACTTTTCCTACGAAGATGCTGATGTTTAAAGAGGGCAGGAGCAGGGTTGAGGTTGCTCGGAAAGCTTGAAGAAGAGCCACCCTATGGATGGCTCAGCATGACAGGGTGTCTGGAGAAGGGACATCTGTGAGGTGATCTGCAGTCCCTGCAGAGACAGTAAGATTTCCAGGCATGCGCCCGTGTGCCTGCTTTTCAACTAACTCACGTCACAGTAGATTTTTATGTTCATTATCTCATTAAAACCTTGCCTTCTCGCTCAGCTGATTAAGGACTCCACTGTGCCCATTTTACAGATGTGCAACCTCATTCTCCACCGGGTGACAGTTATATGTTTCTGCTGCTGATCACCTGGGGAGGTAATGGCAGATGCCACAGAGTGCTTTTTGGCAGACAGACAGGGGTGATATACTTCCATCACCAGATTCCTGTCCTAATTCCATGATTGATCCCCCTTTGATGTCTCCCTGAGTAGAAAAGTTCAGAATCATTCAGACAGACTTTTTTCATTCATGTGTCGAGGGAGTCAAATCACTAAAGAGGCTTGCCATTTTAAAAGCCAGGAGTTGGAGAAGAGGAGTAGAGGGTCCAGCTAGCCTTTCTCTGAGATCTTGAGCTGGGGACAAGTTGCCAGCAAATTGTGAGAGCAGATGTTATTAGAACCATGCATCTGCAAGGCGCACCCCTCTCAGGCCTTGGAGAGGCACTGCTCCTTTCTTAAGCACTGGATGCTTTCGGCTGTCAATGGGATCCCATGGCTTCTAGTCTTCGTGGGGGCACTGGGGCTGCCCAGGTAGAGCGGATCGTTTGCTCTGAGGGCATGGAATGGTTCTGAGGCTCCTGAAGTCAGCAGGGCCTTGCTTACCCCACTGTTGAGCACCCGGCAGAATTTTTGCCAAGACTCTACTTGAAGGTCTAAAAATCTAGAGGAGAAAACCTAAGTGGTTTTTCTATTCTCTTACCTAGCTGATCAACATAAAGGACTTCTGTGACCGCTGGCCACCAAGAAGCGTGTGGAGATTGCCCTGCAGCTGTCACCAGCTGGGTGTTCTCTAATTCTATTTAGTTCATTTCTGACGCAGTTTACCTGGAGATGGCATGAAATCCCACCTGTTAAGGGCTCAGTCCCCAAGCTGCCCCCTCCCCACTTCAGGTGCCAGTCAAGAGCCCCAGATTATTTTTTACCTTACCTTCCAGCCATAAATCAAGGTTCCCAGAGTCCCTGGCTAGATTCTATTAATTTGCTAGAGTGATTCACAGAATTTAGGGCAACACTGATGTGTTATAAATAAACTATTTGTTTATTATAAGGAATATTGCAAAGGATACGGAAGAAGAGATGCATAGGGCAAGTCATAAGGGATGGGGCATAGAGGGTGTTCCCCACTCTAGGCAGTTGAGAAGCCCTCTGAACCCTGACCTTTTGGGGTTTTATGGAGGCTTCATGACATAGGCATGATTGATGACATCATTAACGAAACTTAATCCTCAGGACTTCTCTTCTGCCCTCCCTAGATGTTGGGGGTGGGGTGTCTGAAAATCCCAACCCTCTAATCCTGCCTTACTCTTTCTGGTGACCAGCCCCATCTCTGAGGTGCCTAGAGATGGTCAGCCATCAGCCGGCTCATGAGCACATGCAGAGACACTTCTCACTTGGGAGATTGTAAGGATTTTAAGAATCTAACCAGGAAATGGGGACAAAGACCAAATATGTATTTTACAATATCACAGACGGCAAGGATGGTTGTCCCCTATCTTGTGTGACTGTAGAGCCGCCATGAAATGGTCACACTTTGTGAAGGACACAGGGAGGAATGGCCCTGAGTGTATGGAATTGATGTCTGTGCGTGCACATGGGGCAGGGAGGAAGGACTCTGCAGAGCGTGGGCGCTAGTCCAGCCGATGCCTCCTAAGCTCTTGTGTATGTTAGCTTCTCCATGCCTCGGTTTCCTCCTCTGTTAGGAAAGAGTTGCATGGTGACCTTCATCAAAGAAATGGATGGACATGAAAAGAATTCTTGTAAAGTGCTGAGCACTGAGCCAGGGTCTCCTCAGTGCTTGTGAAACACTGAGGGTGGCCCCGGTGGAGAGTCCAAAGAGTCAGGGTGCAGTGGCCAGAGTGGGACCACTGACTGGAATAGAAGAGGGAACAGAAAATGAAAAAAATCAGAGTGGTTGTGAAGTTATTCTCACAGATCCCCCAGGGTGAAGTAGGGTGTGCTTACCAGGTTTTGGGGCACCAGGGGGCCAAGCTGAGCCTTTGCCTCACCCTGGCTATCTCTGCATAAAGCATACATCTCAGGTGCCAAAATTTATTCTTCATCTACAAATTGATCAGCTTAGATCAAATGACCCCCTCAACTCTTATAGATCCACAACGTAATGATTTTTGTCAAACTTATTTATGAAAGAAAAATTCTTGAATCAGAATCTTCACACAATTTTTTTGTGGCTTAGTGCATAATATTATACCCTCTAATAATTTTAACAAAGTTTATATCATTTTCTTTATCTTAAATTTTTTTGTGTGTGTAAAATGAGGATTTTTATTGACATTTTGTCATAGAGATTTTTTTTTTATTGATAATTTTATTTAGGCCCTCCTTGGTCCATTAATAGATTCCTTTCACATTTTCTCTTTACTGAAATAATTATATTTTTAAAATAAATTAACATGCTCTCAGAAAAAAACTCTGCATATATGCATAATATAATAGAAACATGTATGTACACATATTACTTTATAGTTTTTATTTATGAAAATTTGATCATACAATAGATATTATCTACAGTTTGCTTTTTCACTTAAAATGAATGAGGTAGACGTAGAAGTATTTACATTAGTCTCAAGTTACATTGTTACTAGTTGTGTAGTATTCTATTACATGCCATCCTATGTTATTTAACCGGTCTCATATTGATGCATATCTACACAGAATATTAGTTTGTTGTGAGTTTTTGTTATTTCAAACAATACCTCACCAAATATCTTTTGTGTACTTGTGCAATTTTATTTATACAATAAATTCATAAGAAGAGAAATTGTGATTGATTTTTTAATGGATTTGTTTGGAATAATATTTATGAAATCTAAAATGGTATAATTAGCATGAAAATGGACTTTTTAAAATCAAGTGTCAGGCCAGAACGAACCAGGAAATCTGACAAAGACAATCATGGGCAGATGAAATGCATTTCTACTTTGCGTGATGGTCCTCTGTCCCTCTTCACCTCGAATGTGCCTGGAGACCTTTGTGCAGGTAAATGTTTCTTGGAGTAATGAAGTGACTACTTTGCATGAGCTTCTATCTGTAGGCTTTCTTGATGCCAAAGGAGTGGACATGAGAGCTCTAGTGTTGCCGTGGAGTTTTGAACAGAAACGAAAACTGTCTTGTGGTCACTTGGGGGGACTGTTGACTCATCTCAAAGCCAGGAGCCGACCTCGGAGAGGAGCAGGCCAGATGACACGAGGCCCCATGCATGTCTGGCGTCCTCTGGTTTGCTCACTAGAGCATGATAACTGCCTGCTGGGTCTGCTGGATGACAGCAGCTAGACCATGATAGTGGAATTGCACTTTTTAAATGTTTCCATTGCTCTCCACAAGCGTATCCTAACCCCTCGTCTTATCCCAGCTTTTAGGAAGCAGTAAGACAGCTTGGAAATATTAAAACAAGATTTTTTGCCCCTACAAGGTAGGCTACACTTTAAGATCTGAGCTTTCTAGCAGCTGATGCAAAAATGGAAACATGACCGGGTGGGTATATGAGTCACCAAGACCCAATGAAATATCGCTTGTGGATAATCACGTTTGGACACTTCCTATATGATTTCTAATTGCTTTTTATGAGTTTGACTATAAAGAAATCCAACTGTATTTTTCTATAGCTAAATTCTACTTCTGACTCAGCTTCTGCAGAGCTCTGTGACTGGGCCTTAATGTTGTCGAATCTCAATTTTTGCAGCTGGCAAATGGAATAATAATTCCCACCAGGCCTCTCTGACAGATCTATTGTAAGTGCTCAATGAGATGTGGTTTAAAAAAAAAAGTGCTTTCTTAACTAGAAAGCTTTGGAAATGATTAAGAGGTTCCTGGTCCTAGTCTGTGATGAGGCTTATATATTTAGACGGGTCATCAGCACTGAGAAACGGAGAAGTGGTTTTGCTACACTGCCAATCAACTCAGAGCTTTGAGGTACTCATTCACATTCAATCATTCATATTCATTCATTCATTCATCCACTCACCCATCTACCCACCCTTCTGCTCTTGCTCATCAACTCGTTTATCATTCTGTCTGTCCATCCATCTGTACATCCATCCATGCTACACCTATTTATTGAGAACCTACTATATGCTAGGCACTGTGGATACAAAGATGAAAGACAGAATCACATTCCCAGCCCAGAAGCTTCTTTCTAGTGGGCAAAACACATAAAAATAGAGGACGTTACAATGTACCACAACGCGATACGGTTTTTTCTCCTTTTCTACTAAAAAGAAAATAAAATGCTTATAATTTACATAGATACAAAAAAGATCAGCTGAAATGATGCCTTTTGTACAGTGCTAGGGACAAAAAGGGGTGTGTCTGTGAGTGTAAAAACACATTGCCATCTGGCAGGCCAGTTCCAAGAGGCTGCAGGATGGTCCTTTCCATCCCTGGGTCTGGGCTGGCACTTTTGGGGGTCACAATGACCTCCTTGGTGACCTGGGGGGCCTGACTCACAGTCCCTGTGAATGTCCTGGGAAAGTGAAATCTGTAACTGGATCTGTCCTGACAGTCTGTTTTAGAGATAAGGTGCTTCCACTGTTTCTGTTTAAATCCAAGCAGAGTTCAAGCTCAGTAGTTAAATGAGAAGGAAAAGGAGCTTCTTGTCACCTTGGCCTTTAAGATACACTCAGTTTCTGAGGACACACCTTCCCTAGTGTCCACACTTCTTTCAAGAGCTGACCACTCCTCCCTGAACCAAGGGAAGGTCTGTCCCCACCTTGTCATTGTTACATGGTGGAGAGGGCTCATGCATACAAAGCCACACCCAGAGAGAGCTGCCACCAACCCTGAGAAGAGTGTCATGTCCAAATTAATGGAGTCCAGTGAAACTTATCAAAAACTTAGGCTCTACCAAATGGGGCATCATTTCTTAAGTAAAGTAGTCCCCCATTATCTGCAGGGCTGTGTTCTAGATCCTCAGTGGATGCCTGAAGCCTCAAATAGCACCAAACCCTACATATACTGTTTTTTCCCCCTAAAAATACATAACTATGATGAAGTTTAAATTATAAAGTATCCACACTAAAAGTAATAATATCTAATAATGAAATAGAATAATTATTACAAAGTACTGTTACTTGAATGTGGTCTCTCTCTCTCTCAAAATACTTTATTGTCCTATAATTACCTTTCTTCTTATTGTGATGATGTGAGATAACACAGTGGCTTTTTCAGATGAAGTGAGGGATTTAGGGGTTGTGATTAGGATGTTATATAAGGACTTCTTGGATACAAATATCAAAAAGTGGCAACAGCTGATCTAATACCTGATATGGCTACTAAGTGACTAACGGGAAGATAGCATATACAGTGTGGAGACTCTGGACAAAGGAATGTTTCACATCCCCTGCAGGACAGCAGGACGGTGTGACACTTCCTCATACTGCTCAGAACGGTGCATGATTTAAAAGAGTGCATGGTTTAAAACTATAGGGCATCTGTCCTCCAAGGTGATAGGAAGCAGAATCCTGGAGTCCCTTCTTTTCTCCCTCTCTCAGTGCACTTACATGACTGTCATTAATGCAGTGGAGACATCTCTGGTCACAGCAGAAGCCTCAAGAGTCGGGGAGCATGCAGTGGAAGACCTCAATGCCACTCAGTTTATAAACAGGCATTGCAGAAAAGCTGCCCTTGGGTCCCCCTTACACTTTTTATTACAGTACATTAAGACCCTCTGCTCTGTTCCATTTACAAAGAGAGGAATAAAAGGGGTCCATCCTATTATGCAGTCATATAAACCATATTTGTATACTTGCCACATAATCCTAATTACTTTCATACTTTTATATAGAAAGAGCTTGGACTGCTTTTCTGGATACTTAGTGAATGGACTAAACCAGAAATCATTCTTCTCTCTAAAATTGGGCAATCTATGTAGGGGAGGTTTCGCTTTAAGGTTGGTGACATGGCGCATATTATTTCTGAATAAATTTCCTTGGAGTCATTGATCCACTGAGTGTCAAATAAAACGTGATACCCACAAAATTCATGTATGACCCTGACATTTTTCCAGTACTTAAAGTAATTGCCCTTCTGTTTAATAACAGTGTTTATAAAATTACTTTCTGATTGGCTAGGTCCATGGCATACTCGTGTCAATAATCTGTTGCAAATATATGCCTGTGGCCTTTGGCCTTGGTTTTCAAAATAATTTTCATCTCTTAAGCGTGAATCGGTGGCTGCCCTGGGAGTGAGGAGTCAATGCTCCCCTGCATGGGTCTTCTTTTGCAGTTTGGTCCTGGGCATTTGGGACGCTTGTTTCAGTTTCCTGGGTTTGTACACTGAACTGAGGATGGGTCACATGTCCTCAGTTATTCCTCTATCTTCCTAACGGGATTTGAGGTCACCAAACGAGCAGTCATCTTACGGATTCGGGGCTCCCAAATGGAATCAAGTTTTATGGAAATTGTGAAAGGGTAGGTCACTTTCCAAGGCCACCCAAGTGGAGACGAGGTGGTTTTAGAATCTGCCCTGTACTCCAGATCCAACAGGGTGTTGAGACCCTTGGATATAAATACTTAGTTCTGCTTAGATTTCAGGATAGGGCTTAGACATATGCTTGAGGCCACATATTCTATATTCCTATTCATAAGTGACTGGCCTAATTTTTTGAGGGACCACTATCTTTTCTCCAGTCAGAGAAAAGGGGTGCCCACCTGCATCTCTCTGAGATATCTAGGTGGCAGGTATGCTGTTGAGAAATGACCAGGAATTCTTCCTCCAAGGAGGCCCAACCCATCCCAGGGAAACGTTGTCACACTGTTGGAATTTTCTATTTCAGATCTGTCAACTACCTTGTATCTTTGGTTGCTAATCTCCACGAAATTTCCAAGAAGAAATTTTTTCAATTTTTTTGAAGTAATATCAGACCTATCTTCCCACCCCCCTTTAAAAAAAAAAAAAAAAAAAAAAACCCGACAAAGAATTCTCTCCTACCCTTTACGCTGTTTCCCTAAATGTTAGCATCTTTATTTTTCCTTAGTTCAGAAAAGCAAAACCAGGAAATTAACCTTGATACAATATTATTAATTAATCTACAAACGGTGTTCAGATTTCACCAGTGTCCCACTAATGTCCTTTTTCTGGGCTAGGATCCAATCCAGCATTCTACGTTGCATTTAGCTGTCTGTCTCCTGAGCCTCCTCCAATCTGGGACAGTTCCTCAGTCTTTCTTTGACTTTCATGACCTTGACCCTTTTGGAGAGTAACAGCCAGTTGATTTGTAGAATGCGCCTCTGCTCGGGTTGCCTGCTGTTTTCGTATGATTAGAATGAGGCTATGCGCTTTGGGCAAGAAGGTGCAGGAAGGGTGTTTTGCCCTCTTGGTGCACAATATCAGGGAGCACAGGAGGCCCCTGTGGCTCTTCACTGGTGAGGTTCACTTTTGATCACGTGGTTAAGATCTTGTCTCACCCTATGACCCAGCCATCCCACTCCTGGGTCTATTCCCAAAGGACTTAAAAACAGCTTATTACAGTGACACAGCTACCTCAATGTTTATAGCAGCACAATTCACAATAGCTAGGTTGTGGAACCAACCTAGATGTCCCTCGGTAGATGAATGGATAAAGAAAATGTGGTATATATACACAATGGAATTTTACTCACAATAAAAGAGAATAAAATAATGACATTCGCAGGTAAATGGATGAAGTTGGAGAATATAATGCTAAGTGAAATCAGTCAATCTCAAAAATCCAAATACCGAATGTTTCCTCTGATATAAGGAAGCCGGTTCACAGTATTGATGGGTCAGGGTACATAGGAGGATTAGAGGAACACTATAATGGTCAAAGGGAAGGGAGGGGAAGGGAGGGAGCAAGCGGGAAGGGGGAAAAAAGTAGTCGAATAAGATGGATATCATTATTCTAAATGCATGATTGAAGACTTGAATGCTGCGAATATACTTTGTATACAAACTGTTTTATGTAAAAAGATGCTATATATGTATAGTATGAACTGTAATACATACTACTATAAATAAAAATTTTAAAAAACAAACAAACAAAAACAGATCTTGTCTTCTGGCATTCTCAACTGTTAATGCTATAATTTTTTTTCCCTTTGTCAAGAAAAAGTATTCTGTGGGGTGTTACTTTGAGACAATGTAAATACTCTTTTTCTTTTCTTACTTTTGCCCACTGAATTTATATTTATTGGTGGATCTTGCCCATATGATTACTTTGAGATACCTTGTGGTAATATTTAACTTCTGTGTTTCTTAAGTCACAGTTCTTCTATAAAGGAAAGCTGTTTATTCTCACCTATTAGTTATTCAGTGTTTTTTAATTAGTATGGACTCTCCGGTATTTATTTTAGACTATGGTTTAAAAACCCATTGCTATCAATATTTTTTCAAATTATTACAGATTTGGCCATTAGGAGCACCTTCAAAATAGCTGTGTCCTCTTGACATACCTTCATTACAATCAAGGACTTAGAAAGGGGTTTTGTATGTTTGAATACATGTACATGACTGAAGTATAAATATAAGGAGAATCAAAACTTCTCCCTACCCTCCAAATCTTAGCCCAAGCCCATTGATAATCATCATAGATAGTCAATGTATATATTTTAATATATTTTCTATAAAATGTGTATGTTTATGTGTTAATTTTAAAATACAAAGTGAAACCTACCATACACATTGGTTATGCCTCTCTTTGTATTAATTGGCTTTCTGATGCCATGACAAAACACTTGAGATAAAAAAAAAAACTTAAAGCCAGGTGCGGTGGTGCACACCTGTAATCCCAGCACTTTGGGAGGCTGAGACAGGAGGATCGCAAGTTCAAAGCCAGCCTCAGCAATGGCGAGGCACTTAGCAACTCAGTGAGACCCTGTCTCTAAATAAAAAAATACAAAAAAGGGCTGGGGATGTGGCCCAGTGGTCGAGTGCCCCTGAGTTCAATCCCCAGTACCAAAAAAAAAAAAAAAAAAGAAAACCTTAAAAATAGAAAGGTTTATTGGGGGTCATAGTTTCAGTTCATGGTTGCTTGGTCCTAACACTTTGGGCCTGTGGTGAGGCAGGTATATCATGGCAGAAACACAGGGCAGAGGAAGCCTTTCACCTCATGGTACCCAGGAAGCAAAGAGAGAGACAGGAAGGCACCAGGGTCCAAAACATCTCCTTCAAGACCACATCCTCAATGACCTAACTTTCTTCCACTAGGCCCCACCTTCTAAAAGTTTCACCACCTCCCAATAATACTAAAAGCTGGTGACTAACACTCTAGTATAACTACTTTGGGGACAATTCATATCTAAATCATAACACTTTGTTCCTTATTAATATATCATATGCATCTTTGCATATATTTTATATTTGTGTTCCTAATCACAGAGAATTCCTAGTTTCTTTGTACAAATCTACTATAATTTATATAACCAGTGCCTTGTTCATGAATGATTTGATTATTCATGTGTGTGTGTGTGTGTGTGTGTTTGTGTGTGTGTGTGTTTACACTGTTTTGTTTATAACTGGCCACCTTTGGAGGGGCGGGGGAGAGAGCAAGAGAGAAGCAGCCCTGATCCAAGATAGAAACCTTTGCCCATCTGACAGGTTTCTCATTGTTTTTATTTGCATGTCTTTAATTATGAGTGACATTTAACATCTTTCCATATGTTTAAAATTCATTTATATTTCTTGCTCTGTGAGTTGGCTCTTCATATCCTTTGCCCATTATTTTTTTTTCTATTGAATGATTGATATCTTTCTCACTGATTTGCAAGAGCTTATTATATATTAAGAAAATTAGCCTTTTCCTGTCATTTATGTTATAAATATTTTTCCCAGTTTGTCATATGCCTTTTGATTCTGCTTATGTTTTTTATCATCGTGAGGTTTTTAGGATTTTTATACTTAGATTTGTCTGTCATATTATGGTTTCTATGATGTGCTTCATCTGAGATATCAATTTCGTGTTTTCTTTTATTCTTCCCACTCCCACCTTTTTGCCATTTTATCTGTAATCATCTTGATAATATTTTGATATAAGAAGTGTTTTTAGGATTCCTGTTTTATTCTTTTGATACATCCCCCAACCAGTGGCTAGCCAGTTGCCCAAACACCTTTTATTAAATAATACTTTTACCTTTCACTCATTGAAAAAGGCACCTTTATCATTTACTAAATCCTCATATGCATTTACATCTACTTCTGCACTCTTATTTTACTGAGTTGACCTGTCTGCTCTTTCTGCACCTGTTCCAACCAAATTAAAGATTATGTAATTCAATGTACTATCTGGTAAGGCTATTCTTTTTCTTTCTTAGAATTTTGATATCAAGTTTCATATTATTATTATATTATCCTTAGTCAGAGTTTAAAAATTGCTTTCCCCAGAAAATATTTAGCAGATATTTTTTGAGGATGGGGGTTTAGGAAATACAATACATTTAATAAGGAGGATTAACATTGTTCTGAGTTGGTGGCTTCCATTCAAGAACAAAATGAGACTTTTTAGTCATGCTGCTCAGTCATTCTAAATGACTGTTATTTATTTATGTAAACCCAAAATTCATGTTTAGGTTTATTTCTAGGTGTGTGATCTCTCTCCTCTGTCTCCTTTTTCCTTTACCTTCTCGGTGTCTGTCTGTCTTTCTCTCTTTCACATGGTATTCAATTATAAATCCAAACTTTTTTTCCATTATGTTTTTCTAACTGGTTATTTATTTATTTTGGGGGGGAGGGGGACTTAAACGACAGCGTTTTTGCATATTCCTCTTAAAACCAGCCACCTTGTTGAATTTTCCTATTGTTTCTGCCCCTGTCTCTTCTCCCTGTTCATCAGATTTTCGTAAGTATTCTGGCACAGAGTCACATCCTTGGCAAATAATAATTTTCTTTTTTTAACAAATTTGAAACTTCACATTTCTTTCCCTTTTCCCTTGCAATGATGAATATGTTTGGGAAAAATGCTGGGTGGTAGTGTGTGGTGGTAGGCCTCCTGTTTCTGACTTCAATGTGCATGATTTCCACTTCACTACTAAGCGTTTGTATCTGCATGTTACAGAAATACCCTGCTATCACTGTTTGGTTGATTGTTTATTTGTTTTAATCAGGGGTTCGTGTTTTAAATTTATAAATGCCTCTTACAGAATTTGTGAAGAGGATCAAATATTTTTCTCTGACATATTAAATCATATTAATAGATACCCTTATATTCAACCATCTTTTTATTTACAGAATCAACCCTATTTGATCAAGCCTCAGTATTATTTTTAATGTGCTACCACTGAAGTCACTTTCTTAAAATACTCTTTTTAGAATTTGTCGTGTTGCTCTTCAGATGTAGATTGATTGATGGGTAGTTTTTAAAATCTCTTTGTCGGGTTCTGGTATCAATGTTACATATACCACCTTCAAAAAAATAATTTGGAGATTTTCCTTTTCTCTTTAAGCTCTTGAACAGTTAAAACAACCTTTGTATCATCTATGTTTGGAAGGATTGATAGAATTGTGAAAATATCTGGGCCTGGTGCATTTCTCTGGTAGTTCATGATTTTCTCAAATTTTTTTTTTTTTTTTTTTTTTTTTTTTTTTTTTTTTTTTTGTGGTCATTGGCCCATTCGCATGTTTTCTTTCTCTTCCACAGTCAATTTTGGTAGTTTCTCCTTTCCTACAAAGGTGTCCATTGTATTGGTTGAAAATAATTAGCACAAAATTAAATAATGTATTGTTTCATATAATATTTTTTTCATCTGTGCTTTTTCCATCTTGTGGTTCCTAATGTTGTGAATTTCCTTCTTTTCTCTTTATTAAGATAGCTCGAGGTCCCTCAGCCTCAGCACTGTTCACATTTCAGATTGGATAATTCTCTGCTGGGGAAGGGGTCTGACTTGTGTACTGTAGGATGCTTAGCAGAATCTCTAGCCTTGCTTACAAGACACCCAGGCTGCTCCCTAATGGGACAACCAACCCAAAATGTCTCCAGACATTGTCATCAGAAAATGTGTCACTCCCAGCAGGGGCCACTGAGATAGCTAGTAGTTGATCTTTTTTTTTTTTTTTTTTTTTTTTGCTTCCCCCTACAAAGAGATATATCTGTGAGATCTGCTTTCATTAATTTTCTGCTGATATATTAATATTTTCCTTGCTTTACTTAAATAATATTTGGTTCTTCTTTTTCTACATTGTGAATTGCATGCTTAGTTTGCCTGTTTTCTTTCTTTCTTATTGAACAATCTAGGTTTTAAAGTTTGTGTTTTCCCCTTAGCTCTCACCCCTTGATATAGAATTATTTTCAAACCAGAGATTCTGCAGTGTCTGTTTTAATTTCTACTTTATCCTGAGTAATTTTCATCGTTAAAAGCTTTTAAGCATTTGATTGTTTTTGTTTTGTCTGTTTTGCTATTTTAGAATTTCAAATCTAGATCCACTAGCATCCTGCACACAGATTGTGATCTCTCTGTCTCCAGTTCGATTATGTGCTAGATTTTCTTATAACCAAATCATGGTCAATTGTGCCTGTGTTCTGTGGACACTCAAAAAGATTGCTTTCTATTTTAAGAGAATGGCATCTGATGTATCTCTTTAGTTGTGTTCCTTACATTTTTCACATCCTTCCTAATTTTAATCTACTTGATTCGTGACAAACAGCACATGAATTAAAATCTATTACTATTTTGTTTTCATGATTTCTACTTTGTGTTTGGTTTTGTTTTATTTTTTTCTTTGTGAAATTTTTGGTTGCACACAATCCACTTAGATAAATGTGTCTAGGTGTCTAGTTCAATTGATCATTAAGAACTGTCTCTTTTGGTCTGTTTTCCTTAAATTTGCCTTTTATCTTCAACTAAATCTTACCTGAAAATAATTATCAAAATCTCTCTCCCTCCCTCCCTCCCCACTCCTCTCTCTCTCCCTCTCTTTCTCCTCTCTTTTCCCGGTACCAGGGATTGAACCCAGGAGTGCTTAACCACTGACTCACACTCTCAGCCCTTTATTTTTTTATTTTGAAACAGGGTCTCACTACGTTGCTTAGGGCCTCACTAAGTTGCTGAGGCTGGTCTCCAATTTGCAATCCTCCTGCCTCAGCCTCCTGAGCCACTGAGATTACAGCTGCCCAGCAAAATCTCAATTTCTTTTACAGTATGTGATCCTATTATGCCTTTGTCAATTATCATAATTTTGCTCTTTCTGAGTCACTTTTCCATAGATGAGTTACGTGTATAGTCCAACATTTTGTTTTATTTTTATCATCCAATGATATGTATGGATTATCTCATTGACTATGTATCCAGTGACAAGTATGCTTTCTCTTGATGGGTAGGAGTGTTAGTCAGCTTTCATCACTGTAAAAGAATACCTGAAGTAGTCCATGTATAAAGATAAAAGGTTTAATTGGGTTCACAGTTCTAGAGGTTCCAGTTCATAATCGGTTGGCTCTGTTGCTTTGGGCCTGTGGTGAGGCAGCACACCATGGTGGGTGTACAGTGGAGCAAAACCCCTCTCTTTGGGCCAGGAAGCAAAAAGTGAAAAGAGGAAGAGGAAGAGGGCAGCATCCTGTGCTCCCCTTTAAGGGAATACCCCCAAAGACCTGAAGAACTCCCACCAGGCCTACCTCCTACAGGTCCCACCACCTCTCCATAGTACCATCCTGGGCACCAGGCTGGACCATACATGGACCTTTGGGGGACATTCAAGATCTGAACCACACCAGGAAATTAGCTTGTTTGTAGTCACTGATGTGAGAAATATATCTGGTTCTCGTTCTGTGATGATAGGTTAAGTTTTCTTGAACCTTCCTCCATCTTCTGCTGTATTTTCTGAGCTTTCTATTTCTTGTGTTTCCTCACTAACAGACGAAAGAATTGCGGTGTCTTAAATATCCAACATTTTAATATTTTATGAATATTCTCAAAACTTATTGTTGAGTTTTTGGTTTTTGTTTGTTTAATTTGTTAGTTTGTTGTTATTTTAATATGGAATCTGTGGGGTTCTTTTTTTTTTTTTTTTTTTTTTTTTTTTCATTATTGAGATTCAAAATACCTCAGGGTTTCCTAAGACTCCTTGGGCTCTTTCAACTTAAATATCGCATTCCTTTACTTAAGAACAGTTTTCTTCTATTATATCCTTGTGAGGTTTTGTTGTTGTTGTTATTTTTTGTTTGTCTGTTTGTTACTTTTTAAATATTCTTTTCTTCAGGTACTCCAATTACATATATGTTGAATTTTAATAATCTAGTCTGTCATTTTCTCTTTCATAAATTTTAGTTTTTGATTTTCAAACTTGATTTTCCTTGATTTTTATCAAGCCCTTCTTCCTTATTTTCTATTCCATTCATTCTGCTTCTAATAGGACTTTTATTTCTAAATATATGACTTTATTTTTCCCTCCTTCATTTCTTCCTGAGGTCCTTCCCCTGCTTAGTAATATGACTCTTTGTCTTTTTCATGAATTGTTTCAAGTTCTCATATTTAGTTTATTTACAAGTTGAGCATTATTACAAGACTTTTTTCCTGGAAAAATGTTCCTCTTGATACACACTCTCTATTCTCCCTCCTATTTATTTATCTATTCATTTATTGTATTTATTGTATGTTTCTGATGACATTTTTGCATGTATCAGTATTAGTGAAGACATGTGCTAGAAGCAATGGATTGGGGGAACTGGGTTGGAAAGAGGCTGAGGTCTTAAATGCTAGGTTGAGGCGCTGTGATGGGTCCCATAGGGAACGGGAGTCAAGATCAAGTCCTGAGTGGAACAGCAAAGAGGTGGAAAGATCACAGCTTAAGGGTGGCTCCTTCCCTTATCTGAGGCTAAGGCAAGGCCTTCCCTTTCAACTTCACATCTACCTTTTCCTCGCTTCTTTCAGGATGCTTTGCACTTCCTACCTAATGTGAAAGTGACTTAGGCACTTGCCTCATCTCAATGCTACAGTTACCTCCTAAATGTCAGTAGGAAAGGTCAGTAGATCTTCCACGCTCTTTATTCCTTCCTTTTTGATGTCAGTAGAGGACCAAGGTCTCTGCAACAGCAAAACAGATATTCTTCATTTAGAACCAAAGTGTGTGGCCTTGTGTGAGTGCAGTGGTTCCAGGGAAGGGGAGAGAGCTGAGTGGGAAGAGACAGGCAGGGAAGACTTCCTTCCATAGGCTCCAGGGAGCAGCCACAGCAAATCCAGAGCTCGCAAACTCCAACGCATAACTAAAATTGCAACCCTCTCCACACACTTCCATGATCTTTATTCCACTCCATTCTTCCCCTATAGCATTTTTCACTACCTACCATTCCTATACTTATACCTCTAAGTTTGTTAATTTCTTGCCCTCCCTTGTAGGAAAGCAAATTCCATGTGGGAAAAAATTTGTTTACTTTTGCCAGTTGGTATATTGGTGGTACCTAGAGCAGTGTCTTGGTGCACAGTAGATGCTCAATTAATATTTGCTGAATAAATAAATGCCTGTAGGTGCCAGGTGAGTGACATGAATAAGTGACATAGAATAAGTGACATAGCTTGATATTTACATATACATCAGGGCTCCGTTTTTAACGATTTTACTTTCAGCAGTTTCAGTGACTTGCAGTCAGGTGTGGTCCAAAAATATTAAACAGAAAATTCCAGAAGGAAACACAAGTTTTAAATTGCACATCAGTTTGAGCAGCATGATAAAATCTTGTGCTGTGTCTTACTCAGGATGTGAATCACTGCTTTGTCCAGCATATCCACACTGTATACACCATCTGGCCATTAGTCATTTAGTAGGCGTCTGGGTTATCACATGGACTGTTGTAGTACCTTAGTGCCTGTATTCAAGTAGCCCTTGACCCACATCATTCATCTCACTTCATCACCGAGGTACACTGTATCATGTCACATTATCATCATCATCATTATCATCATCATATCATCAGAAAGGTAGCTACTGTACTGTATGATATTTTGAAAGAGAAAGAACAACTCTAATTTTATTACAATATATTGTTGAATTGTTTTATCACTAGGCATCATTGTTAGTATTTTACTATGTCTAATTTAAAAATTAAACTTAATTAAACTTTAGAGGGTAAAAAAAGAAAAAAAAGATGGTGGAATGAGATGGACATCATTACCCTAAGTGCATGTATGAAGACAGAAATGGTGTGAATATACTTTGTATACAACCAGAGATATGTAAAAATGTGCTCTATATGTGTAATATGAATTATAATGCATTCTGCTATCATATATAACAACTTAGAATGAAAGTTTTAAAAAAACTAAACTTTATCACAGGCGTACATGTATAGGATAAAATTAGTAGATGTAGGGTTTTGTTGTATCCTTGGTTTCAGGAATCTACTGAGGACTTGGAATGGAAGTGTCCCCTGTGATTAAGTGGGAACTACTATATTTATTTATTGGGCTATTCTTCACTTTTACAAAGAATATCTTTCTTAGAAGCAATTACTCATATCTTCCTTTTCCTTTTTTTCCTTCTTTCTACTATATTCTTTTAAATTTTATAATCACATAGTGCACAGAATGTTTTTTTTTTTTTTTTTTTTTTTTTTTTTTTGAGTGCAGAGAATGAACCCAGAGGTGCTTTACCACTGAGCCATATCTCCAGCCCTTTTAACTCTTTAAGACAGGGTCTCATCTCACTAAGTTGCATAGGGCCTTGCTACGTTCCTGAGGCTGGCCTCCAACTTGTGATCCTCCTGCCTCAGCATCCCGAGCTGCTGAGATTACAGGTGTACACCACAGCACCGGCTACACAGAAAGAACACTCAAGTGCAAGGACAAATGCTGGCTGGCAGTTGTAATGTGGAGGTACAATGGGGAGTGGTGGGGACTGCAGACAATCGGAGAACAAGTACCCTGCCTAACGGGCAGCTTGCCCCTCTGCTAGAAAGGCCAACTGCCCAGCACTGCACGGCTGCCAGTTTTAAAAATGAAGCCTCTGCATATTTGTGGGAGAATTCACATTTGCTAAAAGTTGCTCAAATATTACAAAACCAAAACAAAACCATGAAACCATCACTGCCACCACCACCACCACATCCAATCGACATTATGAGAGTCAAAACGGAACAAAGGTGCCAGGGTCCAGCACGGCCAGGGGGCTGCTGTGTGGTGACGCTCACACAGTCTCGCAGGTGCCGGGTGACTCCCGGCTTCTCCTTCTAACATCCGGGGATCTGTGGCATGCTCCATGCTTTGACGAGGTTTCTCCCTGCACCGCCGAGCGGAGTCTAAATGTCACCCCCATGTAAAGCAGTGGTGGCTCCAGAGCCGTCGTGGTGAGCTGTCTAAAGGGGGTGTCAACTCATTGGACAGGGTATAATTTCAGTCAATGTGTTCTTGTCTTATTTTAGTTCAACATCATTTCCCAGTTGCAAACCTTTTGAATGACACACAAAATGCAAAACAACATAAAAGGTCCTCCCTCAGGCGGATCTGTGTCCATGTAGATCTTTAATTATTCTTTTTGAATTCTCATAATAATGCAGTACCCCAATTCTGGCAAAAAAAAAAAAAATTAAAAAGTCTGATGGGAAAGATTTGTGTCACCTGTGCTAGGATTTTATTTTATTTTATTTTTCATGATAGTCTTTATATTTTTAGAAACACAGAACAAAAAGAAGGGCCTCTCTAATCAAGAGTATTCTTTAAGTATGGAGCATCAGACAATATTTGTGATAAATAGAAAATAACTGCTCTTATAGTCTTCTGCGGTGACATTTAGAATACCGTGTTTGTCTTCAGAAAGTATTTTTAGTTGCATTTGAAGAACTGGCTTCTAACATAATTTCCAGGTGGGGTTGGGGTGAATAGACAAATTTAGGAGATACTAGAATTAAAAACAAAATTTTTACAAAGAATCAGGTAGCTGCATATTAGATATTGGAATTAGTTCTTAAATGTTTTAATTTTTCAAATTGGTGCATAAAAATTGTATGTATTTGTGAGGTACCATGTCATGTATAAATGTATATATGGTGTAATGTTCAAATCAGGGCATATCTATGTCCTTGTCTATCATTTCTTTGTGATGAAAACACTCAAATTTCTTTCTTCTAGCTTTTTTGAAATATGCAGTACATTATTGCTATCACCACCCTATTTTGCAATCAAACACCAGAACTTATTTCCCCTACTTAACTATAACTTAGTACCTCCCTCCCTCTCCCTTGTTCTGCCCAGATTCTGGTACCTACCATTCTCCTCTTGACTTCTATGATTAGATACATTTTTTTTTCTCCTCCTAGGAACAGTTGGAGGTATCTTTTATAGATCATTATAGATGATTTGAAGGCCTTCCTGGGGGGAACTGACCTCTCTCATCACAAATAATGCCAGACCATCCATTGCAGGAGGGGGCTGCAGCCTCTCTATGTTGTAAAGGGGGTGTGCCAAGGCAAGCTCCTCAGAACCCAGAGGCTGAAATCAAGTTTCCCTTTCCCTCCCTGCATGAATCAAACAGTCCCTTTCAGATGAAATCTGAGCCCAAGGAGCACTACATTCTTTTCTGTCCTTCCCTTCTCTTTTCTTTCCTTTCTCTTTTGAACTGGAGATTGAATCCAGGGGTGTTTTTTTTTTTTTGTTTTTGTTTTTGGTTTTTTTTTTTTGGTACCGGGGATTGAACTCAGGGGCACTTGACCACTGGGCCATATCCCCAGCCCTTTTTTGTATTTTATTAGAGACAGGGTCTCACTGAGTTGCTAAGTGCCTCACCATTGCTGAGGCTGGCTTTGAACTCGCGATCCTCTTGCCTCAGTCTCCCAAAGTGCTGAGATTACAGGCGTGCGCCACCGCGCCCGGCTCCAGGGGTGTTTTACCACTGAGCTACATCCCAGCCTTTTTTAGTTTTCATTTTAAGACAGATCTCACTAAGTTTCTGAGACTGGCCTTGAACTCGTGATCCTCCTGCCTCAGCCTCCTGAGTCACTGGGATTACAGGCATGTTCCTCCACAGTGAGCACTCCGTTTTTTTTTTTTTTTGTTTTTTTTTTGTTTTTTTTTGAAAGCTAAGCAGAATGGCCTCTAAATGCTAGAAATAAAAACATTATCTTTACACCACCAACCATAATTCAGTGTGATTAAATAACCATCTTTGTGTTTTAAACCCAATAGCAAATAAGGTTATGATAAACGTGAAACTGGGTGTGGAAGGCCTGGTGGTGGGAGCTGGGGTTCCAAGGCAGGACAGATACCATTCAGGGAGCTCTGGGGCCAGGATGGAGGGTGCAGCTGACCAGAAGAGAGCACTGCAGCCCCTGAGGGACTGGGACACTCCCAACATCATCTGCAACCACCTGGGCACTTAGGTCTCTGGCTCTATTTCAAACTGTCCTCCTGGGATTCCTCTCCTTGATTAATTTGCATTTCAAACTAAAGCAGTTTGAATAGGTCTACTAGATGTTGTACAATGCCCTCCAATTCCATAGCCTCAAAACAAAAGATTAAAAATAAGTTTCTGGCCTCTACATTTAAACGGAAACCTTTAGTAATCAAAACTGGCTCACCATGAACTTCCCAGCTTGAAATGTCCATTGCTCCTGCTGATGCAAGAGAGAGAGTTAGTTATTTCCACCGGCTTTCAACTGACCCTTAGGCAGGTGGGAAGAATAGGTTCCCTGTTATTTATTTGGGTGTTTTGGGCAATTTGCTGTATATAAAAGCTGTAAGTACAGCAGCAGCTGGACTTCCTCGAGAAGGGAACTAATAACACAGACTTAAACGGTGTTTAGCAGGAACGAAATCTCAGCGACATCAGTGAACTTCAAGCTTAATTCAGATTCTATGAACCCACAGTGTTAGAAGAGGTCCATTTTCCTTTGGATTGTTTGGGCAGTCTCAGGCCCTGAGTTCCCTTATTTCCCCCTGGGAACACACTTGGCTTGGGGCCACACAAGGACAGGACCTCCTGGCCACTGGTTGGAGTGGCTGTTCCGCATGGGTTGTTAGAGAACCTAAGATTTGGTGCCCTGCTGGGGAAACATAATAGACAGCTTCACTTTCACACCTCTTAAAGCCTTTTTAAAAAATAGTCCCTCTAGAGGGAGGCTTTTTTGGGGGATTCGGTGTTTTATACCTCTGCATTTTCTGGGAATTTGAAGAAGATCTTTCTGCATGTTCCATGACCTGTGCACCCCTGGCCCCGCGCTATGTTGTTAAAGCTGCCTGGTGCTTGGCAGTCACCTGGGGGAGGTGGCGGCCAGATGTTCCAGGTGGTGGTTCAGGGAGGAACAGCAGGCTGCTGGCCCTGATGGGTCCAAATTGGTCTCCTGAGATTCCAGGGGTCCCAGTGCCTCATCCTTCTGAACCCTCTGTCTGTCCCAGAGCAAAAACACCTAGGAAGCCCCTGCCCATCTTACTTCCAGAGCTTTCTCCTCCTGCAGCCTTCTCTCTTAACAGCAGCATCCTCCATTGTCTCCAGATAAGCATCTTTGTATCATTCTTGATCCCTCCCTTTGCCTCCCACCCCAATTCCACCTTCAAAATGCATCCAGAAACTGTATCCACTTGCTTTCCCCTCTTGTGCTCCACCACCAGGTCCCAAGCAGGGTGAACCATTATTCACATCATTGGTAATCTTCCAGCCCGTCTCCCTGCCTCTGTCCCAAGTCCCTAGTCGCAACACTGATCAGAGTGACTCAAATAGTATGCTAGATCTCCTCCCCACTATGCTCATCCTCCTCTGTGTCTCTCTGTGTCACAAGGCATGGAGTGGCCCCACACAGCCTCACCCACTGACTGGCATGCCTATGATTTTGAGTCTTGCTATCTCACAACTCTTTCCCAGGCACACTTGTTTTTTTATGTGAAGGCTGCCTGGCTCCAGTCTCAGGGCCTTTGCTTGGCTGCACCCTCTGCCATTTGCAATATTATCAACACACCTAACTGCATGGTTGGTTTGATCTCTCACCTACCTATGGTTTTTGCTGAACTGTGACATCTCAGTAAGTCCTTCCTTGAGTGCCCCACTCCCCTTTAAAATTTGGACCACTACCATCCTAGGTTTCCCCTCTGCTTAGTTTGTCTGTAGGACCTTTATCACCATTTGAAATTAAATGTTATGATCCTCTGCAAAGGCTAGGGTGTTGTCTGTTCTTTGGTTAATGGACATCCAGAACTTGAACTAGTACCTGGTATGGATGAGTCTTCAATGCATATTGAATGAATGAATGAATGAATGAATGAATAATTAACTCCACAGAGTCCCATGTTTCAGGGTGAGAGAGGCTGTGTGCCTTATTGTGTGCTTTAGAGTGAGCTGCGTAGACGTGATTATTGGTTTGGTTTGTGCTGCTATACAAAACACCCAAGGCGGGGTAACTTATAGAGTAAACAGGTTTATTTAGCTCCTGATTCTTGTGACCCGAGGAGCCATAAAGTGTGTCACCAGCATTCTGGGAAAGGACCACTGGCTGTGTCACAATCTGATGGTGAATCAGAAGGGGAAATGGCTACATGTGGAAGACACTGAGCACATGGGACAGGCTGGCCTGGTAATCACCTGCTCCCTCAAGAACCAATTCACTCCTCTGGAAGACCAGGCAGCAGCAATTCACTCCCTGGGGTAGAGCACCCATTCCCTTTCACTGGGCATCCCCATTAAGGGTTTTCCTGTCTCAACACTTCCAAAACGGGGACCTAGCCTGGCTGTGTGAAGGACAAGCCATGCACAATCATAGCAACGCTTTGTGTGACCTCTCTGGCCTCCCTCTTGTAAAATGACTCACATGAGTCATTCCCCAGGACCTGATTGGGGAACACTGTGGGGCATGCTGTACTCTGGGGTGTGGGCATGCTGTGGGAGCCCTCAGATGGTACAGCAGTCAGAAGAGGGTGCCCAGGCTTGGCCATTCGCCCACATGGCCCTGCTTGGCTCTCAGAATTGGCGCCCTCCCCTTCCCACCTGCCTTCCCAGGCAGGAGCGTCTACGGAAGCTTGAAGTCTTCATTCCAGTGGGAGTACTGGTGCCTGCTCCCAAAATGCAGGGCCTGCCCTGAGCCTCAGGCTTCTTCACACACCTCCCTTGTCACTTGCTCCCCTAGGAAGCTAGACCAAAGCCCCGGATGACCCATCAGTGCTGAGGCAGCCCTCAGCATACACTTTGCTGGCCTAGGTGGCAGCATTTTTATTATCATTTTTATTATCAATGTTGATTTCCAGGTACTATCAAATTGGGGGGACAATTTTAAAACACAACTACTGTTAAGATGCATTATTCTTTCAGAACTGTTCAGTGTTTAAAATGCCCGTGAGTCTTAGCATTGTTAAAATATAGAATCATGGGCCTGTTGAAGAGCAGAGCTGATGGGGGCTCAGGCATCTGGGTCTTTCCTCTACAAGCCAGGAAAGCAGCTAGGCCCAGGGAGCCAGGGTCAGGGCATAGAATGAGGACAGAACTCAGCATGGGCCCCCAGGTAAGCACAGGTGACTAAGCACAGGTGAGCTCTGCCCATCACACCACAGGGCATGACTACCAGGCTCCACTCTGAGCTCACTCACCAGTCAAGGGAATTGTCGTTCACTTGACCAATGAATGTTTAACAAACATTTGATTTTAAAAGTTGCCTGTTCAGGGGCTGGGGTTGTGGCTCAGCGGTAGAGCGCTTGCCTAGCATGTGTGCAGCCCGGGTTCAATCCTCAGCACCACGTACAAATAAACGCATTGTGCACAACTAAAGCAAATAAATAAATATTAAAAAAAAAAAAGTCACCTGTTTGGACTTCCCAGGTGATGAGACAGTTAGCCCTATTATATGTTATAGTCGGTATTACAGTTTGCATGTGAGGTGTCCCCCAGAAGCTTATGTGTGAGACAATGCAAGAAGTTTTGGAACAGAAATGATTGGGTTATGAGAGCCATAACCAAATCAGTGAATTAATTCCCTGAAGGGATTAACCGAGTGGTAACTGAAGGTGGGTAGGGTGCGGAGGAGGTGGTCATTGGGAGCATGCTTTGGGTATATATTTTGTATCTGGCGAGTGGAGTCTTTCTCTCTCTGCTTCCTGACCATCATGTGAGCCATTTCCCTGTGCCACACTCTTCCACCATGATGTTCCGCTTCACTGGAGCCCCGAGGAATGGAACTGCCTGTCTGAAACCATGAGTACCCAAATAAACTTTTCGTCCTCTAAAATTGTTCTGGTTGGGTCTTTTAGTCACAGTAGCAAAAAAGCTGACTAAAACAGGAAAAGTGATAATTATTGTTACAAACAATAACAATATTAGAAGCAACCATTTATGATATACTTTCTTGGTGCCAGGAATTGTGTCAGAAATTTGATATTATTTGAACTATTTTAATCTTCGTAAGTATCGGGCAGAATTAGCTCATGTATACTTATGCATACCCACTTTGCAGATAAGGAAAGAGTTGAAACTAGGCTTAAAACTCTGTTCAAGATCATACAGTTGGGATGTGAAGGAATCAAAATTCAAAATTGTCCCTTCCCCAGTGTACCTCATTCAGTGAGCCCCACTCCTCAGCCCCACCCCAAGTTTGCACAAATATATTCTGAGCAGAAAGGATAGCTAGACTTGCATAGCCTCATGTTCTGGTTGTCTTATGCCTTGCAGGCGGGCACCAGACTTGCCCTGGTGGTTGGCACAGCCCTTTTGGGGCTTGGGGTTGGGGCTGGAGTTTTTTCAGGCTGAGGAAGGCCTCCCAACCTATTAGACGCTGCGTCTCTTGTTTTTTCTTTTTTTCTTTTGTTAATGGCAGCTGCGCTAGGGACTTGGAGGGATGGAAATGGCTAAAATATTTTTAAATGATTTTTTTTTCCTCATATAGGCCAAGAGGTTATATTGCAAGTTCAATGCTAATTACAGTTATTTACCAAGAAAAAAAAAAAAAAAAAAAAAAAGATCCATGTAAAAGCAAAGGAAATCTGGTTCCAAAAAAATGTGTGCTCGGTTCTGCTGCCCGTCCAGTCTGTCGCCACGGAAGGGAGCCGGGCAGGAGACGTCTCTGGCTAGAGTGCAGGGGCGATAAATAACTCACAGGTGTCAGACACACAAAAGAATTACGCGTGTCTGACCCAGGAGGGGATAAATCCCGAGCCTCTGCTTATGGCCAGGAGATGTATCTTTAAGTGTCATAAAAATTTAAGCATTGTCCCCCCCCCCTTCCTAATTGTCTTCTATAATTTTTGCCAGATTTATTAAAATAAGATTTTCTGGGGGGGGGGGGTGGGGTGGGGTGTTATTTCTTTTTCCTATTCACTGGTAGAATGTGCTCTTTAGTATCATTTTACATAATTTAATACAATTTGTTCCATCCATTGATTTTCATGGGGATACAAGCTGTTCGTTTGTGAGAAAGCTGGCATGGGCGAGAGTGCTGGCAAGGACGCACCTCGAGGAGCCCGCTCGGCCTCCAAGTTCTGGGGGGGCTTCGGCCATTTTGAAGCGGGTCGGTGGAGCCTTGGAGTCCCGGGCCTCGACCACCACCGTGGGAGACGCAGGGAGGAGACCCGGGGCCACGCCAGGGCCTGGGGGCGACCAGGGCCCCCTCCACGGTGGGAGGGGCGCGCTCCGCAAAGGCGCAGCCTGACGCGGAAACCCAGGTGTTTTCTTAATTACTAGTGCAGAAGGGGAGGTAATGCCGAGCGGATGTGCCGTAATGGTGACCGCGCCAGGCTGGGGACCGGGCCAGCCCGTCCGTCAGCGTCAGCCTGCTGCCCTGGTGGCCGGCCCCTCGGCTGGCTCCATCCTCAATGGGGACGCCTCAGCTCCAGTCCCCACCCCACTGGGGCTGTGGATATTTTAAGAAACAGCCAAGTTCTTGAAACGTGGGAAGGGAGGCACGATACATGTCGAAGGCTCAGGCCCCAAAGCAGTGGAGGTTTGGCTCCTTCTTTCATCTTGGTAGGGCTCCTTCTCGAGGGTGCCCCCTAAGCCACTCCCTGATCCGATGCCGCATAGCCTCCACTGACCACTCTGTCTCTGAGACAGATTTTGATGTCCCAGGTGAGACTGTAAAAGCTCTAGCCTGGAAGACAAGAACAGGATTCCAGCCCCGCCTCCCTTGTGCTGTGTGACTTTGGGAAGGTTGCCTCACCTCTCTGGACTACAGTGACTCCTTAAATGATGCTCCCCAAGTATTCTGTATTGTATAGCCATTGGGGTTCTCAGATTCTGTGATGTGCTGAGTTGCCACAGGCAGAGAGCATAAGTTTTCCTGATTTACTTTTCCCTCTGACTGGCCTGAGATTGACAGGAGACCAATGAGGAAGAGTGTCTGTGTGGGGAGGGTTACCCCCCTGCAGGGCCCTGACCCCACATGGTGACTGCGACAGGGCTCAGCATCAACATGACCCACCCACAGCTTGCCCAGGGGCTGGGTGGTTCAAATCCAATCCTGCAGCCGGCAGAAGCCGCACATTCCCATCTCAGTGCTGGTTTTCTGAACACCCATCATGCCTCATTCCAGGACCACTGTCACCCCTGCCTGCCTTGGCTTCCTGTGGGGAGGGCCTGGGGACCATGGCTGTCATGTCACATGGACTGACAGGGACGCGGCCCCCTCTTGGGTAGAAGCCTCTCTGCATGAGGGTGCCCCAGACAGTGATGAATCATCCCCTTCGCAGCACCCCTGGGGGATCGCTAAGTAGGCCAAATGAAATGATCTGAGCTGGCCGCTGGCCAGGGCAGCAGGGCTAATCCTTGCCTTTGTAGGAGAGCCTGGGGCCGGAGGGTCTGCCACCAGTCACAGCCGCCTGCTGCAGTGCTGGCCCGGCAGCCCTGTCACTGCCCCGAGGACCTTGGAGGCCTCCTGCTTGCCCCGTCCACTCCCTATTCTCTGAACACGCATACGGACACAGAACTGCACCCACCTGTGCCCAGGCAGATGGAGAATGTAACACAGCAGGCCGCCTAGCCCCAGTCCTTCCAGAGGTCACTTCCTAAGCACCTACTGGATGCTCATGCCTGCAGGAGGGGTCATCATTGGAGACAGAGGAGACCAGGCCCTCTGCGGATGCTATGTATGGCACTTAGGCCTTGTCTGGCATGGGGAGGGTACGGGGAAGAGGGGCTGTGAAAGATTGTCCCCAGATGCTCAGTGCCACAGTCTGGGCTGTGCAGTTGACAGCTATTGCCTTTCAAATCCTTCCAGCGGTCCTGTGAAGTGGGTGTCCTTCTCATCTCCAGGTTAGAATGAAGAGGCAGAGCTCCTTGAGGTCAGGTGACTTGCCCAAGCTTGCAGAGCTGGTGAATGGTCACAGGGAAAGGGTGTGTGACCTGTCCTAGCTCCCAGAGGCATTGGTCCCGCTCATGGCACGGAATAGGCTGGGATTTCTGTTGGCTAGCCTGGCATTCTGTGTCACTCACCCACCAGGGTGCCCAACCCTTACCTGCAGGAGGAAGGCCTAGGACTGGGAGAAAAGGGCCCTCCTGCCCAGAAGTTCTCAGGGACACAGGAATAATGGCTCCTGCCCAGCCACCAAAACCATACGAGCAGGCTCTGTTTTCCTGCTTCTGCAGGGGGGCGCTGTGCCGAGGCAGGGGCCGGCTCAGGCCTAACTTTGAGAAAGTGTGAACTTAGGAAACAGACACTGTTGGAGGGGCGGGGGTGTCGTTCTCTTTACAAGATCATCTGTTGAGGCAGCGTTAGAGGCTCCCTGGGCCCACCAGGGGCTACAGCTGCTATCCCAGCTGGGCTGGGCAGGTGGTAGAGGTTGAAAGAGGGTGTCACCCACTCTTCATTCATTCAGCAATATTTACTGAGCACCTTGTATGTCTTAGGCATTTTCTGAGTTAGGGTGGGGGAGGGGGCATGCATCAATAAATAAAACAGCCAAAGCCTGTGTTCTTAATGAGACATCCTGTGTGTGTGTGTGTGTGTGTGTGTGTGTGTGTGGTGTGTGTGTGAGTGTGTACCTGCCTGTGTGCGCGTGTTCCTGCATTTGCATGGCTGTGTGTGCCTGGGCATGCAAGAACATGGATTTCCTGGAAGAGAAAGAAGACCCTGGGCAGGAACAAGAGCAGGCTGAGCCTCCCTTTCAGCCCTGGCCTGCAGACCCTGCCAGCAGCTTCTGCTGAGAGGGAAGCTTTGAAAAATCCTCTGTTCTCCAGGAAGCCCCCCTTGGCAAAGCCTCCGCCCTTCCTGCCTCCGTCCCATTTCCCTTCTATCTGGGGGGCTGCTCCCACCTTCCAGACACAGGCTAGGTCACTGTCAGGACTCACCACTCACAGGACCAAGGTCAGCGAAAGCAGCCACCCACGGCTGCAGGTGAGTCTGCTCTGGGCACCACAGGGAGGCTCCTTTTTTATTGCTCACCCAGTCACTTGCTGAAAAATTAATTTGCAAATGAATCACATTTATTGAGACCTTCTGGATCGGATAACAGGTGCAGCCCGGCCTGTTCCAGAAGACCATCCAGAGAAGAAACCCTACAACATTCAGTGGACAAAAGGACGCTGCTGGCTGAGTTTGCTCCTTGTCTGAGCTCCTTACTCGAGGCTGGTTTGTGTATATTTGGAAGGCTCCCCGGAACTGGAGGCTCGGGGCTCTGTCCTGCAAGGGCTCCTGGAGCGGAGGCTGGGCCGGGCAGCCGGGCACTCCCGACCGGCTCTCTGGATTGGTTCTCCCGTAGCCCCTCAGAAGCAACCAGGAGCCGGCTCTCCCCTCCCTGGCCATCTGCTTGAAGCATCTGGTGATCAGGTGCAAGCCCCACACCGGAGCATTCAAGCTGAAATGTGCAGTCACCTTGCCACCCACACTGGCTTTTGTTACCATGCCAGGCTGCCCCTCTTTGTGTTGGGGAGAACAGTTTTGGGATGGAAATCTGACTGCTGGCGCTGGGAGTTCACCAGGGCTGTGCTGAGATCCCGCAGCCAGAGGCTGGCCGGGTCTCCAGACCTGGCTCTCCCAGTCAGGATCCGTGGACATGTCTCTAGCAAAGGGCTAGGGCTTTGAAGAGCAGAGAGAAGACTGTTCCTTGATTTTCTCTTTACTTGGCTGGGTAAAGCAGTTCACAAACATTTGGATCCAGCCATAAAAGAGAAATTTGCAGTAGCATTATATATATATGTGTGTGTGTGTGTGTGTGTTTGTGTAAAATAAAGATGGATTCATACACACACACACCACACACACACACACACACACAACACATATATGTAAAACCACCTTTATTTAATAAGGAAAGAGGGACCTGTTTCCATTGCCACAGCTGTCCCTGAGTGATAAGGGCTTTCCAGGGGTGATTCTCTGGGAGGAAGGGGGTATGGGAGGTGTAAGCTCTGCTCCTCAGGCCACTTCCTTCTCCCCTTCCACCCCAAGTGTCCTGGAAGGCAACGTGTTTATTCCTAATGTTGACACATCCTTTGCTTCTGCTTGAACATACCTAGAAGAGTGCTCAAGGTTTAACGTGGGGGTGATTCTACTCAAGGGAGAACCCACTGCGTTTCCCGAACCATTGAGGACTCAGTTGTCAGCTGGGGACTCACTGCAAAGAGTGGTGCTTCTCTTTGCTTTTCAGTCTTTTAAACATAACTCCACAGGCAACACTCCAAACAACTGGGGGTGAGGAGGGTGCAGAGGGACACTGTCCTCTCTGGTGCCTGAGCCCATGGGCATGGCATTTAGAAAGCTCTTCTCTTAGAGGGGAAGAAAGGTAAGGTTTTTTTTTTTTTTTCTTATTCTTTTTTTTTTTCAGAAGACAGAATGGGTCCCATTAGAAACTATTAAATGGTGAATAATAGTTTATTGAAAGCTGTCTTTTTGTTGTTGTTGTTGTTTTGTCTTTAATTGCTCAGTGTGATCTTCAAGAGAAAAGCAATGTGTTGGAGATGCATTTTCTGTTTCTAGATGAGCCATGGGCATGACTCTAGAATGTTCTGACATGAAGAAACACAAAAAGGGGTTCCATAAAAAAGCAGAAGTCCTGCCCAGGCCCAATCTGTATGTCTCCTCCTCTTGCAGGAAGTTTCAATGCTAATCATGACAGTTAGTTTGATTTTGTTGAAGTCACTGAATGCTGAAGTGAGTGATATATTTTGCTCTTGAAAGGTGCAGAGAAATAAATTAAAAAGTCAAAAACCCAAACTGACCCAATCAGTTCTTCTCAGTTCCAAGGAATCTTCTTCAGAGGACACGGACCACTGGATTCACGGGGAAAGGGAGTTGAAAGGTGGGAGTGGGGCAGGAATGAGCGCACAAATTTCCAAATTCCTACATGGGCCTCCCTGTTCCTGCCAGTATCCCACCAGCCACCCTCTTGCTCTCAAGTGCTTTCTAGTAAGGTGCTTAAGGTGGAAAAAGCAGCCAATTTTTTTTTTTTTTTTTTTTTTTTTTTTTGTGGTACTGGGGATTGGACTCAGGGGCACTCGACCACTGGGTCACATCCCCAGCCCTTTTTTGTATTTTTTTTTTATTTAGAGACAGGGTCTCACTGAGTTGCTAAGTGCCTCGCCGTTGCTGAGGCTGGCTTTGAACTTGCGATCCTCCTGCCTCAGCCTCCCAAAGTGCTGGGATTACAGCCGTGCGCCACCGCACCTGGCTTTTTTTTTTTTTTGTATTTTATTTAGAGACAGGGTCTCACTGAGTTGCTAAGTGCCTCACCATTGCTGAGGCTCGCTTTGAACTCATGATCCTCCTGCCTCAGCCTCCCAAAGTGCTGGGATTACAGGCATGCGCCACCGCGCCCCGGCTAGCAGCCAATTTTAATGTTGAAAATTTTGGAACTTTCACAATTTCAAAGTGAATCCGCTTCCTTAGTGGGAAAATACAACCTCCAAGTCTTCAGTCTTGGCTACCAGAATGAATGAGAACGGAGGTCATTCCAAAGTATGGAAAAAAAATGAAATTAGTTGCTGATGTAACCTAGCTTTTAAATGTTTCCAGCATGTCTACAGTAGATTTTAAACATAGCCCAAGGATCTTTGATTTTGAAGATGCAATCTTCTCTCCCTCCTTTTAACAGCGCACACATACGTGTAACATGTGGTGCCATTTGTCTTAGAAAGGATTGCGGGTGCCCGACGTGACACTTCCCCTGCCCCTGCCCCTGCCCCGGCACACTCCCTTCCCCGTAGCTTAGGCTGCAGGAAGATACCTTCTACCACATCCTGGTGCTAGCTTGGCAGGCCATTCCTACTGGCACTGAAGTCCCTATGTCTTTCTCTCCTGCCTCTTGGTTGAGCATAATGACAAGGTCCCATTGGCTTAAGGCACGGCGCTGGCTTTCTCTGATGGTTGTGCCGTAAGTTAGCAGGATAAGTTTGACAGTAATTTAATTTTCATTGACAAATGCTGTCATAATATTGAGGAAAAAGTGAGATATTGTATCAACAGTAGTGGTCGACGCTCAGCCAGTCATATGGACCGGGCGAGCACCATATGCTTCCTCCAAACTCGCCTTGGAAAGCTCTGGCTAAGAACTTGACAAGCTTAAGATACCAGTCAGGAAAAAACGATTACCCTTGAGAGGTTCTTGCCGTGTTTGCAGTTTCCTGATTTTCTGGGGAAAAGAAAAAAAAAAAAATCAAAGAGGACCATTTCCTGGGTCCCAGCCAGCGTCCACCAACGTGCCAGTCAGGGCAGTCTCTCTAGGACATCACTGAAGGCGTTTGCTAAGTAAGGAGAGTCTCCCACACACCACGGCCAGGCCAGTGGCAGTCAAGCACATCCCCTGCTGACAACCAGCATAATGGAAAGCCCCAAGATGATAAAACACCATTGATTACCTGCTGGTTTGTGTTTGCCCTGGCTGTGGTTCTCACCACTTAATGCCGGTGGACGTTGCATCCACGCGTGTCGACAGGGGCCAGGACCCAAGTCTGGCCCACATTACACACTCAGACAATCCACCCCGAAAGGGGGCGGGATTTTTCGTCTTGGGCGTACAGCTCACGCCCGCTGCTGTCTCTCCCAACTCTCTTCAGGGCCAATCAGAACTTTGAGTGGATTGCGTGTGAGCGTCTGTGTACCTGGGGTGCACCAGCGTCTTGGCCAAACTCTCAGCTGGGTGATTTCACCAAAAGGATGAACAAGTCAGTCTTAATTTGATCTGCTTTCCTAACACTGGGCTTATTTTAATTTGGTTACTATACATAGCAAAAACAACTCATGAGCAGAGTTACAAACAGCCTGGGAGAGAGAGCTCTGTGTGTGTGTGTGTGTGTGTGTGTGTGTGTGTGTGTGGTGTGTATACGCGCGCGTGTGTGTGTGTGGGGGGGGGGGGCGTGTTTAGGGACACACCATCCCTGTGCACATTCTGCTGGTGTCCTTGTGTGGCTTGCCAAATATTTGGGGGACCTTCCATCCTCTGAAGGATTCCCATCCCAAACAACGCTAAGTAAAGAAACAGGCATATGGCATGTATTGGAGGTGGCTCAGCATTGGCACAAGACATCCGCCGTGGTGAACAGGTATCTGGAAAAGACGACAATCCCATCCTGCTCTTTTTGGAGCTTATCATTATTTGGATTTTGTTGTCGCTGTTGTTGTGGCTCTGTGTTTATGATTATCTTAACAGAGAGAGGGAGAGTGTGCAGTTCTCAGAACTGGGCACGGGGACAACTGCTCTCCAAGATGGCTCCCTGCCTGTGCCCGGAGCTGTCCTTCTTGTGAAGCTCTCTCTTGTTCACCCTGGATGGCTTCTCAGCGATCCAGGCACGCTGGTCTGGAGCAGGGAGTGCGCTGGAGGGTGCAGGGAGGTCATCTAAGTGCAGATGGTTCTCTAAGGCCAGGAGAGCTCCTGGGTGTGGCTGGGGGTGTCCTTGGTCTCCAAAGAGAGTGTTGACTTGAAAATGCAGGGCAGATTGGAGGAGCAGCTGCCCTCCTTGCGGATGGCATCCGTTGGTGGCTGCGTAAAGAAGAGTCCCGGACTGCCTCCCATTACCATTTCATTACGCGACAGCAGATCCATACACAGATCCATACGCTGCCTCTTGGATGGGGTTTCAGGCACAGCAGGACGCTGCGGGGAGAGCTTACCTCCTCTTCTGCCTGCTGGAAACCCAGCTCCCTGCCATGTGGCGCTTCTGAGCTGGCGGCTGCATCTCTTTCGGGGCACCCCAGGTATTGGGGGCAGCCCTTCTGGTGGCCACTGGAGTACTGCGCAGGATGCCTAGGGCTGCAACATTCTCCAGAAGGGTCTCTCAAGGGATTGCATCAAGAATAAGCCCGGCTGAAGCACGTCTTCTCACCCGCGCAACTCTGGGTTTGAGATTCTTGGTTGGTGGGGTCACGCTTCAAAAATGGTGGCCAGTCATTAAAAAATGGTCACCACACAATAAGAGCTGGTTTTTCATATCTGGGTTTGGACACCAGCATTTTAGTGATAAAGAGAATGAGATAATCTGGGTCACACAGACAGGGTTAGATGAGAAGAGTCATTGGCCCTGTCCACTGATTCCGTAGGGGGTGGCCATCTTCCCTCTGGTGGTGTGGTTGGGGACATCTGAAGGGACCAGGGACCAGATGCTTGTCACCTTCTGCTATTGCTGTGGTTCTCCTCCTTATTGCCTCTCCATCTCTTCGCTGATAAAACAAAAGTGTCAGAAGGTGTTACTGATGTTTCTGAATGTTCCTCAAACAGCCTCCTTCCTTCCTTCTTGACCTGTTAACAAATAAATGTTTATCATCTTCATGTCTGAAAATGTCCACAGGGTTGGAGGCATAGAATAATGTTATTCTTTTTCCCCATTCCAATCTTTCCCCACCCATGTGGGGTGAAGCCTAGGAGAGGTCCTACAACTCTCTTTGGTCACTTTTGAATTATACAGAGGTCTTATGTGCCTTTGAGTTGTAAAAGAGCCTCATTTGGGTTGTGTCATCACATGTGTCTATGTAACAATCAAAATTCCAAATTAAATTTATTTAGAGTTGAATCTTCTCCCGGGGCTGGCTCATCCTGCTTTATCCCAGGGGTGGAACAAGTCAGTGTCTTCCTTCTTCCTTCTTCTGTGTTCTCTGCTTCCTCCCATGTTTTCTGGCCAGCTGGGCTTGGATGGGGCCTAGACACATGGACATAGTAGAAGCACCTCCTCTGGATGCTTTCCGGAGTCCTCTGGGGGCCCACCTGCATCTCCAGGATTCTGCCATCTCTGGTTTGAGGTGCTTGTGTCTTTCCATGTGACCCCTTGGACAAAGTCCTTTGTGGTGGCTCTATGCAGAGGGTTCCTTCCACAGTGACCTACATCTGGACCTTGGGGAACGCTCTTCATTTGTTCCAGTGAGCTAGAAGTGGAGCCATTCCCCGGGCAGCTCTTCTCCGCCCTCCATCTGAGCAGCCGCCAGCCCTCTGGCTTAGCCAAAGCTGAATCTTGGAATGGACTCGGGTCCCACTGATTTCAAGGGCCATGGGAAAGGCTGTCTTTGAGGCTCCTCTCACCAGGTTTGAAGTAGAGGAAGCAACCCCTGTCTTTCCCCACGGAAGGAGGGTTGGTGATCACATGTGTCTACCTACTCGTGCCAAAGAACTCCTTTATTTTGAAGCTCTCTGCCTTTTCAAATACAATCCTCTGTAGCCTCGAACTGGGCCTTGGCATGGAGTGGCAGCCTCTCCTTTGCCAGTCCTGCATTTCAATTTGGATAAATCCAGACTCATCCTTTTGGCTTCATGATCGGCCTTTTGGAGATTCCACCTAAAGAGCTCCAGAAACACGTATCCTAACATCCTTGATTCTCATGAAGCCCTTTTTAGATTCTAAACTCGAATCTCTTTTTCTGGAGTCACAGTCCCTTTTCCTGTTAGATCCTTGGTGAGAGTTTATTAGTTCCCCACTTACAATAACCCTTCTGGTACATAAAAATTGATTGAGCTAGTTACCTCTCACCTTGATCTTCTGAGAAAGGCTGTGTCCTTTCCTTTTCTTTTTTATGATGAGGGTCAGACAAAGGCAGAAAGGTATTTCTGAAGGTTTTGTACAAGGCCAGTGCCATGTCCATAGAATCAGTGACCACTTCACTCTGTCCCTCATCCCTCTGCTGCATTTGTGGGACATCACAGGGCAACATAAACATATCTGTGGCTCCCTCATGAACTACCCAGAAGTAGTTTATATGGCCCCTGAAGGCTTGTTCCTGAATGTTCCAGACAGCTGCAGGAAACCTTGTACTGGCTACAGGACTCTTGTATCAACAGTGCTCCTGATTTCTAGGGAGCACTGAGGTCAAACCTGTTGGAAGGCCAGAAATCCCTGGTCAGTATGACTGGCCCTGCCTAATGTCTGGACTCTGATCCATCCTCTGTTTTAACATATCTTCTGAATTTGTCATGATGACCTTTGGGGTTTGGACATCTAATACTGCTCTGCCTTCTCACTCTCTGGGAAGATATCTAGCTCTGGAGGGACCAGTCAGGTAGCAGTGGGCCAGACCAACAACTGCAAAACTAATTATCGTTAGGGCCAGGAACAGGACATACTGGTGTATTAAGTAACTGGATTCTATTTCTAGTTTACTAATTCTTTATTTAAGCCTTTCAAAACTATCATCTAATTCTCAATTTCAGACATTGTATTCTTGGTATCAGAATTTCCATGAGATTTCTTTTGTAGATTCCAATTTTCATCTCAACTCTTTCTTGTCATCTACTTTCTTGAATATGTTGATTATAGTTCTTTTAAAGCCTGTACCTTAATATGTGGATCCTCTGTGGGTCTGCTTTTATTACCTGTTGTCTGATTTTCCATCTGATTCTGTTCATTTGGTTTCATTTTCTGGTGTGTCTGGCAACTTTTAATGAAACATTAGATATTGTGTATAAAAATTATACATAAGTCTGGGCTGTAGATCAGAATAGTGAAATTTAGACAAAGGCAAAAAGGTAATATGAACCATAAGTGTTCATTTAAAATTTTTGTAGTAGCTACATTAAATGAGTACAAAGAAACAGTCAAATTAAAATTTAATAATATATTTTATCGAACCTAGTATGTACAAAATATTATCACTTGCATCCAGGTTCAGTGGTGCACGCCTGTAAACTCCCAGCATTTCGGAAGACTGAGGCAGGAGGATAGCAAGTTCAAGGTCAGCCTGGTCAAATTAGCCAGACCCTGTCACAAAACAAAACAAAATAAATTAAAAGGGCTGGGGGATACAACTCAATGGTAGAGTTCCTAGTACTAACCCCCCCCAAAATATATAAAAATCATTTGATTATATAACCAATATAAAATTATTATTTTACACACATTTTTGTACTAAGTCTTAAAAATTTTATACCCACAGCACTTTTCAATTCTTACAAAACCACATCCCAAGTGTCCAATAGCCGTATGTGGCCAGGCGTGGCCCCATCAGAGAGCACAATAGATGACGTCGCATTCCTTCTGGGAAGATTTACTTTTCTCCAGCAGCGTATTCTACTTGGGGAAGATCACCTCACATCAACCAGAAATTGAGTAGATGTCAAAGATTAGTTTATTTCTGTGTGTTCTTAGTCCTACCTGCTCCTGAAGGGATCACAACCATATGTGTGGGGTGCTCACCAGTGAACATGTGCTTTCCCTGGTCCCTGATTCTAATTTTTGTCTTCTTGGTCCCTTGGGCCCCAGAAATCTCTGCTTAGCCTCTCAGAGTCTAGCTGCCACTTGTGGATTCCAGTTGCCTCAAGAGGAAAGACACAGGAAAACAAGGTCTCTGAGCTCCCTTCTCTTTAGAATCTTGGACCTTCACGTCCTGGTCTCTTTGATCTTGTTCTTCATTCCTATTTTCTAATGCAACTTTTCTAGGTATTCTCAATAGATAGCTGATTTGGTGTAAGTGGTGGCCAGAAGTGGTAGTAAAATAACATCTTAACTAAAACCACATATTTCTTTTCTATTTGGCAATCAGTACCATTTCAGCCTTTGAAAGAAGGCTTATTTCTTTCTCTCTGACTCAGTACACCAATGACTGTCTCAGTTGGTTCTGTAGTGCTACAACAGAATACCAGGGAGTGGGTGCTTTATTAAACAAAAAAAAGAGGTTTATTTAGCTCACAGTTCTGGAGATTTGAGAGCATGGCACTTCCATCTGCTCAGCTCTGGTGATAGATTTATGGCTGATGACATCACAGTGGCAGAAGAGATCACATGGTGAGACAAGAAGCAAGAGTTGGGGAGGGACCAGGCTTGTTCTTTTTGTAACAAGCTCCTCGTATGAATTAAAACACTCTAACCAGATCTGATCCCTTCCTGTGAGAGAGCTTTAATCCCTTCAGCTGGTGGAGCACCCATGACCTAATTACTAAGTACTTTTTTTTTTTTTTTTTTTTTGGTAGTGGGGATTGAACTCAGGGGCACTCGACCACTGAGCCACATCCCCAGCCCTATTCCGTATTTTATTTAGAGACAGGGTCTCACTGAGTTTCTTAGTGCCTCGCTTTTGCGGAGGCTGGCTTTGAACTCACAATCCTCCTGCCTCAGCCTCCCAGCCGCTGGGATTATTGACCTGCGCCACCACGCTCAGCTAAGCCTCACTCCTTAAAGTTTCTACCAACTCAGCACCACCATGCTGGGGACCAAGATCCTGGAGCACGAACCTTCAAGGGTTTGCTATGCAAACCACAGTACCTGGGAAATAGAATTATTTCTAAATTCTAAAGATAGGCAAATTGTGATCAGAAGTAAGAGTCTAGGCCAAGATCCAAACCATCAGTCTTGTCTTTGTCTTCACCCCAAGGGTGTCCCACTGCACAAACCTAAGATCAGCCTGCTTGGTGGCAGAGATACCAGCATCTCCTGAACAGCCCTGCCTGCAAGCTCACCATGTAGGAACATGGAAAAATGGCAGCACTGGCTGTCACTTGGGGAAAGCTGGGAGTTTAACAGGCAGCAGGAGGCACATCCAAAAGACCCTCATTTTTTATGCAGCTTTATTGAGCTATTGCTTTATACCAGACGCAGGTGAGGGTCTCATTCAGGGGTACATCCTGTACCTCTGCTGGCTGGGTACCAGCACTCTATCCAGGATGTAGGCCCAGAATGCTATGGAAACATCACAACCCTATAGAGCCGTGCATATTCATAACCCCATGCGGCTCTAGTCTGGCTTAGTTATCTCTGGATTGGCAGCTAGGACCTCATAATAACTCAAATACAAGATATTTAAGTAAAGAATTTCATCATGTTAGAGAAACTATTTGGCATTCATAGAAATTTGACTTTTTAACAATAAATCTTGAAGTTAAATTGAAGTTTGCTTTTAATTCACTACTTTTAACCTAATATATTTTTCTTTATAAGAAAGAAATCGGCTTGTGTTTTCTTAAAATAAATGCAAATTTTCCTTTTTTTTCTTTCTGAATTGGGAAGAGTAGGAGGGGAAAACAAAAACAAAATCTCCCAGCTAGTTTTTACTACGCAAAGATTTCCATTTCAGTCTGTTTCCTCCTGGGTTTCTTCCTGTATCTATCTTTTATGTAACTATAATCCTATGTATATGTGATTTTTGCATGTCACTCATGTAAAATATGTGCATACTATGAATTTTTTTCAAATTATTAAAATTCTTTGCATGTATAGATTCGTGGCTATCCTAAAATACCCTACTTGGGATTTTATAGTTATGTCCCCTACTGTTGAATAGTTAGGTTGTTGCCAATTTTTCTTTTTTAAATTACCAAATTAACATAGAGAAAGTCTTTGACTGTAAGGGTAACACCTCTCAGCTCCCCGCCCTCTGCCTCCTTGAGTTTTTCTCCAAGGCAGATTAGCAAAACTGGAATTACTACATCAAAGTGATGGGATATTTATATGCTCGTTAGCTGAAATTTGAAGCCTTAAATTTACCCCTAAATTTACTTCCTCAAATGTGAAGTCACTTCCCACCACATCTCCGAGAGGATGCCAGGCGGTAATTGGGCAATTTCCCTCTACTGAGATCCAGCACTTGCCCAAAGGTCACAAGACCTGCAAGACCCTCAGTTAAGTGAGACAAGTCTAGGAAGGCATCTGAGGGAGGGGTGAGCGGTTGTTTTAGTCAGGACCAGAACAATTTTAGAAGAGGAAAAGTTTATTTGAGGGCTCACGGTTTCAGAGGTCTTAGTCCATAGAAGGCCGGCTCCATTCCTCAAGGCTGAACGTCATGGCGGGGGAGTGTGGCAGAGGGAAGCAGCTCACATGAGAGAGACTCCACTCACCAGATAGAAATACCTACCCAAAGCCACGCCTGAATTCCCTCCTCCTCCAGCCACACCTACCACTTCAGTTACTGCTCAGTTAATCCCTACCAGGGGATTAAATCACTGATGGGATTAAGACTTTTACGACCCAATCATTTCTCCTCTGAACCTTCCTGCATTGTCTCACACATAAGCTTTTGGGGGACACCAAACCATAACAGTGGTAAATGGTAAAGGGACCCTGAATTCCAAAAGCTAAACACAGCATTACCAGCCAAAGGAAGGTTATTATGATGGATTATTTGATGATGCATTTGCCGAAAAACATTTTGAGAAAAAAGTAAAACAAAGTTTTCTGGCACACCTCACTTTTTGCAGTGGTTGTATGGGTAAGGGCTGTTGCTGATATGGTGTGTCTTTATTGAATTTTGGCAACTGAATCTTATTTTAGATGCACTGCGAGCTGAAGTCTATTTTAGATTGACTCATGTAAGGAACCCCCGTGGTGACTCTATAAATCAGAAAGTTCGTTTGCATTGCAAATCTTCCTTTCCGAAGTAATCTTCAGCTCCTTAATTTTACAAATTGTATATTGTAAAATTTTTATGTTTGTATATTGGTTTTTGCAAAGTACACTTGGAGGACACTTGTGGTCCATTTCAGCCACGGAGTCTGGGGGTTTTGGTAGGAGAAAGTTCTTCTATTTCATTCTCCTTGGAGGGCTCAGAGCCCGTCCTTGACCTCTGGTGGGAAGGCTGATGGCATTTGCCTTCCTGGTGGAGCCAATGTAGGGGTCACTGCTGGGACCAGCACAATTAAGGAGGAAATGTCCCCATGGGTTTCGGAGGAAACTGAAATGGGTTGGCTGGTTAGCAGGTAGACCATCAGTGAGACTAGGGAAAACTCAAGGCGTGAGAGAACGCCTTGGGCTCTCTTTAGGAGAAAAGTCTGAAGTTTCAGAAGGAAACTTTGATCATCAGAGGTGCCTGCAGGCAGTTCTCCAATTCCAGCAGTAGATTAGATCCCACTGAGAAGGGAGAGAGCCACAGTGTCCCAGGAGGGTCAGAGGAGGTGGCGCCCAGGGCTTTGTCAAAGGGTGAGATGAGAGCCTCATCCAGTACCTTCTCTGAGTTCTTACATGGCGGATCAAGTATCAGCAGGCTTGGGTCTCTTTGTCCTGAGCACCCGAGAGAAAGAAGCCGGCCTGGAGGGTGACAGCTCAGCTCCCCCAGGGGCATGTCTGAGGAGTGCAACCTGCAATAGCCTCAGTGCTGGGTTTTTCTTTTATCCCTTTCATAATCCACCCCAAGAAGTCATGGAGGTGGCCCTTAGAAATTCAGCAGAGTGTGAAAGTCACACCTTAAAGGACAGCCATGTTTCAAGTATTTATAAGGACTGATTTGATTTTATAAGTAAAACCAGCTTCACATAAATTAATACAATATTTTCATTGAGTGGCATAATTTTCTAAGTTCTTGGGGATCCTGAGGCAGGGGATGCTTTTCCTCCTGCTCAGTTCACGAATCTAACCTTTCATCAGAGATCGTGTCTTCTGTACCAGCTTGGGAATGCTGACAACTGGGCTAAAATGTCACTGAACTTTGCAAGTTACTGTAGTTGTGGGGGGATTGCTCAAATCTCGTAACTCAGTTGCAGGTGGATGTGGGGGAAACACTCTGAAACCCAAACTTGACCTTGGGAAAGATTTGGAAGGAATCCCATGGAGTCCCATCTCTGCTGGGGCTTGTTGGAAATTCATACATCTATCAGTAATTATTTAACAATCAAGTTGTCCTAAACTTTTATACCATTTATACAGTGTTTAATTTATGTTGCTTTCTTCATTTTACATGTAGTAATTAATTTTGTCTTGCTGACAGATGATTCTTAAAGACTGATTTCAAGAGACATTCCTGACAGGTACTTTTTAACACTTTGTCTGCCTTGTTCTTCTCTGGGCACGCTTAGCAACAGTAATTTCATGGGGTGCTGTGGGTATTTGAGGTGGGAGGTGAGGTCTCCCTTGTATTGTATGTTTATTTAGGGTAGTCTGAGTGGATGATAGAGATTGAGGAAGGCTTGAAGCTCCCCCAGTTAATCCTTTGCTCCCCTTACTGGATACTGCCTGAGTTGATGCTGGATATTGGAAAAGATTTTCTTTGCTTTGAAAGACAAAGTAGGCCCGGCATGGTGGTGCACAACTGTAATCCCAGACAGACACTCAAGAGGCTGAGGCAGGAGTATTGCAAGTTGGAGGCCAGCCTGAGCAACTTAGCGATGCCCTAAACAACTTAGTGAGAACTTCTCTCAAAATTAAAAAAAAAAAAAAAAAGGATGGAGATGTGACTCGGTGCTTAAGAGCCCCTGGGTTCAATCCCTGGTACAAAAAAAGAAAAAGATAAAGTAGAAACCCCAAATTTTATTTGAATGAAAAATTGTGGGGAAGCGAGCGATGGAATGGATCATATCGAAAGACAGATTTCTGTTCTGTTACTTTGGTTTGGTTGGTTCTTTTTTTTTGGGGGGGGTGTCAGGGGAAGAGGGCTGTTATCTGTTCCATGTCTTCCTTTTTAAAAAATAAATAGTGTTATCAAATTCGTCCCCATAGCGGTGAGAGATTCAGAAACGAGTGTGTCAAATGTTAGTGAAGCCAAAGGTCCCCAGTGAGTCCTGCATTTGAACTTCACCTGTAAGAGAAGTGCTCATCCACTTCCCACGTCTCTGGAGGATGTTGGAAGAGAGACTCGGCCGTCACAACATGGCTGTGTGTATCCAATTCTACCAGCACCTCCTCTTTTTTCCTTTTAAAAGTTTCCTTCTGTCCTTCATTTTTTGTAGTCTCTGAATATTAATTTATAACTATTGGATTTAAGAGATGTACATCTCCAGAGTTAAAACTATAGAAACAGAACGAGGCTATAGTGCACATTTCCTTTTAAAAACATTTGATTTAGGAATGAAGGCATTGCCCCCTCCGCACTGGGGGAGGTGACCACTGGGGCAATATTCCTGTGATTATTAATGAGGAGGACATGTAGACTTCATTTTGCAACTTTTCATCCTAAATGACCTTTTAAATATGGATACTGTCCAAGTCACATTTTAATATTAATGAATAATGTCAAAGGTAAATGAAGTTCAAGTTACTCTAATACTCACATGTTAGAATCTGTGTCGTCTGAAACCATATCTTCTCCATAGGCTTGTCAAAACTTTGTAAGCCGCAAGGAGACTTTAGCACCGACCCCCCTCCCCAATGGATGGTAGTTGTCTGTGGGTGGCTGCCACTCACGTAGATGATGGTAATCACGCTGCAGCCTAGAGTGTCCCATAAATACACCTATGTTCTGATGCCATTGGTCATACTCTGACCCAAATATCATTCATGTGTTCCTAAGAATGTAGAATCATTTGTTTGATGAATACCAAGTCTGAGCTGGGGAAGAGGTCTCTATTTCTCAATCTGTGCTCTAGCTTTGGGGTGGAGCCCCGAGGACAGCAGGTCCAGATCTGGTCATCACCATCTTCCTCAGGCTCCTGCTACCACACCTGCAGTTCTATCCCCATCTAAGCATTGGGCCCCTTTCGAGAGTTCTGCCATTCTTTTTTTTCCAGAGAAGGTATTCAGATCTGGTTTGGCTTGTAATAACAAAGATCTTTTTGTGTCTCGTGGATCCTCTGTCCTCTGCATCTTCTTTCATTCCGGTGGCATCTATTATTACAGTAATGTGACTAAGGGGAACTTCCCCCTTCCGATGTACTTCCTAATATTTCCTGGTGGAGACCAGCATGTTCTCTTACCCTGTGCCACTTCTAGTGTCCACCTATGCATTTTCAGAGCAGTTTCTAGGGAAAGAGACAAGAACCTGTGCGTGCGGGTTCCTGACGATGTGTGTGCACGTGTCTATGAACGTGAATGTGGACGGTGAGTGTGTTCATGAAAGTGTGCACATGGCCATGAGATGCACAAAAGTGCACATCTTTGCGAAGCATCAGGGTGTGCTTGTGAGTGTCCCCATATAATGTGTGAATGTGTATGTGTGGGTCCGTGCATGCTGTGTGTGAAGCTGTCCCTGTGTGCATGTGAATGTGTGACTTTACCCAACAGTGTGCACGGCTGTTGAACTTGAGCTGCCCAGATTGTGGAGTTTTGCTTCTTATAGCCATATTCTCTGTCTTTATTTGTGTTAATTATTCATGTGGCAATTTAGTGGCTCCGCTACCCCCTCCCACTTAGTCACAAATCGTCTCATCATATTTAAAGAACAGTCATATATTCATCGAATTTCAAAACAATTCTTCCCAACGCCGCTGTCCGTGTGGTGTTAGCTGGCACCTGCCCTCCAAAATTATGCCTGCAGGAAAATGTCACCACATTTGGGCACATTTCCGAAGCAACGCTATGGAGCCACTATGTTTAAAAAAAAAATTAATTAAAAAAATTCAGATCTCGGGAAATTCCAGCAGTCAGTCTCCTCCCTTTATCCTAATCTCTTCATGGTAATGCTCACAAGTACCCTCGGTCCAGACAATTCTTCATTCATTCTCCACCCCCCACCACACTCACACCCAAACTCCCCACTGCTGGAGATTAGTCTTTTGTGAGGCAGTGCATCAAAAGCTTTTTTAAAGTCCCAGTAAATTATACCCCTGGTTTCCCTCTTCAATTCCTTTTTGTTACTTTTTCAAAATATTCTATTAGTTTTGTTACGTATGATCTCCCTTTTGTGAATCCATGCTGAATATCTTTAATTAAATCATAACTTTCCCTATTTTGTCCCTGATTAGTGTTTCCAATATCTTCCCCACTGCTCAAGTCAAGCTTACTGGTGTTTAATTTCCTTGATCTCCCTCAGAGTCGTTATTAAATATAGGTGTTGCGTAAGGGCTCTCGTCCACCAGAGCTTCTCCAGTTTCCCAGGATATTTTTAAAAGGTATTTGCTAATCGTTCCCCTGTTTCCTTGCCTCCTCTTGCACAAAGTCTAAGATGGTTCCCATCTGCTCCCGGAGTTATCAGTCCTTGGATACTCTAATTTCTTTCTCACCTGCTCTGCTATGATGCTGATTTCCGTCGGAAATATTTTCCTCTCCTCGGGAAATGCTTGAATGCGGCTGGCATCTGCTCTTGTCTTCCCTTTATGGACACGAAGACAAATAATTTATTTTTCATTTTTATTTAACAGCCATCACCCCCTTATCCCGACAAACTTAGCTTTCTGCTGTCTGGCTTTTTAAGAAAAAGCATTGTAATAAACCCAGCATCACCTTGCTGAGCCCCAGATTCGGAAGCCAGCGTGTCCTTCCCCAAGGGCTGATGGCATCACCAACTCCCAGTTCAGGGCTGGGAGGTTCCACTGCTTTCAATGCCTCAGCTCTTCCAGGGGACGCTGAAGACCCAAGGCCTCCCCTACAGCCAGTGCTTGGAGAACCCGGCTCCCACTTCCGGTTTTAGGGAGTCGTCAAGTTTCCCACGTGTCATCTTGGAAGTCTTTCATCTGAAGTTAGCCACAGCCTGGAAGTTCCCCTTTGCGCTCCTTCTGCGCGGTGTCTCTGCTTTTCCTGCCTGGCTGATGGATGTATTTCTGCTCTCCTGGGGGTTCTCTCACCTTCAGGCAGTATCCTGGGCTCATCCTCAAATGGAATTTGTTTCCTTTTCAGCCTGTGTTCCCAGGACACAGATAAAGGGCTGCACGGTGGAAGGTGCCCAGCCCTTCGCTTTCAGATGCTTACAGCAACAGGTGCCCTGGCCCAGGGGGGCGGGCCACTGGGGAAGGCTTTGAGCCCCTGACCCAACGCCCCCATGGAACCCTCCGTGGATGCACTGCTGCTTTCCAGCTTGACCTCATTTCCTTTTCCGGAACACAACCCAGATAGATCTGCGTGCTGAAACATCACTCGCTGGTTGTAAATTCTACACCAAATCAAAAAGCCAAATCCTTCCTGGAAACCCACGGGCCGCTCGACCTACATAACTCCTGCACTGGCGGCTATCAGTACCCATTCTGCAGGGGCAGTGGAGGTGGCGAGGTCCCAACCCTCTAAGGGCAAGCCACTGGCCTTCCACGGGAAGGAAACTTACCCCAGTCAAGTTGCAGAAACGACATCAGCCAAAAATTTCAACAAAGTCTGAGTCATAAATAGTCCTTTTGACATTGTTTCACATCAAAAGACAGTCTGTGTTCTGTGTCCCTCATCCCTCTTCCCCAACATGGAAATGGCTGAAATTTGCACACACAGAGGGATTTGAGAAGTTGAAAGCTTAATAAAGGCAGTGTATACACACACTTGAGTCAGTTTTTTTTTTTTTTTTTTTTTTTTAAAGTGCATTTAATTGGGTCAAATAGCATGGTACATTGGGGAAAAATGAAGATCGTTTAAACTGGTTCTTTCTATTTTCATGTTGTCTTTTAAAAACAGATTGTTCAGTGCAGTCCTAGCGGACAGTCTATCCAGACACACCAGTGAAAAGTGGATAAGCACAGAGTCCCTCTGCATTTTGAGGGTTTCTTCTCCACTCTCTGCCACTGTTTCTTCACCAAAAGAGGCCACTACTGTAGTCTCTTCATTTCGTGATTGTAAAATGAACTAGTTGGAGCTTGTAATTCCATAGTTCACCAAGATCCTGAGACCTGGACCCAGGATCTTGATCCATCTCACTGAGCAACTGACAGCTGCCCCAGACAGGGAGTGGAGTCCACTGTCCACCCCCAGTGCCACTCCAAAAGCAATTTATAGATGGACTTTGTAAGCAAAAATAAGAGTCACAGGTGCTTCATAATAATTACTTGCACATTTACAGAATCGGACATTCTGTCATTTAATAGACCTAAAACTAAAAAGCTTTTGTCTGTGAAAGGTGACCAATAGAAACAGAGTTTGGATTATATGATATCCCATAACTTAATCATATGGCTCTTAAGAGGGGGACATACACAGCTGTGTCTCACTAATATGCATGCAATATGTGTAAACTGATACGCTTTAATTCTAAACTTGTTTTTAGCAGGAAGAAAAAAGCATTTAGATGAGGAACATTAAGATTCAATATTAACCATTTTTTCCCCTTTGGGCAAAATTATTCATCACTTGATATTTATTAAAGCAACGTTTTTTTGCTATAGTGAGATGCATCCTGCTAAAAAATTTCCAAACATCCTCAAAGTTATATGGCAAAGTGAAAAGAAGAACCAAACAGCCAGAAGCCCCCTTTTTTGGCCATCAAGACAATGGACTTGGAAGACGGACACTTGTTCTTTTGAAGCCCAAGACTCAGCCTAACCCCCAGACCTAGTGAATAGGGGCAAAGGTTGGAGTAATACAGGCGGGGTTTCCAGTTTTCTGCCTCCTCTATTACACGTATTTGATTTGCCTGTGCTCTCTGACGTTTTAATTGTTAGTTTGTGCTGGTTTAATCTGAATTATTTAAATATATTTGCTTTAATAATCTTAACCAAAAAAAAAAAAAAATACCCTAAGACAAAGGAATTGTAGATTAGAGACTTTATTTTCAGGGCAAAATGATACGGATAAGTGAACATCAACTGACCAGAAATTATTTGCTTCTGTCTGTTAGACACGTAATGGAGTCATTTAACTAGTCAAATTAGGAGCTGCAGAAATGCACCATGCTTCATTACTGAGTTCGAATGGGCACCATTTTACATTTACGTCAAAAATTATCTCATAGCAAATTAATGTTTTCATTGTGCCGAAAAGCTGAAGCTATGCAGTGTTAGCGCCACCTAGAGGCCACTACAAAAACACTTGAAAGGGATGCTCTCCAAACAAGGACATGGTGATCTGAAGATTAGCGTTAGCCTATGGGAGCCCTGAACCCATTGCAAAGTAAGAATACAGGCATTGAATGTAGTGGCTGGCGTGGTTTACCTGTAAGGTTCCGAGGGTCCCACGAAGGGTTTTGTACACTTGACCTATTTCTAAATGTGCTATAACACCCCAAAGATTTCCACTTTCTTCATATTACTAAGTCCTGAAAATCTCTAGTTCTTTCCCCCCTCACACTTTACTTGAGTTTTTTTTAAAAACCACCTTCAGACTTACATTATGTCAAATACTCAGATTTTAGCCAAACTAGCATTTCTGAAACAAACAAGAAGAGATTTTTCTCCCATGCTGTAAGTTGGCCTTTTCATAATCTTTTGTTGTTGGTAAAACTTGCTCTCTGTGGGAAGATGCAGCACATGACATTGTTTCATCTTTAAACATACTGAAACTGGTAAATTCTTCCTCCAAACAGGTTAGGAGCGTTGGTAGAGGTCTCGAGAATGTTGGGTTTGGTTTAATTCAGAGAGAGAAAGCTTTTAGGATGAAATGGCAAACCCTTTTCCAATAAAAATATTTATTAAGATGATCTGCAAGCAGTCGGTGGCTCTGGGAAGCTGGAGCATACCGTCGGAACAGAAGCAAAGAGGAGAATCGAAGCATATAAATAGCATTGAGAACTGGAGAATATTTCCAGACAATATTGATGTCTAAAATATATGTGAATGACTGCATAATGATCAAGGCAGGCATAATTCAAAGTACAGTCAGAAGCTGGCCTCCAACTCAGAGCTTTAAATTCTCCAAAAGACATCTGTTTGCTGAGAGGGCCTTACTAACAGCTGCTTCACATAAAGGGGGGAGCCCAGGGTAAGGTAGGAATTCGGCAGGTATAGGAACCTCCCAGGTGTCAGGCACAGGGTTTGGGGAAAGCCGGTGACCACTTGCATTCCACAGGTAGAGAGAGGAGCATTGCTTTGGCGTAGGTGAGTGAGATGCCTGTATATCTTAGAGCCGGGTGGCAAATGCTGCCTTCTGTGCTTTCTTGGGGAGTTCCCCCCAGTTTGCAGCATCCGTAAAGGGGCCAATCTGGTGCTATACTTCTTAGACACTGTCTGGAGGATCTGACTTCCCCACTCTGATCCTCATCTTCATTTATCGGCTGCTACTCTTCTGGCATTTAACTCTCCCACTAAGCAGAAACTGGGGTTCAAAGGAAGTTCCAGGTGCAATTTTTCAAAATAAAATATAAAACTGTGGTTAGCAAAAAGAGAATATGCACAAGGAAGAGAAGAACACCCGTTCTCCTCTTAAATGTGATTCTCAGACGATTGTTTTTAATTAAAGTGCTGCCTTCCACCCTATTTTGCAGACCCCACAAGAAAAATTCTTGAGAATGTTATCAATTCTCCAGCTTCTGCAAAGATGCTGTATTTTCAGATTTCAAAGACAGAAACTCTTTTTGAAAATAAGTAATTGTTGGCGATCAGATGAGCCTGCTAAGTACAGTATTCTAAACCCATGCTGTGTTGAAAAGTTCAAGAATTTTGCAATGACCTTAAGGCCAGAGATAGGATAATGAAAGATAGAAAGATGGGAGCAGTGTCTGAAAGCCAGTTCCCTTTTGTTCTAATGGAAGCTTTTTGTGTGTGTGGCTTAAGCTAGTGGCTCAATAGGATTTCTTTGAAACAGAAACAAAAATGTTAAGAGCTGGTTATAAGTACCCTGGTCCTCCCATTCCCCTTAAAATGCAAGGGGGGGATTTTACCTCTTCTCATGAATCTTGTCTGCTGAAATGTCTCAGTCTTCACGTTATGTTTACCAAGGCCAGGCCAGAGGATCCGATAATTTATAACCATTCCTATTGGGTTTTATGTAATAACTTTGGAACTCATATAAAGTAATGATCCACAAACTCTTTTAATGTTCATTATAAAATATGAAATATTTCTCAGAACCATTGCAATTATGTGACCAGACATAACTGTTTCACACATGAGTAAATACAGGGAGGTTTAACATAACTTTATTATCTTCCTGTCTTTTCTTCTCATTGATGTGATAATACTGTTTTAATATTTTTCTAAAGAAAAGTTAAGTAATTTTAGAATCTCTACTGAGGCCCGCTTTATTGGCTTTTGTAATAGAACTCTCAAATCTAATTGTATTTATGCTCAGACTGACACCAGTAAATGTCGTGAATAGAAGTGAAATGCCCCCAAAGCTGTGTATTCTGTAATTATCGAGAGATATGTCTCTGCTGACAAGGCCTGGGGATTTGGGGAGTCGGGGGGAAGCAAAACTGAAAAAAAAAGTCTCTCTTTCTACCGCCTTCCTTAGGCCCCTCAAGACGCTGAGGAGAGGGACTTTTTCTAAGGAACAAACGAGCCCCGGCTTTCCTTATGACTCCCTCTGAAACTTTTCCTCCTCTACTCTGTCGTGGCTGTCTTCTCTGGAGTCTGGAGTCAGTAGCATGAAACTTCTTGTTTTACGAAAGGCTAATCTAGAAGGAAAAAATTTCTGGGACGCACAACCTGGTCATTTGAGTTGAGTAGTATCATTCTGGCTGCGTGACTTTTATTTATCCTGATGTGAGCTTAGGGGTCATCTCTCCCCAGGTGGAAAGTCTCTTGCAGTGGTGGAAGCCAGAGAGGGATTTTTCAGGAAACCTACATCCTGCTCCCCGTCTGGGCTACAGAAGCAGCAACACCAGGCAGTGACCGGAGCCACCACACTGCATTCGTTCTCAAAGTCAATGTTCCAGGACCAAATGGTGATTGTGCCTGATCTAGGAAGTTGATGGAAAAGATACAGCTAACTCCATGCAAGGTGCTGGGGGCGGGCATTTGCATCTGCTGAGGAAGAAAGAGTCTTACCACTCTCAACCCTGTTGTCGTACTTGGTCTTAGGTATTTCTCAAAGTCACGTGCAAGTTGAGTCGCGGTGCATCTTATTGCAATGCTGATTCTGATGCAGGTCTGGGAGGGGTGGAAAGTTCTGTCTCTCTTAGCTCCCAGGTCATGTCCATGCTGATGGCCCGTGGACCACACAGTGACCCTGAGTGGGTCTTCACCATCTGTTTGTCGCTCAGCTCATCCACTTGGGGTGAGCGAAGCTGTGGAGAGGCATGGAGGGCGAGACAAGACCCTCTGTGGGACTGGAGTAGAGAGTCATTAGAGCTGTAAGGGTGGCCTGGTGGCTGGGTCCAGCTCACAGATGTGTTTCATTTGGCTCATACCATGTTTACACTTTTGTTTCCAATTAGTTGCAAACAGCCTAAAACTGTGAGATTTTTACTAACAAATCCAGGTTTCCAGATCCTCTGGAAAAGTGGACTATGCAGGACACGTGACAGAAGCTGGGCGGGGGCTGCCAGACAGCTCCCCATTCTGCACGGGGCTCTTCACACCAAGGTGTTCCGCCCAGGCTGCTGGCTCATTAAACAAAGGTTTGCAGAGGGAGTCTGAGACCCAGAGGACAGAGGCCCCCGGCCTGGCACAGCTGGGGTAGGGAAGTCTGCAGAGGCTGGGGTGCAGGACCACCTGCTTCAGTTTCTTCTCTGCCCCCATCCCAGGTCAGAGCTCTCCCTGTGCTTGGGCTCTGCCTGCAAGCAGCTCAGTCGGAGGAGCTGTTCCTTGGCTCTCCACGTCACTTGCAAGCCACCAGAGAGTGTGAAATTCTCAGCTAATTAAAGGCCTGTGAACCTCCCCTCCCTGTGGCCAACACCCGCTGGAAGGGAGCCGGCTTGCTGGGGGAGCGCCCTTGCTGCTTCCTGGTAGCAGCTCTGAGCCCTGTGTCCTCGGTGCCCAGGCTGAGTGAGGTCTGGTAGGCTGTGCACGCACGAGGTGTGGCAGGTGGCACCAGCAATCCCGTTCCTACAGAGGTAGTTTTGGGAGTTGTTACACAGTCTGGAATGTCCATTAGTACTTAGGAAAAAAAAAGTGTGATCATCTGATCATTTTCCTCTTGGTCTCTTGCACTTCTCCACCACTTAATCCAGTCACTCCTGGAAACCAATGGGCTGTGTTGGGGTTTGATGTGGCAAAAAGCAGATAAAGTCCGAGGCTGCTAAAGGTTTAAAAAAAAAAAAAAAAAAAAAAGATGGAATGCTTTCATCCAAAAGGTTTCCCCATAACTGCCACAGGGGCCTGGATGAAATTAAGGTGAAACTATAAGGATCCTCCTGCCTTGCTGGGCAGTGCCCATCTCTCTGGCCTCTGGTTTCTTTAATAGGAATGGTCATTATAATAGGACAGTGGTCCTGACTAAGGCTTGGATTTCTCTGCATGTGGACCAGGAGCCCAGAACTGTAGATGAAGACCAGTGCCTCAGGTGGATCTGAGAGCCTGCCTTGAGGCAGGTCCTGCTGGATCTTGAGCAGACGCCTCTGCTTTGTATCAGCTGAGTCTGCCCCGTGGTGCTGGCCAAGACTGCTTAGAACAGCGGCATTTTTATTTCTAAGCAGAATTCAGGGAAAACAGTTCAGAAGTTTTCACTGTTGAGTGTTGTTTAGAGCAGGGTCTTCCTGCTGCCAAGTCCCTTCCGCAACCCCCTGCAGAGTGAACAAGTGGCCCCAGGTGCCTGGCACACTCCTGTGACTGAGCCCTCTGTTTTTAGGGATGTTAGTGTTGGGTGCATCTAGAGAGAAGGCTCATACAGGTCACCGCATTTGGCAGCTGTCGGCATTTTGTTGCTGGTCTAATTAATCTCATGTGAATTAAGACTTCTATCTATTTCATTATAAGATGGAGTAAGACCATCACCAAATTGGTTATATTATAGTCAGGACAGGAGTTACGTTCTAAAATTTTAAATAGTTGCCTGAAATCTTGGATGGTAACAAACTCTATACAAACTAAGCTTCTTCCTACACATACATACCTAAGGTAAACTTTAATTTATAAATTAGGCACAGTAAGAGACTAATGATAATAACTAATAATAAAAATAGGATAATTATAACAACATACCATAATAAGAGTTAGGTAAAAGTTCTGAATTGTATATTACTGGAATGTTCCATTTAATATTTGCAGACTACAGTTGACCACAGGTAAAAAAATAAAATCATGGACTGTGAAACTGTGACTAAGGCAGGGAGCTGCTATAGCTAGTTTGATGACAGATTGCTTGGGGATAGCCAGCTGATAGCAAGAGGGTCCCCCACTCTTAATCATCTTCTCAAAGGGCTCTGCTCATTTTCATTTGTGAATATGGACAAGAGAATCTATTACATGTTGCACTCAAAGAAATTGCCACTCAACTGTAGCCACAGGCAAGAAGAACAGTGTTACCAGGAACCTGTGTGCTGAGGTACAGAAGCTGTCAGTCATTGCCTGGTGAAGGGCTGGGGGAACTAAGGATGAATTCAGCCTCTCTCTGAAAGGAGTTTGCAGTCTACTTGGGGGGAAGGGGACAAGTACAGTGCTACCTGAGACACTGAGTGGTAAAGTCAAAATAAGCAGTAGGATATTAGTGTTGGGTGCATTGAGGCTTACAAGGTCAGGAAGAGGACAGGATTGAGCTGGGCCTCCAAAAATGGAAAGGGTTTGATTCAAAAACTGATGTCTTAGGATTCTTCCCATGGGAGGAAGCTGGCAAGGATATCCTTTTGGCTCTGGTGTTCTTTTCTCTGAACATTTAGGGATCCCACTTACCTTAATGGCTGAAACATCTGGGAGGGCTGGAAGAAGAGGCATGCCGGTCCTCATGCTGCAACAGGTCACAGTGCAGTGGGGTCCTACCATGGGCTTCGTCTCTGGTGTTGTCCTTGGCATTTCTCAAAGAAATGATTGCATAGTCTTCCGAATCGGGAACTACTTCAAATAAAATGACTTGGGTTTTCTGTGATAAATTTAATTCTTTTCTAATGAATTTTATCAGACTGCTCTTCAGGGTATGTATTACAATAGGGCGGTGCCGGCCTCTTTTCTAGCATCAGAAAATAAATTAACTTAGCATTCTTAAATAACGTTGTTAAAACAATCTTAAAACTCCGGCGTGGTTTTTGCAAGCCTCTTTGCTGGAGCACGCTGGGCCTTCTCCATGACAGCCCTGTTGTGAAATGCGTGGCCTCCAGACGCCCTGTGTGACGATGATCTGGGATTGTTGACTGTCAATACTATTGTGTGTACAACTGTGACAGGAAGGTTAGCTTCTCTGCAGCACACACCCCAGAGTCAAAGGATGTCATTCCTGTCTCGGCACGGACGTGATAATACATCTGCTCTCTGGTCTGTGGCACCTCACTGTCTTCTTTGGCAACGTCCCTGGACGGGGATGCCTGTCATCTATTTATAAGGCATCAGAGAAACCTGGTTCACCCTTGACCTGGTGGAAAGTGCAGGGCCATCAAGTCAGTGTCATTAGATGCCCTTGTACTGGGAGGGCCTCATTTGGACGTCTCTGCTGCAGCCAGGATTGGCTTGAACCATGTGAATTGCTGGGGGGAGACTTAAGGGTTGGGCACAGGGCCTGACTGGAAGCTGAGAACCCACTTTAAAGAGCTTTTCCTTCCTTTAGTTTATCTACTTCATAAAGCTCTTTCTCCTGGAGTCAATTCACAGATCATCTGTAGCTGGCCTTTTTTTGGGGGGAGGTGGGAGAGGCAGGGTACCAGAAATTGAACTCAGAGTTGCTCAACTACTGAGCCACATTCCCAGCCCTATCTTGTATTTTATTTGGAGACAGGGTCTCACTGAGTTGCTCAGTGCTTTGCTTTTGCTGAGCTCACGATCCTCCTGCCTCAGCCTCCTGAGCCACTGGGATTACAGATGTGCGTCACCTCACCCAGCTGTGGCTGGTCCGTTTGAAGTGGCAAGGTGGGGACACAAAGGGGTCAATATTTCATCTGAATACCCCACAAATGGTGACCCTGAAAGTGCTAAAAGTCAAGAAGATATTCAGTCCACGTTCCTCTATTCCCTCAGTGGCATGTCTTGGCCATACTTGGCAAATTAGACCCACAATCCTAGACTGTCTTTCAAAGAGGAAAGAAAGCAAGAGCTTAGGAGCTGGCCATGCATGCGTTCCAGCTGGTATGCAATGTGCACCAGTCATTTGACCCTTGTGAAGCTTATGCCTTCTTTTTTGAGGAATGACTGTGAGACTAGAACTCACCTCTGACAGTTCATCACTCTGATTCCAAGAGGCCAAAGACAACAAGGCTCTAGGAAGACATGAGTTAAGAAAGCAGAAGCACCCTTGGAGAGGGTCAGGTAAGGACTCTCTGCCTAGGCCACAACTCTCCTGGGGACTTTGAAGTCACTTTTTCTCTGGGTCTTCTTTCTGATTCTCTGAGTCTTCGTCTTCTGTTTGTCCTCCTTGGGGTCCTTGAGACTAGGTCCTGCTTCCTCTTCTCTTCCCTCTGCTCTGTCTTTCTGGCTGATCTGATGCTTCCTTAAAGATCTCACGTCTTTCTTCTGTGGAGGACCTCAGAAATGAGTGGTCAGCCCATTCCCTCCTCCAGGACTTCTGCTCAAGGTTATCTGTGACTTTCCCACTTGAATGTCTCATAACATCAAACCTACAGTTATTCCTGAATCCTCCTTATCCTCAGAACCTCATCCAACCCAACAAAAAGACCTGTTAATCCCATTTCAAAAGGAACTTGAGAATTCCCCTTTCTTCTTATCTTCTTATCTTATCAGTTTGGTTGAACTTCCTGTCTTACGGACCATGCTGAACTGGTATGTCAGACCTTAGTTCAAACCTTTTTATACCCTTCAGCTTGAGTGAGCTTCTAAAGACATAAATCAGGCCATATACCTCTCCTCCTGTTTAGCACCTTTCCTGGCTTTCTGTCCCCTTTTGATCACCTTTGATTGAAACTATTCTCCCCCTGGCTATAAATCCCAGAATCCCAGAATGAGCAGGTCCCTGCCCACCTTCCACCCTCATTCACACTGCATTCCAGTCACACTGATCTTCTCTCTAACATCTGAACACCTCCAGCTCTTCCATGATATTTTAGGGCCTTTAATTGTGCAGTTCCCACCGCCTGGAATGAATGACGAGTTCCCCCTTCACAGCCCATCTCAATCTCTCTCTCTCTCTCTCTCTCTGTCTCTCTCTCTCTCTCTCTCTCTCTCTCTCTCTCACACACACACACACACACACACACACACACACACACACACACACACACACGAGGCTTTTCCTGACCAACTACTCATTCTCACTTGAAATTTCACACTTTTACAAAGGCTTTTTAATGATCACCCACTTTAAAATGCCTCATCACTCTATTCTTCCCTGACTCAGTTCTCTCCTTCCTTCTTAGCAGTTTTTAAAAACTTGTAAATGTTCAATTTCTTCATCACTGATATTATTTTAGTCTGACTCTCCCACCAAACTAGAAACTCCAAGCAGTCAGAGATCATATCATCATATCTGTCTTGTTAATCCCTTTGTACCATCTGGGTACCCAGCCCACAGAGGAGGTTCAATGCCTGTGCCTGGATGAATGGAGAGAGAGAGAGAGAGAGAGAGAGAGAGAGAGAGAGAGAGAAAGCACAAGAGAGACGTGCACTGAGCTCTGGCTTGTATCACAAGTACTTAAGTCCACTTTAGTTTTCCCTCATATTTAGAAGTGGTATTTTGGGTCTGGACAGGTAGTCATCTCTTAGGTATTGCCTGAGATGAATACCGAGGCCTTGGTGCCAGGATGTTGGACTTTACAATTCACATGGGAATTTTTCAGAGATTCCTTATACCAGATACGTTCCTCTGAGAGCTTGGGCAAAACTGGTAGAGATGCATGCAATCATGGTCTACAGAATGAGCCCTTGGCCTCATTTTTTCTGCAGGATAGAACCAGATCCAATCCTTGCTCCCATCCCCTTTGACATGGAGGTGTGTGTATGTGTAGTTTTCCTCTTTGATGGATTCTCAGTGATTTCATAAAGCACCACCTACACCTCTTTAGAAAACCCATAGATGACAGATCACAGGGATTTATTAACAAATGTTAGGGATACCCTATTCCCTCTGCTTGTCTGCAGAGATATGATAGTTGTATTTTTATCTCTGGAGACCCTCAGATCTGGTTAATTCTGAAGGGAAATGAGGCAGAAGATCTCCCTGACCACGATGCTAGTATGAAGTAGAGCCACTGCAGCACCCATACTTTCTTTACAAAAATGACTGTATGTTGGAACATGAACCTTTTTGAAAGGTGCCATTTGACTATTTTACCTGAGAAAATAGTCACGAGGAATTTGTTTCTAGTGGGAAATGCTTCAGTGTTGAATGCATTTGCAAATGTTCTCCTGACTGCCACTTCCTTGGCCCCGTGGTAGCAAAAATAGATGTATCATTTCACCCTGGGGGCTCTGATGGTAAAATATAGAATAAAATATACAAATGAAAGAAATTGACTTGAGGCCTAAAAATAAATATATAAGGCAGTAATAACTGATAAACTAATAAATATCTATCACCATTACATTTCACAATTTCCCAAAGATATCTGAAGAGCACTTAATTGTTACTGAGTAATCAATTATTCAATTAACCTTCTTCTCATTGAATATATATTTGATACAACTTTTTGAAGCTTCAGCTTTAAAAGGTTCCTATCGATTGAAAGTTTCAAGGCCATATGGCCTGAGTATTGGATTTGTGCCGACATGATTGACAGCAGAGGCCAGTAATCTCATGCAAATATTTCTGATGGTGTGAGTCTCAATGATGAGACCACAATGGCGATGTTCGTTTTGGAGATAAATATATTTTCGCGGCATATTTTCGTGTGTGTGTACATAGACATGCACAAAATTTCCGCCTCGCACTCGCGCGCCAGTGGCCTTGTGCATACACATGGTGCTTGGTTCATTTATTGCAAACATTGACCAAATCTCAGCCCCACTCCAGACGTGAACCCAGTGTTCCAAAGAGTAACTGCATCATCTCGGAGGCCCCCCGATGATTCAGTGATTCGAATTTTGGAACTCTTCTATTTAAACAAGATAAGAGACCGGCAATGCTCTCAAATTCAAAAATTAAATTGAATGAGGTTTGAACTTGCAAGTTGAAAGAAATCATTTCCATTCAGGGACAATCTTTCTGTTCCGTTTTATCCCACTTTACTTCTCTAGAATTTTCTTAGGTAACCTTAGATTTGGAAGAACCTGTACTGACTGCCTCTCTTAATATAGTCTTTCTCCTGATGGTAGATTTTTCTCGGAATGTGTGGAATCAAATGATTTTCACCATATTCTTTTTTTTTAATATTTATTTATTTGCTTTAGTTGTACACAATGGGTTTTTTTATTTGTACATGGTGCTGAGGATCGAACCCGGGCCACGCACATGCTAGGCGAGCGCTCTACCACTGAGCCACAACCCCAGCCCTTCACCACATTCTTCAATGGTATAAATCAGCAGATGCAAAGCAACATTTAAGAAGAGTCTTTGTGGTTTGTTGTTCAGGCAAAGAATGAGGCTGGTGTTATGGTCCCCAACTCCAAATACTGCAGCACAAATGGGTATAAGACTTCTGGAGGCCAAAGAAGAAACATGTGTCAAGTAGATATAAAATGTGTGTGTTCTTTCACCCAGCAATCCTACTACTCATAATTCATCCAAAGAAAATTATCCAACACGGGGGAAATTTTTGTATAAGGATGTTGATTGACACATCCTTTATAACAGGGGACACTTACAAAATACCCTATATGCTCAAGGATGGGAATAAAGTTAAATTAGGGTGTCTTCACATGAGAGAACACCATGTAGCCATAAAATTATATTGCAGAGGAATAATTAATGACATGGAGAAATATTGACAGTACCTGTAGCATTTAGTGAAAAGCTGTACTTGAAGCATAAATTTTATAAAAACATATGAAACAGTTACTATTACTGCATACAGTACAAAAGATAGGGTGAATTTACTTTCAGAAAGCCCAGGGATCATTTCTAGGTATTGAGATGGTAAGTGATTTTTCTTTATCCTTTCTTTATTTTCTAAATCTTCTTGTGTGTTTAAACAACCAGCCCTGAAGATCCTGAAATTAGCATAGTTTAATAGCTCCTAGCCTAAATTATTTGATGCACCAAACTGTCCTGAAAATAGCTTGTAGGTGTGGGGTCCCTGCTGACCCCCCCATTTCCGCCTTATCTGGTGCTGTCCCTCTCAGGGTAGCTCTGGCGCGGAGCTGGAGTGCTGAGCTGTGGGTGTCTGGATGGGCCCCCCCAGAACACAGCCATAATCAAGATATTAGCAAAGAGTTTCTGTCCTGAAAAATGCCATAAACAGGCTCGGTTTGACCTCCTTAATGCAGGAGCACTTTAGAAATCTGTGCCTAATGATTTTTTACATTAAGCCCCAGCTTGTGTTGGGCCCTTGTGAGGCTCAGTAATTTAAGAACAGTCATTTTGCACATTCCGATCCCATTATGTTACATTGTTACTGAATAAAGACTGGTATTATGTTGCTCCCATAAAGGGCAGAAGTGGCCTGAATTTTATCTGCTGAACGAATCAATCTGGATTATGTCAACTGAAAGGAATTGCGGACTGCAGTCTCTCCCGCAGATGGGGGTATAGTTTTTTGTATTAAAAAAAAAAAAATTTATCAGTTAGTGCTGAATACATGGGCTAAGATAATACCTCGTGGTGACTGAAAAGTAGTTTTTCTCTTATTTTTCAATGAAGAGTGTACCAATTATCATTTCAACATAACGTATTAGGGGATCAATTGGGAACTGAAAGCCATTTCCCCCATGTTAATACAGTGTTGTATTTAAGCCGCCCTGACGGCCAGTTGGGGCTGTGGGAAAATGACTTGGGCAAATAATGAGAAAAGAGCTTAGAAAAAAGACGAGGGTGGGGCTTGGCAAGGGATGCAAACTATTCATCAACAACTCAACGAGGATGATGGAAATAATAAGTCCTTAAAGAAAAAGGGGAAAGTTTTTCTCTTTTTTTTCTTTTTTTTTTTTTCATTCTTCTTCTTCTTCTTCTTCTTCTTCTTCTTTTTTTTTTTTTTTTTAAGAAATAGTTTCCCTTTAGGGGGAAGAAAAACACATTTAACCCTCACTCTGTCCTGCTTTACCATGAGCTGATTTTAAACTTCCTGAAATCAACCAACCCTTCCCTTTGAAATGGATAGTGCACATTTAAACCGTGTGCATTCTTTAGCAATCAGTTTAAGAAAACAGTGTCTAATTTCCTGTCCGTCGTGCAAATTTCTTAGCATGTGGTAGTGTCATTTAATATCTAAGTACAGTAATGCTCTGCTTTAACTTAGGAAAACGCAGACAAACCCTCTGAGTGAAATAATTGGTGTGATCTTTGAACTGACCATGAATAAAATCAAACTCTTACTATGTGTCCTTTATTTATATGGGGTAGCGGGAGAAAGAATCTTTGAAACCCGAAACTCTTCAGGATGTGGTCTATGCATCCAGTAAGCTGCTTAAAATAATATAACCCCCGCTGCATGATATAGGTTTCCCCACTCCTCTGGTCGCCATTATACCACCACTTCCAAATATTTACCTTCGAAATGAATAGCCTTTTTCTAATATTATTGTGTTCAGAGTTGCTAAATTTCCAGTCAGCAGACCTAATTCCGCCATCTGTAAAGTTCTAGATTTTATAATACTTATAAGCTGTTTCTAATCTATTTTTACTGCCTTGTTCTGTCCTGAAATGTCAAAGAGTGCAGAATAGGTCTTGGAATTACCATGACAGTTAAGAAACTTGGCAAGGTTTTACAGCAGATTGTGACATTAACAAAATACAAAGGAGAATGGAGAAATTAACATTAATGTATGCTTGCAGACACTATAAAAATCTATATGTCCATGATCAGGGAATTAAAAAATAGGCATGTTTTTAGGATGATGCTATTAAAGACAGATCTTTACTGTGAAAAGAAATTTCCATATGAAAAGCAACTTACTAAAAGTAATGCCGTAATCCCCTCTCTGGAATGAACAACAGGTTTACGGTCCTAGGTCAAGTAGGCATATGGCTGACTCTGGCTGCCAATTTTTTTTTTTTTCCCCTGGGCTTCTTTAATCTGTGATAAAACTGCTTTGAAAGCACTAATAGCATTTTTTCACAGCTGCGAAGGAGATCATATGATAGATGTACCTAGAAGGGAGATCATTTGTTTAGATTCACAGATTGAAAAAATAAATCACTTAAGGCCCACTTTTAATTTCATCATGGGAAGGTTTCAAAGGGTGTTATCTGGAGGAATTCCTGCCGAGTCCTTCTCACCCCCCCAAGTCTATCTCTCAACAGCTGCCAGAATCTGCCTGTTCTGTCTTAGTTCTTCTTTAGTGATTGCAGTTGTATAAACTGTAATAACCCTGACCTTGGGCTGCTGGACCCTGTGTTTTAGGAACTGGGAGTCCTAGCATTTGGATCATGCCAGGCTGCTTCCACAGAGGAAAGGGCTGATGGAGGCGGGTGGCATTGGCAGGCTCTGGGAACAGGCAATGAATGATGCAGGCACCAGACTGTGGCTCCACTCACTGTCTGTGTAACTTCAGGTGAGTCACTTAACTTCTCTGAGTCTCAAATTCCTCTTACCAAAACGGAGGAAACAAAAAGGTCTGCTTTCATTGGGTGGCAGTCTCAGGACAGTATACGTGGATAGAAATTTCCTGCCACTCAATGACTGTGGTGGACACAGCTAGTTTTGTTTGTTGTTGTTTTTAATTGGAGAGTGGTAAGAGTCTGTGAGGGTGGGGCTGGGGAATAAAATCCGGGCCTTTAAACACACTCTGCTCCCTGGTGTGTCAGTGCAACTGGTATCAAAGAAAGCTCTCTGCTAGAAAGAGCTCTGGTCCCAGGTGCACTCTGTGGACTCCTTGGCTGGGAGGGCTGAGGACTGGGGCCCCAGCTGCTGGCTGAGATGTGCAGCCTGGCAGCTTTCTACCTCAATGCCTCAGGCCTCTGTGTATCCACCTGTGAAGAGGGCACAACAGTGCTTCCAAAAGATGTGGAGGGAACTGTGAATTAACCAACAGGAAACCCTTGGGTTGAGGAAAACAAAACAAACAACAACAACAAAAAAAAACTAAAACAAAAAATTAGAGAAAGTCTTAAAAAAGATAAATAGAATGGCATTGTTTTCAGTGTTATCTCAGGGGACTTCCTACACACAGCTTCCCTGTGACTTCCTACACACAGAGGACAGGGGGCTGATTGGGGTAGCTCAACTCAGCTCAGCCTTGCTCTGAGGCCCTGTGGGCTGTGGGAGGCCTGCCTGGGCTTGGGCTTCTGCAGGGGCACCACTGTTGCTGGTCTGAGTTTCCTGGAGGGGACTCCTGAAGGTCCTGGCTGGTCCAAACCTGGGTGGCTGGCCCAGCAAGAGAGGATGCACTGAGCCAATGGTTTCAAAGCCACCCGGAGACTCTTTCATCTCCTGAAAGGCAACCTTTACGTATCCAAGCCAGGCCCAACGGATCAAGACAGCTTTTCCTCCAGCTGCACGAAACACCCCTGAAAACCTGATGGGGGACCAGCAGAAGCAAGGAGGACTTGGGGGCCAGGATTCCAAGGGAGCCTGAGCAGCAGGTACATTCATTTGGGATCAGAGAGCTGAGGGAAAATGAGGAGTCATTGGCCACGGACAGAAGGTGCCTGTCTGCAGACGTGCCGCAGACAGGAATGTGCATGCATGCTCACTGCTTCACTTGGTACTTGTCTCCCAGGAGACCCAGTGCTCAGGCCCAGCCCCTCCCAGCAGCAGGTGCAGGCCTGCCCTCCCTGCCCTCCCAGCACTCAGCTGCTTCTCAGCTTTGATGCCCCAGGTGGCTCAGGCCCTGCTGCTGGGTTCCTTCCTGCATCAGCTACTGGCTGGGCTGGACATGTTCCCTCCTGCCCTCTACTCTTCCTTCCCCTCCTCCTTCTCCCCTCCCTCTTTATTCCCGATCCTCTCCTGGGGATGCTGGGAAGAGTTGGCTGCTATTACCTCATCCTACCAGTAGATGGCGACATCTGCACAGCAATGGGACTCACATTTCTGTTTGGGCTAAAATCCAGCCAGCTCAGCTCCCCTTGAGCTCCCTCTAGGCATTCTGATCCCTAGAGTCTTGGGTTGAGGATGGAAAGGGGGTGAAGGTGACAGAGTTCCAGAACCCCACACCTGGGGTGAGAGGGGAACCAGAGATATCACTGGTCCAGTCTCCCCAGTCTCAGAGTTGAGGCCTAGGAACTTGTCTTATTTTCTCCGCGTGTGTGTGTGTGTGTGTGTGTGTGTGTGTGTGTGTGTGTGAGAGAGAGAGAGAGAGAGAGAGAGAGAGAGAGAGAGAGAGAGAGAGAGAGATGGAGGCTGACTTGCATTCTAAATCCAGGATATTTTACAGAAAATATCAGTCAATTTCTGGAAAGGTCTAGATATAGAGCCAGGAATGGTGGCACATGCCTGTAATCCCCAGCGGCTTGGGAGGCCGAGGCAGGAGGATGGTGAGTTCAAAGCCAGCCTCAGCAACTTAGTTAGGCCCTAAGTGACTTATCAAGACCCTGCCTGAAAATAACAGAGGCTGGGTATATGGCTCAGTGGTTAAGTGTCTCTGGGTTCCAAAAAAAAAGTAAAAGAAAAAATAAAGACATAGAAGCATAGAACTCATATCTACTTGACTCTGGGACAGTGGACAGTGTCTCTTGACTCTTTGTGCAGCTCAGGTGCTTTCAGATAAACCTCCGTGTGTGTGCCCCTGCCTTGTGTACTTCTCCCAGGAATTGTGAGTTGGGAGCCTCGTGTCAAAACTAACTTGTTAGCATCTTGCAACATTGTAACATCAACGCCTACTCCCTGGGCACCTCTGTGTGTTCCAGGCCTCCCAGCATTAGGGGGCTTTCTTCACACCACAGCATTTGCCCATCTGGACAGGTGTCATTGTCCTGATTTTGCAGAAGAAACAGGTTCAGAGGAACTGTCGCTGGCCCCAGGGGCGGGGCAGGGATGTGCACAGGTCTGGGCGGGTGGGAAGTTGGCTCCTTGCACCGCCAGGCTAGCAGGTGCAGGGAGTCCTGGGCTGGGAAAGTTCGCCCTCCCACAGCACTCGTGTCCCCACCTGTGCTCCTGCTCTGTGTCCATCTAGGGGCCTTGTCCATGCTGCAGCAGCCTGTGATGGGGAGGCGGGTAGTTAGGAGGTGCCAAGATGGCAAAGCATCTGGAAGATCTTGTATCAAGGTTAATCGAAGTAACTGACAAACGTGGCGTATAAGACAGTGACACAAGACTGCCTACAGATTTTTTTTTAACCTTTTTTTACCCCCCCCCCAATAATAAGAAATGAGGTAATTCTACGTGTTTCAAATTCCTAGCCTAAAAGAACACCTACCTGCTCTGTGAGCCTGGAGCATGTCAAGTGATCTTAGACACAAGGTGGTACGTGAACACCTACCAACCCATTGATTATAGTAGTAGATAAGAATAGTAGAACAATAGTGTATCCAGCTTGTGCTGATGGCTTCTGTTGTGCTCAGAACTATGCTGTGAACTTAAAACCCTGTAAGTCATGAATTATTATTAGCCCCAATTCACAAATGGGGAAAAATCAGGCTCAGAGAGGTTAAGTAACTCTGTCTAAGGTCACACAGCTGGCAATCAGAACAGGCAGATTTGAAACCAGGTCCCAAGGGCAACCATCATTTCAAGCCATATCATTTAAACAGGTGTGTAATTTACCTCTAAAATGACTGCAGTGCTCTTTAGAAGTACTAACTGCCCCAAGCTATCTGGATTCTTTTTGGATGTTAAACACAGTATTAGAAAAATATTCAATTTTTAGTTCATGATAATGGCCCTGGTCACATCCCTCCCCCCCCCCCCCCAGGAAATAAGTGTTTGCAAAATTTGGACATATCCCTGATGCTTTGCTGAGTCACTCTAGGCTGGGGGCTCCTGACCTTGACTCACATAACTCTCCCAGGGGAAAGTGACTCTCTTTCTTTTCTTACTGGGATGCATCCTGTATCCCCGGTCCAGTCAGAGTCCCTTTATAGTTTTCTCCTCCAATAAACTGCGTCCTCTGGCCCAGGCCAGGCTGTTGGTGCTTCGTGGTGTCTGGACAGTTGAGGTCCCACCTGGGTATAGTGCTGGGAACTCTCATCTGGGACCCTGAGGTCCAGGCTGAGGGTTTATCGCAACCCCAAGGACCTGTGAAGAGAGATGCCAGGCGTCAGGTAAGGGGGCGCCACCCAAGCTTTAGGGTTGAGTTAGGCTCTCCAGCCTCTGCCCTGCATGTCACTGCTGACGGCTGATCAGAGGCTCCGTGGGGGGCCTTCCATAGGGTGGATCTGAGCCGCAGCACCAGCTCCCAGGCCACGGGAAGCAGCAGCCTGAGTGGTGCCCGGTTCTAGGCGGAGGCGAGGTCTTCCCAGCCGATACCATGGGGGCTGTCAAGAGGCTCCCCAGTCCCACCTTCTCCCACTCAGCTCAGCTTCCTGGGAACCTCCTCGGTGCCCAGGCCTCGTTCTCACAGTGCTAGACACTGGAGGCATTTGAGTTCTATTGGGAAAAGAATTTCATACCCTGAATGTCTAGAAGAAGGAGCCAAAAGTTCAGGGGTGGGCAGGCCACTGAGGACCTGGCCTTGGGCCCAGCTCAGGTGGTGTGTGGGTGGGCTCTGTGGGCAGCAGAGAGGTGAGACAGTGGCCACTCACACTCCTGGGCATCATTCCCAAGGTGGTTCATGCCCAGGAGTCATCAGTGTGGTAGGTCCAAAGGCCTCTTAAGCCCAGCTAGGCCGTGGTCAGAGCAGGGGCTATAGCAGGAGCAGCGCCCGGATGTCACATTGAGGTGATGCCGAGGCTGGCTAGGGTTGTGGGGAATGCCTCTTCTCTGGTCAGGTCTCCTCATTTTTACTCCTCCCCTGGCCCCCCCAAACTGGGCATCTGCCAGGTTGAGCTGTGCAGGTGTGTCCCAAGGACCACTGGAGACTGCGGACAGCTCAGAGCCAGGTGCGTGAGGGAGGGGCTGCCCTGGTCTCTCTGTGGTCAACTTCTCTGGGGACTCAGCCTCAGTACCCAACTTGACTGAAGAAAGAAGGGACAGGCTCCGGGGAAATCTGGAGGTGGCAGACCACTCTCCTAGGCAGGTGGTGTCCCTGTCCTCAGCCCCAGGAGAATCCCACTCTCACCCAGCGCAAGGACCCTAGTGCTTTCAATCCCAAGATGGCCACTAGAGGGCACCCAATACTTACAGAAGGGCTGGGCTCTGCCGTTTATAACCCCTGCAAGATGGATCTGCTGGGGGCTGCATGGGGTACAGGGGTTCAACCCACAAATGTTCAGGTTTGTCATCAGAAGAGTATTGGAAAAATATATAGAGATACAAAAAATAAATGCATGGGAACAAGTAAAAGAGACCTCAGGCTAATCACTTGGTTCAATTATGTGCTCACTGAGGCAATTCCTGGAATGTTTGCTGGGTGCAAAACTTAAGGGTGTGATGTGGAGCAAGGCTGGGTTGTTCCTTTTTCTCGGTGGAGGCAGGAGAACATGGTAGGAGAGCTGGGCCAGAGACACAGAGGTCTACACCCGCCTCGCCCCACACTAACCACTTCTTTCTCTGCTCATTGTGCCTGGGTGGGCGAGGGCTGGCCCAGGGTGCAAGGGATTCCACAGTGCCTGGAATCTGCATGAGCCCACAGGGGAGGCTGTCCTCACCCTGGGCATCCCTCTGGGCTCCAGTTTCTTCCTAGGACAAGCATAGAGGATTTACCCGAGTGGCTTGAGGCCTGGTAGGAGGGAGGTTCAGTGTGTGCTCTGGGGCCAGGCCGGGGTTTGAATCCTGTCTTTTGTCCTCAAGACCTGAATGACGTTGGAAAGCCAAGGCATTTCTTTGGGCTGGATTGTTCTGCCTGTTACACGAGTCGAGTCATAATCAGTGCTCCTGCTTAGGAAGGTCATGTGGATGGAATGGGGAAATCTGCATGGAGAAGGCACGCAGGGCGCACTGGCTGAACATCTGGCCGCCTCAGACTTCCTGGCAGGCCCACCATAGGCCCTGAGAAGCAAGGCTGGACGGATGGATATTTGCTAGGACATCACCATGCTGGAGCGGACAAGTGCCTGCCTGGGAGGTTGGAATTCAGGGTGGGCAGTGCCCCGTGATACTGTTCACACCTGAGGCCCAGGAGGAGGGCGGGTCTGGAGTTCCTGAAGGAAGGGGTCAGCTGGAATCCGAGAGGGAATAACTCGATGCTGGTGATGCAGTCAGGGAGCTTCTCAGCTGAGGGAGTGGCACAGGTGATTCATGAGAGGCTGCTCCAGCCAGGGAGCTGAGAGGCCCATCCTGGGACAGACGTAGAGGGTGTGGGGCAGTGACAGGGACAGGTTTGGGTGGACAGCAGCCAGGTCAAGGTAATCTTGTTAGCTCTCCTGTCCACCTCATCCAGGGAGCTCTGGGAGGCAGAGGGTAGAGCAGGGACAATTAGTGGAACTAAAGAAGAGTTGGGCAGAGACCCCAAACCCCGAGAGGTCCTGGCCTCAGACTGTAGGGAGGTGGCTCCTCTTCGGTGACCAGAGTTAGGGAGGAGGTGGGTGGTTTGTAGTGACACTGAGATGCGTCCAACTCATGTTCCTAGCATGGTACTGTCTCATAAAAAGCACGAAGTATAAATAGACAAGATACTCAGTCGACATCTGCTGCAGCAATGAACAGCCTCAACTCAACCGAGTTCAATTCCAAAATGCGTGCCTCCAGCCCAGGGAGGCTGCCAATACCCTTGCCTGGCGAGTTCCGCAAGAGCATCCTCCCAGGTCTGGTGCAGCTAGAAGGATTCTGGGAGGGTTCCACCCCCATGCTGGAGAACAGCTGCCTTCTCCACTTTGGGACAGGCCTGCCCCTAATCTGCCCTTGCCAGTGGGACTGTAAAGGATGTGGTCGGCAGCTGGCAGCCGGAAGGCGCTCATGGACACTGAGGGAGCCGCAGCCAAGGCCAGGCCCTACAGTGGGGCCATCTAGGTCTTGACCTGGGCCACCTCATTTCCAACCCAATGTGTATGTTTCTCTTGAAAGAATATTTTATTCAAAGTAAGATCAATTCCATGGCCAGCAAAACTGAACCTGGAAAGTTCTGCAACTAAGAACTTGTGAGAAGGGGTCACGTGGGCGTCTTCTCATGAAGGTGTCTGAGTGCCTGGAGAGGCCATGCGTGCACTGATGATGCATAGCTTCACGTCGCAGCCCCCTGGGCTGTCACCTCCAAGTTGTTTCCTCAGTATTCCCAACTTGCTACTCTCAAATGTAATATTTTATACAGCAATACATGACTTTGGGATGGTTATTGTGAACACATAAACTAGATGCTTCGTTTGGAGGGCTGTCTTGGGCATCCAGTTAGACTTGGGGCACTATTTCTACAGAGAGGATTACATTTTAGGATCCATAATAGCAAACAGGATCCCAACTGACACACACAGTCCCCAAACCTGCTCCTCATTGTTTTCTCCTCGTTTCTCATTATTCCGAGCTAGAGAATCTGTTAGTATGAACACAGGAGGCTGAAGAGAGGCCCTAGTCTACAAAACATGCAAACCCTGGCTACCACAAAATGTGACCTTAGTTCTTTGCTTGGATTCTTCTAGAATCAAACTCTGAGAAAGGAGTTGGGCACAGGCGTTGTTTTTTTTTTTTTTTTAGGGAGCCCAAGGAAGGAGTGCAGACAAGAGATAGGAGAGAGAGAGGAGCTGGGGCAGGTGCATTTTGGAACAGGTAACTGCTGTAGGAGACCTCATCTCAGTTCCACTGGGGACCCTCCAAGGAACCACATGCAGTGGGCCTCAGGGTCGTCTGGTAGGAACAGCCTCCACCCTTGTTTGGTGGTGTGTATTCCAGGAGTGTTAGCCCCTGGGCCCTTCAATCCAAGGAGACCCCATAGCTGGAGAACACCCTTAGCCAGAGACCCTGGAAGCTTGGGGAATATATGGGCACAGTCTGCTGGGGCAGCCCAGGGGAATGGTGGGGGGGGGTCACCCCAAGTGCCTGTACTACATGGGAATCCAACTTTTCTGAGCCTTGACTTCCCCATCTGCAAAGCCATCCGTGTTCCAGGTGATACATGACACATGTGATGCGCGACATGTCACAGAGTCCTCCTCACCCGTGGAAGCTAGGCCTGGTACTTCAGAGGCTTTGGAAACGTCACTCTTCTCCCATCACCCCCTTTCTGCCCCATCCTCCTCTTCCCCGACTCACGGGACTAATCTTTCTGGTTCATTTTCAAATCTCCGCCTTCCTTTTCCTGGGAGAATTTGAGATGCCACACCCTGGGGTCCTAACTTCACCCAGAGTGTCCTCTTTGTCTCTTAGAAGCTGACTCAGATTTTCTGCGTGTGTAGCCTGGTCTTGTGACATGCCCACCAGAGGAGAGTCCCCCTACCCAGTAGGCATTGCCTGCTACCCATGTAAGTCTAAAGCAAACGTGATGGTAACGTAGACACAAATCAACCCGTCACAGAAGCCCTTTCTTCCTCATCCGGTGGGACCCACCATGCTGCTAAACTGCCCACCCACGCCTGCCCCCGGGGTCACAGCCCACCTGACCCTCACACGCGGCCCCCACCCCAACCCACGTAACAAACACACGTCCCGATTGCAGGTTCCCCGTGTTTATGGCTAAAATATTACCAGTGACCGACACGCAGCCCTTTTCTCCTCCGTTGTCATTTTATGTTAATTGAATGCTCGTGTTAATCTAATAGAGTTTAGATTTATGTTGGGTTCTGTAGCGCGTCATATTTTAATCAATACACATTCCAACATTGAGATGGACAGATGCGAAAACCCGCTTCATCTCTGCACTTGGGTTCCATCAGCTGTCAATAATTCCTAATTTGAATCCTTCAGACAGTCAGATTTATGGGTTTGAGTATACTGCATTCATCACAGAAATTAACTTTTGGGGGAAATGATGTGAAAGGTCACACGACACCTCCAAGAGGCAGATACTGTGTTTCAGAGATGAGGCGCTCTGAATTATTTATCTGGGAGAGGCAGGTTGGCAGGCTGGCAGCGGGAGACTTGCTAGGCACCTGGGTGGGGAGCACGGTCAGGGGACGGGAGAATAGGTATCACTCCGCGTCCCTGTCTGCTAAGTAGTGCTGGTGCGCTCTGGGAGTCGCTGTCCCAGGCACCCTGCAGTTGAGCCACGCGGGGCTGAGAGAAGAGTGGTTTCAGAGTGCCAGGCAGAAAAGAATGCCATCAGAGCAGGTGAAAGATTCTTTTCCGGTGGGATTCTGCTTGTCCCTCTCTCGTGGTGGTTTCTGGGGAAGCGGAACTGGAGATAAGGATTCAGGTCCTCCAGGGTCATCTGAGATGTGCAGGGAGGACCCTTTGGGAAGGGAAGGAATCCAGCAAAGTGTGCCCTGTTTCGAGTCCCGGGGGGTGCCCCCGGGGCACTGGGGACTCCGAGAGCTGCTATGGAGCACTCCTCAGAGTGACCCCACCTAAGAGCGGGAGGACGTTGCCTTTGCCGCGCACATACGTGCTCATCTGGGCATCTCCCGGGGGTTCACTGTCAGGCACCACCGTTTTCTCCTGATGCTGGCTGGGAACAGAAGTCAATCGAAACCTGCTGTGGAGCACCAGGTGTCTGGTAAAAGGCAGCCTTTGTATTTAGACACCAGGGCCAAGGAGGCAGGGCAGCATCCGCTCAGAGATGGTCCCTCCAGCCACACCCAGTGGCCAAGGAGAATGACACTTGGTGTGTGAACAGATCGTGTGAGCATGGGATTGTGACTCCACTGCCATCTTCCCTGCTGTCCTGACCACATCTCCAACCAACACCCCTTTCTGTCCCCTGAGAAACTCCTGTAACTAGAGGTGTCAGGAGGCCATGTTTATCAGGTTCCCCAGGAGATGCAGCTAGCAGTCCAAAGCTTCCTGGGTCTCAGTTTCCCCAACTGAACTCACATTTTATGGTTTTAATTTTTGGTGCTGTCTGTAGGACAGTGCATATTGATCTTGGAGTTCTTTTGTTCCACCTCTTAGGAACTGGATATGCAATTTTGAATTTGGGGTCATTAGACATTTCCAGGGAGATGTGGAGCAGGTTTAGCAAGACATCCTCTGTTCTGCTGTGTACATGGGCAAAAGGGCTTGCCCCTGAGTTTGCTGACTCAGAGTTTGGGTGCAATGAGCCTAGAATCCCCAACTGATGGACATGAGGCAGGATTCTGTTACCCTGTGACCAGTAAGAAAAGCCTTGGAGAGGGAGGTGGAGTGTATTAGTGGAAGTGTTCCCTGCTTGAAATTTCCTATTTTCAGAGAGGAGGTAGTGTGTGGGCCACTCTGATTTCTGTGTCTCCTGGTACCCAGAGGGAAGGCATTTCTTAACTTTTTGGTCTGCCTATTGTTCTTCATGAACATTGAGGAATATAGAGACATCAGAGCTCTGAGCTTCTCTCACAAGTGGATATTCAATAATGAAGCCTTTCAGAAATTTGCCTGTTACCCAATCCAGGTCTGTTTACTTGTCACTTGAAAAGGGCTCAGTGATTGAGGATAAGTTGTTGGGGCAAGGAAATGGATTTGTTCAGCAAGTCTGCAAAGTCTGCAAAGAATGGAGGGCTATTCCCAAAGGACTTAAAAACAGATGACTACAAGGACACAGTCACATCAATGTTTATAGCAGCACAATTCACAATAGCTAGATTGCCATTGTGTATATATACCAAAGTTTCCCTATCCATTCATCTGCTGATGGGCATATATATTGGTATATTGGTATATATACACAATGGAACACTACTCAGCACTAAAAGAGAATAAAATCATGGCACTTGCAGGTAAATGGATGGAGTTGGAGAAAATATACTGATATATTGGTATATTGGTATAGATACACAATGGAACACTACTCAGCACTAAAAGAGAATAAAATCATGGCACTTGCAGGTAAATGGATGGAGTTGGAGAAAATAATGCTAAGTGAAGTTAGCCAATCCCAAAAAACCAAAGGTCGAATGATCTCTTTGATATGAAGATACTAACTTATAAAGGCAAGAGAGAGGAAAGGAGAGAAATGAAAGAGCTTTAAATAGAACAAAGAGGGGGGAGGGAGGGGAGGGGACAAGGGGATAGGAATAATGGCAGACTGAGTTATCCATGATTACCCTAAATACATGTATGAAGACACAATTGTTGTAAAAATACTTTATATTAAACCAGCAACTTGAATAATTGTGCTCTTTATATGTAATATGAAATAAAATGTACTCTGCAAATGTGTATAACAAATTAGAATAAAATAAAGAAAGAAAGAAAGAAAGAATGGCAGACCAGAGTCCTGAAAGACCATCTTAACACAGGTTCTAAACTCCTCTTAAGAGGCAAACTGGTATCTGGTGCTCTTCTGACCTGCATCAGTGTTGAAGACAGAGGAGAGGGACCACAGAAGTCTCAGACAGATTGACCCTGTGCTTCTAGTTTAAGTGATTAAGAAGGGCTTCAGGCTTAGGGGCCCCAGGCCCTCTCCAGCATGGCTACATAACTTTACTTTGTGTGTGTGTGTGTGTGTGTGTGTGTGTACACTTGAGATTGACCCCAGGGGTGCTCAACCACTGAGCCATGTCCCTAGCCCTTTTTATTTTTTATTTTTTCATTTTGAGACAGGATCTTGCCCAGTTGCTTAGAGCCTCGATAAGTTGCTGAGTCTGGCTTGGAACTTGAGATCCTCCTGCCTCAGCCTTCTAAGCCGCTGGGATTACAGGGCTGTGCCACCAAACCTGGCCTACATAACCTTACTTTTAAATTCAAAATATTTTGAGAAATTCCTTAACATGTAAGGTCTTTGCATGCAGTCTATGCTGGGTGCTCACAGGAAATGATTTTCTATACAGTATGAATGAGAACCCTTGTGCACAGTCGTAAGTGTGCTGATTGGGACTCCGTGGCAATTTGTAATGTGTAATTACTGTAGCTTTCTTTCCAAAAGTCCATTCTCTATGCCATGTGGTGGAAGGACACACCACCAGGAGAGGGGAGCCTTTTCATGGATGGCATTATTTGGGAACAGAACATCTCTATTTGCAAAAATCCATTCTATCCCCATTGTTGTTGGAGACGTGTTTAATAAATGAAGGTAGCACAAAATATGATTTCAAATCAATTTAATAAAATTATTCATGTAGATTTTAAATCATTTTTACAGTTGATTTAACATTTGTGACTGGTTTATAGATTATGATATAGGATGGTGTTTGCATCTTTGCAATTTTATTCCAATTTAGAAACAGCACAAATATTAATTTTTGCTCCAATAATGGAGCCTTTGAGAATTAAACTTGTCTTTTCTCAACACACATTTTTATGAAAATGACTTTAATATGATGATTTTTAATATATTTTTGAGGAACTTCTTGCAGGGAAGCCCTTCAACAAGGACTTAAACCAGAGTATTATCTAGAAAGTTTCTTTTGAGGTGAATGGTTTTTAGGGTGCAGAACTTACTTGTGGAAGAAACGAACTGATGACTTTTTGACAGTTGAAGAAAGTTCTGAAGTTTTGCAAAATAGTTTCTTAAAGATGATGAGTCCCCATTAAAGCAAACATTGGTTCTTGTCCAGTGGTATTGCCCTTGATCACCCTGTGGCTGAGTCCACCCTGTGGACCTATGCAGAAACCAGACAACTGTCATCTGGTCTTGGAAGGAATCTCAGGTTCCTGCACCTCAGTCTCTGTCTACATGGTGATCTTGACATTTCAAGGTTGCCCATTTATTGGTTTTGTAGATATGATCTTGACAGTCAGGTGACCAATGTGCAGGGTTAGAGTTGGCACCATTAATTTGCCCTCTGAAAGGTCCTGGGTCAGCTCCTGAAGCACCTACAGAGTGCCTTGCAGGCTGACAGGACAGGGCACTTCTCACTCACCTCCCTGGCCCCACATGACCACCTCAGCCATTTGTCTGTCCACCTTAGCAAATTTACCTTTTGGGGATGTCCACTGCCCTTCATCACCTTCAAGGCTTCCCGTGGGACCGGAGAAGCTGGAGCACACTGACTCTTGGGTCCCATCTGGTTCGGACCCTTGGATGTTGCAGGAATATGTAACTGCGCTACTTTGTATATGACATACTGCAAATGACAGAGACGACCAATGACTGATCATTTGGGTATTTTGTCTTCTGCGGCACCGAGAAACCCTCTTAAAAGCCCACAAAGAACTTCAGCACGTAATGAAGACCCAAGTCCGGGTGCTCCGATTCCAGGAATTTGGTGAGCCCTGGGTGGGAGTCTGTCCAGGAAAGGAAGGGCTCTTGAGAAGGGCTGTTGGCTTCCTCTCCTCTCAGCTTGGTAGCCCCAGCTGTCACCCTGAACCACCACATTTCCTTCCATGGGCGCCTACAAGGCAGACTCTAGAGACGTCTCCCTGCTGTGGGTGGGAATGTCAAGAGTTTGCGTGCTGAGTGAGAGTTTACATTTAAACAGCAAAATATTTCAAGAGGGTCTGGGGTGAGAAATCGGACTGTGAAAGGTCCATGAAGAAACAGGATGTGCGGTATCTAGAAGCAATCCGCCTCTGCCAAGAGAAGCCAGGGGACGTTGTCTCCGCGGACCCACAGGAGCCTCAGGTGGCTCTCTGGTTTCCTCTGCATCAGGCCCTGAACAGAACCTGGAAGGCACGCAGGGTCGGGAAGGGGCAGCAGGCTTTGTGGGGTGCTCGGGGGTCTCTGGCAGGGGGCAGAGAGGCTCAGGGTCCAGATGATCTCTGGTTTCCATTTCTAGAGGCCAGAGGAACTGAAAGGAGAGACATCTAGCATCCAGCCGTAGGCAGAGATGCCCACAAGGGTGAGCGCCCACCTCTCCCTGCCCTTCTGGCCCCTCTTCATTCTTCACCTGAACCGCCACCTGTTCCAGCTCAGCATTCCCTTCAGCCCACAGCGCCCTCCACAGACACAGCCACCAGCCTCCAGAGTCACTGGCCTGCCTGCTGGCCCTGGGATCAGGGTGGGTACATGGGGAGAACTCAGCATAGTCCTAAGAACCCCCCACCCCCCCCAGCTCAGGACTCACCTCGAATTCCATCCGACTTCCCATGGAGACAGAGATGCTGCTGCGGAGGGCCAGGGGGTCTGCATTTTCTCAATGCTGAGGCCCTCCCTTCCTCCCCCAGGTGCTTCTTACCTATGCCTTGGCAATTGGAGGATGCACCCTCGGATCCTCTGAAGTCAGTTAGCTTTCAGCTTCAGACTCACAAAGGAAGGGTGGAATAATGCCTGGGGCAGCCTATAGTTCTGGAGCTGCCTCTGGGGTTCCTGGGTTCCATGGTGACACGCCCCCCCTGTTCACCCCCCAAACCTCATATCCTTACTGCTCAGGGTCCACTTTTCTTTCTGCATTCCAGCAATGTGATAGTTAAATTCTCATTCAGTAATAAAAGGAACTTCATGTTGTAGCTAGGACAAGTCCTGGGAAATCACTGCGGGAGCCCTGCAGACCTCTTCCACGCAGAACCAGCAGGGTGGGAGTGGCTTCCTTGGGTGCTGGCAACAGGTGATTTATTCTTCCACGTAGAGAGAGGGGTGGAGTGGCCGCCCGAGCCTTAAATCCTGTTGCCACGCAGATGTGTGGAGGCTGCTTCCATAAAGGCTCAGCTCTCCCTTTATCCAAGCACCAGCCTGATTTTTTATTTCTGAAAGTTAATCCATCCGTGAGGTGGATTATCAATAGTTCCTTCCCCTTCACTGCTGCTCCACAATAATCTCCAAACAGAGAGCAATTTCAGGGTCCATAGCTAGACTACTGAGGTGAGGCCCAGGGCAGTGAGGAAGGGGAAGGAGACGTAGGCAGAGACACAAGTCTTACTGAAGAGGGTGCTCAGGGGACCCTCGGGGTGTGAGACCCAGGAGCGGGTCCCAGAAGCAAAGCCCAAAGGGTCGCCGGTGATTGTGGGAGGCTGTTTTCTAAGCATCTCCCACGTGAGCTGCCCTCCAGGACTTCTTGGGAATATCACCTCCCTGCATGCGGGAGCCCGGCCCTTGGTGTAGGGCAGCAGGAAAGAGCCAGGTGGGTGAAGGGGCCATCGGCTGTCTCAGCAGGAAGGTCAAAGGCAGGTGTGTGTTGGCTCCCAACAGTCTGCAGACTTGATTGTTTTGGCCCCCACGGAGCCTCTGAAAGCCTGGAATTGGTAGTTAACATTTAGAACTCAGGGGATTTCACATCGAAATCTGTGTTTCTGACTTCTCTGGAAAATTTAGAGGCCTCACAAGACTCGTCTGTTTGGCTGTGAGGCAGTGGTCACCCTGAGAGGGCAGCTGCTGTCCCTGCAGATAGGGCTGGGACTCTGGATACCCATTCCTGCCTGTCTCCTGTCAGAAACTGGAGTTATTTGTTTGGTGAACAGGTGGGTGGGATTCCTGCCACGGGGTGGTGTGAGGTTTTGGTCCCCACTGGCCCTGTCTTCACCGTGCAGGGATAGGGATCTGGACAAGGCTGGGGTGGATGGCTGTGGAGCTATTAAAACACAGTGTGAACACTAGAATATTGGAAATTGGAATCGGAGCACCCGGACTTGGGTCTTCATTATGTGCCAAAGTTCTTAGTGGGCTTTTAATGCTCTCAGATCTGACTCCTTTCTGTCGCATCAGGAAAAAGCAAGGGAGAGGCAGAGACTCTGCTGTTTCTTGACTACAATTGTCCTAGAATCATGATGGAACTTGCCTGCAGGTGCTCCTTCCCCCAGCCCTTTGTATTTTCCATGGGTTACAACAGCTCCATCCCGACTTTCCAAGCCCCAGGGAAACCCCACTTGATCTGGAGCAAATGGGTCTGTATCTTTTGTGGACACGGGAAATCTATGTGCAGAAATAAAACCCAGAGCATGGGCAGGGTGGCCCTACTTGTCTGCCCAGGGCAAAGGAACATGGAGGGTCTTGATTTACCAGGCCCGTGCAAGGTGCTGAGGAAGTTGAGTTGGAGCAACAGGAAGGGCCACGTGGAGGAGCGGCCAGGGGAGTCGGCAAGGTCTGGGGGACATCACCAGCAGACAGCGCAGTGAGTGAGCTCTTGGTCCAAAGCACAAGAAATCCTACCTTGGTGCTCCTGACCCACTTTTGTTGGGACACTGGTCTGGGAAAGCTCTGCAGGGGTCTTCACGGTACTTTCTCCCAGTTGTGAGGCCCCGCTCTGCCCAACAGGTTCTAGAGGCTTTGGATTATTTCCGTGGTCTTTTCTCTCCTATTGTCATAATTTGGATTCTGAGAAGTCAGCCTGCAACCTGATTTAGGAGGTGGGAGGCTGGTGCTAACCAGCCTCATTTGATGGGTCCTAATTACTTAGGAACAGAAGTGGCCTAAGTCCTCACAGTCCATTTCCAGCCTCCGGTCTCTGGGTAGTGGCCCCCTCTCAATGGCATCTCTGCCACATGAGAGAGAACAGCACCTCTGGAATCTGAGACGATGTCAGCTCAGCCAGCGTGGGCGACAACAGACGTTAATTGTGTCCCCGAGGAGGCTTCTCTGAAGTTGGGGTCACTCCACTGTGGCTTCCGTAAGTGATTTGTGCATAATCGACAGTGCAAAAGGGAAGGGAAAAAGGAAGAGCAGTCCCATCCCAGCAGGGTGGCAGGGAAAAGGAAAAAGGCCTTTATAGGGTGCAGAAGAGACAGGGAGGGAGGGACCGGAAGCCCCCAGGAAGGGGAGCCTCATCTTTATATCTCCAAACCATGGATCATCTGTTCCTCACCCAGCCGTGCAAGGACATTAAATCATAATCCCAATTCTTAGATTCTCCAAGTTTTGGGATTGTGCATAGCCTGTCCCAAGATGCCCCCCAGCGGGCCCACTGTGTGCTGAGGACTCCAGTCCTGCATGTTTCTCCAAAGATAGCAGGATCCAACTATCACGAAAATTTATGAGGTGTACAATTTGAATTGGTGAATCTCCCAAAAACATTCATTTGTGCTGGTTGTATGTGCACGCAGAGTACAGTATAACACACACACACACACACACACACACACACACACGTGCACTCCCAACCAGCCGCATCTAGATTCTTGGTAAAGGACCAGCTCTCAGATGAAGCTGGCAGAGTGATCCGATTCAGACGTGACACCCATTTCTTTGGAAAGATGCCTTCCCCACCCCCACCCCCCCGGGGCAAATGTGCCAATTGGGCATAACATGAAGTAACGTTGGCAGGGGGCACCTCACCGTCCCTCCTGACACTGCCTCCTGGATTCTGCAGAGATGGTGCCATTTCTTCCCTGCTCTCTCTCCTGCCTCCCCTCAGGCCCAGAGAGGGGAGAGGGATGTGAGTGGTTGGTGGTCCTTCCCTCCTCACCTCCCCACCATCCAGCCCCCGAGATGCCCTCTCTCCAGGAGTTGAAAGAATCACCTGTCTCTTTTTGGCACCAACACCCTCCTGAATGCCAAAAGAATCTGATGACCTTCACTCTGGTCTCCATGACGACAAGATGGTATATGTTTAATTAGTTCAGGCTTATTTTAGGACCAATTTTCTTTTATTTTAGGGCAATGCGAGCTATGATAACTGTAAGCATGTTTACGAGGCGCGCGAGGCTTAGCTGAAATGTGCCAACAATTCTAGTCAAACAGATGGTGACCCCTGATTCAACTTGCCCTCTCATTCAATTATTCAGCTGTATTTAATTTTCCTCGGAGTGACTCACATGCTATGCTACCATCTCTCCTCTAGGTGGCACTAGAGACCACCTTTATGGCTGCAATAAAAGGTTGAAAGCCAGGTCTCGGGGAATTTTTCTCAGCCTGGCCTTGGCTGGAGAAGAGGATAATGAATTTCTGCATTCGAACAATAGTTTCTGCCTAATATCAAATGATATGAAAGGGTGGAAAAGAATTGGGTCAAATTGTATGTGATTTGGCCATGAGCTCTAAGTAATCTCCATTCTAATAAGGAATTTGAAAGACCTTCCAGGCTTAATATCCTTCCAAATAATTTGTTTGGAGTTCAAGGAGTATTACAGTGTTAGAGCTGATTTTATGATTGTGGAAATGTTCTGTTTTCATTTTGAGGACCTCTCCTATTGAATTTTTAGTGGCTGCCAGCCCACCTAGTCTGAGGCTTAGGAGGGCAAAGCCATCTTTCTGCTCTTTTTCCCTCTGATGTCTTTCACTTGCCGTCCACGCTAAGGTTAGTGGTATCTGAAATTCGGATGTCCCCATAAAGGGGAGGGGAATTGCTCACTAAATATCTTTTCAAAGACACGGACTTTCCAAGGCAGGTACTGGAGAAGTATGTGACCACAATCCGTGATCACCACAGACTGAATTTTCCAGAACTTGTGGCATCTTAAACCATTTTAAACCCTCTTAAACCGTTTTAAACCATTCACTGAGCGATCAGTCGATTCCATCCTATAACTCCTCAAACAGGAGGAGACTGTCACTGAAATACACTCAACTCTCATTCTTTATCAATCAACATAGCTCAGTTAATTAGACCAACATGGAATTCATACCTTTATTCTTACCTCATTCAATTTGAGAATTCATGCCCATAACACTGCTTTACAAAAATGCATTGACAAGCTTGTAATAGTTCATAATGTATGTATTTTGTAAGAATATCTCACTTTAGAAATTCCTCTTAGAACAGTTTATCTTCTGAATCTTGTATCTGATCAAGCCACAGATGAAAGAATCGTGCCTCCAAACCAGCACCCACAACGATCCACATGTACACAAATGTCTCGATGCATAGACTGCTTCCAAAGACAATAAATTGAATTTCCATGGATTCAGGGTAGAGGTTTCAGTAAATCTATTCACCCTCCCTGAAAATTCTTAGTTTTCATTTCATTTCTGCTTAAGGGCAAAATCATGGCAATGGAAAGGTTAAAACCACGTGTAAGGAGTCTAGTCCTGGAACTTCGTTTTCAAAGGCTTGGCTTTGGCTGGCTTTCATGCTTCATTTTACCCAGCTACAGCTTGGTTCAGTTGTTCTACATCAAAGGATCTACATGTGAACTAGGAAATCTTAAGTTCAGGCAAGGGAGAGGGCTGTTGGCTTCACAGGATGACTTCATAGGGGTTGATTGATGCTGGAGAGCCGCCTGCAGCAGCCAGGACCTGACCCCTGGCTGACCAGCAAAGAGGCCCTCGCCGAGCCTCCCAGGGCAGACACGCTTGCACCCTATTTATGCATTCAAACCTGGGACACTCAAACTTAGCCTCCTGGGACCAATTATGGCTTCGGTGCAGGTTCCAGGGGGTCAAGTGGGAAGGGCATTACAGCTACTTGGGCCAGGCAGCTTGATTTTATTTAGCACCTTTGCCCTCTGATTAGCCTACCATATTGGATTCAACACCTTCTTTGAATACCCAGAGGTCCCTTGTCCTTGGCACCTTTAGGTAACTTTGGCAGGTCAGCAAGGATTGGTGGAGACTTCACCAAGTTTTTAGAAAGAATTAGGCAAAACACTGAGCAGGTGTGAGTGTTGTTCCACCTAAGACCCTGGGTCTCCGGATTCCCAGCCGTGAGGTTGGTGTACCTGTCTCCCGTGCCCCACCCACCTTCCTCAGGGGTGAGGCAAGAGGGAGCAAGTGTGGTTTGGAAGAAGACCTTTGGAGTTTTATCACCTGCCCTTGCCTTAGCCCATCTGAGCTGTTGGATTCGCCTTTTGGGGAAGGAGACCAGAGAGTGTCTGGAGGCTCTTAAAACTGGGGAGTGTTTTTATTTTGTGTTGTGTTGTGTGTGTGTGTGCACACTTATACACTCATATATACAAGAATTCCCACTGCTCTGCAGGGAAATCAAATTCTATGGTGTCTATCTGGCTTGGCTCCCCTTACATTGGGCACAGTGACCCCTGCAAGGGGTGGGAGGGGGAGGAGTCAGGGCACCACCCATAGGTAACCCATTCGGTGGTCAAGTTTTGACTTAAAAAATCAAATGCCATAAAAATCGTGTTTTCTCTGGCCCTCTGGCTTCACTATGGGATTTGTATATGTTACATAATCTGCCACTATCGTACTATCCTATCATATATTGAAGAAATGGCCCATGCAAAGGCAGCAAAGGGGACCAGGATACCTTCCCCACAGCCGCTGCCTCCACCTCCATCAAGGGTTTGGGTGCTGTCCTCGGCCACCTGCCCTAGGGTCCCGCCATTTTGCTGAGACCCCAAGTTTTGCTGCCTCCCAGAGCATCATTTGTTTTTCTTTGTTGAGGAGACTCGTACATGAGCATTTGTGTGAGGCCATCTGTACCTTTACAAAGAAATCTCCGGGGCAGGGTAGGAAATGTCTGGGAATGGGAGAACCTAGCCCCTGGCAGTGTTCCTGATGGGACAAAAGGGGGAAAGAAAGTTTTTCTTCGGTGTCATTCTTAATTCCCCAGGGTCACCGATGGGCCTGCAAAACTTCCCTCCCGTTTCACTCTCCCCTTTTCTCAGCTTCTGTCTTTAACTCCTACCGGCTCATTTCCCTCCTCCCATTACTCATTTGCGGAGTTCTCTGAAGATCATTCCAGAGAGTGAGCTGTCCCCAGCCAGCTCATTCTGCAGCACAGAGCCTCTCCCCAAGCCCCAGGAAGCCCTCTCCCCCACTTTCTTTTCCTTTTATTTTTGGAAAGGGCCAACTCTTTTTTTTTTTTTTTTTTTTTTTTTTTCCTGAAGGTGGCAGTGAAAGAAAAAAAATGTGTCCCTTTGAAGAGTTAGGAATTTTATTACAAAACAGATGGAGCGCCGGGCATCCCCGTTGTCCCCGGTGTGCCCAGGAGCGCTGACAATGGAAACCGCAGCCGCACAAAGTGGTGCTCGCTCGGGGCCGCCGGGCTCCCCTGGCAGCGTGGCACCGTCGCGCATCGGCCCAGCCCTAAGTGACCGCCAGCTCAGCCGGCCTCCGTTCTCCCCCTCTTAGTCCCTTACCAAGATAATTGAGGATCATAATGCTGGGGAAGGAGCGCGGCGGCTCCCGCGGGCTGTCAGGTATCTGCTCGTGTCTTCGTGTCATCCGTCAGCATTGAGCTCCTCTGTCATCTCTCCTCAGCCTTCAGCGCTGCGCGCTCTCATCGCGTTCATTATCTCGGCTCAGACCGGCCCTCCCCCCCACTCCCCCCATCCAGTAAATGCATCTTTGTGCAACTCTCAGTCCCCGATTATGAATCGATGATCATGTGGTATAAGAGAGATAGATGGCTTTTAGTTCCATCTTGTCTCCCCTAATTGTAAAATATTAGTTACATTACACTGTGTCTTTTGATTAATGGAACTTATTTGGAGTAGCCTATCCGAACCCTCCCCCTTCTAGAGTCCTCCACTGACTTTTGAGAATTGAGTGATTTCACTTAAAGCAGACAAATAGGCCCTTCAGCGAGGAGATAGCAGGGCTGTGATACTGTGGGCAAGACAGGCTCCACTGACAGAGTTGTGTGTTCCAGAGAAAGGCTTCAGCCCCAGCCCTGCAAACACTGGGCTGCTAATTCATGCCTACACCGGGAAACTTCTTTGCTTCTTTATTTCCATCCCCCTTTTGGCAAATCGAGTCCGTCTTGCTGACTTGCAAAACAGGATGTGAAGCAAAATTTAATTAAAATTAAATAAATCGCAGATTGCCACATTCCCACACTCGGCTTGGAGAAGCGAGTCAAATGTGAACTTTGATGGATTTGAGCCCTGCCTCTGCCGGTCTCCCTTCTCCGGTGTGCAGGACATGGCATCAATGGAGCCTTGTGCAACCCACAGCTGGCCTGGGGAGAATTTGTCCTTTACTGCGGAATTTTATTTGGCACTATTTACTTAAATATGGTCTGTTGACAATTCCTCGTCACACAAAAGGGAAATCGGTGGCTAAATCCTTTATTATACACTTGATCTTAGCCAAAAGGGCGAGAAGTGATAAATCCCTTATTATAAATAATCACTGTCTGTCTTTCAGTGGAAATTCAAGGACACATCGCCTTTAACCTACCAGCTCAATTAAAAAGGTGTATTTACTGTTGATGTGTATAATGTCTATATCTTGGGGAAATAGGAAGACTTCACAAACAAATCAAACTATCAAAAAAAAAAAAAAGAACCTGCATATTAGGAATTTGGGCATCCATTTTGATGGGCACTCTTCAGGACACATGGTGTATGAAATACATGCAAATATTTATATCTATTTTGTAGGATAGGCTTAGTATTTTATTCTGACGTTTGGATTTTAATTTTTAATTAATTGTTTTTGGTTTTAATTTGCATGATTCTTGTAGACACTGACAATTATGTATTTTCTGGGTACATGCGATTTTGTTGAAGGTACTAGAGGCAAAAGATTGATTTTATTATGCGTATAGGAAGCTAGTAATGTTTTACTTTATTATTTTTTTAAAGAGCATAACAATGTGTTTATGGTTGCCAGGAAAGTGAAGGCAGCAGAACAACCATGCCCAAGTTTAAAATTCATTCTGAGGATTCGATGCCCAGCAAATATGTAGATTAAAGATGGGAGGACAGAGCCCACGCCAGTTCCATCCACCCCAGCTCTCGCCCTGGGTTACACAGGGAGCTCAGCAAGTGTCTGAAGAATCGATGTTCACGTTTGTTCTAGGTTAATAACTCAGGTGACCAAATCCTTTCCCTCCTCCCACCCAAGCCCAGATTTTGGAATTTATACATTTCATTTTTATGTGTGTTTTTGAATCCTTGCTTTGCAGAAAAGTGTGTGCTTGAGGACTCTTTGTTCTGAGTATCAAGGGACTTTTTTAAATGTCAGCTGAGTTTGGGCTGCTGTATCTAATAAACCTCCTTAGGGCTTAAGATGCACTTTCCCAAATTTTCATCGGGAGCATCACTCACTGAGTTATGCACATCCATCATATTCTGAGAGTCTTTTATAGAATATTCTTAATACAGCATGTGAATGCATATTGACAATTGCTGGCACTTTTATATATTCCACGATACACATTTATCTGTTATGGATCCATAATAGCAAATGTGTAGTAAAAAGCTATATCAAAAGGCAGTTATCCTGCATGCATAAAATGCTCTCACTTGGTTGCTTTAATTTTCTTACTACAGCCTCTGAAACCTCCACTTTATACTGATGGACTTCAATATTTCATTTAAGTGTGTACCTGAGAGGAAGCAGCACATAGCTAAGGCTAGTGGCAGCTCTGCTTTGGGGTGAGGTCAGCACAGGGGCTGCAGATAGCCGCCCCTGTTCTCCCCTGAATGGAGAAATATTTCGGATGGAGTGATGGTGGCCAGAGCCTTCAGGGACATTGGCCTCGGATGAATAACCAGCAGCTGAAATTTATGGTCATAGCCATACATGAGGTCAGCACTGTCCACTCCATGCTCCGTGCTCCATGCTAAGGACCCCATTGGGCCTAGCCATGCTCTTTGCGAGAGGCACTAGCATTCACTTCTTTGAGAAAGGGGGAAACTGAGGCTTTGGGAGTCTGCAGGAGGCTGCTCAAGGTCATACACCAGGGTGCAGGAGTTAGAGCTGTCTGCCCTGAACAGCCTGGTCAAGGTGTCCTCTGTGTTGTTGCTGGAACCTGTTTGCCCATGATTGGAGTAATTTTGGACTTTAGCCTAACACTGGATACTAACTATTCTGTTTGTTTGAAGAGTCAATGAGATGATGATCCTTGTATAACACTTGAGCCCAAAATCCAAAAACTGTGTGGAGAGAGGGTCACGTGATAGACAGGTACCCCCACTCGTAACAGAAACTTTCTCTTTGGAGAGGAGATTCATTTCTTCTTTCCCTTTACGATTTAAAAAAAAAAATCATTTTGGGAGAGGAAGGAGTTTGGAAAATTCACTTATTTGGGTTAAGATTTCCAATAGCCTGGGATTACTTTTATGATAACATGATTATCACAAAGGAAATAAAAATTATGAGATTTCCTCTGAAAGAAAGATAGCTCCAGGCTTGGGAAGGTGTTTGGATATCCTTATGTGGTTTCAGTGCCCAGCAGAGATCAGGGCCACGGGGCAGCCTGCAACTTCCTGGAGCGGGCTCCCTGTCCCTGTGTTCGATGGACTCTTGTGTGCAAAAGCTCTTAGCGAATTATAAAGTTTGATGCGTGTGTAAGAGAAGACAGTGGTAGCAATGGCGAAAAGGAAAAGAACAAAATAGCCACCCAGGCTTTCTACCTGGGACTGAAGTACACAGCATCCCATTTCACGGATAGCTACCAGAAGTGGAAACTTAGTGTGACTTGTCGTTTTTCATCTTGTGTTTAAAAAAAAAAAAAAACAAACATCTGGTTGTTTGAAAGCCAATGAGCTCCTCTCCTTCCTCCCTCCACGGCCACCCCCTCACCCAGGTTTCAGCCAAACTACCCTGTCTTAATTGACTTCAGATAAGGGGAGACTGGAACACCATCTTACATTCAGAATGCTGGAGTGGGCATCCTTGAGATCTCTCCAGTAGTTTAGCCATAGAAATGGCCACCTACAGCATGCATATGTGATTGGGAACAAATACCAATAAGATGGGGTCACTGTCACATAGGAGGAGAAAAGAGCATTTCTATAAAGGGACCCAGGACAGACCCAAGTCTTACAGAGGAGGTTAGGGAGAGCTGGAGCCTGCTAGAGCCTGGAGGACTCCAGGGAGGAAGTGCGTGGAAATGGGCTTCAATCCGAATAATTAAACTTGCAATGAATTTGGTAATGAAGCCTCATTTAGTTCACATTCAGGTCTAGTCTCTCCCTCTCTCTCTAACGACGCATCTATTTTGAGACTCAGGAAAGAAATGCTTCCCTTTGCAAAGTACATGTTTGTTTGGTTGTTTATTAATAAGCATGCAAAGTTTTCCATTGGGTTCTTTGACACAAAATTGCTGCCTCCTCTTAAAGCAGGAAGTTGGGACTCTGGTGGTTTGGAGAGGAGGCTCTTGGAACCAGATTACCCAGTCTCAAACACCACTGCCCTACTTTCTGTTTTACCCAGGCACATGACTGACTGTCTTGTATCTCAGTTTCCCCATCTGTGAAATGGGAGGATCATAATAACAGGACCTAACTTACAGGGTTGTATGAGGGTTAAATGAGATGCTTTGTCAAAGCCCTGGCACCTCATCTGCCATCCCACTCTTGAAACAAAGAGCAAGGAGTGTGTGTTAGATATGTCCCCACTGCAAATAAAAAATGATTTTCCCCCCTTTTTGGTGATCCTCACTCCTTCTTTCTCTACCATTTTAGTAAATCATTTTAGAAGGAATTTCATAGGTTGAATAAAGACACTGGCTAACTATTATGAGTAGTTTATGGGCCCATGGGTCAGTGAGACTTAGTTCCTAACAGTCTGAGCTGGGAAAGGTATTAGAACATCCCGGAGGGAGGACTGGAGGTGGGAGGGAGACTAACCTGGGCAGACTAGATGCCTTCGGAACACCCAACACCCTCTCTCTCTCTCTCTCATATCCTTCCGAGGCAGATGCTGAGCAGGCTGAGTTTAGCAGGATCTTTCTGCATTGGTAGTGGGGTCTGCTCAGGAGCCCACCTCCCCTCTCCCCTACTCACACAGGCAGGCAAAAGGAGACAGACTTTACATCTGGGCCAGTTGTCCCAAAAGGTCTGTGGCAGGGGTGGGGGTGGGGACCTGCGCCTGGGGTGGGGGACGTCTGCATCTGCGCCTGCTGGGATCCCAGGCCAAATGCAATAGGAAGATCCGGATAATAAAAATCTACTTGTCACCGGGACATTCCTCAACTGTTAGCAATCAATTTTGTGTGTGGGGGGGTGAGGGTGAAGGGGGGGTGGGAAATACCAGGGGACATCAAAGAGGGTCTCACTCCCAGACTCTGCTCTGTTTCAAGGCTCTGTAATTTGGGAAGGTTGTGTGCTAAATAATTTGTGAGCCTCCAAACACGCAGGTTATTGTTTGTGGACAGATGGCACATCGCATTTTATCGCTTTTCCTTCTGTGGGTCCTCATATGCGGGACTGATGTGCATTCTGAACTCTTTGTCTCCTTGCTAAAATCTCTAATCTAAAACAGGCAATCAAGCACAGAGGCAGGGCTTCAGAAGCCATAATCAGAGTTTTAAAAGCAAAGGAAAAAAAAAAGGGGGGGAGGGGGAAAGCCAGAAATCCAACTGCAGTTAGGAGGCAGATGTGTTTGCAGAGAACAGGAGAGGTTACCAGGGTATTAAAAGTGTGTCCGTGAAAGGGATTCTGCAACGCAGAGGGAGGGAAAGAGCCACCCCGCGGTGGCAGGCGCCTGCACTGCCTGGCATCACCCCCCGGAGTGGCCTCTGCCTACTTCTGTGTCCAGAGACTGGGGGTCTTTGTCTCTGCAGGCGGTCGGTCGTGGCCGGGCCTGGGAGGGCCCCTCTTGGAGCTGCCTCCGCCCTTACAGTTAAATCATGTTGATATACAGGAAGGAAATGAAATAGACGAACTCGCTCCTCTTTTCTTCCTACGGATTTTTCTTTTTTATTCTGAAGATAGAATTACTGTTTGTAAGCATCTGAAAGTCATTAGAGGCCCTGCAGTCTGTCAGGTGTCGACGCAAGAAACTGCTGAAACCAAACGGGTGCCCGCACCGAGGGCTGGGAATTTGTCATGTGCTGATGAGCAGTTATAATAATATATGAGCAAATCACAAGCATTCTGCAAATTAATCAAATTTTTTTCCCCTTCTCCCTTGTCTCTGGGAGAGTGGCTTTGCAGGCAGACGTAGGTGAAGCAGTTTTACTCACAGATGGTCGCTCTGGCATCAGATGGAATTTATATAACAGTAATTCTGATTCCCTGCCAAAGTAGCAGTGAACACACCAGGGAGATTGTAGAAGGCAAGTCATGTGGTTTTGCTGAGGTTGTTGTGGGAAGTTTAAGGGGGGAAATCTCAAATTCTCCTCTTTGCCTTTACTGTTTTTGCCTGAAGGGCCAGAAACGGAACGCCATTCTGCCATGGGCGAAATCCGTCACATCTCTTCTTGTGACTTGCGCTGAAAGAGTGCTTCGCAGCTGTTGGAACTGCTGGCGGTGACAGAGCCCCAAGACCCCTGATCCTCGCTCGCTCCTTACAAGATTTAAAGGGGATTGGGTTCAGAAGGTGGCTGCCCTACACGCTCAAAGGAGGGAGCCCTGCCTCCTCCCGCCTGCCGCGTGCGCTTACCCTCCTGCTCCCGGAGGCCCAGCTAAACCTACGAGGGCTTTTCTTTTCAAGTGTTTTATTAAATGAAGAGTCTAACAACCCTCACTTTAATTACACACGGGCTCCGTTTATAATTCCTCTGGATTTATTCAAGTAGTTGAAAACGATGGTGCTGGTGATTAAACTGATCATCTTAGTTTAGCAGCTACAAAACCTGGGAGTGGGTTAGCATGTAAGTGTGCAACGGGGTGCCGGTGTGTGCCGGCACGTGGGTGCTTGTTCTGAGGCCTCTGACACCCCCCCCCTGGCCCAACTTCCTTCTCCTTTGGGAAACAGTGTCTGGCTCAGGACAAAGGGGTACACAAATTGGCCCCTTTGGGGCCGCACATTGAGGGACCTGCTCTCACTGCAAGGTGCCTTTCCCTCAGAGGAAGGGAAAGTAATACCAAGATGGCGTGGAGACTGCATTATGCAACAAAGTCCTGCTGCTGTGGGCTTTTTTTTTTTTTTTTTTCCTAATGTAAAGCCCTGCCCATTTGTTTTGGTTTACGTGACTACAGAGAAATAAGTGGATTAGACGGAAACTTTAGCATGCTTCATTGCAGCTGGGTGCCGACATCTGTCATTCCTCAGCCATATTCCAGATCATGCCAGCCAGAGAAAGCAAAGTCTGACACCTTTGATTTTTAGAGAGAGCCTTTTATAGGGGGGAAAAAAGAGAAGAAAGGAGTAGCATTTCCTTTGTGACTTCATGAAAGGAAAAAATAAAAACACCTCTCTTCTAGGCTTTCTTTTATTTATTTATTTTTGGCATGTGGCACTCAGCGACGAATGTTGGAAAGTTTATGCTTCCATCTTTCCTTTCTTCTTTGTAATTTTCTATTGTTCATGGTGCCAATTTGTTGAATCGGGTATGATAAAAAGTAGCTGTTTTAAATTAGTCCAGTGTGCCTGTCTGTATGGATACATACCATGGGTATGGATGGTCGATGTTGATTCCTTTTTGGAAAGAGATGTGCCATTCTCTCTCACACATAAACTCTCATTAACACTACACAACAGCACTGGATTTGGATGGAATGTGCCTGCTCCCACAACACTATCTTTGGTGAGATGCTCTCTAACCCATATGCACCCCCACCTCGTAAGAAACGCACTAACGTTTTCATGAAAGATATGTGCAGATAGTGGATTACCCGCAGATAACCCTGGATACCAGCTTTAAGTGCACTGGATATTTATTTACCAAAAGTATTGTGTGCCCCCACCCACCCGCGTCTTTGCTAGTGCGACACAGTGCACAGCACACCCTTGGCACGAGTGGAGTTCCGATATTGGCCCCCCTCCCATATTTAAATTGTACAGTAAAACAGAAAGTACAATTAAAGGCTGATGTGTTCATTTTAAGCGACACAATGGAAAACAGGAAGCCATTGAACCAGCGGAGACCACCCACTTGTTTATTTCTCTGGGTGTGTACCGGAATGCAACCCATCTGCTGAATGAGAAAACACAAAAGCCTCACCCAGCTTCCCTACCCCACCCCTGTGTAAGGTGAGACATGGGTTTGGGAGACCAGAACTGTACAAAGCAGAGATTGAGAGCTCTGAAGCCCTCCAGTTCCCAGCTGGAGATGGCCAGGGGTGCAGGAAGCGGGAGGGAGGAACCAGGACCTAGCTCCACAGTGACTGCCTCTGGGAAGATCTTGCCAGACCTCTGACTTTTCAAGAGAAACTGGAAATCTACGTTTTTATGTGAAATCTTTTTGTTTCTAAACATTGAGAGTGCATTACATTTTAAAAAAAATAGTGTTGGGGACAAAAAAGAAATTGTGTGTTAATTTCCAGCTTGTGACCTTTAGGAGAGTGGGTTCATGAGTGTTCAGTGTAGTGGTGGGGTCCATGGTACCGCCACTTGGCCACTGCACAGGACAATCTGTGGACTTTGGGGACTCCAATAGGGTGGATGGTGCCATGCCAACTCCCCCCAGGAAGTGGTGGAGTTGTGGGGTACAGTGGTGAAGAAAGGGCTGTGAGTGGGAAACTAAGCCTTGCTGTAGGCAACAGAGGAAAATGCAAAGCCACCCAGTGAGCCAAGGTGCACCTGAATATGGCCATGACCTTCAGCACTCTGAGGTGACAGGAGAATGACAGGCAGAGTAAGGCAGTGTTAAGGAGGCAAGGAGCACTTGGATTTTCCTGGAAGCAATCAGCAGGAGGGGTGGGGCATTCCACCTACAGAGCACCAGCCAAAGAGGGGCAGCATGCGGAGGAGGGTTCTCCAGGGCCACCCCTTAGGAGGGGCCTGCGCTGAGGGAGGAAGCCCAGTTCAGGGTGGAGGGAAGCAAGGTGCGGATGTGTGCTTCCCACTTGACCAGAAGCTAAGATCTCCCTGTCCAAGGTCAGGGTTGCCTTGTTGGGGTCACTCTCCCACCCCCACCCCCACCCAGGATATCCCCTAAGTTCTCCTAAAGTGAAAATTTGGGCTGGGCAGAGGAAGTCACCCGCCAAATCCACATCATGTGAAACCCTTGTGAGCAGTCCTTAAACGACATAATCAAGTGCCTAACTGTGTGGGGCATTAGGTAAGTGCAGCTCTATGAGCTTCAAGGAGGAGTCAGGGGTTTTGGCAAGTCTCACTGGAAGGAGACTTAGGGGCTGGAAGTGGGCAGGTTTGGAGCAGGAGTGGCCATGTGCATTAGGCAGGAAGGATTTTCCCATTTGGAAAGCCATGCAGAGGTGGCAAGATGCTGTGGGAGAAACAAGGAGCCATGGCAGGTTAGAGAGGAGGGGTGGGCACAAGTACGCAAAGGATTGGGGGAGTTTGTTTGGAATGTGCTCTGTCTGCGTGCTGCTCTTGCACTGCTGCTCTGAGATGGGCTGTTGACCCAGTGACCCTCATGGTGCCAGGAAGAGGGTTTACAGGCCAGGCCTGGCTGTGACTGCTGCTAAATTCCTTCCATCCCCTTGACCTGTCCTGTTGCACAGGGACTTCAGATAACTGTGCTTATCCCAGTGTCCCTAAGAAGGGAGGATGTGGGTATTTTTTTTTTTTTTTTTTTTTGCCACTTTGAGTACCACCTTGATAATTTGACTTAATATTTAAAAGTTGATTTATTAAAAACTTTTCAAAGAAAATTCTTTCTTTATTTATTTTACTGATAATAACTTCCAACTCTGATTCACTAGCGTTTTCCTAAGGCTGTTAAATGAAGAAGAGGTCTGCTTCCTTCCATTTAAAATCTCCCCTCCCAGAGCAGTGTTCCCAGCTCCCCACCCCCAGATGTCGGGAGACAGAAGACAGTTTCTGCTGGTGGGAGGAGGGTGGCCAGCCCCTGTGCTCCCAGAGTCCCCCTCACATTGGGGCCAGTGTCCTCTCTCTTTGGCCTCTCCAGCATTTCTTTCAGGCTTAAATGCGCTCGCCCAGAGACAAACTCTGGGTATCATTAGAGTATTATTATATTACACATCTAAAAATCTTCAAAAAAGGAAAGTAAGTTCATCGACCCTTTGAAGGTTATTTAATGATAAACATAAATGCTTTCATACAATCCAGGGGATGATTTAAGATCCTGGATCAATAGTGGCTGTTGAGCGCATGCTGCCGGGCGGTCGACTGACCACCCAGGCAGGCCGGTGCCTCCAAGGACCACAGCAGCCTGGGGCAGACAATAAATATGGGAGGCACAGCCCACGAGGTGTGGCCCCAGCCTGGGGAGGAAGTCGCCAAGGAAGGTGGCCTCCCTGAGCCCAGGCTGAGGAAGGGCAGCAAGCCCCTAAGGAGGTTCTGGGCTGTGTGCGAGGTGGGGCAGGGGCTGAGCTGGGCCCCACGCCATACCAGCCGCCCGCCAGAGACCCTCTCTCCAGACTCCCTCCTGGAATCCATCTCCCTCTAGGCGTTCATATGCACTCAACTTGAACCTGAAGCTACAGGGAGAGAGGAAATCATGGTAGGCTAAGTGCTGGCTGCAGACCCAAAGCTGGGCACTGCCATTCTTTGTCTTTTTGGCCCTAAAACCTGGGTGTCCCTATTTGGCAAGTGGAGATTCTAACAGTGGACTTCAGCATTGTCAGAGGAATCAAAATGTGCATAGATTATGGCTCCCATGTCATAGGCACTTAATAATGGGAGCATCTTGATACCCCTTAACCGTCATCTATTAAATGATTATGTCACCCTTTCCCTGTGCCATGCATTGACCAAACATTTAACACCTGTTCTCACTTAATCCTCCCAACAAACTGCTCTATGCCCAAGGTATTATTATGATGACCATTTTACAGATGAGAAAACTGAGACCCAGAAAAAGCATACACAGCCCAGAAGAGAGAGGTGAGGTCTGAGTGCTGCTGTGTGAGCTGAGAACCACCCAGTCCTGACCACTACGCTTGAGTAATAAACCATGCTGTGCCCCAGTGGGGCCCTAAGGTAGCAGGCCCAGCAGAGGGTCTGTGGGCTTCTTTCCTCCTGTGACTTTTAAGAGTCACCCAGGAAAGTTAAGAGCCACCACCTTGTGTCTGTGACATTGGGATCATTGTCAGCTCTGGCCATCTCCCTGTGTGGGGTGTTGGGATCTCCTTATTTACTGCAAATCAACCAGATCTACTTTTTAAGAAACTTTAAAAAGTAATCTTAAAAAAAAATTTTTAGCATGGATTTGGATTTACAAAACAGTTGCGTAGGTAGTACAGAGAATTCCCATATGTCTCCCAGCCAGTTTCCCCTATTATTAACATCTTACATTAGTACAGTACATTTGTCACAATTAATGAACCAATATTGATACATTGCTATTAAGTAAAGTACATATTTTATTCATATTTCCTCACTTTTTACCTGATGTCCTTTTCCTGCTCCAGGATCCCATCCAGGAGACCATATTGCATTAGTTGTCGGGTCTCTTTAGGCTCCTCTTGGCTGTGACAGTTTCTCAGATTTTTCTTGCTGTTGATGACCTTGGCAGATCTGGGGAGTGTTTTGCAGAATGACCCTCTATTGCAATTTCTCAGGATTGGACTGAAGTTATAGGTTTAGGGACGAAAGATGATAGAGGTAAGGTGTTCTTCTCAGATCAGATCAAGGGTGCCCACCATCAACAGGACCCTGGTCACCTGGCTGAGGTGTCCCATGTCAGGTTTTTCCACTGTCAAGTTGCTCTGTGCTCCTTTTTCACACTGCACACTTTGGAAGGAAGTCACCACGTGCAGTTCATGCTTAAGAAGGGAGAACTCATGTTCCACCTCCTTCAGGTGTAGTAGCTACATCGATTACACAGAATGTACAGGGCATTTGATTCTGCTTCCCTGCCTATTGATTGATTCAATCATTGCTGTCAGTATAATGTGTGGATTTTTTTTTATGCTTTGAGTTATAATTGATACATTATCTACTCTCTTGCTCAAATTGTTCCAGCTTTGAGCATTGGGGGATCTTCAGCTGTCTCCTTGCTAATTTGAAATACCCACATCCCCTTCAATGTGTGATTTATTTAAAAAATAATATATATATATAATATATATATGTAAGACATATGCATGAGATAAGAAAATAAGGAATTATATGCATATATATACAATTCCTTATTTTCTGGGACATAATATTCCAGAGTCATCTTTTACATTACTTGCTCAGCCCTAGGATCAGCCATTTCTCTGAAGAGTCTTGGTTCCATTTATTTATTTATTTCTGTGGTGGTAGGGATTTAACTTAGCGCTTTGCTCCTATTAGGCAAGCACTCTACCACTGAGCTATATATAGCTTTTTTAAAAACAATTTATTTTGAGGCAGGGTGTTGCTAAGTTACTTATTCTGGCCTGGAACCTGTGATTCTCCTGACTCAGCCTCCTGAGTAACAGGGCTTATAGGCGTGTGCCACTGTGTCTGAACTTTTTTTTTGAGAGTCGTACTAGAAATCAATGTCATCACTTCTAAGCCCTCTTGGTTGATAAACAAGGAATTATATGCATGTATACTAATCCCTTTCTACAAACATATCTATATTCTATATATTAAGCCAAACATGAGTTAACAGTGATGTCTCCAATCTATTACCACAAGGATCAAAAATTCACTTTTAAAATAAGTACATTTTTTGAGTAGCCTTTTAAATTAAAACCCAAATCACAGGAAATTTAAAACCTAAAATTATTTGTACTAAGGATATTCCAAAGTGTTTTAGCATCTTTGATTAGATGGATGAATATTTTTTACAAACTGAAAACATAAATTATGTACCTGATTGGAACCATTCTTGCCTATTTGGAATTAGGGAAATTAAAAAAGAGGTATAATATATGCAATTGAGAAAATGGCTCTTTCTATAGGCCTGGTTGGCACTTGTTTACATACATTTTTGCTGATCTTATTGCTCCTGCTGGCCTCCTGATGGAAGAAGATGACTGAGGGTCCTGGGCCTCTCCGTTTGTAGCTTCAGGGTTAAAGCAGGGGCTGCTCAAGAGGAGGCAGCAGGTGAGAGCTGGGAGGGATTCTAGGCCCAGGTGGACACCAGACCGCCACGGGGCCCACGAACTTGCTGTATCACCATACCTATGGATTCCCCCCAAGCAGGCAGGTCCATCCATGGAGGTCGAATTTCTAACATACCCAGTTGGCCCTAGAGGTGAGCCATTTCTCACCTGCCAGCACGCATTTTGCAGATGTCCTTGGTTTTAAGGATCCAGTGGGCTCTGGTTTGGTTACAGTGGGGAGACCTGGTAATATTAGGAGCTTCCTGGTGCCATATGGAGGTAGCTCTCCCAAGCTCTGAGTGTGAGAGCTGCCTCTGAGGGCTACTGCTCTCCACCTTTTCTCCTGGTCCAATCTAGAAGACAGCGCCATACAATATGGATGCAGTCTGGAGTAGCTCAGAATACAGTGGGCTCTCTAGATCTGCACGCCGTGGATTTGTGAGTTCCACATCTGTGGATTCAACCAACTGTGGACCAAAACTATTTGGGAAAAAGTTCCAGAATGTTCCAAAAAGCAAAAGTTGATCGTGCCACATGCTGAGCGCCATGAATGAAGTGATTTGGGAGCATGCCTTCCTGCAGTCTCTCCAGCCCTTCTTGTTTGCACTCTGCCCACCTCATCTCTGGTATGTGGGTCCTGTGGTTAGGCCTATGCTGGTCCTATGATGGCTGGGTCTGTACTGAATGAGTATGGACTCTTGCTATTGTTCCCTGAACAGTATAGCATAGTGACTATTTTCCTAGTACTTAAGTTATATATTAGGTCTTATAAGTAATCTAGATGTGATTTAAAGTATGTGGGAGGATGTACATTATATACAAATATAACTGTCATTTTATATAAGGGACTTGAGCATGCAAGATTTTAGTAACCATGGTGGGAGGTGTCTTGGAGTCAGTCTCTTCCAGATACCAGAGTCAACTGTACTCCTTGAGTCCATATTCCAATGAAGATATCTCAAGTCCCAGAATTCTATGAGCTTCTGGAGACCACCGGGGTATCCAGTGCCCATAGGGGAGTGGCATGCAATGACCATGTAGCCCCCACCTCTCTCTCTCTCTCTCTTCTTTCACACACACACACACACACACACACACACACACACACACGCACAGTCCACACCCTTTCAGTGTGTTCATGGACTGCCTCTTGGAGCACCTTTAGTTCCTAATTGAACATCCCAGTCTGTAGAGAACCCTCTGGCAGGAGGTTGCAGACAGGACAGGAGTGAGCGGCAAGACAAGCATGTGCCTAGAAACTACCTGATCAGAAAACAGTTCACTGTACTTCCCTAACTTTGGTGGGTCATTCAATTCCCTGGCCAGATTTTCCTATGTGTGAAAGGGTGCGGAGGGGGGCGGGGGGGGGGGGGGGGGGGCTTTGCCATGCTGCCCCCTGCTGGCAGTTGAAAGGAACATTCGAGGTACCTCCTGCTAATGTGCTTTGAGGAGTGGGCATCAGCACATTCTCATACACCAGGACCGATCACCAGGGGTTGGTCACTGACCCTCTCCCCACGGAGGAGGATCCATCGGTTTGAAAATTCTGGAGGCTCCAGAGATGCAGCCCCACCTCTTCCATGCAACCAGCTGCCCACAGTGTTGAGCTGTAATTAATGGATGGTCCCCCCAAGGGCAAGAATTTTCCTCTCCCCCTTAGGTGCAGGGAAAGAACAGATATTTCCATCGTACCAAGTAAGAAAAATATCTCGTTTCCCCACTTTTGTTATAAACAATGTACGACTTGCTTTCTCCTTACCCCTCTTGACCCTCCACACTGTATACATATTTATATATTATTCATAGTGGATTAAAAATGAATGTGCTCTTTACCACGGCTCTACGGCGCAGTGACAATACAAATTAACGTATGATGTACTTACTTTTTGCATGGCAGTGATGGGAAATGTTGATGGCCTCAAAGTGAGAGGTAGAGGGAAGGGCGAGGCGGGCGGGTGGCTGGGGGAATCCATCTGGCACCATCAGGGCTCGGGGCCCGGCTACAGGCAGATGAGGATGGGGTGTTTGGGGCAGCTGTGTGACGGTGGTGTTTGAGAGGACTTGCCACTTCTTTTCACCCATGGGATGAGGTCCCAACTTCCCAGGGGGCCTTGTGAGCCTGGCCCCTGCCCACCTCCAGCCTCTCCTCTACCACACTGACCTTCTTCTAGAAACCTGAGCTGATCCCTGGCTTCCGGTCCCTGCGGCCAGGCTCAGGCAAGTCCCTCTGTCTGCAGCAGCACTGAGCTCTCTCCCTTTCCCTTCTCTGTTGGCTTCTCATTCAGGTCTCTTTGCCGGAAAAGTATGTGCTGGACGTCTCTCATGTGCCAAGCTTTGTGCTGAGTGGTAACAGCAATAACCAAAGCAAACAAACAAACAACCCAAGTAAAAGCCCAGCCCCTGACCCTGTGGAATCGACACTCCATCTGATGGAGGATACAGCCATGATTGCTTTATTTGTTCAGCTACTGATAGCTATACTGACACTCAGCTTCTATACTGAGTTTGCTATAATGTGTCTAACGGCGGTGGCAGGTTTAGAATCATTAAGGAAGGCCCTCCAGAGGCAGAGGCGGAGGCATTGAGGACACAGGGCATGGAGAATTGCAGATTGAAGGAATGAGGAAGGATTGTGCAAAGGTCCTGAGGCAGGAAAGAGCATGAAGCATTTGGAGACTAGGGAGAAGTTTTATGTGGCCCCGCAAAAGGTGGGGGGCTTTGAGGGAGAGGAGGATGGGAGGATATTCAGGGCCCCCTATTCCTCCTGGCTGGACTCTCAGAACCCCTAATTACCTTCACCACATCATAATCGGCATTGTTTCAAAGTGCTGTCTCAGATCTAGCCCCTCACCAGTCCTCACCTGGTCCTCTCTGGGGCTTCCTCCTTCCAGCAAGAGGCGTGACCCCTAGCAGGTCCCAACCCAAGTTTGCTGAACTTCATTGCAATGAAATGCAACTGTTAATGACTGGTTCCTTTGGACTTTGAGCCTCTCACAGTTTCCCAGAGACCCCAGTCCGAGGCCAATGGCTCAAGGAGAAGCAATCTCTGAAGCTTGAATCAAACCAGAGTGGCAGCCGGGCGCGGTGGCGCACGCCTGTAATCCCAGCACTTTGGGAGGCTGAGGCAGGAGGATCGTGAGTTCAAAGCCAGCCTCAGCAATGGCGAGGCACTTAGCAACTCAGTGAGACCCTGTCTCTAATAAAAACACAAAAAAGGGCTGGGGATGTGACCCAGTGGTTGAGTGCCGCTGAGTTCAATCCCCGGTACCAAAAACAAAAACAAAACCAAAACAAAAACAAAAACCAGAGTGGCACAGGAAAAGCTTGTGGGATCAGTCCTTTCAATGAAAAACAAAGCCTCTCCTCCCCTAATGGAGCTTAGGTAACAACGCAATGACAACAAGGAAACAGTGACCATAACAAAGACACCCTGCCCACACTCGTGCAGTTCTTTATCATTTGGAAAAGTCCCTGTCACCTCAGTGCTCCCGTGCCAGTCCTGGGATGTGGTATAGTCCTCCTCATTTTCAGGGGGTCTAAACCGGAGCCTGGAAGATCTAGCTCAAAGTCAGACAGAGGGGAGGGGGACTGAAGTCTAGTGGTAGGTGTCCCACCGGCCTCATGAAGAAGGCGCGCGGTGGTCTGAACCCAAGTTCCTCCCCAGATCTGACCCTGCCCACTGCCAAGGAGAAGGACACCTGAAAGACAGCTAAGACGCCCTACCCTGAGGCTTTGCATTTAGCCCTAGCTGGAGTGTGGTGCTTCTCAGTGGGGTCAAATTTGGGAGAGGCCGTTGTCTTAATGCTATTCTCCAGTGGGAAACTGACCAGAGAGTTCCTTATTCCCTTAAATTCAACGGCCATGTAAGACTGTTGGATCTACTTCTTTTTTTTCTTTAACCAGGGATTGAACCCAGGGGTGCTTAACCACTGAGCCACATCCCCAGCCCTTTTAAAAATATTTTATTTAGAGACAGGATCTCGCTGAGTTGCTTAGGGCCTTGCTAAGTTGCTGAGGCTGGCTCTGAACTTACAATCATCCTGCCTCAGCCTCCTGAGCCGCTGGGATGACAGGCATCACCTTGTTCTTAAAGTTTCTTCTGCTTCTTAGAGACAGACAAACGCTCTTCTTTGCCACCTTTAAACCTGGGGAATCACCAATTCGATTTCTCGTCTGACAAGATGGCCCGGGCAGCATGGCAGGTATCCCATTATAACAGGATGGGTGAAATCGGCTGCTTCTCTGGCCCCAGGATGACCTATTTTTACCTAGAGATCTGATTTCCTCTGGATCCACGGCCACCTCTGTGGAAGGTCAGCAAATTCCCAGCTGCACTGCACGGGTCTCTCCAGCTGCTGTGGCTTTAGGTGGCCCTCGTCCCCTGTCATAGCCATTGGAAATGCACTGTGAAGGATTCCGTGAAGCCCTCCCTCCTCGGGCTGGTTCTCAATCCCTTGCTTATATTCTCTGACCAAAAGCCAACAGACCTCAGTATCATTGTGTTTGCGCCAATATCAGGGGTTTTACATGCACAGATGGGAATAGAAAAGTTTGAAACTTTTCATCCCGATTTAGCTGGACTCAGAAATGTGTCAAGTGTCCAGAAGTGCTTTGCATAATAACAGCTTTCTGTTTGAGAATCAAGGTTCCCATCACCAAAGGATCAGCCTTTTGCTTAAATTTGATTCTTGAGAGATCAGAATGCTTTCTCTGGATACATCAGGACTTCTCCAATCACCTTCCCACAGAGGGAACCCCAAGTTTTTTTCCATCACTCGCTTTTAATTGAGTCTCATGGAAAATTTCCACCAACATCTCTAGAGGATGTGTGTGAGTGTTTAAATAATGTATTAATACATATAACAAAATACATTATAATTATACACTAAGCAACGTGTATGTATGTATGCATATGTAAATGTTAAAAATAACAGAAATGTATCATAATTATGCATAGATGATGTATTGTTGTGTGTGTGTGTGTGTGTGTGTGTGTGTGTGTGTGTTTGTTTTATCCCATGAAAACACATTGTAATCATAATCCTGGTAAGGATTTTGGAGAATTAAAGGATCTGAGCATTTTGTATTCATTGGAAATTTGTTCTAAAATTAAATCTTCCAGGTTTGCTGCATCTTAACTTTCTTTCTTTCTTTTTTTTTCTTTTTTTTTTTTTTTTTTTTTGTAGCAGGGATTGAACTCAGGGGCACTGGACCACTGGGCCACATCCCCAGCCTTTGTTGTATTTTATTAGAGACAGGGTCTCACTGAGTTGCTAAGTGCCTCGCCACTGCTGAGGCTGGCTTTAAACTCGCGATCCTCCTGCCTCAGCCTCCCAAATGCTGGGATTACAGGCATGTGCCACCACGCCTGGCATCTTAACTTTCTTGTTTGTCCAAAGGAGCTGACATTACCCCTTGACAACATTTCCATAAAGCCCACACATGAGGATAAACATGCAGAAACAAAAGTGAAGAACTGTAGAATGTAGGACTTTAGGGTTTTGGGGAGCTACTATTATTATCTAAAATGTTTCTACTTACAACGCATATTATAAGATCAGGATTTATTATGATTCCCGTATCACATAGACTTCCTTCTACAAACTTAGGCATGCATAGCTTTAGATGCATTTACAAATAGATTTCCATCGCACCAGAGTTAAAAAGAAAACCAATTCAATAATGGTTTGACCGCTGAAGTATCCAAATCTGCCAGAATTATCGTACATCATCTTTGACTCTACCAAGAAGTAGAGTTTCAGAATGTAACCATAGGATAAAATCATGATTAATATTTTAAAATCGATTGGTGGGAAAAATGTACTAAGTGCTTTTATACCAAGTTGGCCAATTCAAAAAGGCTCTCATTGCAAATAAAGGTGATATCTGAAGTCCTTCATTTAGTGTGCCAAGAGGCAAGTTGCCTGGCTCCTGGGGAGATAAAGTTTGCAGAGATGGCCGCTTTTCCAAAGGTCATAGGGTATGATTCCTAAACAAAGTTATTATTCAGCAATGATGACAGAAAATATAATAAACAGCTTTGGCTGATGAACAGAAACAGTTGAAGGGTAGAAGAACCAGTCTGATCTTAGTGAACTGAGATAGACTCAAACCATCCCATGCCTTGGTCATTTTGCTTCGTAGTTCTGCTACTTTCTTTGGATCATGGTGCTGAAAGTTTGACTTTATTTTTACTTTTTATTTACTTATCAATTGGAGTTCTTAACTCCAAAGACTTGTCATCATGGTGATATTTTCCACCAACAAATTATCACCAGATGTTAAATAAAATGGTGCCTAGCGGTCTCTCTTAAGATGTGAGTTGCCACAGCCAGTTGCCCTTGGTGGGAACATTAAAATACTATCCATTTGTGAGGTGATTTGGACAAAACCTTAAAAAAAAGTTTCTTGTATTACTTGGTGTCTCAGCTTTTTCTTGCTTTTTTTTTTTTTTTTTTTTTTTTTTTTAATGATCTTCTATGCCTTAGGTCTCCAGGTATGTATTTGAGCTCTACTTTCTCCTGATAATTTTCCTTTCAGAAAAACTCAAGTCCTTTCTCAGTGAGAGCTGGACACAGCTTAACGTGCACAGAGATGGTAACTTCATGAATTGATGGTAGAATTTTGGAGGCTCAATATTCTCTCAGAACTGTTTGGACAGGAAGACCTCTTGAAACTCACTGGTTTCCAAGTTAGCCCAGACTTAGGTCCACCATTCTGGTAGTGAGAATAAACATGGTTTTCCCTATGCCAGTTTTGCCAACTGGCACTCATCTTAGTCTCTCTCTCTCTCTCTCTCTTCTCTTTTGAATAATTTTTCTTTAGTTGTTGATGGAACTTTATTTAATTCATTTATTTATATGTGGTGCTGCAAATCAAACCCAGTGCTTCACACATGCTAGGCAAGTGCTCTACCTCTGAGCCACAACCCCAGCCCCTCATCTTAGTCTTTTATCCATTGCTGTAACAAAATCCCTGAGGCTGAGTATGTTATAAAGAAAAGAAGTTCATTCAGTTAATAGTTCTGGAGATTTAAGGGCATAGAATTGGTTTCTGTTTGACTCTGATGTGAATTCTGGCCATATAACAACATGGAAGATAGCATCATGGCATGAGCATGTTTAAGAGGAAGAGATCACATGGAAAAATAAGAGGGAAGAGATATTTAGGAGCCAGCCTTTCTCCTTTTATAACAACTTGCTCTAACATGAACTAATCAGGCTCCCTTGAGAACAGCATGCATCCCTTCTGAGGACAGTGCCCCCCCAGTGACCTAACCACCTTCCACTAGTCCCCACCTCTTAAACGTTCAACCACCTCTTGACATCGCCACACTGGGAACTAAGCTTCCAATGCATAAAACTTTGGGGAACACACTTAGATCCCATCAGAACCACAGCGACATCCTAATTCTGCCCTGGGTCTATGCCCCAATTCCAAGATGGTGAAGAACAAGGACCATTTCTATTCCTTGTACAATCCTAGATCTGCATTAGAAATATTAGTCTCAGTTTTCTTCCCCACCCAACCCAGGGCCTTCTCTGCATCTGTGGGAGAGGTGACCAGACCCTACGGGTGGAGCTGGGTAAGTGGAGTGGCAGGCGAGGAATCATGCCGGCGAATCTCTCTCTTTCTTGGCAATTGTGGCCCAAGTCCTGGCTGCTAATGAACTGTGTTCCTCTTGCTCTGGGAGGGTGTCAGAAAAAAACAAAGGCAAGTGCATTTTTCTTGTGCTTCATTTTGTTCTTATCTCCAACATCCAAGATGTTTGCACATCGGCTTTTGGGAGTGAGAAAGCAGATCAAATTGAGCCTTGTGTTGGGTACAACGGTAGAAACAAAAGAAGCAGAAATTCTGCCCCCAAATTTACAATTGCTTTGAACAAAGACAAGGTGAAGCAAATAGATAATAAATAGTTCAGGCTTGCTTCCTCAGCGCCGGGTGCTGGGGCTGGCACTGGTGAGATCGCAGTGGTGTGACTCCTGCCTCAGGAATGCGTGGCCTCTCAGGGGATCGCTCTGTATATACACAGGAGTCCACAGAGCAGGCAAAAGAGGACTGGGGTTTTTAGGCCTGCAGAGGATGGAAATGGCCTTTCAGGGAGAGTGACTCCAGCAAGGTCATAAAGACCCTTCTGAATGAAGCCTATTGGCAGAGGCCATCTGTGAGGAAAGGGGGGAAGCTCTAGAGGAGACTGGAAAGATGGTCGGGCTGAACCATGACTACCCTGATCATTCCTTAGGGGTCGGATTTGCCATCAAGGATTTGGGGCAAAGAAATTGCAGACTGAGCTTCTCCTCTAAGTGCTCACTCTGCTGGCCCTGGGGACGACGGACTGGAGGTTGGGAAGTCAGAAGCATGAAGGCTTTTCCCTAGACTGCCATGGTCACAGTCCAGGCAGGAGTTGGTACCCGGTGTACCCAGTTCTGAAGCAGGGATTGAAAAGAGAAAGATTCAACAAGTAGAACAGATTGGTCCTGGAGACAAGCTGGCCATGGGGCAAGAAAGAGTGTGAAGCAAGAATGTAGCCTTGGGTGCAATTTGGTGGGAAACTGAGCTCCAACAACCAACATTTGGTGGCTTCTACATTCTCAGGAACAAGACTATTTTGTTAATTAGATACACAGGACTTACGCTATGAATGTTCTAGAAAAAGGTGCTGACTATGCTGTTTGGATGTTTTCTGGGGTAAATGGTTTGGCCCACATATTTGCTTGTTTATTTTTCTGAGCAAATGAAGTCCAGCTGTGGGTTCTGACCTCTCAGGGGTTCTGAGTGGGACAGCGCTCATGAACCCCCCAGCATCAGAGGAAATGCAATCGCTCCATTATAAGTTTCCAAACCAGGTACTTGACCAACTGTTCTTCAAGGTGGCAGAATGAGCTGGGTGTGGTGACACGTGCCTGTAATTTCAGTGACTTGAGAGGCTGAGACAGGAGGATCGCACATTTGAGGCCAGCTTCAGCAGCTTAGTGAGATGGTCTCAAAATAAAAAATAGGGTTGGGAATGTGTCTCAGTGGTACAGCGCCCCTGGGTTAGATACCCAATACCAAAAAAAAAAAAAAAAAAAAAAGGCAGAATGTAAGTCTCCTGTGCTCCTGTATGAGGAGGAAAGGCAGAGATCAAACAGGGAGGATTAGGTGGATTGCTATAAGAATCCTCCTGTTCTAAATTAGAATCTTTCTAGAAGAGTTCCATTTCAAGGGTCACTGTTCAAAATCTAACTTCTTTAAAACTCACAGTGGGCCTTGATTATCTGATCAGCCCTGTTCAGCCTGGTCACTCGCCTGATACCTTCTGCTATCTCCCCTGAAAACTCTCAGCTTCCACAAATGCCCCCCAGCTCAGCCGTTCCACCCCTGCCTCACAGCAAGCTCGGTCAGCATCCCTCTCACACCTCACCCTCCAAAGACACTCCCTCGTCATGCTTGATTTGCTCATCAATACAGAGTTCATGGGAGGATAAGAAAGTGAACTGGCTTTGCACTGAGACCTGAGTCAGACTCCCAGATGGAGGGATTTATGGTTTTTGTGTTAGAGCTAGAGTCAGCAAAGTATAGTTTGTGGGCCGGATCCGCCTATGGTTTGTTTTAGTACAGCCGGTGAGCTTGGTGAGGATGGTTTTTACATTTTTAAAAAATGTTTGGAAAAAAATCCCAAATGAGAATATTTCATCACACCTGAAAATTAGGTACAATTCAAATTTCAGTGTCCGTAACTAAAGTTTTAATGTTTCATCCATAGAAAAGGCAGGGTAATTTATTTCCTGTTCTGTTCTCAAAGTACTTACAGAATATGTTTGACTTTACCTCTTGACCTAAACTATTTTTTTTAAAAAAATCTAACTCCTTTTCTTTTCTTTTTCTTTTTCTTTTTTTTTTTTTTTTTTTTGGTACCGGCAATTGAACTCAGAGGCACTTGACCACTGGGCCACATCCCCAGCCCTTTTTTTGTATTTTATTAGAGGCAGGGTCTTACTGAGCTGCTAAGTGCCTTGCCATTGCTGAGGCTGGCTTTGAACTCGTGATCCTCCTGCCTCAGCCTCCCAAGTGCTAGGATTACAGACGTGTGCCACCATGCCCCACTTAATCTAACTCTTATTGAAAAAAAAAAAAAAAAAATTGCAGGCATTAGGTGCTTTCTCTTTTCCCCCTAAGATGTCTGGGTTAAAAACTCTGGTTAGAATGAAAAGTTATTTTACATCCTAGCTTATGTGTCTGATGTACTGGTTTCTTTCCTATCATTTCATATTTGATTTTCAAAATGCATTAAGAATAACACTGATGTGTTGGTGACGATGGTCCTTTGAGCATTGGGACAGGGAGGTTCGAGCCACAGCACTGACCGGCCACTTTTTCTCCCCCTTAGGTCACAGGCCTTTCCAGTGCCGCTACTGTCCCTACAGTGCCTCTCAGAAGGGAAACCTGAAGACCCACGTCCTCTGCGTCCATCGCATGCCTTTTGACAACAGCCAGTATCCCGATCGCAGGTTCAAGCGCTCCAGAGTTGACTCGGAGGCTTCAGGGAATTTTGAGGAGCCGACAGGTCTCAAGGCGGGGACCTCAGCCGAGCTAACAGAGGAGGGCAGCAAGGGCCAAGAGGAGAGCAACTGAGCAGACCCACTGTATATTGCAATATTATTTTACCCAGTTTTAAGATGAAGCATCTCATAAAAGAGTTTGCTAACTGAATTCCAAGGGGAAAATAATCATGTACAACCCCCCTCCCCGCTAGTGTATAGAACATTTAAAAAAAAATTTTAAAAGATATCTATATATATATTAAAAAAAAAAAAATCCCCCAGCCCTTGAACATGGCTGCTAAACTGTTACCCGGCAACAAGTACTTCCAAACAATGCAGGTGGGAGAAAAGTGATTTAAAAAAAAAAAAAAAAAAAAAAAAAAAAAACGCTTGGTGTCCTTCGAGCTTGAGAAAGCTGGGGTCCCTTCCAACTCGAAAGTCGTCTTTGTCCAAAAATAATGCTCTTAACCGAAAAGCGATACCATCTAAATGATTTAATGTTGCCTTGAAGATGGAGGGGCTGTGTTTTCGTTGTTGAAAACACCTCTATAATCTGACACCAGCTGCTGTCATTTGCCTAGCACCCTAATGAGATGTGTTGGGAGGCAGCTGCGGTGCCAGTCAGGCTGGAGCGGTCACTGCAGAGAAAATCAATTCACGTGGTGTCGTTCTGCACTCTGGGAGAAACCTTAGACGGCCCGCAGCCAGCGCCAGGGCTGACCGGCACTGCAGAGGATTGCCATCTTAAATGTGCATTTTTAAAAAATACACAGCCAAATGAATCAATGGTCAGGAAGTGTCTGCAGACAAATGTCCATTGCAGGCTTGATGAGTAATTCCTTTTTTAGATCAAATTGCAGTATTGAGAGACATTTTTTTTTTCTTGTTGCTTTTTCTTTTTCTTTCCTTTTTTTTTTTTTTTTTATTTTGGATGAAGAAGGTTGGTATTAAAAAATATTTTTAAGGGTATATTATACCAAATGCTGTTAGAAAATCAGCCAACCCTATCCATAGAAAGTGTTGGTGAGAAATTGCAATTATGTAATAACGGAAAGATTGCCTTTGATTATGATTTTTAAAATTTTACTTGAACGAAGTCTGTTCTGGTCCCCTGTTATCAGATTTTCCCCGTATGTTAGTTTTTACAAGTGTCGCAGACATGAAGCACGATTTTCTTCTCCAGCAAGCACTTATGAAATAGCTTGTATTAAAATATGAATCTAAACATCCTGCTCTCTATCTCTGATGAAGAAAAACTGTTTGAGTTAAAATGTCTGTTTTTGTAAAACAAATGTGTTCTATATTTTTGTAGGTTTTAGATTTTTCTACTGATTGGATACTCCAAATTTTATCAAGTTCTGCACCACACACAGAGGGAGATTTTGAGGGTCAACAATAAAACACTTAATTCATTTTTTTAAAAGAAAGATTTAAGAACACTAGTCCAATTAGTTTATTCTTGAATCCGCTCGAATGGTATAAAAGTTCTGCCTTTAACATACTTCTTTGAGTGACATGAAATTGGTGCTGTTGCTTGTGATGGTAGAGAAGTATTGAAGTATTAACTTCTTCTAAAACAAAATCATTCAGACTTAAAAAAAAAAAAAAAGTCAATATTTCCTTGCAGGCTGGGAGCACACAATAAAACCCCAGGGCCTTAAAAACTTTAGCTCTGCCTACAGCAGTTTACAAAAATACTAAACTGCAATCAATGTAAATATAATTCTTAGAGCTATCCTGAGACCAGAAAGAATCTCAGGCTAATAAGGAATCCGGTTTGCATATGCTGTCAAAAGGGTGTCATCTAACCGAGGTTTCAGTGTAAATGAGGTCGATGTGCAACTTGGACCCATCTGGCATAGAGCAGGCTGCTTTCTTGTTTTTCTAGTCTAGTTTTCACTGCCTTACTTAAATCGAGTTGATAAACTTAATGCAACTGTTTCTATGATCCTAGAGAAAGGACTGAAAATGTTATTGAAAACTTTCTGACTGTAGTAAGCTTTAGGATTTTAACTGCACTACTGTGTTTGGTGACTGTGCCAGTCGCTTGCTTTCTGTGTGTTTGCCCCGCCTTTGGTATCTTAGCAAAGAAAAATAAAAAAAGAAAAAAAGAAGAAAAAACAAAGAAAAAAGAAAAAAAAAAAAAGAGGAAAAAAAAGTGGAAAAAAAAATGAGAGCCACATTCCATTTCTAGCACTTTCGGAGCTCTTTCAGTATTCTCTCGTGTCTTCTGGGCATCGTCAGATGCGACAGGCAATAATTCTGTTTGTGACACTGGGAACATCCCCTCTTCTTTGTGGCGTGTGTGTTGATTCCATTTTGTCCAGTGCTACCGTCCTTATTTCCCCCTCTGACACAGGCCTCTTTTCCAGAACATTTGTAACTTGTAATACAAACAAGTGACAGCCGCCGTGATACAGTGTCAGTTTCTGAATGTCATCAGGTTCTCATATCTAAACATGTCAAGTTTTTTCCCTGTAACTTCTGTAGTCTGTGATGCTGGTCATAATACTGTCTACATTCCTACGCAAAGAACAAAAAAAAAAAATCTATCTTGGAGGAAATCTGAGATCAATAGAGTAGAGGATTTTGTTGCTATGCTTGTAACAAGTAGAAGACTTTGTATTTAAAGTTTATTCTTGGTCATTATTTATTATTATAATACATCAGTTGACAGAACTTTATTCTGGTATAGAAAGTATTAAAAGTTGTTTTTTCAGCAATGACTGTTTTCTTTCTGCTGTTAGAATAAAATGTCTTTGAAGCAGACCGGTTTTATCCAGTGTTTTATGCAATAAAACCTCTACCTCCATATTAAAAAAAAAAAAAAAAAAAAAAAAAAAAAAAAAAAAGAAAGAGACATCTTTTTCCTATTGGCTTATGTTTACCATGGAGAGTAAAACATATTTTTCTAGGTTGGTCAGACTTTGGCAAGACTTGGTGAAACATCACTTAAAAAAAGTCCTGTAATATTGTGTAGTATGGGTGGCCTTCATTCTGCTTTTTCAAGTTGAATGAGTATCTATGTAGGTGTTTGTGTGTGTGTGTGTGTGTGTGTGTGTGTGTGTGTGTGTGTGTGAGTGCGCACGCACAGGCACGCACATGTAGGTTCATGGATGCATTATACTTCTTTAAATGTCTGCAGACATTGGTTTCAGTCATGTAAACTTATGAAAATACTTATGCTTCTCATATTAATTATATAAGACACTTAAGACATTGGGGTCTGTTATTTCCCTTTGCTGGTAGTAAGTTTTTTTATTTTCCTTAAAAAAAAATCATTATGTGCAAGGAAGTCCTTTTACCTCCAAATTATCAAAGGAGAGTCTGAATTCTTCCTCTAGAAGAAAAGAAACAGAACAAAGAACAATAAAGTCTATGGCATCAGGGGCTACAGAAAAGCAGATCCCTGACATTGATTCGAAAGGATTTGAAGTGTATGCTCCATGCTTGATGTACAGAGCTTCTTTTTTGATTTTTTTCTTTTTGTGTGTGTGTTGTTTTATTTTGGTCTCAAAAACAAGCTTCTATAGCACATACCGAGGTTCTGGACTATGGAGGGCCCTGAAGCTTTGCAAGCACATGCAGCTGCTCATATTCCATAGGAATTTGTAAGCTTACTGTGTTTCAGAGTATGAAACTATTGGGGTCCTTGGGTAAAAGCAGATCAGTTCAATGACATCGTCATCAGTCTTGACTGTGCGTTATTACCAACATCACAGGTAAGTGGCAAAGTGACAGTAGGGTCAGGATAAATGCATTAGGAAAGAAAGGCTGAGGTGTAGAAGTTTGCAGGAGAGGTCCTAACTTTTGCCCAAACTACATCCATGGTGGAGAATCAACCCACAGGGGCCAGAGAGATATCACGGGGGCATGGAGAGGAGCACAAAAAGGATGGGGTCTCCTGTGGGTTGGAGATGGCGCCCCTTCGGTGGGGCTGAAGAACCCTTCAAAGCATCTTCCCATAGGGATGTGGCATTATGAGGTACTAGACACTTGAATTTTTTTTTTTTTTTTTGTCAAGTCTTCTAATTTTTCCATTTTGGCTCAACTTTTGTTTTAAAAAACTGCAATGCGTGGATGGACAAGGTGTGCTGTATCAAAAGAAAATGATATTATTCTGCCACAAAAAGGAATAAAGAACACTGAGAAATGCTACAACGTGAACCTTGAAAACACTGAAAGAAGCCAGTTACAAAAAGCTACATATAATATGATTTCCTTTCTATGAAATGTCCAGAATAGGCAAATCTGTAAGGACAAAAAGAAGATTAGTGGTCACCAGGGGCTGGGAGTGGGGAAGAGCAGAGGGTGACCTCTAACGAGGATGAAGTTTCTTTTTGAGGTGATAAAAATGTTCTAAAATTAGGTAGGGATGACGGTTGCCCTATTTTGTGAATATACTAAAACCCATTGAATTGTACATTTTAAGAGTGTGAGTTTTATGGTATGTGAATTATATCTCAATAAAACTGTTATAGAAAATAAAAATAAAATTGGAAGTAGGAGGCATTTTTAAGAAGCATCCATATACCTATTTCCCATCAACATATTTTTGAGCTCTCTAATGGCTATAGACAATTGGACAATTGACTGATAAATTCAGCACAGTGTAAAGGATACAAAACTTGGGGTGTAATGACCTCAATTTGAACACTAACTCTACCACTTACTGGATGCATGATCATGAACAATTTAACTGTTTTGAGTTCACTGATCATATCAGTACAATCATGAGAATTAAGTGCAAGAAGTGGGGGAAATTATGTGCAAATTTTGTAAAGTCCTCTGCAAATGCTTAGATTTTCTGACTCTTGTGGCATAATAAGTTATAGATAAACTGGATATTAATTTCATGCCCACTAAATAAAATCCTTATGCTTTGGAAAGGGTCCCTTATAGTCAGGTGACTGGAATTCCTCCACACCCGTTTCCTTCAGATAAGACAAACTTAGAAAAATGTCTTACATTTTTGTTTTCTTCATTTGAAAAGTTGGAGTATTAGTAAGTCTTTTACCATTCTTGAGGGTAGGAGGGAGGTGGCTAGGGAAAGAGGGAATCCAAGGGGAAAGGATGGGTCTTGGAGTTAGATGTTGTCCCACTCATTCAACAAATATTTACTGAGGTACTACTATGTGCTAGGCATTGCGCTATGAGATAGAGATACAATGTCAATTGGGCCTCCCAAAACCACTGTCTAAGGAGAAAACAGACTTTAATAAGATCATCACATAAATAAATATGAGGGGCTGGGGCTGTAGAGCAGTGTTAGAGTGCTTGCCTAGCATGTGTGAGGCACTGGGTTCGATTCTCAGCACCACATATAAATAAATGAATAAAATAAAGGTCCATCAATGTCTAAATATTTTTTTAAAAATATGAACTATCTGGAAAAGGAGATTCAAGGGGAACAGGAATTTCCCAGGTGATGGAAGACTTCCTGCAGAGGCAAAGGCAAACTCAAAGATAAAGGAGAGCTGGCCAGGTGGTGGAAGTTGTGCTTACAAAGCCCAGGCCAGGTGTGGGTGGGTTTCCAAGTCCTGTCTCAACCTCTCAGGAGCTGTGTGATCTTGGAAGGTCACTGCATTTCTTCAAATCTATTTCTTCATCTATAAGGTGGAAAATAACTGTTAACAGCATAAGATTCTTTCTCAGGTTAAATGAGAGTGTACACCAAATCAGAGGACTATTCTCCAAAATGGCAAGATGGAAATAGTGGTGTCATTCTACAGATGCACGGCTTCCTGACCGTGCTCAGGCAAGACAAGAGTCAATACAACACAATCCATATGACTGCTCCAACAGACATATAGGACCTGAGAGGACATCTGATATCTCTTGCATCTAGGTACCCCAGTCCCCTGGGAAGGGCAGGTAGGAGGAAGTCTCCTGGGCCCGGTGCAGGATCTTCACATGCACCGGCTGATCCCTCTGTGAGCGACGGGCCAACACCATTTACAGCATCATCTACTGGTGGAGCCTACATAGGGTTTGCCAGAGACCCAGGGATTTCCCAGGACATGAGACTTTCAGTGCTAACACTAGGGACATCCTGAACAAAACTGAATGTTTGATCATCCTAGGTCAAAGCCTACTTCCTCTCAGGGCATATGCCTTGGCCAAACCAAAGCCATAGTTGTCTGTGACAAAGGACACCACTGTAAGGCCCATGCAGGGGAGCCGTGGGAACAGAGGGATCAGAGCACAGTCTTTGTCAATGTGTAACTTGGATTAGAATCTTTCCTGCCATAGCACATTTGCTGCAAAGATGAAAAGTCACGGGGTACACAGAGTGCTTTTCTTGGGGCCTGGCACCTGAGCATCACTTTATACATTCTTCTCGAGTGACAGAACAGATATCCAGGTGAGGAATGGTTCAAGCATGAATTTCTCTTCCTGGTGGCCAGAAGCTGCTGAGCATTAAGATACTATTTTGTGCTGAGAAACTTTTATAAAGATGATAACCCTGCTGTCTCCTGTAGTTTGGGATTTGCACACTTCCCCATCTCTGTTTAACATCTGTATTGTAACAGTATATTATGAAAACCTCACCTGGTGGGTTGTAAGCACAATCCCAAGGAAATTAGTATTAAATATTGTGATCTTCATTTCAAGATAGAAGAGCTGGGCACGTTCCACCAAACTAGAGGTATGTTTCCATGGGGAAGGAAAAAATTCATATTGTAATGCAATATTAAAAATGTCGCCCAGCTGGGCGTTCCATGTAGGGGCTTGTGCAGAGTTTTAATCTCTTCACCTGTTGGTGTTAAGAGAAAGGAGAGATATTGGTGGTGTGGGAGGGGGGAGCAAAGGAGAGAGGGAGAGAGAGAGAGAGAGAGAGAGAGAGGGGAAAGGCTTATGTGAACAGGGAAATCACAAGCAAAGAGGAGGGGGAAAATTTAAATGATCCCAGACCGAACTGTTTTGCTGTTAATACAGAAATACAGTGCAAGACACATTTAATGGGCTCTATTTTTTATTATACTATGCTGAATAATTAAGTTTGAGGCTAAGTGTCACATGGATTTATCTTTTAATTAAAAAAGCATGGTTCACGCATATTTGAGTGGTAGTCCAAATAAATGCAATATAGAAATTTATGTTTGTTTATCTAGGTGTTAATTACCTAGAGATTGTTCTGGATTACTTCTTTTTATAAAGTGTCATAGGCTTGTGTCAGAACGAATAAAGCTTGCCCATGGAACCTTATCAATTTGCTAACTATAGTGCTGGCCTGACCTGAGGGGGGGGGCAGGGGAAAACTTTGGGGATTGTTATGTATACACAGGCCCCCATTCAACCCACACCAAATAAAACAGTCGTTTTAGAAAATATTCCTAGGACATAAAGGCACAAATATATCTTAGTTGTTTTACAGCCTCTTGTCCACAGCTATTTATAAAACATGTGATTATTTATGCATCGGGTTATGAGAAGTTCGCTGGGAGAGGCGGTGAAGGAGGCCCCATCAATCCAGTTACCTGGTACCGAGGAGAGGTGGAGGGAGGGGTTCCCAGTAGAAACTGGGCTGGGACAGGAAGTTGGCTGCTGTGATTTGTCTGAAATGTGTCAGTCTGGCTCCTCTTCCCTAGAAAAGCCAGACAGTGGAGCCAAGAGAGACCTCAACGCTGAGGGTCAGGGGTCAGAGAAGCCCCTGGAAAATGTTCCTAGTACCTAGAGGCAGTCCTTGCCTTTCTCTTTGTTTGCAGAGTGATTTTTGGTGGCAGGTTCAGTCAAATGGCTTGGAAGAAACCAGAAATGATGGTCAAAAGGTTCAACTTCAAAGAAATAGACATTTTCAAGGGTAGGAAGAATTCCAAAGTCCTCTGCGAAGGTCCGAGTTGTCTGAAGGTTTGTTTTCCTTGCCTTTTCTGAACTGGCTTGCTTCTTTTTTTCTACTGCACACTAAAATTCTCATTTTGGCTATGGGATACCAGAGAATCGACAAAAGTAACTGTGGGTCCTGGTGGGCTTCACCCTGTTTGAAGGACTATTCTCCTGGCGTGCAAGGTGAAAGACAAGCACCCGCACTCAGGCCCAGCTGAGGGGGGCCATGGAGACGCCTACCACCACCAAAAAACAAACAAAAAAAACACAACAACAACAAAAAACAATTAGCCAAACATGGAAGCTCTGGCTTGGGTAGCACTTCGTTTTCATTTTTTCCTTCTGGAGCCCAGGAGGACTAATGGGGCGGGTCATTGTCAGGTCGGTGACCCTGCGCTTGGCAGCGCGCCTGGAGAGGTGGCCCGGGCCGGGCACTGAGCGGGGCGCGGCGCCAGGCGGGGGCGCCCGGGGCCTTCGTGTCGCCGCGGGGTGGGGGGTGTCCTCGGGCGGGGCCCCGCTGCAGCGCGGGCCTCTCAACCAGCCCCAGGGCAATAAGAGATCAAAGCAGAAAAGAGCTTCACCCAGGAGGCTCTCCTCTGGCCCGAAAAGTGTGGTTCCCGGAGCAGCCAGCCCCTAGGGGACTGTCTTTTGGGGACGCAGGGGACAAACGCGCTGCGGTGGGGCCGGCTGTGGCGTGGGCCAGCGCGGGGGCGCGAGGATCCCGCACAGCCCGTTTTAACTCCTTTCCCGCGGAAGCAGTATCAGAGCCTCATGGCTTTTAAATTATTGATACTTAACTCTGTTTTCCATCAAATCGCTGCCCATTCCCTCCCCGGGATCATTGCTGTTACCAGAAATTGTGTAGGAGCAGCCCTGGGGGCGGCGGGGGTGGTGTGGGGGGTGTCGGGGAGGGAGGGGCGGGGGCACATGGGGTGCTGTTGGGAGGAGCAGGGCCACACTTTCTTGCTGAAGGCACGAGGCACTGTCTGTGCTGGGGACACAGTGGAGGACCCAAGAGTGTCCTGGTTATTCACCGCAGAACCCCAAAGCAAGCGATTCCTGGGGCCAACGGAGCATTGTAAAGTGGGTGTAGAGAGCCCCTTGTCAGCGGTCCAGGAAGGCTCTTAGCTCTGGCCTCTGAAGCAGATCCGTGCAAGCCTGGTTTAAAAAGAGAGGCCTGCACTGAGGGGGAAATGGAGTGTGATGTTTCAAAGCCCAGGGGTAGAGGTGGTACCGGAGCAGGGCCTGCAGGGGTTTGGGAGGAAAACACCTGACTTGGAAATGACACAGAGGAGTCCGTTTGCATAAGAAAATCAGTTCAAAAAATTTTATGGGGGTGGTATTCACATAACATGAAATTAATCCTTTTGAAGTGTACAACAGAGTGGCATCTAGAACATTCCCCGATGTGTGCAACCACAGACTATTTTAAATTCCTACATATCCTCATTATCTCCAAAGAAAACTTCATACCCATGGAAGAATCAGCTCCATTTTCTCCTGCCCCAGCTCCTGTGGACCATAAGCCTGCTTTATAAGGAGTCATAAGGTGAGTGACCTTCTGTGTCTGGCTTATTTCACCTGGCATGATGTTTGTGAGGTTCATTCACATCCATTCATGCATTCCACATGTCATTCCTTTCTATAAAGAATGCTTGACCCAGCCCTGCCTTTCTCCAACTTCATCCTTCACTCTCCCTCAGTACTCCAGCTCTCACCAAACCTGTCCCTGCCCCGGGGCCTTTGCATGTGCTGTTCCTTCTTGCCCTTTCTGTGTTTGGCACCTTCCCCTTCTTAACTTTCAATTCAGATGTCCCTCATAGAAGCTTTCTATCACCACTGTATCTACGTGTCCCTGACCCCTATATCACCGGACAGACCAACACCCTATTTCTTTTTTTTTTTTTTTTTTTTAATATTTATTTATTTGCTTTAGTTGTACACAATGGGTTTATTTGTACGTGGTGCTGAGGATCGAACCCGGGCCGCGCACGTGCTAGGCGAGCGCTCTACCGCTGAGCCACAATCCCAGCCCCCAACACCCTATTTCTATCTTTCTGTGTTAACAATCACTCTCTGCAAATCTCTCATCCCCCCCCCCCTCTTTTTTGATTGTTTACATGCTTATGTTCTAGTTTCCTTACTGGAATGTAAATTCCACGAGAGTGGAGCCCTGTATTTCAGAAAGCTGGTACAATATAGGACCTCAATTAAATACTTATTAAATAAATAAAAATTCCCAGCCCAGTTATCTTTGGTGGTAATCCCTTGAATGTGCTAGCTTAAAAATGCGCAGTCTCCAGAAAAGAGCCACCCCCCCAAATAAAAAGACAAAGAGGAATATTGACTCAACTCACTTGCACACCCACAGCAAGCCTCTGGGACAACTTGGGTGTGGTCTTCATTGCCTTTAGTGTGGGTGTGTCTGGGCGTGGTGGAGAAAGGCTGGTGGCAGTCACTATCCTGACAAAGCTGGTCTGATAGCCCTGTGCAAGGGGGTTGTCTGAGACCACCAGCTTCCTACAGAAGGACTGACAGCTGCCAACAGGTAGCCACAGGTAGGAGACCTGGAATCAACACCAAATCCGCTACACTGGGTACCTCCCTCCATCTCTCCGCGTTTCAGTTTCCTCATCTGTGCCACAGGTCATCCAGTCGGCCGCACATGCTTGCTGCTAGCGACACACGTGAGGACTTTCCAAACAGAAATGTTCCCCACATTGGTTATTCCCACAGCCATCAGTGCTGAAAACTACGTGTGCCCTCCTCATGCCAAGGTGTGGGTGCGGAGGACAGAGCCCCGCAGCCTGGTCAGCACCAGCTCGGGCCACCCCAGCTCCCTCTCCCACCCCGCTGACCCCGACCACACTCATGCTTGTGACCCTGGGGTCAACGCCTCCTCTTAATGCCTTTCCATTTCTCAGTTTGCTGACTGGGGTGATTTTCGGTGAGGTCCACATAAATACTTCAAAAATAATTCACGATGAAGAGGAACGCTTCTGGAATAGATGATGGCACAACGAATTAAACGCTTTATAGGGCCGGGCGTAAATTATTTTAATGCATGTAATAGATCCGCCCAGGGAGACTTGAGCCCCTGCAGGTCATGCCTCTTCACCCCTGGGGCCCAGAGGGTGGTGGGAGCAGGTGGCTGGGAGCCTGCTCTGCTGGGGCGTGAATCATTTCTCTCTCCAAAGACCTATCCCCCAGCACTTAGGTCCTGCTAACCTGAGGAAAGGATGGGAACATGCCCACGTCTGACCAGGCGCAGTCAGGGGCCAGGAGACAGATGAGGCAGTGTGAGAGCATTTGTTAGCAATGACGATGGCCTGACCCGCACCCTGCCTTCCATCCATTGTCTGCCGCTCTCTAGAGGGGCGTGAGGAATGTGGCACCAGGCATTTAAAGTATTTTGTATCCCTTGAAAATGTTGGGCAGCGAGACTAATGTTCCAGTGCAGGTCATCAACAGGCGACATTTTCCGTTTAGATTCATTGCATATTAGTGCAGGAAGAAATCTTAGAGGTTGTCGTGTTCAACATACCCATTCAAGAGACGAGAAAGCTGAGCGCTCAGAAAAGCTCAGCGCTTTGTGCCACTAGACACAGAAATGAACACACTTGCTGTAAGGATTATCCATGCCATATTTATAAGGCGACATCTAAAGATTGTTGTGGTACTGAAGTAAACTTGTGATCCCAGAGAGAAGAATGCATGGATTCCAGAATGTGATACTCAGATCCCTTATGGTCAGGAGGGACGTGGGAACAGTGCCTGTCGGTTGTCCCATGTCTGGTGAGGACCATACACGACTCAACAGTTCGTGATCATTCACTCGTTTCCGGTATGTGCTGGGCACTGGTTGCACAGCTACTAACAGCAACACACGGGCCCTGCTCTTGGGAAACTCACAACTGCTTGATGATCTTAGGAAGGACCCAAATCACAAAAGCTGCAGTGACTCATGTAATGTGCTCTACTGCGTCCTGGGACCAGTCTCCCTGCACAGATAGCTCCTTGATGGCCTGTCCATCTGTGTCTGCAATTCCTCCCTCAGTGAATTCAGTCATGCACATCAAAGTTGATGTGATTGAGCATAAGAGCAGTGGGAACAGAAAATTAAAGAGAGAAAACACTTCCTAGGAAAGCATCGTGACATGAAGCGATGGACCTTGAATGAAGAATAGAATTTGGATATGAGGGGACGAGAGAGGGTAGGTGAGGAAGTGCCAGCAGGGAGTGTCAGTATGCTCCAAAGCAGATCCCAAAGCTCCTGGCAGATTGTGCCATCAGCAAGCAGACCAGGAAGTCTGGGGCCCAAAGACCAGGATGTGGGGTTCTTGTGGATTGACTATCCTGTGTCTCCCCCACTGCCCAGTTTCTATGTAGAGGTCTTAGTCTCCAATATGGTAGTATTAACAGGTGGAACCTTTGGAAGACAATTAGGTCACTAAGGGTGGAGCCTCACAAATCAGATTAGTTCCCTAATAAGGGACCCTGGGGAGCTCTCTCACCATTTTCTTTACTGTGAGGACAAACTGATTAGATGGCCATTTATGAGCTAGAAAGCAGGCCCTCACCAGACGCCAACCATGTTGGCACCCTGATATCCAACTCTGAGATTCAAGAACTATGAAAAATAAATCTCTGTTGTTGCTAAATCATCCAGTGAGAGTTAGGGAGTAAAAGCTTCTGCAGGCAGGTCAGCTTGAGGAGGATGACCTCACTGTTTTCTGAATATTCTTCATTGTCATGCAGATCAAGGTGAGACTGACAGATCCTGTTACTGAAGTTAGGCTGTCCTGTAAGGAAATCAATCATGCTGCACCCCAGGAGAATTTTCAAGTGAAAATTAAAATTGTACCCCATAGAAGGAATCCTCTGAGAGGGCTGATGATTACTGTCCCTCAAGGGTATATAATTAGGTATCATCATCCCTTCCACTAAGTCTCTCCTGCCCAACTATGGGTTCATTATTTCCTCTGTTGATTCCAAAATGTATCTCTCTGGACCAGAGTGTGGAACTCACCATTGTGATGTCACGGTGGGTTGGCTTTGTCTCCACCTAGACTGGTATGGGTCATTTGGGGGCAGTGACCTTGGCTGGTTCATCCTTGGCCCCATGGTGGTCCATGATGCGAGCCTCTGTATGTCTCATGGTTCCACATTCATTAATGAATTCATGCAAGAGGTATTTCTACCAGACTTCTTGAACTTCAGTTTAACAGGACCACACTCTCCCCCGTGGAGTTCCTGGAAAGACAATCCTCAACCCATCAAAAGGTATCGTTGACTCTTAGATGGTTTGTTCAGAACAGTGCATTCTCACAGTTAATGCAATGCCTGGCACCAAGGTGTAACCCATCAACGTCAGCAAAATGATCACCTATTGGCCATAGCCCATGCTCTCAATGCCCTGCCCTGTGTCCTTTTGGTCTTTGAATCTCTTAGCAACTGCCATGGACAACTTCCCAGCCACTGATAACTTCTTCCCTCCAAGAAAAGCCATGGAAGCTTGCTCAGCTGCTTACAAAAGGAGGAAAGAAAGAAAGAAAGAAAGAAGAAAAAAAAAAATGGAAATGGGGCTGGAGTTGTGGCTCAGTGATAGTATGCTTGCCTAGCATGTGTGAGGTACTGGGTCCAATCCTTAGCATGCATAAAAATACATAAATGAAATAAAGGCATTGTGTCCATCTACAACTAAAAAAATAAAATAAATAAATAAATAAAAAAGGAAAAATAGAAACACATAAAAGTGCTTGGGATTCAGTGTCTCCAGGGCAAGCCTCAATCAATGAGAGTTAGGAGTTTGTGAATAAGCACCCAGGAATTGATATTTTCTGATATTCTCCCCAGCTTCTCAGAGAGTCTCCTGCAGGATTGAGAACCCTAGTTGCCCACAGTGGTCACCTACCCATGAATGCACCCAGGGTCACCTTCCCTGTCTCACATTCCCACTCCTTCTTTCCGAGTTTCCTGGGATCTTCTCTCAAGTGAAATACTGGTGTCAAGTTCCCTTGACCCACAGGTGCTTGCTTGTTGGGGAGACCTAAACCAAGACAGGAACAAAATGAATAAGTGAATGAATATTAAATGAATGAACGAATGAGACTATGGAGAGATGAGAGGATTCTAGAAGAAGGCGCTGCCTTTGCACATTCTGTCCTCCTTGTTTTGAATCTAATACCAAGGAATGACAGAGAAGGAGGTATTGTACCTCTTTTCCAAAGCACATCTTCAGGTAAGGAGGTCTGGGTCTCAGCATCTTCAGGTAAGGAGGTCCGGGTCTCAGCATCTTCAGGTAAGGAGGTCCGGGTCTCAGCATCTTCAGGTGAGGAGGTCCGGGTCTCAGCATCTTCAGGTAAGGAGGTCCGGGTCTCAGCATCTTCAGGTAAGGAGGTCCGGGTCTCAGCATCTTCAGGTGAGGAGGTCCGGGTCTCAGCATCTTCAGGTAAGGAGGTCCGGGTCTCAGCATCTTCAGGTAAGGAGGTCCAGGTCTCAGTATCTTCAGGTAAGGAGGTCCGGGTCTCAGCAGGCTTGCTCTTGGCAGGATCACAGGGGTCAGGAGGCAGCCCAGAGGACCTCATGGTGGAGATGGGGCTGTCATTCAGTGACCTGCCCCTGGGCCATGCCTCCCTGTGACTGGCCTGAGCCTGCTGTTCTGGACCTGGAGTCTGATGGAATGTCATTAACAAAGATGGTGGTCACCCCAGAGAGGGGAAGTTATCATCCAGGCTCTAGTAAGACAATGGGTTTTGGGCCAAGTCTTGTAAAAATAACAGAAAGGCCCAGCTCGCCCAGGCAGGAGGGGGAGGTATGGAGGAGCGGGTGCCGAATGAGGAGAGGATTCGGCACCTCTTCCAGATGGCTCCTTCCCACCCCCCACACCCATTTTGATACGAGGACAGGAATGAACCATATACCTGAAGGCGGAAACAGAAGGCTCCACCGAAGATTGGACGGAGAAAGCCAGACGCTGGTGAACGCTTAACGACAACCAGCCTTCTCCCCGAGCCGGCTGTGAGCGTGGCTAAGAATAGACCCAGCCCGGAAGGGCGGAGGACTCTTGCTCCCGAGGAGTTCCTGGGACCGTTCAGTCCCCGCAGCACAGCCCCACTCTGCCTCGGCCTCCTTGGGAAGGGGGCTCAGAGTGTGTCTTAGTCCCCTCCGGCTGCTATAACAAAGAACCAGAAGCTGGGTGGTTTGTCAACGACAGTTTATTTCCTCACAGTTCTGGAGGTGGGAAAATCCAAGGTCAAGGTGCTGGGTGATCCAACCAATGCCTGGTGAGGGTGCACTTTCTGATTCACAGGTGCTGAATTTTCTCGGTTTTCTCATGCAAAAGAGACTTCTCTGGGGTTCCTTTCATAGGGGCACTAATTCCATTCATGAGATCTTTCCTTGTGACCAACCCCCTCCCCAAATCCCTATCTCCAGATACCATCACATTTGGGGTTAGGTTTCGACATATGAATTCTGAAAAGATATAAACCTTCAGCCTACAGCACAGTGTCTCAGCCTCTGCCTCCTCTACTGCAGGCAAAACAATCACTTTTGAAAGCAAATGGTTCAACATTTGTAGCAGGAAGAATGGCCTCACCTCCCTACCACAGGCTCCATCACTTTGCATCCACTGAGTGACATAAATCACTATGTCTGTAACCAGAGACTATTTGGTGCATTGTCCCTGGCTTGGCATTGAGGGACCCACAGGGGAGGGAAGACCTCCCTGCCCCTGGAGAACATGGCTTCTACTTGGACAAGATGAATAGATGGAGTAGTGAAGATAAAGAGGCCAACCAGAGACCACCAAGAAGTCCACCTTATAGCAAGTGGGAAGAGAAGCCACTTCAGCCATCACTGTGGTGGTTGGAATAGTAGGAAAGAGGTCAGAAGAAGCTGAGCCTTCGATTCAGGTGAAGTGGAGACTTGGGGGTCTCTCTGGGGCCCTAAATAGCAGAACTGCCCAGGAGACCACTGGATGGAGCACATAAAACCATCGGTGAATGTTCTGGGAATAGGCTTGAGGGGTGGGTGGCAGAATAGGCCACACACTTAGACCAGATTGGCAGGGATGGACTGGGTGGAAGCAATCAACCAGAGGCTGTTGAAGGAGGTAAGAGGAATAAGCCAGAGGAGTTCTCTGGGACATTGGATGACAAATGGAGGAGAAGGTGGTCCATTCTTTCTGGTTTGAAGATGGTTTGTCCCCCAAAGATTCATGTGCTAGAAGAATAGTCTCCAGCTAGAAGAATAGTCTCCAATGCAACAGTGCCGAAAGGTGGTGGGACCTCCAGAAGTAGGGCTACGTTGGGGGTGGTTGGATAGTGACAGCCTTCATGATGGACTTAATGCTGGTCTTTTTTTTTTTTTTTTTTTTTTTTTTTTTTTTTTGGTACTGGGGATTGAACCCAGAGTCACTTTACCACTGAGCCACACCCCCAGCCCTTTTCATTTTTTAATATTTAAACAGGGTCTTACTAAGTTGCTCAGGGCCTCACTAAGCTGCTGAGGTTGGCCTTAAACTTGTGATTCTCCTGCCTCATGGGATTGCAGCCATGTGCCGCCACTCCCCACTTAATGCTGATCTGAAGGAGGCGAGAGTGGGCTCTTACAAAAAGAGTGAGCCCAGCCCCTCTCCATTCTCTTGCCACATGGCACTTTTATCTCTGTCTCTCTGTCTTGCATACAGTCCTACCATATGGCACTACCCACCACGGGGCTCTCACCCAAAGCTGCCACCACCACTGTGTTCCTGGACCTCCAGAACTATGAGCTAAATAAATCTCTTATTCTTATAGAGTACCCAGTCTCAGTTTTTTTTTTTTTTTTTTTTTTTTTTTTTTTTTTTTTTAAAAGTAGAGACAAAAGCAGACCAGGACAGGTCAGTGTCGAAGGTCCGTGGAACACCAGGTCAGATTGCAGGGTGCTACACCACTGCTTTCTTGGGTTGAATTGATCTGCTCTGCTGATGCTGTCAGTCAAGAAGCACCCCTCCAACCCCCTTGCACCCATCCACTTGGCATATGCTGTGCTCTTTCCTCTCACAGGAGACTTACAACCCACTCATTTCACTGACAACTCTAGCTTTTGTTAAAGAGTTGCTCCACTAATAAATTGGGATGGTTTGAATAGGTCTGGAACTGAAGAATTGTCTTTTCAAAAGATGGTAACCAACATAGATGTACTGGGCTCACTGGTCTGCCCGGGGATGCCCATAACTCTGACACTGGGAACACTGAGTGCAGCCTGAGGGTGGCCCTGGAAGGCTTCTGTGGTTGACCACATTCACTTATTTGGTTGGTGTTTCCTGAACAGTTACCATACGTAAGACACAATGCTGGGCTTCGGATATGGTGAGGAGCAGCCCGTGCACGGGCTCAGCCCTTCTGCTCCCAGGGGACGTTGGGCTAGGCGAAGATACGGGACACTAACTTTGTCCATTCTTTCCTTAGTTCAGTCTCCAATGTATTTAAAAAGCCTTCTTTGTGATACACGTTTACCCAGGGCTTCTTCCTGTGTGAAAGCTCAGTCTCTTGAAGGAGAGAAAGGCATACATGAGGGTTTTTAAGGAACTTCATCTCAAAGATCAGGAAAGATCCCCAGGGATTTCATTGTGATTTCCCTCCCATGGGGCCTCAGGCTCTGCCACCACCTTCCAATACAAGGGCCTAAGGAGGTGAGGGCAGCAGGGACCCTCACTTTTCTCTTGCCACCCAGTTCCTTCTAGTTGGGGAGATTTAGAAATTGCCATCCCCAAGCAGAGTGACCACATTAGTGTCAGCGTGACTGACACCCATTAGTGCTTCCTGGCTAGTGGCTATTGGTCCAGCTCCTTCCTGCGTTCTCTGTTTTGCTGCTTCTGCCCAGTGCTGGCCTCCTTTCCCCTTCATCTTTTGGAAATCCAATTTTACAAGCTGTTGGTCTTGAGTGTGGACGGTTGCATTTTATTAATTTGAAAAAAAATATTTTTAATGACTCCTGGAGCCAGATCTCTACCCTCCCCCACCCTCACTCCCGCATGGCTGTTGCCCGCCTAGAGGAGCCTTTTGTTTGCACTTTTTATTGTCAGGATCATGAACGGCCTGCTGTGGGCAGTGCGTGACTGTAGAGCCGTTGCCGTTAAACATCATGGTGCTTTCCTTGGGTTGTTGCCACAGGCAGGGCTGCCGAATTTGTGTCTTTGGGAAGTAATTTACTGGACAATATATGGTGCTTTCAATGACACCAAACAACTTCTTGTTTCCTGCACAAGATTGACCTTGCCTCTACTACTAAAGACCCACTAACTACCAAGATGGAAATATGATGACTCCTTAGACTGTTTCCCCCTCCTTTTGGTAAACAAGGCCACTGTCTGCAGTGGAGGGTGTTTCTGGTCATGGTGGGTGTCCCATGCCTGCCCTAGTGATGGCTCCTCAATGCCCAAGACAGAACCACTGAAGCCCTTAGCAGGTGTTCCACTCCTGGCTCACCTGCTGTGTTTCATCATTTGCAGTCAATTCAGTAGCCTCAAAGTTACTTCTCCAAGAAGCTCTTTCTCGCCTAGGCTGTTCCCTCCTAGAAGCCCTTTAAACATGGGTTGGGACCCCTCCCTTCTCCTGGAAGACCCCCACTGACTCCCACAGGTGTCTCCTGTAAGCAAGAAGTTCTTGTTATTCGTGGTCCACGCCGTATGCTGGCTCAGCTCTTGATGACAGTCTCAGCTCGCGTCTGGCCTCCCTAAATGGGAAGGGCTCTGGGACCAGGCTCTCAGGTCATTCTTGTTCTGCGTCTTCAGAGTACACGCTAGAGAAGGAACCAAAACACACTCACCCTGGGGGTGACCCATGGCTCGAGATACGGGTCCCAGGACCCTACGGTTTGCACAGTTTGGTGAACTGGGAGCCCCCTTGGGGTTTTCCAGGTTAGAGAGAGCAAGGTGAGCTGAGAGCTACATGGAGGCAGATCTTCCTGGACGTCTTTTGTCCTGTAGTGCCACATTAAGTACCCAAGAACTGCAGGGGCACTAAATTCTGCTCACTTGTCACCAGTCTGGCTGAATAAACTCCTTTGCCCACTAAAGGGGTCATCATTTAGCTGATAGCCACTTTCTACCGGGGTCCTTAACCTCTCAGAATGGCCCTGTGAACACCACGTTATGCTTATTTTTCTGTATTGGCTTTCAAGGCTGACTGGTTCAGGACTGCATTATAATTCTAATGGCCCCTTCCGAAGACACTGCCATTAAACAGATTATGTAATTTAAAACAGAAATAACAATGGCACAATCTTAAATTGCTTCTCCTTATTAGACAATGGTCAGCGAGAAGTCCACGTGGGTTGACCACTTTCTTCTTCTTTTTCCTGTGCTGCTTTCCCTCCTCCCTGGGGGAAGGAGTTTGGACGGAGTCTGTGCAAAAGACATGGATCTGTGGAAACCACTCAGATTCTTTTGTCCATCTGGCCCAGGTTTGAATCCGTCTTGATTCAAGCTATGACCTTGGCTAGGCTACTGAAGCTCATCTCTGAAGCGAGGGTGACTGTGTGTGTCTGCGGGTGTGTTGTGCGGAGCAGCGTGTTGATGTGGCACACGGGGTCGGGGGGGGGGGGGTGCTGTGCCCCACTTAACCCTTCTGATGGAGGGTGGCAACCACGCACGTGTGTGCAGGGGGCAGTGATAATGGATGGACTCGGCCTTTCGGTTCACTGCAGTATTCCCCGAAAGTAGATCATTATTCTGTATGGAATAAATAGTGTTATCGGGCTGATATGCTTAAGGCTAATGAGCCCATGTCTAGCATCTGAGAAGCCAGATAACAAGACATGTTTTTCTCCATTGGCTTCTATTGATGTATTAATTAATGAAATCCAAGATTCCCCTTTGAGCTGGAGGAGTGTTTAAATCACTCCTGAGCTGTATAGCGAGCCGACTCCCCTCTTGTTACCAGATGCCGTGGAGGGTTGGGGGAGGGCAGCCAGGTCTTCCTGTCGCTGGTCTGGCCCAGGTGGGAGCAAGAGAGGACAGCCGTGAGACCTGTGCCAGACACAGGTCTGAGGGCCATCTGCATCTCAGCCCTGGACCACTTCACAGTTGGCAGAGGCCTTGGCCAGCCTTCCTTCACCGTTGGCCATGGAGGGCTAGCTTGGCCAGACTTGAGTCCAGGTTCACCTTTGAGCTCAACTTCTGCCCAACTCCCTCTCCCCTGGGCTTTTTGTGTCTTCAGCTTCACTCTTCACATTGTTGGTTTGTTTGTTTTGAGTGACAGCCAATTTGCAGCGAGGTAAAAGTCCCAGTGTTGGTGTTACATGTGCATGGGTTCTAGGCTTGGCTCCGGCACCTTACAGCTTCCCAAACTTGGTCAAGTTGTTGAAATTCTCTGGGTCTCAATTTCTTTATCTGAGAAATGGGGTAATAATAATATATAGCCCAAAGAGTGGTTATGAAAATTACATGAACTAGCCTATATGAAGAATTCCAGGAATAGGGGGTGAATAGAAAGACAATTAAGGGCAGCAGGGATGATTATTATTTGCAACCATGATACATCTTATTGTGTATGGAATAGGTGAAATAAGATGGGTGAAAAAAAATATTTCTAACAAAAATGAAATTGCATTATTTTTCATACCTTCTCGTAACATTAGCTTTTTTAACACACTGGCAAAATGATATCCTGAAGGGCCCTGCTTCAGTGTTAAAATTGGTGTGTGTGATTACCATTTTATTTCCCATACAAGAAGAGAAGGACATTTGAAAACAAATTGTCACAAGCGGCCTGTACATATTTATGTCCTGGCTCCCCAAAGTCACCAATCACCTCCTGAACTCCTCAAGAAACTACATACTTCCACATCCCAAAGGGAACCACGTACTCCCATAAGGAACCACATTCACTCTCATTTCATAGGCAACCAACCCGGTGTCCTCAGTATGCCCTAAGTAAGCCCATACCCATACATAACTGTGAACTCCCAGAACCCCACAGATGAATACGTACCCCCATATCTTATGGGTAACCATATATCCCTGCACATCATGAGCCCCCACAATCCAATCCAAACTTAGTTAAGTGATGTTTTCCTTGTAGTCTGAGCTATTTCCCTCCCTCTCCCTCTCTCTCTCTCTCTCTCTCTCTCTCTCTCTCTCTCTCTCACACACACACACACACACACACACACACACTATTTTCAAGACTGTTACCATCACCTTCTACCTTAAAGGAACAAGCCTTAGAGGCTCCCATATTCTGGTCTACCCCTGCTCACCCTGGAGCCTGGGTATGGTGTAACTGAAGCATGGTGAGGTATTAGTTCATTAGTCTGTAGTCATATAACCATGACCTTGAGCTCCCCAGGATGCAAGGTGTATGCAGTATTCCCTGGCCCTAAGGAGCGAGCAAACCTCTGTGTCTCTCTCCCTGCTTTCAACCCTGATCGTGGATAGTGGACAGCCCGTGGCCTTGGCCCTCCCCCTGCACAGGGTGCATTATGATGATTAGCACCTGCCGTGTTCATCACCATGACCCTGAACCTTCTTCCTCTTTCTCATTTCATATCCATATACGTACCTAATGTTGTGCAGCTCAGATTATGCTCTATTTAGAATCAATAACCACTTAGAATTAAAATTCGAGCCAAACTATAAACCATAAAAGTCCCTGATTATTTCATTAGTAATTTGCTAATTGGCATTAGATATTTAATTACACATTCCAAATATTTGATGAATTATTTCAGCTTCGCAGAGAAAGCGGCAATGGGGACTACATTTTTTTCAGCAAACATAAAGCCCAGAGGGATAACTCATAGGAAGTGCTAGTGATCCTAGGTCTGAACCCTGAACAAGTGGTCAGGATTCGTGCTGTCCAGAGAAGCCCATCCAAACAGTTGCTAGGGCCAGCTTGGTACCCAGAGGCCTCCAGCCTCTACCTCTCCCTGGCTTTGTTCATCAACTGCCTCTCCTTTTGGACATATTATCTTTTCTGCTTTGATCTGCTTTCCACGACATAAGGTGATTCCTCCCCCTCTTCTTATCCTCCCAATGGGCTGTTTTTTGACACGGATGAAAAGGAATTAGCCTCTCACCCCTCATCCCTCACTCTCACCCTGTCCCCTGTCCTCCCAATTCATCTCGCAGCAGGTCCTGTCTGCATCGGACACCAGATGGCCCCCACAACCTTCTTAGAATGGATTTGCATTAGATAACACTCCGTCTTTGGCTCCCTCCCTTAAGGTGTGGGAGCTGTTTCTCTAGCAAGAAAAAAAAAAAAAATAATTTCAGTAAGAGGAAAAAAAAAAAGCACAAATGTTCATTTCTGAATCGACTGGGATCTTTCTGAGGATAAGTGGGCACTGAATTTATACCACCCCAAAAGTGTGCTTGCTCCCCAATTGTGCCTGGGTCCTGGGTCTGCTGGACACCAGCCTTGTGGACCAAAGTCTCTTGGGACAATTTGTAATGTAGAAAGACACGTCTTTAAAGCCATGTGTTTGTTCTCAATCTGCCTGGCTCTCCGTAGACATCAGCTTGCCTTTCTGTTGTGCTGGGGCGGGGGTGGCGGGGTGTGTGGGGGAGCATAGAACTACAGGGAGGAAAGAAAACAGCTCAGCCGCTCATACCACGCTCACCCTGGACTAGACCGTGGGGAGAATAAAACATATTTCTTACTGATTCTCACTTTGAATCCTCTGTTATTCTCATAACAGATTGTGATAGGCCATATGTGGAACTTCCAGTGACCATTCCAGAGAAGCCCAGGGAGGATGAATGGGTAATCTGGAAGAGAAAGCTGCATCGAGTCACAGACGTGCCATACAGATCAGAAGGAGGAAGTTGGCCCTTAAAGGGCCAGCCCTGCCCAACACAGCGCCTTGGAAAGAAGTGCCTGTGTGCATCCGTGGCCTGCTCCAGTCTTCAGGAACTGGACCGAGGACTTCAAAGGCCTTTCTGTGAAAGATGCAAATGCCTGTTTTCTCAGACAGGTTTGCTTCAAAGTGCAGCCATTTGGGAATGTCAGTGCAGAAGGCACAATGAAGCCTGAGGACCAAGGCCCCTTCTGTCTATCCACAGATGCTCTCAGAATAAAGGAGAAGGAATAAAGAGAATCTGAGGACAGGTACTTGCCCCAGCTCTACTCCTAATTGGATCTGGGCTCATCCTGTAACATTTCAGGTTGCTCAGCTAAAATGGAGATAATGTGCCCCACCAAGTTTAGCCATAGAGGGGAATCCTGGAGACAAGGTCATGAGTATCAAACCCTAGGGAGATCAGGGACATGGAGAGGAGGGTGATGTTGGTCCATGAGCCATTAGCTTATCACACCTTATCTTCCTTCCGAGTTTTAACACCTTACCTGTATTTTCAATGGCTAATATAAATAGATATATCAGTTTTTATGAGAAGAGGTCTCAAATCCATTTGGAAATAGGATGGACATAAAATAGGAACCAATAAAATAAATTTTCAATAGAAATCTAGCTGCAATGATCAACACTGAGAAGACCACTCATTCCTCTCTGCACTTGGAGTCACTTTGAAATAATGACGCACCTATAAGCAAGGAGGTGCCAGGCTGCAGACAGAGGCCTTGGGTATTTTTCCCACAGGGCTGAGGCCAACCTCCTAGCCCTGATCTCATCTGTGTCCACTCCACAGACTTGTCCACCCCACAGCTGCAGGCCCCCCACAGAGAATCCTCTGCCTGTGGGGCTGCCTGCTTCTCTTTCTGGAAAGCTCTATTATTTCCACTACTTCCAGACCCCTGGAAGAATCACCTTTTCTGTAGTTCCAGATCAACGTTTAACAACTAAATAAAAGAGAAAATTCCGTAGTTTCATTTGAAACAAAGACCAGACTATAGAAAGATCTTTATCATCCAGGTAAATTTCAAAGTCAAGGTGTGACAGGTCTGATTAACTGATTAAACTGATTCACTTTGCCCTGATTGCTTTCTTCCACGTCATCTTCTTTCAATTCTTTAGGACCTTTAGGGCCAACACCAGGGACATCCCTTATAGAAAGCCTTTCCAAATCCCCAGCAGAATGACCCCAAAGGTTTCCTGTCATGCCCCTCAGGCACTTAACACCTGCCCTGTGGAAGTTAGCATATCCTGGGACACTCCTGCCTCCCAGGGGACCGACTGTTCCTTTGCTAGCGTTGTCAGAGCTGGCTGCTTCTGTGCTGGCCCCACAGTGGAAGGCCTGGCACGGATCAGGTGCTCAGTAACTATTTTGTCTTAGAAAGGAGAGGATGAATGAAATAAGCAGCATGATGGTTTTTGTGAGCTGGAGAGAGAAGAACCCCTTGGGTTTGGGGATGCCAGGGACTGTTCCATGTACAATGAGTCTGCTCCAGTACATGGGAAGTACATCAAAGTTTGTGCTTCTGGACCCAGAAAGGGCATGGGGGAAAAATAGTAGTGGGAAGAGAGGCAGAAAGGACAAGGTATGAAGTCCCTTTCCCTGAGGGTGATAGCAGCCATGGCCTTGGGGCCGGACTTCTGTTTGAACAGATGGTTCCAGCTATGGCGGCTGGTGAGACTAAGGGGATGCCAGGAGCTTCCACCTCAGGGTAATGCCACACGGATCACATTACATGCAGTTACTTTTATCTTTACCTTTCGAGTCTTTGGGCTTCTGAAATGCTTTTCTACCTTGGAGACCAGCCACTTGAGATTGGGGATGGTGGTTGCAAAGACCTTAGGAAGGCAGGTGAGGGGGAAGAGCACAGAAAAGGAAATAAATCCCCAGGGTAGGAAGTTTGTAGAAGCTCTATTGTGTATGTCCAACAGACTTCAATTAAAAAGCCTGTTTCCAGTCACCTGGGTGGGTAGGGAGCCAAATCAGGGGACATTTATTCTATGGTCAGTTTCTGGGCATTCACAAGGTCACTGTGTTTTGGGAATCCTAAAAGACAGGAGTGTGTCTGTCATATAATCCAGTGTTAAGCCCTGCATATATTCACCCCCTCACATGCATGTCCCCCAATATACACTCATGTCCCCCACCAATGTGGGCAAGACCAAAGGCTATCATGTGAACTGTTTCCCTCCCTCCATACACATGGACTGCTGAGCACTGAGGGTCAGGCATTTTGTCAAGGGGTCAACAGAGAAGCAGTGTGTCCCTGCCCCTTGCAGAACTCTAAGCCTAGGGGGAGAGACACACTCGCAATCAGACAATCAGACATATGCCAATCACACTCACTTGCTAGGAAAGAAAGAAAAGGCACTTGGCTGAGGAGGACAGATGATGTACTGTCACCTGACCCAGTTTCGGGAAGGTCAGAGTCAGCCTTACCTACCACATTTTGCTGTAACAGGAACAAATACTACAAAGCAAAAAGTGACTGCTAAGGATGTATATTTACAGTAGCAGAATTCACATCAGTGAGGGAATAACAGCCTTTCAGAAGCTGAAATTTGGAGAATTGGTCTGGTGAGGGCTGTGACTGCAGGACTTAGGAACTGGTCCTTGTGCATGGCAATGGCACATGGGCAGTGGAGCCGGACCCTGACCCTGGGGACGCAGGTGAGGGGGCTAATTTGCTTGGCACACTAAAGTACTAGAATGAAGGTATGCATTTATTAACTTGAGTCCCTGGAAAGAGATGTTCTGGTTATAAGAAGAAGAGGTGAAGCTCTTCCATTTTAAATTATCTGCTATGTGGAAGTGACCCCCCCACCTCCTTAACCTATTACCCTGGGCCCATTACAGCCAGCTTCCTCCAGGGAGGTAGAGGGGTTTCACTGACAGTAGAAGCTGGTGGAAATTAAGACTCCAGAAGTTCCTTAATTTGTCCAGAACTAGAAGTTGGGGTTCTAGGTCCTGGGACTCTCAGTAGAATTTTGAACTCATTCCAGGTCATCAGGCTGGGGCTGGGGTTGATATCCTCCTGACATCTGGATCACGTTAAGGCAGAGAACTGGGGATGGAGAAAGAAACTCTTTATTTAGTGATTTGGTACTAACACTAGTCTGATAAGAGGGAAAAAAAAGAATTCTAGGATTGTTTTGAACCAAACCTTTCATTAAATCTGAGTATGCTTAGTAACCTGTGCTAATGGCTACTAAGTATGGACAAGTGGGTGTCCTGCTGAATCTGCTCCTGAAGGACCGAGGACCACTGTGACTAGTGCGGGAATGGCTGGCACCCTGGGGCATGCCTGAGACACTTGAAAACTCCTTGTCTTAAAAGGTTCTTATGGTGCCCCATGGTGTCTGCTCACAGAGCCCTTGCTCAGCAAATCTTTTGTGCGCAGACAGAATAAGATACAGTCTGTCTGGTCCATATCTGAATTTCCACTTCTTCCAAAGTAATAATTAGGAACAAATTTATAAAAGCTATTGGATCGGGAATCCCATGGCCTTCAAATCAACGTGGTGGATCCATCAAGGGGTAGGGACGTACCTCCATCTATTACCTTAGCAAAAGGAACTGTTGCCTTCTGTGGAGTCCAGAGACAGACTCTGCCTTTGAAAGGGCACGCTCTGGAGACGTGGAAGAATTATTTAGTCTAAGCACTTTAGCTTAGTATAAGCACAACAGCCGTGGCACAGTTGGCATTATGCTCCTGATAACTCTTGCCACAGAGGCTGCCCTGTGTGTCCTAGGAGGTTTAGCTGCAGCCTCAGCTTGAACCCAAAGGTCCTTTAGCACATTCACCCCCACAAGCTGTGGCAACCTAAAATGTCTCCAGACATTGTCCAATATCTCGGGGTCGGGGGAGCACAGATTTGCCTCTAGCTGGGAATCATTGATCCAGTGCACAATGCTCACAAGAACCTACCCTCAAGGAGCTTAAACTTTGCTATTAATGGAAACACATGTGAGAAGCATGGAGGCCATCGAATCAAAACCCAGGGAGGGAAAAGCTTCCATTCACTGTCTCTATAAGTGTCCTCATAATCTCTATTCTGACGAGTCCTTTCTGCTTTCTTTTTTTCTAAGAACTATATTTCTGAGGTCCCAAGTGACACATTCAACTCATTAAGGCTTCTTAATTCCCACATGAATTATTGCTGGAAGGGTATGAAGTCCCAGTATCGCCTTATTACACCTGTAGTTATGAGCAGTAACTACGGCCTTTATTACAACATTCAGCATCAGCCATTAAATTTGAGGCATGAAAATGATTATTTCACCCCAAATCCACTTACCACTGGCACATTTCCAGCATGTTCTCATACCAAACCAAGCCTCAGGAGCATTCTGTCTCAGGCCTTCAAATGCTGAGGCTACTCAGTGACAACACCTGATTTGTTGAGGTTGTGTGTCAATCATTCTTCATTACCGTTCATGGAGTCCAAGTTCAAGGTTTCCTTAGGTGCTGGCATTAGCCAATATTTCAGTAAACAAAGCAAAAGCTACCACTGTCACTCTCCCCCGTTTCAACAAAGCTGTCTTCTCCCTATAGAAACCCAGTAGGGCTAGAACCTTCCTTGTTTAGCTTGGGGCTAAACACACCCTACAGGAAGCAGAAAAATCATCTAATTTTTTCAATGAAAGCCTGTGCCAGTCAAAGACATTCTTACCTACTCACACTTAAGATGCATCAAAAATGTACAACTATTGGAATCTTCAGCCTTGACAGGCACGTTACCATGTACACAATTATGAAGGGAACTGAATTCAGAGAGTGTGCGCAGAAAGCCTTTGAAATATCACAGATTGTGAACACCCTTCATTTTTGTGCTTTTGATTTTACATAGAATAAGAAAAGAGTCCTTGTTTTCATTGGTAGGAGTCCTTAAAGGTTTTTAAAATCTGAATATTAATGCCGCTCCATTTTGCTGTTTATAAATAACTTTGGACAAATCCAGTGGCTTCCATTTCGAGCCCCCTGTGGAAAATACAAAGAGCATGTGGCGAATTCACAAGCGAACACGGGAATCGCGTGGGACACTGTTCCAAGATGGGAAGAAAGAGAGTCATCCTGTTAACACTCTTCCTCTCTCACGAAAGAGTTAACAGAAAGAAATAAAATCAGATATGTGTAGCCTCCAGACGTCCATTAAAGTGCAGAATGCTGCTTTCTATCACAGATTATATGCCAGATGTTCAAACTATCTCTAATCATTGCAGATGTAATGGAGTAGAATGTTGCAGTTTGTGAGTTTACTGGCATTAATCCTATATACTGCACAAGGGAAAAGATTTTAAATATATAATTATATCTCATTAATACTCAGGTTTTATTTCCTTTCAATGGAACAGGACTTATTAAAGCGACCATTTACCGCATGTTTTCTTTCAGTATTTGGTCCTGGCATAATCCTGTGTGCATTTGACGTGTAAATATGTACTAACCTGGGTGCAGAAAAACACCCAGGGATGGTTGTGAGTCCGCTGCTACCAAAATTCACTTTTATATGCATGAGATGTTTTTATATTGTGAATGGATAAGAGGGACTTAACTGCACACTTTCGGAGTTGCTACTCGGGTTTTCTTCATGCCAGAAATATTTGTATTTCTTAATTTGAAAGGAAATTGCCTGTGCTCTGGTTCTTTATTGCATGTTGGGAGAAGGTGCATTCTGGGCTCCAGAGGGGGCCCACGTGGATGTGGGTGAAGGCGGAAACCACCTCTGCCTGGCAGCCGCCTGCTATCAGGCACTTGTGGGACTTAGGAGAGGTCTCAAAGTATTTTTGTATGTTTTTTGTTTTTCCAGAGAGACACTGTGATTGGAGTGTGTCTCCAGGGGGATGCTGGAGTGAGGAATACACAAATCCTCTCCTGAGCAGGTTGGATCCCTGTCCCCCAAATAAAATGGCAACCTTTTAACCTACCAACTAAATCGCTTTGAGATGATGAGCGGTACACTGAGCCATCTCTGCGCTGGCGGCTAAGCTCCTCTTTAGGTGGCGATGAGTCACACCAGCTTCTTGTCTTGGCTTTTTGTGTGGCCAGTGGCTATCCTCTCCAGCTTTTTCCCTGTGATCTTTGAATCCTCACTGCTTCAGGGTTGGATACCTCGGCCAGCCAAGGCTGGCCAGCGGCTGGACATGGCACTGAGAGATGCTGAGGCTTCTTGATAGAGACGGGTTTTCAGCACCTCCCTCTTTCTCTGGATGACCTTTCAGATCACTTACAGTGGCTTATTTAATTATTCCAGTAAAGGACTCCTCTGGCACTAGGACCTTGGTCACTTGTCACTGCTACCCCAGCACCAAGTACAGTGCCTGACGCATTATCAGCTCTTCCTACCTCTTTCTTAAATGAGAGGATAAAAGAATAAATTAATGGGTAGTGAAGGCCTTTTGGGAAAAGCTGGGTGGGGCTGACAATTTAGTACAACGTCCTTAGCTATCATTTTTGGCGTGGAAGAGAGTTTGATGGATTCTGCAATAATGAGATTGACGAGACAGATGGTCGCTGCCAGGAATTCAGCAGAGGCCAGGGTGATGGAGAGGCGACGGCTCTGTGTCAGAACCAGGGGCGGGAGCGGGAGGTGTCGGAAGCTCAGTTGTGGTTTCAGTCCCCTGGGGATGAAGCCATCTGAGGGTCACATGGAGGGCATGTGATGTGCAAGCCTGAAACGAGGCGGCTGGGCTCACAAGGCAGAGGATATGTGACTGGTAGCACCACTGGGAAGCCGGGGCAGTCCCAAAGGAGCATTCCGGGAGAAAGGTGCGGCAGGCTACAATAGCACAGGAGGGCTGAGAGGACGACAAAGAGTGTGGGGGCATCTTTGGATCTGAGTCTAGCACATTGATCTCTTCTTACTTTGGCTTCATATTTTAAATATTTAAGTTATTTCAGATACTACCAACAGGATGCAGTCTCTCTTCCTATTCCTCCTCCTCTTCTTTCTCCTCTCCCCTCCTCTCTCCCTCATTTCCTTATGTGACACTAAGACCAATAGGAATAAAAAATAAACAGGAAACCCTGAGTATTTGCCTCCTGACATAGCTGGAAAGAGCAGAGCTATTTGGAGAGAAGTTTCCACGTTACAATGAAAGGAGGAGAAAGGCTGCTCTCAATTTTCTTTTCCCGTTTGGTAGTGGAGTCCTGTGGAAGCCAGTTCTCAGCGAGAAGTAGGCATGGTGCTGGGTTGGGGAGGGGCTGAGTGGGTGCCCGGGGCAGGAGGGGCAGGCTGGGCAGGGGCAAGAGGGCCCAAAAGGGCCAACTGTCTGCCCCAAACAGGCCCATCCTATGGGGAAGACTCTTAAGTGCTCCCAGTTGCTCGCCTCTGACCCCCATCCCAGGCCAGTACTCATTATCTTGAGGGAACTGGAGGAGAGGGCAGGAGTTGGGCTGGGGGTAGGTGAGGTGGCATGTGGAAGGTCCATTTAGGAATAAGACCACAGGGATGAAGCAAAACAGCAAGGAGGTAAGAGGCAACATAGCTTCCTCAAAATGATGACAGCTGGACAGCTTTACTGGACAGGAATGGGAACTATTAGAACAGAAATCTGAAGGATCCAGATGACTAGGATAGGGCGTTTGGGCCAGGAATGCAGCTCAGTGGTAATGCACCGGCCTAGCACATGTGAAGCTCTGGGATTGACACCCAGTGCTACAAAACAACAACAGCAGCACAACAGAGTGCTCATGCATTTTAAAGGAGGATAGTAAACCCACCATTATTTCTTGATTGCTTTATTTATTTTAGGGTACCGGGGATTGAACTCAAGGGCACTCTGCCACTGAGCCACATCCCCAGCCCTATTTTGTATTTTATTTAGGAACAGGGTCTCACTGAGTTGCTTAGTGCCTTGCTTTTGCAGAGGCTGGCTTTGAACTTGTAATCCTCCTGCCTCAGCCTCTCAAGCTGCTGGGATTACAGGCATGCCCAGATCTTTGAGTGTTTCATTTAACACACTTTTTTTTTTTTTTTTTTTTAAGACCTTCTCTGTTCATACATCTGTCTCCAAGACAGGATTATTTGCTCCCCAAGGAGGGAAACTGACTCTTATTGAATATCTTCTGAATGCAAGAAGGAAGCAAAAAATGAATGGATAATTGATCAAAATGGATATCTGCCAAGAATCATTATATTGTAGCATATACAAATGAAACTTGAATGCACTTAAAAGTTTCAAAAGACATAACATTAGGTTGCCTAAGGGGAACCTGTGAATAGGTGGTAAGGAATACGAGGCTCCATTCAAATAGTTGCATGTTGAAGGGGGCAGCAGGGGGTGTCAGAGAGACAGGGGATAGGATTATCTTCACACAGGCAGTTCTGAGAGTCACCTTGCCCTGAGGCAAGTGGAAGTTGGTCTCGGGGAGGGCATCATGAGCAGCTGATGCCAGGCTCTGATCCCACGGTGGGGCTGAGGTCCACACAAGCTCTGTGCACAGGGGCTGGCCTGGGGCAGGCGTTTCTCATAATTAGGGGTGAACATGGATCTTTGCTCTGGACTGAGTGAAAATCACCTATTTAGCTGTAGAAATTTCATGAAGGTGTCCTAAGAGCATGTCCAGAAGGGACTCTTGTCCAGGCCAGCATAGGTTCATCCTCCTTTGTGCCACAGAGAATCATTATACCCTGCACTGAGACTGTCCCTTCCTGACCTTCTAGAGAGTTGGGTTTCTGAGACACACCACTCTGTTGTCAAGCTCTCCATCACCAGAAGGTTAACAGTCAGGTCTCTTTTGCCCTAGTCAGTGGGATGGTCTCCTGCCCCTGCATCTGTTTCTCTGCCATTAGCCTCTGAGCTCCTTGAGGCTGGGGTCCAGAAACTTAGGAGCATGAGCCCTGGAACCTGTCTGCCCACGGTTGCTAATAGGGCCATGCTCTACTGCCTCTTTAACCATAGCTAAGTTGCTTATTTTCTGCATGCCTCAATTTCCTCTTGAGGAAGAAACGGAGGTATATTCACAGATGAGCACTCCATGGGTACACACATGTATGTGTTGCCTGTAGCATTGCTCAGGGAGCAGGCTTTCAAGTGGGCAATCAGGTGCACTAGGGGGAGCCCTGGAGATCAACACTTGGGAAAAGCATGGGAAGGGAAGGGAAGATGACTAGGCAGAGGAGGAGGTCAGTGACATTATGCATGACTGACCCTGCAGCGAACTCTGGTCATTTGAATGGCTTGGAGCTGGACTGAGATGACAGGTCTTTATACTTTGTCAACCATTCTCTGGATGTGACACGACATGACAATGGTTGAGGCAGCTCTGCACAGCTGAGGCCATTCTGGAAGAGACTGTTTTGCTGGAGGTCATCTGGTAGACTTCCAGAAGTGGGGGCAACGAGCCTTTCCTTGGAGGGGGCTTCTAGACAGCAAGTCATACTCTCCACCACTGTCTACCCCTTTGGCTTAGATCCACTTCTGTCTATGCATTCAAGAATCAGCTTGTCCAGCATTCTCATTGGGTTTTCTTCCTAAAGGAAACCTAGAAGAGGAAGATTAGTGAGATGGTCTTAGGTCCCAGTTGATTCCATTTGCCTTCTCCACTCTCCATTCTCGGTTTTCTGCAGTCTCAGTTGTACTTGTACTGATCTCAGTGGTTTGCTGGGTGCCATTACCCAGAACCTTATGTATGAAAGGGTAGAGGGTTTGAATTTCTTATCTCCACACTTTTTTAGGTCAGGGTTGCTGTATTTGTCCATTTGCTACCATGGGTAAATAAGTGCCAAGATGCACTCAAATAGATCACCTGACTGCACATTCCTCTATGCCCATATTATGTAAGAGCTGTCTGGTTGTCTCCTGAGGGTCAGGGTTAAACACCCTGCTCGAATGGTGACTGCTAGTCCCTTATCATCTGAGGTGCCCAGGTGTAAGCTGCCTGGTACTGTAAACCGGGATAAAAACTCTCGGGGGCAGAGTTAAGCTTTTACTACTTTTACTTCTACTTTCTTAGAGAGGGAAAGAAAGATTTTAGCTTAGAGAAAGATTTCTTCTTGTCTTCTTAGCTTAGAGTCTTAGAAAGAAAGATAAAGAAAGATAGAGCTTCTTAGAGAAAGATTTCTTCTTGTCTTCTTAGCTTAGAGTCTTAGAAAGAAAGATAAAGATAGAGCTTAGAGCTTAGCTTAGAGAAAGACTAGAGCTTCTTTCTTCTCTCTTCTGTCTTCTGTCTTCTTTCTTCTGTCTTCTTCAGGAGCCTCGGCCTAACTTTGACCAGTCATTTCTCTTCTGTTTTCTATCTGGTTTCTGTAACCGCTCTGCCTACGTTCTGGCCGCTTTGATTCTTCTGACCGACCGAGTGACTGCCCGACTGACTGAATTCTCCGTTCTCCTAACTCGGACCGCTTTCACCCGGTTATATACCTTTAGGTTTGCGGGTGCCTACAGGTGCGTCACATACATACCAGGTGGAACCCATGGCTTCCAGCTAGCTGCAATAGCCCTTCCTAATTAGGGCTCCTTCACCCAGGAGACAGCTGCTGCTTGTAATCAAATGAAACTCTTCTGATGGGAGTGTATCCCTCACTGGTAACCACAATCTTTAAAACTAAAGAGCTAGAGTTGTGTTGTGCAGGAAGCACAAATCTCCTAAAAAGTCACTGGAGATGGTAGTTAGTAGGACCACTCCTACCCTACCTCCTGGGTCTCTGGAGCCATAAATCTTTCATGTTGGGTGCATGACTTTGTGCCACAATCTTTTTAATTCACTGCATGTCACAGGATGGCTCCTCATCCTCATAAACTATTGCTTTTAAATTGGCACTTTGGTGGGGGGAAGGGGGTAGGGTGGGGAGCTTTGGCAGGCTGTTCCTTTCTATCAGGTTGGTAGCTTCAAGATGATCCAGTATATGATATAACCAGTGGATGCCATGGTCACAAACCCAGTACCATATCTTCTCCAGTATAAAATTAGTTCCCTGGTCTGATGAACTGTTATGTAGGAGTTCAAACCCTTCATGAGGCCTTGAATAATGGGGTGGATGAGGCCTTGTCAGTAAAAAGAGCAAAGATATTATTTCAGACAGAAGCAACTATAGAACTTCCAGGGTGAAGTGGGCCCCACTCATCGCCACATAGCTGGTTTGTGCCATCATGGCATGGTGCCATCTCTGGGTCTTGTGTTCTCTCGCTTGCTGCGGGTCAGGTTGCACATTTGACAGATGCAGTGTCCTTGATAAATGAAAGTTTAGGTGTAATTTTCCATCCCTGCTTACCTCACCTCTGTTGTTCCCTTGCCCATTGCACAATGCTTGGGTGACTCACAAGAGCTGGTGAGGTCAATGGACCGTCATGTTTTGTCTGTCTGTCTGTTTAGTGTCCCTTCCATGGTGTGAGCATTAAAATGATATGAAGATCCTTAGACCTCCTCCCACGTCTATCCATGTGCCTCTGTTTGAACCTCTTTATCTGTGATTTTTAATGGCTTTAAATAAACCTTTTTCAGGGATGGCGAAGCCAACTGATCAGAAGATGACTGACGTTGAAAATATAGTTCGGTACTCACGGTTCCTACAGGAGGGAAATGCCACATTATGCAGGACCACCTGGACAGTACCAGAGGTGACGAGAAGGTTGAAGGGGTGAGGGGAAGCCATGGGTGAGTCTTTTTATTTTTAAAAATATTTATTTGCTTTAGTTGTACACAATGGAATGCATTTATGTTTATGTGGTGCTGAGGATCGAACCCGGGCCGCGCACGTATGAGGCGAGCGTTCTACCGCTGAGCCACAACCCCAGCCCGGTGAGTCTTTATCATGGTTTTCTTTGGGAGAAATTATGAAGCAGTGTAAGCAGACTGAGTAGGTTTAAGATTGACTAATTTGAATGATTTTGATATAGGAATACTTGGTATACACCAAGGAATAGGGACTGTTCTGAATTGTCTGGTACCTGGTCCTTGAGTGATTAGGGTCCAGAGTGTGAGAATTGTTGAGAGCCCAATAAATGAGGTGGCTGGGGGCAAGAGTGTGAGCTTCGGATTGGTTAGTTTTCATTGAAATATTCCCACTGGAAAATAGTTTTTTAACTCTTAGGAATTGGGTAGCCCTGGAGGGAAAAGTCTCTCCTGGGTCAGCAATGCTCAAGATGTCAAAGCATCCTAGAATACAGAAAAGCAAAACAAAACAAAGCAATACACACACACACACAAAAAAAAAAAAAAAAAAAAAAAAAAAAACCCACAAAAACAAAACAAAACAACCCACTAATTTCTCCTTACTGCCCAAAAAGTTCATGTAACCTTGAACTACATTTTTGTTCACACAAAGTGGGTAAACAGGCGTACTGCCTAGACTCTGTCCTTTGGGAGGATTTTCTCTCACTTCTGTCTTTCAGAGGTATTCCTGGGTGTGGGGCTATGGAGCAGCTGCTGTCCATTGTGTCACTGTTCACCCACATATTGAGTTCACCCATCTGTGAGCCAAGCCTGGTCTTTCTCCTCACCTGCCAGAAGGCCATAAGAGATCCACAAAGTCATAGGGTGAGCTCAGGGAGTGTTGTTGGTACCAATGGTGAGCACTCAAAGGTCAAGTCTACCTACTCATGCAACTTCCAGGTGTCCTCTGTGTGGTCTTAGATGAACCATGTCCGTCCCCCAGGAATGATTGTTGGGCCTCCTGCCATTGTGATGAGTGGGACTGATGGAACACAGCTGATGATGAGGCCAGTCACTTGGGGCCCCAGAGTCAGGCATTGCATTTTTATTAGAGCTCCATAGTTATACCTTGTGTTTCTCAAAGAGCACATTCTTTACTGCAGAAGGTATGACCTGGATCCCAAGCTCTAGGGATCTGCATTGTGGTTCTTCCTTTGGGCTTTGCCATAAGCTCCACGTAGCATCGTTTGCCATCACTGATACCTTCTTATACCACAGGGTGGTTCAGATCATAGGACCCACGCAACGGGACCACTTGCATCACAGGTTGGACCTGCTACAGAGCATTTTTTCTCTTTTGGGTTCAATTTAAAGTTAGGAATTGTTTTCCTATTTCCAGGTAATATTGGTAAGAGCTATACTTACATATGTGGCAAATGCTGACTCTAGAGTCTCGATCCAGAACCAGGTGTTATGCTTCAATCTTCATCATGAGAGGAGACAACTTATCTTTTTCCGTGGAAGGGATGTCCTGCTATGCTCTTTAACATGGAACTAAAAATGTCACTGATAGACTGCGTCCTCAATCTTTGAAGCAGTATTTTCTCACCTCCTGGAATGCATATGTCTTACCAAAGGCCTCTGTTTTGGTCAGTTGGGGCTGTTAAAACACATGTACCATAGACTGGGTTTGAGCTTCAAACAACAGAAAAGTACTTCATTCAGTTACGGACACATGGAAGTCAAAGATTACAATGATGACTGATTTGGTTTTTGGTAAGCTCCTTCTTCCTGGTTTGCAGATGGATGCATTCTTACCGTGTCCTCATATAGGACAGAGAGAGGGGAAGAAATGAGGGAGGGAAGGAGGAGGAGAACACGGACCATGGGAGAAAGCTCTAGTGTCTTTTCCTACGTGCACCATCATGAAATCTCTCTCCTCGTGACCTCATCTGAACCTAATACTATCCCAGTGGTTACCTCCTAACCCTATGCAATTAGGGGTTAGGGTTTCAGCCTATGAATTTTGGAAGGCCACAACTAAACAATCTGTAATAACCTCCAAGTTGCTAGCCTCTCCTTGCTTATTAGGTCTGATTAGCTGATGTCATTAATACAAGGAGATCAGTGGGATGTTCTGTGAGATGTCCTGATGTTTCCAATCACTTTGACGATATTATGACAGAGGGAGAAAATGTTAAACATAGCTCTTGGGGAAACCTGTCAATCAATACTGTTGTTCATCCTCGAACTGTCTCTGATCAGAAACAGAAAATCTTTCTGATGATAAGGAAAAAAATACATTCACTAAACCAAAGGCTACTTATTATGTTCTTGAGGATGGCTGTATTAATCTGCTCTAGTGAAGATACTATAGCCGGTAAGGAAATTGCAATGAGGCAACTTCTTGGTTGAGTTTAAGAAGTCCACTGTCACATTTTAGGGTCCATCTGGTGTTTTCGAGGATTAGAGCAGTGAATTAAATGGAGATGTGATGGAAACTGTCACTCTTGCATATTTTAGATATTTGAAAGGAGCACCAATTTTAGTCATCTCCCTAGAAAACTATTCTTTGGCTTATGTTTGAGCTTGAGTTTTTGAGGGGGGTTTCCAATCAAGGGATCCAATTTCCCAGTACATCTCCACTGACATCCACTTGAGGACTGGAAAAGTTACATCAGAGTGTGAATCTAATGGAGTCTCTGGGAGGCAGACTTTGTCCAGGACTCCACTGATTGATTACCTGGCTCCTCTAAAAGGGGGCTGTGATAACTCTGAGTCTTTGAGCAACAGTGTCAGTTCAAACTCTGTGGCCAATATCCTTCAACATGTTTGGAACTTCACAGCAATCTTCTCTGGGAAAAAACCTGGAGAATATTACAGGGTACATTTGTCACGACCAGTGTCTTCATCTTCATTCAACAGGTTCCAGGTCTCAAAAGGAGACAAAGAATCATGGCTCTTTGTTAGGGCAATGGCCCTTAGTCTCCTGTTCATTCATCTTTGGTTCTTTTTCTCTTGATATTACAGATTGAGTCATACCTTGCAAGTCACTCTTCTATTTTTCCCCCATGGACACTGGTCTATTACTGATCTCTGTAACTGCATATTAGAACCCAAGCTACTCTATGACTTTGATACTTCCCACAACAATACACCCTCTTGGTTTCTGACAATACAGTGCCACATGGTGCTTCTTTCTCTATTGTTACAATGTTTTGTATTCCCCATTGCTACAAGTATGTATTAACTATTCATTGAGAAATATCTAATAAGAACAAATTAGAGGAGAAAAACATTCATTCTGGCTCCTGGTGTCCACAGTCAACTGACTCCACTAGAGAAACTAGAGAAAATCCTGGTGGAAGGGCATGGTAGAAGAAAGCTGAGAAAGAGCAAAGGGCCAGGGACAGATATAGTCCCCAGGGCCACACCCCCAGTGATGTGCTTTCTTCAGCTATGCCCCACTCGACTATAATTACCCAGTAGTCCATTCAAATTATTAATCCATTAAATAGATTAATCCATGAATGAGGTTAAAGCTCTCATGATCCAATCATTTCCTAAAAGTTCCACCTCTGATTCTTGCTGCATTGGGGACCATGTTGGCATAATTGCAGCCATCTTTCTTTCCCCTACCCCCACTTTATGAATACTGTTCTTATTCCTAAGAAATAGAAACAACCCCGAGATAAAACCTACTGGTCTGGAGATGTGCCGGTCTCTCCCTGTTCTCTCATTGAGAGATAGGAGACAAATTACTGGCCCCTGAGATGGGGATGTACTGGTTTTCCTGTTCCCTCCTTGAGAAGATAAAAGGACATGCCAGTTTCCCTGTTCCTCATGCTGAGAGATAGGAAAACTGCCTGTCTTTGTTCCCAAGTAACAAACTTGCCTTCCACAAGATCAGAGGATGCTTACTATGTCAGTCAGGACTAACCCCGCCCCCCACCCCCAATGCTCGGCCATGATTCTAGCCTATAAAAAATAACATTCAAGGGGGGAGATGCTGCTGCTCTCCCTCTCTCTGCACAGAGCAGCCTGTCAGATTTCTGACAAATAAATCCGCTTCTTAGCCCAACTATGTGTGTGATTAGTCCTGCACCGGTTTTCTTTCAGACCATGCTTTCAAAACATGAACTTTTTGGGGACACTCCAGATCCAAACCATAACAAAAAGAGCCCTGCTATTTTAACAGCCTCCTCTACCTCTGTCTTTGGTCTGCAAAGGAGAGTTAGCATGAACTTCATTGTGACCTTAGTGCCCTTCTCACCTGTGGGTTTCATAGACCTTAGTGAATGGCACACTTTCTAAGAGTTTCTAAGGAGTTTAATTTGTGTTTTCAGGCTTATGAAGTTCCTGATAGTTAGATTTACTTTAGTGTGGGATTTGCTTCTTCTATGCTCCTACAAGCTACCTTAGTAGCACATTTCTCCATCTTCTGGGGTTCTGGTCAGGGCATGAAGTCCTGTATTCTGGAAGAGTACACCCACATGATAACATTTGTCTGATTCAACCTCTTGATTTGGTATTCTCAATCAAGTCCTGTGAGTGCTCCAAGGTATGATCTTTCCCTTCTCTTATCAGAACTGGAATGACCCAGCTGGGTTTTGTTATGAATCAATCTTAGTGTCAAAACAGGAGAAATACAGACAAATGTTGAGGGGCGTTTACCTCCTGATCTGGATGAGGCCTCTGCATTGCATACAAGGGGGTTACCTTTTTATAGGGAAGGGTGGTCCACATCTGCAGATTCAGAGGGCTCTGGAGATTTGAGGTTCTTGAAGATATTAACTCACACATGCCTATTCCTCCCAGGCTCAGGATTCCACTTTTTCCCACCATGCGCTTTGGCCTTGGCATAGCAGACCTGCCTAGCTTGAGGATTGGGAGACTATCCTTTAAAGCTCAGCTTCTCTGATGATTCCATTCCAGGCCTAGTCCTCATTTGTTTACCCTCTTGCTATAGGAAATGAGGTCTTGATATCACAGTGGCCCACTAGTGCCACAGTAACTTTCCCTTAATGATTAACTGCTCTTATCTTTTTTCCAGATAACAATCCAGTATGGCTGGATTCCCTTATAGTTTTATTTCCTTCATATTTGCTAACTACTTGATAAATCTCATGAATGAATGTATGCGTTGTATAGGTACACCATTCTTGTTTAGCATCTATAAGAGACAGACTAACACCAGGTGATGAGGTCCTTTTTGCTAGTGGAGTGGTGATTAAATGGTCCAGCTTCAATACCCCACCTCAGCACTTGCTTTTTCCTTGGACTGTTCCTGTTTCCAGTGGTCATAGGTTTGGTAGTCTGGGAAGCAGATACTGAGATGGAGTTAAGCATGCATGTGTCCATGTGTGCTGCTATAACAACCAAGAGGCTGACAAATTTGGTGTCTGGTGAGGGTTATGTCCCTGGCTCATAGAGGGCCATCTTCTTACTGCAACTTTACAGTGTGGAAGAGATGAGGAAACTCTTGGGGACCTCTTTTGTGAGTACATTAATTGCCTCCAAAAACCCTACTTCCTTATACAATCATATTGGGGATTAAGTTTCAATATTGCGGGGACACATGCATTCAATCTATAACATTTAACCCATGGGTTCCCAAAATTTGTGTCCTTCTTGGTTGCAAAATGCATTCATAATGTTCCAACAGCCCTAAGAATCTTAACTTGTTCTAGCATCAACTTTAAAATCCAAGTCCAAAGTCTCATCTAAATATCATCTAAATCAGATATGGATAAGACTGAGAATATGATTCATCCTGAGGCACATTGCTCTCCAGAACCTGTGAAACCAACATGATATGTGTTTTCAAAATATAGTTGTGGGACAGGCATAGGATAGACATTTTCATTCCAAAAGAAAAAAAAAAAAAAAAAAAAAACAGGAAGGAAGGAAGGAGTAACCAGTACCAAATGAGTCTAAAACCCATCATGGATGGCAAACATTAAACGTTGCGAATAATATTTTTTCACTTGATGCTCTGCCTATTGGACCACCTGGGATAGTGGTTCCATCTCTGTAACTCTTCTGGATTGGAATCATGCACCCAGGTGAAAATCATGCCTCAGTGGCTCTACTGGTTAAAGTTGTGGTTATCCCTACTGCCATGGCTAAGCCGGGCACTGCTCTATTGAGGGTTCTTAATGATGCTCCTGACCTGGAAGTTACCAAAGTTTTCCATCCATGCTTTCCAGAGCAGTAGCCACTGTGACCAGTGCTGCACTGGGGCCCTCTGGAGCTGCACCTGGGCAGCTAGAGAATGGGGCAGTAGAGTGCAAAGAGCCAGAGCCCAAGAGGTGAGGTGCCTATGGCAGCACCCAAGGTCTCACTGGTTCCAGCTGGCCCTCCCTTTGAAACCATTTTGCTTCTGAGGCTGTTTTATTTTGGTTTTGTAATTGGAGGAGTAGCCCTGAAGATTTCTTTTTTCTTTCGGCTGCTAGGGATGAACCCAGGGCCTCTTGCATGGTACACAAGTACTGCTCTATTGCTCTTCTTCTGAGCCATATCCTCAGACTAGCCCTGAAGATTTCTGAATTGCCCTCAGGAAGAATGCTTTCATTGTGCAGAACAATAGCTCCTGGGCTCCATTGAGATGATTGGCCAATCTCCTTATCAAAAGCTTGCTTGTCCACAACCTTGGCTTTCTCTCAAGAACAGTTTTTCCTCGTTCCTTTCAACTTAGATAGACTGGGATTTTTTTTTTAAATCTTTAAGTTCTGCTTCCTTTTTGAGTAGCAATTCCATTTTTAAAGTCATTTCTCTCTTTTCATAATTTACTGGAAACAGCCAGGAGGAGCCAAGCTGTGCCTTCTACACTTTGCTTAGAAATAGCTTCCGCTAAATATCAATTTATCATTCACAAGTTCCACTTTCCACAAAACGATAGAAGATGAACACAATTCAGTGAAGTTCTTTGCCACACGATCATAAGTATGGCCTTTCCTCCAGTTTTCAATAACATGTTCCTCATTTCCATCTGAGATCTTGTTAAAATATTCTTGACCGGCTACTTTTCTTCCAATTCCATGTTCAGGATTATTTAGGTATTCTCTAAGTTGATTGAGGCTTTCTCTAGATAGCTAGCTCCCTTTTTTCTTTCTGAGACTTCACCAGAATCACCCACGATGATCCACTCATCATGATGGAGATCTTTTCTATCACACACCTCAAATTCCTTAGAGCCTCTGCTTGCGAGTCTCAAATCTGCTTTCACATTCTTATTTACAGTCATATGCCTCATAAAAAAGTTTCAATAATGATGGACAGCATATGTGATAGTGATCCCACTGCACTGTGTTGCCCAGCAACGGCATAGCCATCTCAGTTCACGTAAGTGCACTTTATGATGTTTGCTCAGCTATGAAGTCACCTATGATGCATTTCTTAGAACATGCCCATCATTATGACACATGACTATGTTTGTTACAGCAGCAACACACAAAGTCCAAGATTAAGGTCCTGGCAGTTTGCCTGTCTGATGAGGGTTTGCTTCCTGTTTCATAGATGGTGGTCTTTTTTGTTGTTTTCTAACATGGTGGAAAAAGGAAGCCAGCTCTTACAGGACTCTTATGAGGATGTTAATCCCATTTATGAAGGCTTCACCAGTATGACCACATTGTGTCCTAATGACCTCCCAAAGATTCCACCTCCTAATACTATCACATAAAGTATGTGCATGTGTGTGGTGGGGACAGGGGTGGGTGGGAGTGCACAAATTTCAGCAGTGTTTCAACATAAATTTTTAGGGGACACAAGCATTTAGTCTAAAATAGTATGTCTCATGTTTATGCAGGTGTGCACTTGGGCTTAATACCTGTGGGAAGGAAGGAGAGGAAACTCCTTCAGCAGTGGGGTGATCAAACTGCAATGCTCAGTGACAGCTGTTGGGGAGCTCTGAAGCAGACAGACTCCTTAGGAGTCGAACTGAGATGGCTAAACTTTTTACCCCAAGGTCATGTCATTGAATGTCAGGTGCGAGGAAAGGGCATGACCTTGGGTGAAGCGACTTTCTGCAGCTGAGGTAATTCCAGAAGGGCTGATGGATGAAGGCTGTCTGTAGCAGCAACGGGACTTCACTGAAGAGAAATCTGGGCCACACAGCACAGTGTCCCCCAAAGTGTCCCTCACAATACATGTCATGATTGCTATTATTGGCATTATTGTTTCTCTCTCCCATCTGCTAAATGGGCAAAAATGTTTCTAGAACATCCTTTATAGAAAATGGCTCTATGATGAGCATCCGTTGGAGCCACAGAATTCAAGAGCCACCGGATCAAGTGGTTCTGGGTCTTTTGCCTGGCTTGTCCCTTCTCAGCAGGGTAGCCATGGATGCAAGCTGCATCTGGGCTGAGGGTGTGTCAGAAGATGGTCTGTTGGGATAGGGTGATTTGGAGAAAGATACATTGAAGCAGGCATGCCAAGGCACCTGTGTTTGGCCCGCAGAATAAACCAGAAACATTCTGTTCCCTAGAAACAAAAGTTGACCATTCCGCAGTAGAAGGCAGTCAAGAAGCAGATCCCATTGAGATAGGACTCCAACATTTAAATAACCTGTTAAATGGCTCTTCCTGTCAATAATCTGATTTGCACTCAGGCAAGACAAGTTGGATGCTTTTGAATGGCCTCAGATATGTCAATATGTAACAAGAAGATAAGGAAGAGAATTAGGTTCGGCACCCTGGCTTTTGCTTTGCATCTTTCATTTTCTTGGCTAGATTGCTAAATAGTTTTATATGGAACCCGAAATTGCTGCCTAATGCTAATTTGCGAATGATACAATCAGTGCTGAGGTAAATGATATAGAGAATTGATATGGGAATAAATTGGGCTGTGTCCCTTTAAATAACTATATCGACAAAAGTTTGGCACAAAAGACAGGGGCCTTAGTGAAGCAAGATGCTACTCTTGAGAGCAGGGGCTTGGATTTCAGGAGACAGGAATCTAGACTCACAGGCAGGCTCACATCCTGGCTCCTCCATCTGCCAGCCATGCCCTTCATCAGAGACTTTACTTTTCCCAGTGTTTGTTTCTATAAGATGACTAATAAATATCACAGTGCTATTATGAGGATACCATGACACAGTGCATTCAAAACGCTTTGCAAAGTACTTGGCAACCAATAATATTACCTGTTATTATTTATTATGATTATTCCTCTCCCACTTGAAATGCAGAATGTGGACCTCCAGGGAAGGAGGGGCTGGGCACAGTCATGGCGGGTAAGTCGCATCTATGTTTCTGTCTTGTTGCTTGGAAACCCAGTTCTACTAGGCCCTGTGGAGTTTTGAAGATGCCCAGGAAACGCCACGCATCAGGGTGCACCCCTTGAGGCAGGAGGGTGGTTACAATCTCAGAAAACCCTGTAAAGATCTCTGAAGTTTTAGGGCAGGCTCACCTTCCTATTGAACTTTCCTTAAGCCCATGGGGCTGCTCCCTGTCTCCCAAATATACCCCTACCATTTCTGGGGTTTTCTTGAATGCAGGCACCCTCTGATCCAGCTCTATGTCCTAGATCTTACACAGCATAGCAATGTGTGGGGTCATTTTCCATCTTGGTGCTCTAAAGATGGAAAGCCCTACACTGGGCTTAGCAGTAGAAGAACCTTCTATCCTGTTATCCTCTAAAACAGTTGAGGCATAGTGTTCTAGTTTTACATTGTCATCATTTGGCTACTTTGTTTTCTGATGGTTCTGTGAATTCCTGGAGGGTGGACTTCATATCTTATCCATCTTTTCGTGACTAGCATGATGCCTAGGATGGGGCAAGGATTCAGGAAACATGTACTGTATTTTCTATGGCTGGCAAGAAAATCCCAGTTTGATGTATAGCATCCATTGGGCTGCCACATTCGGTCACGAGAGGAAATTAGGGCTAATGGAGTCTCCCATTGCCCCATTGCTGCCTTTTTCTGTGCAGTTGATTGGGGGCCTCAAGGCTGCCAGGTGGGTTGGTGATTAATAAATATCGGTGTTTTCTGGATCCTGAGGTGAAGGAGGTATTTTAAATAGAGATGGATTCGACAAGGTCTCTAGTAGGCATGTGACAGTTTGCAGAGACAATCCCAGCCTTAATCTAACCTTAATACTCCTACTACCATCACTCCTGGAAGAACTGTCTTCTCTAAGGCACTCTTGAGTTTTGGGGTTTCTACTGGTTTGGGGTAATTATTTCAGGAGCAGAAGGCACCTTTGACTTGGACAGAGTGCTGCATATCCTTTATTGTTGTTACTGTTGAGGAACAACAGTTCTTTTAAGCACCCGACAATGTGTCAATCCTAAGTTTCCTTTTGGATGTGGAAAAGGTATGACATCATCAAGGTCCAAAGAGCTTAATGCGCATGCTGGCCAAAGCCAGCTGATTGAGGCCTGCTCAGCCTGGCCTGCCTCAGCCGTCCATCCCTGGTTCCAGCATCTGTATCCTGGCTGATCTGAGTCCAAGTCTGTGTATAACCCTTGCTTTTCTTAATCTACTCACTCCTGCTCGACTGTTCCTACTTCTTAGCACCCTCCTCCTTCAGGTATTAACAACGACAACAGCTGATGGAGGGAGGCTCTTGAGGTATCCCAGTCCTTAAATATGGAGGGTCTTGGTAACAGCATATATTAAGTACTCTATGATACTTTGTGGTTCAACCTTTAGGTCATCTCTAGTTCATGTGTCATATAAAAAATTAGGTAGAACCAGTTACTAGTAGTCACTGGAACCGAAGGCCTTCTGATCCAGCAAATTAATTTCATCTATTCATCTTGAGTTGAACTGGATCCAAACGGTGGCCTGTCGTAGTCATTTTAACATGTTGAAATATTATTTCTGAAATAGTCATCCAACACAACCTGTCTGGAAATTTTCTGGAGAATAGATATTTTTGGAATCTTTTTGACAGTCAGGCCAGGCAATTGTGGTAGAGAATGAGTAATGAGTAGTCCGTTTGCCTCTTAGCCCCACTTCTTGTGTGAGCTTTGTTGAGTGCATTTTGAACGCCAGGCATGATTTTGCTTGTTCACAGATAAGCCCTGTGAACTCTAGACCTGTAAGGAGGCTCTGGGTGTTGATAGCTGTCCCAAGTGAGGAGACCCCCACTGCTCTATAGCAATGTCTACAGCAGAGCCCTCTCAACAGCCATACTGGGCAAAGTAATTCAGAATCAACCATATACCCAGGCATAGACTGGCGTACACACGTTTTCCAAAAGCAAAAGCACTTCCTTGACTCCATTTAACCTTATGAGTAAACTGTTGTTTTCCAAAATGGGCAAGACCGTGACTTTCTTTTTTTTTTTTTTTTTTTTTTTTTTTTGGTGGGGGTGAGTGTGTACTGGGAATTGAACCCAGAGGCACTTTACCACTGAGCTACATCCCCAGCGCTTTTTATTTTTTATTTTAAGTCAGGGTCTTGCTAAGTTGTGTAGGGCCTTGCTAAGTTGCTGAGGCTGGCCTCCAACTCGTGTTCTACCTATCCCAGCCTCCTGAGAGGCTGGGATTACAGGTGTGCACCTCCACACCCCGCTGATCACCATGGCTTTTGATTCAGTTATGAAGAAAGCTTCATGGCTTTTTAACAGCTTCCATGGGAGTGACCAGCATGGAAGAGAAATGACTTTCTCCAGAAAGAGGCAAAACCCTGGCCAGGGACCTTTTAGGCCTACGTGAGTACAATGATCCAGTCCTCAGTCATCTGCCCAGGTCACCCAGTAAAACCAGACAGGTCACCCAGTAAAAACAGGAAGGTGACAGCTAGTGTTGCCCACCACCCAATATTAATCCATTCATCTGCTTATGGAAGAATTGAGTGTGTTTCTGAAAGAGCTCTCAAAAAACCATGAGTGACGACCGTGGGGAGAGAGCAGAGTGGAGACTGGGCCCACACTGACTGATGGGTACTGCTCACCTCATAAAACGGCGAGGGGAACTATCAGGAGACAGATGCACATGCTGCCTCTAATCTCAAGAAAACTAGCCTCATAAGGAGGGGAGAAGGTCAGCAAGGTTTCCCAGGCCGAGACCCTGCGAGGTCTGATAAGAAAGGGAGCAATTTTAAAAATCAATGGAATATTTACTAGAGACCTGAGTATAGTCCTCCATCTATTGTAAAGGATGCTTCTCAGGTATCTATAAATAAAAGATGCTTGCCCTTCCATGTGGGGCTCCTAGAAACTGGGAAAAGGTATAAGGCAGGAAAAAAGCCCTCTCCCTATCAGAACCTTCTGTGATAGACGGCATCTCCTACTGACATTTTCATTAGCAGGAAATTTATGTTCCTATTTCTGTCTGTTGTAATGACCATTCATAGCCATAGTGCAGTGGTGGCTAATGGACAGGAATGGAAAAAAAAAAAAAAAACCTTAATTAATGCAGAAGTGAAGCATTTTCTTTCTACACTTTGAGAAGCCAAGTAATTCACAGCAGTTCTTGGCACTGGAGTGGAGGTAAAATAATTATGCACAATTTCTAGTGATTAAAAGATTGTAAAATAATTTTAGTTACATTTTAAAATTATTTATCTTGTAAATGAGAAAGAGTGAGGAAATAGGTCCTGAGCAAGTTCTGAGGTTCAGAGAGGACCCTGCAGAAACTTCCTTTTGGATTCCCGATTGCCCAGGGAATCTGGGCTCTGGGATTTGGGTCCAAGGTTGGGCTGGACCTCTTCCTAGCCCAGTTTCCTGCCCAGATGGGTCAGGGGTTTGTCACTCAATCCTGATGGTCATACCTCTTTAATGCTCCCTTTATTCTCCTTTTACATTAGCATTTTGCTTTTCATTTTTAAATAAAAGTCCCTGTTTGTTGCTGTTTTATTCAGTTCCTCGCATGTTATCCAGACCTGTCTGGAAGGGAAACTGGCCTAATCCCTTGTTCTTCTCTTTGAAGTGATGCTCTTAAGATCAGCATCTTTATAAACCTTTACTGGTGCCCCACAAGGGAGGCTTTTATTTATTTATTTGGCTTTTCTTTAAATGAAAATCTGAAGTTAGGCATCAGAGAGATCAGTAGGTTGCTGAAGATAACACAGCCAAAGTAGCCCACGGAACTGACATAGGTTTGTTGGCTTGATAGATGACTACCCACCACCCCCAAGGGAAGTTTCCGTATCCTGAGCAAAGCAACCTTGTTTCATTTTCCAGGCAGGAGCCAATGGGCTTAAAGCTCACTCTGTTCTCTGGACAGGATGTTTGTTTTCCCCAGGCAGGAGCCAATAGGCTTAAAGGTCGCCCTGTTCCATGGGCAAAGAGCCAATGGCATTGGGGTCGCTCTGGTGCACCCCCCACCAGAAATCCCTATATAGGGTCCCGATCAAGAGACTCTCAGACACAAAAGCTCGTCCCTGTGGAGAGGAGGAAGCCACCGCACCAGCCTTAGACCCGTGGCCTCCAACCCAACGGCAGCTGCCCAGCTGATAGCTCCAGCCTCCAGCCAGACAGCAGCTGCATTAACAGACAGCTCCAGAGATCCCAGCCAGTGTGACCAGGCACCCACCTTCCATTCAGAGCTTGCACACTCCCCTCTCCCTGACTCCTCTCTCCCACCAGAGCTTGCACACTCCCCTCTCCCCTGACTCCCCTCTCCCAGCACCTCTTCAACCTCCAACCAGCCACAAAGGCTGTTGAATAAATCTCTTGGCTACATGGCTGTCCCTGGTGTGATTTTTGCCCTTCATTGATGCTTTGCATGCCTTCTGAGGATGCACACTGTGATGTGCCTTTTGCAGATATTCCACCCCCTTCCTCATATTTGAGAGCAAATGTGAAGACTCAGAAGAGGAGAGCAACTTAGGATAAAGTACAAATGAACCAGGAAGAAAAACCCTTGGATGGGGTGTGCCTGGTCTCCCGGCTTCCAAAAAGGAGTCCTAGAACTGGCAGCACATGGCCTCTGTGCATTGTGGCTCAGCCTGACCACTGCTCTGGAGCATCCTGAAGAATGGACACACTCCAAGGATGCCCAGTGTCTAGCAACTCAGAGTGGAGGACAGCAGAGACCACCCTGCCCGGGAAGATCCTCCCTGCCTCACTCATTCATTAGGTGGTTTCTTAATGTGGAAGTATACCCTGTTGATTTGAGATCTTTCTTCTTTCCTAATGTAAACTTTTAAGTCCTATAAAATTTCCTTTAAGCACTGATTTTAAGTGCATCCTACATTTTTGATTTGGTGTCTTTCCATTTTGTTCCATTAAAAGTCATTTCCTATTTTTTTTTTTTTTTTAGATTTCTTTTGTGACCCATACAATTCTTAAAATATTTGGTGCAGTCTGAGGTTTACAGAGACACTGAACAGAAAGTACAGAGTTCCCATATGCACCCCCTTATTATTAACATCTTACATTGGTACGGTTCATTTGTTATAATTGATGAACCGATGTTGATATCTTATTATTAATTAAAGCCTACAATTTATATTAGGATTCTGTCTTTGTATTGTACAGTTCTGTGGGTTTTGCCAAGTGCATAATGTTATGTGTTAGGCTCTACCATTATAGTATCATGCAAAATGGATCCTCTGCTCTAAATAATCTCCAGTGTTCCCCCTATTCATCTTACACAGTACACCATGCCTGAGCTCTGAAAATCACTGATTTTTTTTTTTTTTTTTTTTTTTTTTTACTGTCTCTACAGTTTTACTCTCTCAAAATGTCACATAGTTGGCATCATACAGTATGTACACTTCCCAGCCTGGGTTCTTTCTCTGAGAAATATATTATTAAGCTTCCTCTATGTTCTTTCACCTTTTGATGATTCATTTATTTATATCACTGAATCATATTCCCTTGTGTGCATGTACTGCTATTTATTACTGAACTTAAAGAGATTTTGGTTCTCCTTCATTATAAACAAAGTTGCTGAAAGCATCATGTACAGTGTTTTTTTTTTTTTTTTTTTTTTTTTGTAGATGTATCTTCAACCCAATTGGCTGAATACATGCTTCCTGGGTTGTATGGGAAATTTGTATTAGTTGTGTAAGAAATTACCAAATTGTCTTCCAAAGTGGCTGTTCCACTTGGAATTCCCACCAGCAGCAAATGAGAGTTCTAGTTGCTTCATGTCCTCACTCACATCTGGTGATGTCAGTGCCCTGAATTTTAGCCATTCTAATAGTTATGTGGTGGTTTTACCTTATTGTTTTAATTTTTAATTCCATAATGATATGTAATACAGTGCATTTTTTATATGCTTATTGGTCATCTGTATCTCCTGTTTGGTCAGATGTCTATTCAGATCATTTGTTCATTTTCTGATTGGGTTATTTTATTTTCTTATTTTCATAATTCGGAAAATCTTTTGTGAATTTTTTTTGAGAGTAAGTTTATTGATATCTATATGTATGTATGTTGATGTATACGTGTATGTATGTTTACAAATATTTAATAGAAAAGGAATGAATATAAGCATTGATGCTACTTATTTAAGTCTTCATAAGAGCACATAGAAATTGTATCTTAAAATGGATCTTGGTTTGGGGCTGGGGTCGTGGCTCAGCGGCGGAGCGCTCACCTCGCACGTGTGCAGCCCGAGTTCGATCCTCAGCATCACGTAAACATAAAATGCATTGCATTGTGTACAACTAAAGTAAATAAATAAATATTTTAAAAAATGGATCTTGGTTTGTTCTCTGAATGACAAAGAGATGGACTAACACTGTTAATGTCAATGTAAACAAAAGAATGAATTAAATTGTTGAACGAAATTTCAAATGAATGAAAAATGCTGAATAGCTATCACAATCCAGAGAATGAATCTGATGTGTTTTCTCCTAATTCTAAAAAACAATGTAGAGGAAATATTTTTTTTTCCTACTTGTACAAAGAAAGAAACTGGGTTTTAGAGAGAATAAGCAAATTGTCGAAGATCAAACTTCGTCATTCTTGAAACTGATAATCAAAGTCTCAGTGCACATGTGAACCCAGTTTCCAAAGATTCTCTTCAGGAGATGTCTTGGCATTCCCTCTCCTCCCTCTGACAAACAGAAAAGGGGATACAGTGGCACTAAGAGTGAAAGGATATTTTGAGTCCCGATTCTGCAATGATTAACAACCAGTGGAATGTTTTTCTTTAATTGGATTTCAGAGTCAGTATATGTCAAACTGGGATTAGAAGATATGACTCACATATTTCTTAGGCATCTGAAAAATAAAACAAACTAACTGATATGGAGCTTTTGATAATGTAATGTGGTACTGAAATGGTTAATTTTGTGAGTCAACTTGGCTGGGCTTCAGTGCCCAAATACAGGGTCAAACTTTATTCTGGATATTCTTATTTTTTAATTTTTAAATTTGTTTTAATTAGTTATACATGGCAGTAGAATGCATTTATGCACTGTGATATATCATACATAGATGGGATATAATTTCTCATTTTTCTAAGTGTACGTGTTGCAGAATCATATTGGTCATATAGTCACACATAGACATACAGCAACAATGTCTATTTCATTCCACTATCTTTTTCATCCCCACATCCCCTCCCTCCCCTCCCTTACTTCCCCCTACCTAATCGAAGGTAACGCTATTTTTCACTAGTGCCCCCCACCTTATTGTGAATTAGCATCCACATATTATAGAAAACATTTGGCCTTTGGTTTTGTGGGATTGGCTTATTTTGCTTATCACGATATTCTCCAACTCCAACCATTTACTGGCAAATGACATAATTTCACCCTTCTTTAAAGTTGAGTAATGTTCCATTGAGTATATATATCACTTTTTCTTTATCCATTCATCTATTGAGGAACACCTAGGTTGGTTCCATAGTCTAGCTATAGTGAATTGAGCTGCTATAAACATTGGTGTGGCTGTGTCACTATAGTATGCTGATTTTAAGTCCCTTGGGTATAAAACCAAGGAGTGGGATAGCTGGGTCAAGTAGTGGTTCCATTCACAGTTTTCTGAGGAATCTCCATATTGCTTTCCATAGTGGTTGCACAAATTTGCAGTGCCACCAGCAATGTATGAGTGTACCTTTTCCCCCATATCCTCGCCAACATTTATCGTTGCCTGTATTCTTGATGATTGCCATTCTGACAGGAGTGAGATGAAATCTTAGAGTAGTTTTGATTTTCATTTTTCTAGCTATTGCTAGAGTGAACACTTTTTCCTATATTTGTTGGTCATTTGTGATAGATAGGTTTGGGCCAATGGGCTACCTCCCCCATGGAAATTTCCATAAAAAGCAACCTGGTTTCTGTAGCTGCCTGACGTACAGCCACAATGCCGTGGGAGAAAAACTCGGAGGCAGAATGAAGATGAAAGAAGGTTTTTTTATTCTTCGGCTTTAACTATCTCTCAAAACTCTAACACTGGCTCTTTCATCAATCTCTCTGACTCTTCTTCTGACTACTAACTCTTTACTTCTTTACTTTACTTTACTTTCAACTTAGAGAGAGAGAGAGAGAGCTTAGAGAGAGAAAGAGAGCTTCTTTCTTCTTCGGCAGCCTCGGCCTGACTCCGACCAGCCTTCTCTTCTGACCGAACTCATAACCGCTCTGGCTCTTATTTCTTCTTCGGACTACGTTCTGGCTGCTCTGACTCTTTTCTTCTTCTCTGACCCGAACTCTTCTTCCGACCTACTGAGCGACTGCACAGTCGACTGACTGAATCGAATCCTTCTGACCGCTTTCACCCGGTTATATACCTTTAGCTTTGCAGGTGCGTCACGTGCATTTACAGGTGCGTCACGTGCATACTTATTATCAGGTGGAACTTATGGCTTCCAGCTAACTGCAATAGCCATCTCCCTAACTGGGGATCCTTCAGGTTTCATTTTCCCTGGGCAGAAGCCAATCAGCTTAAAGGTCGCCCTGTTCCCTGGGCAAAGAGTCAATAGCGTTAAAGGTCACTCTGGTATGCACCCCCCAGAAATTCCTACTTAAAGTTCCTGACTCTTCGGAGCTGGGACACAACAGCTCATCCCTGCTGAGAGGAGGCATCCACTATGACAGCTCCAGATCCACCATTTCCAGCCCGATGGCAGCTGCCCCATCCTAAAGCCCCAGAGACCACAGCTGGCATAACCAGGCACCCACCCTCCATCCAGAGGTTGCACACTCCCCTCTCCCTGACTCCTCTCTCCTTGTACTTCTTCTACCTCCAACCAGGCATAAAGGTTGGTGAATAAATCTCTTGGCTGCATGGTTGTCTCAGGTGTGTTTTTGCCCTTCAATTTGTATTTCTTCTTCTGTGAAGTGTCTATTCAGTTCTTTAGCCCATTTATTAATTGGATTATTTGGTTTTTTGGTATTAATTTTTTTGAGTTCTTTATATATCCTAGAGATTAATGCTTTATCAGAGGTGCATGTAGTAAAGATTTTCTCCCAATCTGTATGCTTTCTCCTCACATTATTAATTGTTTCCTTTGCTGAAAAGAAGCTTTTTAATTTGAATCCATCCCATCTATTCATTCTTGATTTTATTTCTTGTGCTTTAGGAGTCTTACTAAGGAAGTCAGATCCTAGGCCAACGTGGTGCAGATTTGGGCCTATTTTTTCTTCTATTAGGTGCAGGGTCTCTGTTCTTGTGCCTAAGTCTTTGATCCACTTTGGGTTGATTTTTGTGCAGGGTGAGAGATAGAGGTTTAATTTCATTTTGCTACACATGGATTTCTAGTTTTGCAAGCACCATTTGTTGAATAGGCTATCTTTTCTCCAGTGAATGTTTTTGACACCCTTGTCTAGTATGAGATAACCATAATTATGTGGATTTGTCTCTGTGTCCTCTATTCTGTACCATTGGTCTACAAGTCTATTTTGGTGCCAATATCATGCCATTTTTGTTACTATAGCTCAGTAGTATAGTTTAAGGTCAGGTATTGTGAGGCCTCCTGTTTCACTTTTCTTGCTAAGGATTGCATTAGCTATTCTGGGTTTCTTATTTTTCCAAATAAATATCATGATTACTTTTTCTATTTCTATGAAGAATGTCATTGGAATTTTAATAGAAATTGCATTAAATCTGTATAGCACTTTTGGTAGTATGGCCATTTTGACAATAGTAATTCGGCCTATCCAGGAGCATGTGAGATCTTTCCATCTTCTGAGGTTTTCTTCAATTTCTTTCTTTAGTGTTCTGTAGTTTTCATTGTAGAGGTCTTTCACCTCTTTTGTTAGACTGATTCCCAGGTATTTTTCTTTTTTTTTAAGCTATTGTGAATGGAATAGTTTTCCTAATTTCTCTTTCAGTGGATTTATCATTGATGTATAGGAATGCGTTTGATTTATGTATGTTGATTTTATATCCTGCTACTTTGCTGAATTCATTTATTACTTCTAGAAGTTTTCTGTATCTTCTAGATATAAAATCATGTCATCAGCAAATAGTGATAGTTTGAGTTCTTCTTTACCTATTTGTATCCCTTTAATTTCTTTCTTTTTTCTAATTGCTCTGGCTAGAGTTTCAAGGACAGTGTTGAATAGAAGTGGTGAAAGAGGACATCCTTGTCTCCTTGCAGTCTTTAGAGGGAATGCTTTCAATTTTTCTCCATTTAGAATGATGCTGGCCTTGGGTTTATCATATATACCTTTTACAATGTTAAGGTATGTTCCTACTTCCCTAGTTTTTCTAGTGTTTTGAAAATAAAGGTGTGCTGTATTTTGTCAAATGCTTTTTCTGTATCTATTGAGATGATCATATGATTCTTGTTTTTAAGTCTATTAATATGATGAATTACGTTTATTGATTTCCATATGTCGAAACAACTCTGCATCCCTGGGATGAATCCCACTTGATCATGGTACACTATCTTTTTAATATGTTTTTGTATGTGATTTCCCAGAATTTTATTGAGAAATTTTGCATCTATGTTGATCAGGGATAATGGTCTGAAGTTTTCTTTCCTTGATGTGTCTTTGTCTGATTTTGGTATCAGGGTGATATTAGCTTCATAGAATGAGTTTGGAAGGGTTCCCTTCTTTTGTATTTCATGGAATACTTTGAGGAGTATTGGTGTTAATTCTTCTTTGAAAGTCTTGTAGAACTCGCCTGAAAATCCATCTGGTGCTGGGATTTTCTTGGTTGGTAGGCTTTTTATGGTGTTTTCTATTTCATTACTTGAAATTAATCTGTTTAAATCATGTATAACCTCCCCATTCAGTTTTGGTAGGTCATATATCTCTAGAAATTTATTGATGTCTTTGATATTTTCTATTTTATTAGAGTATAAATTTTCAAAATAGTTTCTAATTGTCTTCTGTATTTCAAATGTGTCTGTTGTGATGGCTCCTTCTTCATCTTGTATTTTATTAATTTGAGTTTTCTCTCTTTTTCTCTTCCTTAGCATGGCCAGGGGTTTATTAATTTTATTTATTTTTTTCAAGGAACCAACTTTTTGTTTTATTAATTTTTTCAATTGTTTCTTTTGCTTCGATTTCATTTATTTCAGCTCTGACTTTAATTATTTCCTGTCTTCTATTGCTTTTGGTGTTGGTTTGTTATTCTTTTTCTAGGGCTTTGAGTTGTAGTGTTAGGTCATTTATTTGTTGACTTTTAATTCTTTTAATAAATGCACTCAATGTAATAAACTTTCCTCTTAGTACTGCCTTCATAGTGTCCCAATGATTTTGATATGGTGTTTCAGTGTTCTTGTTTACTTCTAAGAATTTTTTAAATTTCATCCTTGGTTTCTTCTACTATCCATTCATCATTCAATTGTGTATTATTTAGTCTCCATTTGTTACAGTAGCTTCTATTTTATCTTATCATTGATTTCTCATTTCTTTCCATTGTGGTCTGAGAGAATGCAGTGTATTATCTCTGCTTTTTTGTATTTACTAAGAGTTGCTTTGTGGCATAAGATATGGTCTATTTTAGAGAAGGAGCCATGTGCTGCTGAGAAGAAAGTATATTTGCTCGTTGATGGATGGAATATTCTATATATGTCTGTTAAGTCTAAATTGTTGATTGTATTATTTAATTCTATAGTTTCTTTATTTACTTTTTGTTTGAAAGATCTGTCCAATAGTGACAGAGGTGTGTTAAAGTCACCCAGTATTATTGTATTGTCATCTATTTGACTCTTGAAGTTGAGAAAGGTGTGTTTGATGTACATAGATATTCCATTGTTTGGGGCATAAATATTTATAATTGTTATATCCTGCTTATATATACTTCCCTTAAGAAGTATGAAATGTCCTTCTTTGTCTCTTCTGATTAACTTTGATTTGAAGTCTACTTTATCTGAAATGAGAATGGAAACTCCTGCTTGTTTACACAATCCATATGAGAGATAATTGTTTCCCCATCCTTTCACCTTCAGCCTGTGGATGTCTTTGCCTGTAAGGTTAGTCTTTTGAAGACAGCATATTGTTGGGTCTTGATTTTTAATCCAGTCTGCCAGTCAATGTCTTTTGATTGATGAGTTCAGGCCATTAACATTCAAGGTTATTATTGAGATATATTTGTATTCTCTGTCATTTTGATTTATTTCTGGTTTTTTATTTGTCTTAGTTTCTCATTTAGTTGAATGTCCCTTTAGTGTAGGTCCTCCCTTTTCTGGTTTTCACTTTTTTTTTCCACTTCATCCTCCTGGAATATTCTGTTGAGAATGCTCTGTAGTGTAGGCTTTTAGTTGTGAATTCTTTTAATTTTTTTTTTTTATCATGGAATGTTTTAATTTCATCTTCAAATCTGAAACTTAATTTTGCTGGACATAAAATTCTTGGTTGGCATCTGTTTTCTTTTAGAGCTTGAAATATATTATTCCAGGACCTCCTAGCTTTGAGGGTCCGGGTTGAGAAATCAGTTGAGATCCAAATTGGTTTCCCCCATACGTAATTTGATTTTTTTCTTTCACAGCCTTTAAGATTTTATCTTTATTCTGTGTGTTGGTCATTCTCATTATAATGTGTCTTGGTATGGGTCTGCTGTAATTTTGTACTCTTTGGGTCCTGTAAGCCTCTTGTATTTGATTTTCCATTACATTCTTTAGGTTTGGGAAATTTTCTGCTATTATATCATTGAAAATATTGTACATTCCTTTGGTTTGTATCTCTGCTCCTTCATCTATTCTGATAACTCTTAAATTTGGTCTTTACATGTTATCCAATAATTCTTGGATGTTCTCTTCATGGCTTTTTACCATCTTCTCCACATGTTCAACTCTACTTTCAAGATGATATAGTTTGTCTTCATTGTCTGAGGTTCTGTCTTCCAAGTGGTCTAGTCTGTTGGTGATGCTTTCTATTGAATTTATAATTTGGTTTACTGATTCCTTCATTCCAAAGATCTATGCTTATTTTTTCCCTCATGATCTCTAACTGTTTATTGAAGTGGTCTTTCACTTCCTGTATTTTTTCTTTGATTTCCCTCCTTATGATATCCTTTACTTCACATATCAATTTAACTGTATACAATCTAATCTCCTTCTTGGACATTTCTTCCACTGTGTTATTAGTAGTTTCTGTTGTTGAAGCATCTTGGTATGTTTGGGCCACTTTATTCCCCTGGGTTTTTTTTTTTTTTTTTTCATGCTGTTAGTGTTTTTTTCCATCTAAAATTATGGATCTAAGGCAGGATAAATTCTACCCTGTAGACCTATAGTGTCCCTGAAGGTTTCCAGCACTTCGCCTTTACACAATATATAATCTTAAACCTAATAGCTTTCACTAAGGCATCTACTGCTTTTTCGCATTAACCCAAAGTGATGAGTTCAATAACTATCTATTGTACAAACAGAATATTTGTTAAAACTACTTACAATTTCAAATGGTGGATGAGAGTAAAGAAGTAGTGTAGTATGCAATATTCATGAGGAAGGAAGAGAGAAGCTAGAAGTAGAAATCCATAGGAAGAGTGGAAAAGGAGCCGAAAGAGATCGGCTGTTGGTTGGAGAAAAGTTGGAAAGAAAATCCAAGAAAATAGATAAGAGAGAGGAAGTATACAAAGAAAGAGAAAAAAAATTAAGACATAAGAATCCAACAAAAATGCAAAACACCATTCATATATCATTGTCCTCCACATACTGATGCATTAAAAACATCCTGTTCTAAATATGGTAGAGATAAGTGAATCAAAATATAAAATGAAATAAATTTTGCTGGAAAGTTGAATTGTCTCTGTCAGTGATCAATGGTTTCTCAACCCTGTCTCTGATGTTTCTTGTGATCACCAAACCCAGATCAACCCTCACCAACCCAGCCTCTATCCCACCAATCTGCACTTCAGATACCTCAGTCTCAGCCACACTGCAGTCTCAAGATCTCAATGTTGCTCCTACTTGCAGAGAGAACACCAAGGATACCCTCATGCAAAGGAGTAACCCTGAAATGCAGCAGCAAGAAAAGGGCCATTAGCACTCTCAGCAGGAAGACCCCAGGTTCCTCTGAACCTGCAGGTTCCCCCACACTGGACCTTCAGGCCCCAGCTAGAGTCCCCAGACAGAGGCTTTTGTGGTGGTAAAACCTGCTAGCACCCAGGCACCAGGCCCTGGTTGGTGTCCCAAAATGGTTGCAGCCATGTGCAACCACACCCGGAGTCTCACCCTAAACAGTCCTCTAGGTGTGGTAGCAGAGGTAGTGGCAGTGGTTGTTGGCAGCAGGCATCAGGTCAGCAGTAGCGATGGTGGCGGCAGCAGCTGCAACTGCAACTGTGGGAGCTGTGATACTAGGTGATCTCTGGGGGTCAGCAGCAGTGTCAGCTTCAGTTGCATCCAGGGCAGAAGTTTCTTCTGTGGCAGCAGCACCCAGAAAGAAGACCTCCAGTGATCTCAGGCTGTCAGCAGCGGAATCAGAGGCAGCAGCAATGGTGGTAGCTGTGCAGGGGTCATTTGATTGACAGGAGACTTCCGGTTCCAGGGCAGCAACCTTGAAGGTAGCCTTGAAGTTTGTGTCTGAGGTAAGGAGGCCGTGCCCAGAAAAGAGACCTCCCGGCATGGCAGCGGCTTCTGCTTATATTTTGTAAATTTTTGAAATATGTCCTTTCTTAGATGTCTGTTTTACATTCCACCCCCTATTGTGGTTTGTCTTTTCAGTCTCTTAATGGTGTTTTTCAAAGAGAAATTTTCAGTTTTATTAAGTTCAATTTATCTCTTTATATTTTTCTTTCATGCATTGTTCATTTTCAAACTCAAGGTCTTCCTCCCTCTATGTTATCTTCTAGCACCTTTATAATTGTACATTTTACATATAGGTCTATGATACATTTTGAGTTAATTTTGTGAAAGGACTAAAGTTAGTGTTATGATTATTATTATTATTTTTTAATGTGGATAACCAGTTATTCTAGCAGCAAGTTGAAATGACTGTCTTTTCTTCATCTGATTGTCTTTCCTCCTCTGTAAGAGATTAGTAGCTATATTTGCATGGTCTATTTCTGGGTATACTGTTTTGTTACATTTATCTATTTGTTTCTTCTTTTGCTAATACCACATTGTCCTGATTACTATAGTGCTATAATAAGATTGAAAATTGGGTAATGGCAGTCATTTTGGCCCTGTTGTTCTTCAATATTGTAAATATTGGCTATCTTGAGTTGTTGCTTTCCATATAAAGTTTCAAATTATATGTTCCATATCCACAAAGTAACTTTCTGAAGTGTTGGTTGGGAATTCATTTTACCTATAAATCAAATTGGGAAGAACTGATATCTTAAAAATATTGATTTTTTTCTATCTATAAGCAGTATGGTGTGTATTTTCACTTATTTAGTTTTTTTTCTAAATTAGAGATTTGTAGTTTTCCTCATATATTTCTTTTTTTTTTTTTTTTCCCTTTACTCTTTTTGGTACCAGGGATTGAACTCAGGGGCACTCGACCACTGGGACACATCCCCAGCCCTTTTTTGTATTTTCATTTAGAGACAGGGTCTCACTGAGTTGCTAAGTGCCTCGCTGTTGCTGAGGCTGGCTTTGAACTCGCGATCCTCCTGTCTCAGCCTCCCAAGAGCTGGGATTACAGGCGTGGCCACCACGCCCGGTTATCCTCATATATTTCTTGAACATATTTTATAAGATCTATACTTGTGTCTATCATTTTTTGGTGTTGATACAAGTAATATTGTTTTTAATTTTGAATTCCAAATTCAGTGCTGGTATATAGGAACACATTTTCTTGTCTTATTGGTTTAGTTATTATTTCTAGTATAAGGTTGAATAACAGAGGTGAGAAGGAACAGCCTTACCTGGTCAGCAATCTTATGGGAATAGAATTAAATATGTCACCATTAAGTATATTGGTTGTAGGGTTTTTGTAGATTTGAGGATGACCTCCTGTATTCCTAGTTTCCTGAGAGTTTCTTTTTGCATTCATAAATAGGAATTGGAGTTCATCTTATACTTTGTTTGTACCTATTGGTGTGATTTTTTTATCCTTTAGTCTGTTGGTGTTGATGGGTTAATTTATTATTGAATGTTAAACCAGCCCTGAATACTGTAATAGTTCCCACTTGGTCATAGTGTCTAACTCTTCTTACACATTGTTTGATTCAATTTGTTAATGTTTTGTTGAGGATTTTTGCATCTGTGCCCAAGAGAGATATTGATCTGATGTTGAAAGTAACTTTCCTGTTATATTTTTGTTGGATTCTGATAAGAATAAGTTAGAAAGTGTTCACTTAGCTTCTACTTTCTGAAACAGGGTTTGGGGAATTTGTATAATTTCTTCCTTCATTGTTAATGCAGAATGCATCCATGAAACCATCTTAATATGATGCTTTCTCTTTTAAAAGTTTATTATTATTTATCAAATTTCTCTAAATAAATATAGAACTGTTGAGATTATCTTTTTCTACTTGTAGAAATTTTAGTAGATTGCATCTTTCAAGGAATTGGCCAGTCTCAGATATAAGTTATCAAATTTCTGAGCATAGAATTGTTTATAATAATCCATTTTTGCCCTTTTAAAGTCCATGGATCAATAGTGATGGTCCCTTTCATTTCTGGTAAATGTAGCTTGTGTCTTCTTTCTCTTTTTCCTTGGTTAACCTGCTTATTTGGCATTTTCAAAGAAACTAGTTTTTTTTTTTTTTTTTTTTTTTTTTTTTTTTTTTTTTTTTTTTTTTTTTTTTTTTTGTGGTACCAGGGATTGAACTCAGGGGCACTCGACCACTGGGCCACATCCCCAGCCCCCCCCCTTTTTTTTTTTTTTTTTTTTTGTATTTTATTTAGAGACAGGGTCTCACTGAGTTGCTAAGTGCTTCGCTATTGCTGAGGCTGGCTTTGAACTCGCGATCCTCCTGCCTCAGCCTCCCAAAGTGCTGGGATTACAGGCGTGCGCCACCATGCCCGGCTTCAAAGAAACCAGTTTTGATTCCCTTGGTTTTCTCTGTATTTTTGTTATATATATTTCATTGATTTCTCTTTTAATACTATTATTGGTTCTTTTTTTCTTTTCAGGATGAATTTAACTTGCTCTTTTTTTTTTTCTTGTTCCCTGTGGCAAAGGCTTAGATTATTGATTCTAAATATTTCTTTTTTTAAGTATATAAATACTACATAGTTAATGACACAAATTTCCCTTTAAACAATGCCTTCACTTCATTATAAACATTTTAAAAGTTTGCATTTTCATTTTCTTTTCGTCTAAAATATTTTAAAATTTCCCTTGAGTCTTCTTTGATCCATATTTTATTAAGAAGTATGTTTATTCTCAAGAGATTTGGGGACTTTTTAGCTATTTTTCTGTTATTGGTGTCTACTTTGGTTCCTTTGTGGTCTGAGAGCATACTTTTTATGATTTCTATTCTTTTGAAATTGTTAAGGTGTATTTATGGCCCAGAATATGTTCCATCTTGGTAAATATTCTATGTGGGTTGGAAAAGAATGTGCATTCTGGCATTGTTGAATGAAGTAGTCTATAAAAGTCAGTTAGATATAGTTGATTGATGGTGTTGGCAGTTCAACCATATCCTTACTGATTTTCTGCCTGCTGAATCTGTCAATTACTGATAGAGTGTTGAAATCTTCAATTATAATAGTGGATTTGTCTATTTCTCCTTGCAGTTTTTTTTTTATGCATTTTTTTTTGGGGGGAAATATACAGATTAAGGATGGTTATGTCTTCTTGAAAAATTGACCCCTTTATTATCATGTAGTATCCCTCTTTATCCCCAGTAATTTTCCTTGATCCAAAGTCAGATTTGTCTAAAATAAAGTTACTCCAACTTTCTTTTTTTAATGTTAGTGTGGTATATATTTCTATATTCCTTTATTCTTAATCTAGCTGTAGCTTAAGGTAGGTTTCTTATAAACAGCATATAGTGGGGTCTTCCTTTTTTATTTATGTTTGTGGCTTCTGTCTTTTAATTATTACAATTAGACCATTCACATTTAAAGTGATTACTAATAGAGTTGGATTATTATTTATCAAATTTATAATTGTTTTAAATTTGTTGTCCTTTTTCTTCATTTCTTTTTGTCTTCCACTTTCCCTTGCCATCTCTGCTTTTCATTATTTTCTATATTCCATTTTCTTTCTCTTTTAGCATATCATTCAGACTTTTTAAAATTTTTAAGTGACTGCCCTAGAGTTTGCAATATACTTTTGTAAATAATTCAAGTTCACTTACTAACAAATAACAGTATATCATTTTATGGGTCATATATCTAAGAATACTCCTCATTCTTCCTTCCTATCTCTCATTAACATAGCTGTCATTCCTGTTCATCATCCATTAGCTAAACACTCTTGCTATTATTATTATGAAAAGTATGAATAAAAAAATTTATTTTATTTTATTTTATTTATCCCTCCTCCAATTCTCTTTTCTTTATTTAGATTTGACTTTCTGACCTTTATCCCTTTCCTTCTCCCTGACTATTTTCTTTCCACATTTCTTGAAGGGCAAATCTACTGGTAATAAATTCCTCAATTTTTATTTGTCTGAGAAAGTCTTTTGTAACATCTTCATTTTTGAGGGATTATTTTACTGAATACAGAATCTTCTTTCAATATATTTCTACTTTACTCTCCCCTTGCTTACATGATTACTGAAGAGAAGTCAAGAGAAGCTAATTTTCCCTCTGTGACTTTTTAAAATATTTCTCTCTTTGTTATTGATTTTCTACTATTTGAATATGATTTGTCTTGGTGTAATTTTTGGTATTTATCTTGCTTGGTATTTTCCAGATCTGAAGTTTGGTGTCTGTCAATAATTTTGGAATTTTCTCAACCATTTTAAACTTAAATACTTCATTGTTTCATTTCTTTATTTTCCTTTGGTATTCACTTTACATGTTTTATAATTACTCCTACAGTAATTAGATATTGTTCATTTTTTTTTTTTTTTTTTTTGTAATGGGATTCTACCAGGGATGCTTTATCACCAAGGTACGCCCCCCCAGCCCTTTTTGTTTTTTGAGACAGGGCCTTACTAAGTTGCTGAGGCTAACCTTTGTTCTATCTTTTTTTTTTTTTAAGCTCTATTTGTTCTTCAAATACTTATTTTTAATTGACAATATTAGTGTATATATACACATACTATATGTTATACACATATATTACATATATTATACACATAAATATATTATACACTAACATCACACACACACACACACACACACGCACACATGCACACACCTTTTCTCCACTCCTTTCTAACATTTGTTATTCTTCATCATTTTGATAAGAGCCAATGTATGAAGTGACATTTCATTGTTGCAGGAACACACAATAGGGAAAAGATAGTCTCAACAATAAACAATGTTGAGGAAATTGTATATCCACATGGAAAAGAATAAAAAGGGAGCCTTACCTCAACCTTACCTCAACACAAGAATCAACTAAAAATGGATGAAAAACTTGAATGCAAGATCTCAAAATGTAAAACTATTAGAAGAAAACAAACGGGGAGTTCCATAACATTGATCTGGGCAGTCATTTCTTGGATATAACCTCCAAAACACTAGCAACAAAAGAAGAAATAGACAAATGACACTGTATCCAATTTAAAAACTTTTGTACAGAAAAAGGAAGAATTGATTAAAAAACAACCCACAGATTGGGGGAAAATATTTTCTCATTGTATTTTGAATGAGGGGCATAATAAGAAAATAAATTCCAGAAATATATCTCGCTTAGTCATAACTTTGGTAGTAGTGTAATGTTGGCTAAGTGGAATGGATTAAGAGGTGAACTTTTCAATGTCTTGGAACCGAGTTTGAGAGGGAACAGTGATTCCTAAATTTTTTTCCATTCTTCTATTTCCCCTTCTCTTCTTTTGCATTATTTGAATATTTATTATATTATTTTTTATTTTTACATTTTCTATTTTGAAATAACATTTACATAAATAAAATCAATGTTTTGCTACAGTAATCAAAATAGTCTGATGTTGGTATAAAGATGTAAAGACCAAAGGATAACATGAGAGTGAAAAAAATAAGTCTCTACATCTTTGGTTGATATATTTTTGACACAAGTGCCAAGAACATTCAATAGGGAAACAATAACTGGATATGTACATTCAAAAGAATGAAGCTGGAATACTATCTCATGCTATATTAAAAAAAACCCTCAAAATGGATCAATGACCTACATCTGTGAGTGAAAATCATAAAACTCATAGAATAAAATGGGTAAATCTTCATGATATTCTATTTGTCAATGAAGTCTTAGATCTGACACCAAAAGAATGAGCAATGGAATAAAAAATTAGGTACACTGATATTCTTCAAAATGAAAACAACTGTGTATCCAAAAAGACATTACCAAGAAAGTGAAAGAATAAACTACAGAGGGGAGAGAATATTTGCAAGTTATGTATCCCAATATATTAGAGTCTAGGATCCAGAATATATACTGAACTCCTATGAGTTAACAACAAAAAGGAAAACAACACAACTTTCTGTGTTTGACTGTATGTGTCTGAACAGTTATATTTAATGATTTTTCTAATGATTACAGTGTACAAAAATTCTCACGGCCTCCTTTTATTGTATTACTTGAAGTCAGATGTCAAAACTTTTACCTTCCCTCATTTATGTTGTTTATTTCAAAATTTGTATGCATTGAAAATCTTCTTTCAACTTTTATTACATTGTAAGAAACGAGAAATACAAGAAAACAGTCTATTACATTTACCCAAGTACTTACAATTTATTACATTTACTTTTTCTTTATTCTTGACATTCTAAATGTCTTCTCTGTGGTTTTTCTTTTGTTGTTGTTGATTTGTTTTTTTTTTTTTTTTTTTTTTTTTTTTTTTTTTTTTTTTGGTACCAGGGATTGAACTCAGGGGCACTCAACCACTGGGCCAAATCCCCAGCCCTTTTTTTAGAGACAGGGTCTCACTGAGTTGCTAAGTGCCTCGCCATTGCTGAGGCTGGCTTTGAACTCACGATCCTCCTGCCTCAGCCTCCCAAGTGCTGGGATTACAGGCGTGCGCCACCGCGCCCAGCCCTCATTTTTTTAATACTGGGAATTGAACTCAGGGTCTTGCACATGTTAGACAAGTGTTCTACCACAAGCTATGTCCCCAGACTTGATTACCATTCTCTTAAATTTCCTTAATCTGAGATTGTCTTTATTTTCTTTTATTTATGAAGAATTATTTCCACATGATATAGAATTACAGGCTAGGAATCATAATTTTAAACCTTACAAAGCATTCTTCCACATTCCTCTCATCTCCATGTTTTTTGAATATAAATCTAAAAATTATTCAAGTAATCATTTCTCTATAGGTATGTACCTTTCTTCTTTGGATGCTTTGAATATTTTTTCTTTATTTTCAGTTTTCAGTGGTTATCTGAGTGTATATTTATTGAGTTTATCCTTTTGGGCTTTATGAGTTTCTCAAATCAGTTTATATCTTTTACCAAACTTAGGGAATTTTCAGCCATTATTTCTCAATTTATTAAATATATATTATCTATTGCACCACCTTTTTTTCTTCTCTCTGTGGTATTTTAATGACATGAATATTAGATATTTTGATATTTTCCCATGGGGGTCTCAGGCTCTGTTTATTTATTTTTATTTTTCAACTTTTTAAATTAAAATTTAAGGTTTCTACATAGTAGTTGGGTTCTTCTCAACAAACATACATGCATGGAAATCGATATCAGTTCATAATTATTTTTCTCTCTGTTGTTCAGATTAGGAAGTTTTTATTGATCTACTTCCAAGTTCAGTGACCCTTTCTCTGACAAACCCATTCTAATATTGAGACAATCCAATGAATTTTTAAGACATTGTTATTGTATTCTTCAATTCTGTTTTATTATTCCATTATTTTATATGTTTTCTATTTCTGTGCTAAGACTTTATAGCTTTCATTCATTTCAAGAGTGTTTTCTCTTATTTCTTGGAATATAGTTGTAATAACTGCCTCATCTTTATTTGATAGTTGCAACACCATGTCATCATTGGTTTGGTGTCTTTTCACCATCTTTTTTCTTCAGCAATGTAAAGTTGTTTTTTTTTCACTTCTTCATTTTTCAAGTAATTTTGGAATATGTCTAAAGCATTTTGAATATTATGCTATGGGACTCTGGATCTTGTTTTGAAGAACACTGAACCTTTTGAAGAACATTGAATTATAATTTTTTTCTTTTATTTGTTCATTTTTTTCAACAGATTAAAAGGCAGTTATGTTCAGCACAGAAGCCCATATTCTATGAATTCTGGTTCCAATTTAAATTCCATTTTCAAGGCATTTACAGGGGTATTCAAATGTAGTCTCTGTGTTTGTCACTAATTGCCTAGTCTGGGACCTGGAAAGTCATCTATTCTGTAATGTGGATCTCAATGCCTTGGTGTGCTGCTTAACATCAGATCCATGCATATGCTGCTGGGGTGTCAATCAAGTAGTTCATACACAACTTCACTGGATTATTTTCATGATATCCCTCCTCTCAACATTCTCCTCAATACTTTCCTGCTCCTGGAGACTTTCCTTCCTGGTTTTCCGACTCATTGCTGAAGGGCAAAGCATCACACCGGGGACAGCCGTGCAGCCAAAAGATTTATTCAACAGCCTTCGTGGCTGGTAGCGAAAACCGGAGAACAGGTGCTCTGGTCGAAGGTCGACGAGGTGGGAGAGGGGAGTCAGGGAGAAGGGAGTGTGCAAGCTCTGGTGGGAGAAGGGAGTCAGGAAGAGGGGAGTGTGCAAGCTCTGGACAGAAGGTGGGTGCCTGGTCGCACCGGCTCTCTGGAGCTGTCGGCTAAAGCAGCTGCTGTCTGGCTGGAGGCTGGAGCTGTCAGCTGGGAGCGGCCGTCGGGCTGAAGGTAGTCGGTCTGGAGCTGCTGGCTGGGGCAGCTGCCGTCGAGCTGGAGGTGATGGGTCTGGAGCTGTTGCAGTGGCTTCCTCCTCTCTGCAGCGACGAGCCGATGTCTTCCTCCTCTCAGCAGCGACGATCTGATGTTGTGTCCGTGTGTCTCTCTCTGTCTGATTTGAGTCTCTCAGACAGGGCCTTATATAGGGATTTCTGGTGGGGGGTGCACTAGAGCAACCCCAAACACCATTGGCTAGAACAGGGTGCCTTTTAAGCCTATTGGCTCTTGCCTGGGGAAAAGAAACATTCTGCCTGGGGAAGAAACATCCTGCCCGGGGGGAAAAAAACATCCTGTCCAGGGAAGAAACATCCTGCCAAGAATGAAACAAGGTTGCTTCTCTCAGGATGTGGAAAACTGTGAGGGCGGGGGAGGGTAAGCTATCTATCATTCCCCCCTTTTTGTTTTCTTAGGAAGTGGGACGTCGTATGTCAGTCTGGCTACTTCCTGCTGAAATGGGGCGACGTGGGGTGTTATGGGGGGATAGAAAAGATCTCTCAATATAGAGGGATCCAGGGACCCAGAAGCAGGCCATTTGTTTTGGTTATCTAAGGGGTATGTGGGCCAATCTTGGGTGCAAAACTTGGTAAGTCTTGTTGGTTGTATATCGGGAGTTAGGCCAAGAGTGGCTAGGTTGTTTAAGAGGCACTGTAGAGGACAGTTGGCTGGGAGGGGTCGGAGTGGGTACAAGAGCGACAAATAGTGAGTGATAGCAAAACCAAAGAAGAGAGTGAGGACAAGAGCAAAGAAGAGAGTGATCAGAGGGTAGTCAGCCAGGAGGGATAGGAGTGAGTCAGCCAGGAGGGGTGAAGAAGCAGCAGCAGAAGAAGAAGAAGCCCCCATTTTCCCGTTCCGAACGGGACAGATATATTGTCCTGAGGAGCGTCCTCCTCAAGATATATATATCAGAGAGATCCAAGTCTGTGAGACCCAGTCGTCACTGGAGTCAAACAGAGATGGGGTCCAAAGGGACCGAAGAACAATGGGTCACCTTGCGCAAGGATTTTCCGTGTCCCGTCCTGGACGGGAAGGAGAGACCCAAGTCCGGAGGCCAGAGGCCGAAAAAAGGGCTTTCTTCAACTACTCCCAGGAAAGGGAGAGAGAGAAGAGAGAGATAGAGAGAGAAAGAGAGAGAGAGAGAGGGGAGGGAGCGAATGGTCAGTTCCCACTGTACAAGGCCTGACGGGTTTAGGCACACTGGGGATGAGGAGACCTACCCAGGAAAAGGAGAGAGAGAGACAAAAAGAGAAAGAGCTCCACGAGGTCCACTGTGACCATGAAGGTCTAGGTGGGGTGCGATCCTCCCTGTACAGGCCACCAGCGGGGCTGCCGGACGATCAACGGTCAGTTCCCACTGTACAAGGCCCAACAGGTTTAGGAGCCCTGGGGATGAGGAGACCTACCCAGGAAAGGGAGAGAGAGAGAGAGAGAGAGAGAGCTCCATGAGGTCCACTGTGACCATGAAGGTCTAGGTGGGGTGCGATCCTCCCCGTACAGGCCACCAGCGGGGCTGCCGGACGATCAACGGTCAGTTCCCACTGTACAAGGCCTGACGGGTTTAGGAGCTCTGGGGCGGGGGGGCTTACCAATCTGATGACCGGTGGTGGATGCGTCGGAGCGGTGATCAAAAACCGGGCGAAGGCTGAGGCAGTTCCGGGTGATTATGCCCTCCGGCTCAGATAGGATCCGAGTCACGGCACCAATGAAGGGCAAAGCATCACACCGGGGACAGCCGTGCAGCCAAAAGATTTATTCAACAGCCTTCGTGGCTGGTAGCGAAAACCGGAGAACAGGTGCTCTGGTCGAAGGTCGACGAGGTGGGAGAGGGGAGTCAGGGAGAAGGGAGTGTGCAAGCTCTGGTGGGAGAAGGGAGTCAGGAAGAGGGGAGTGTGCAAGCTCTGGACAGAAGGTGGGTGCCTGGTCGCACCGGCTCTCTGGAGCTGTCGGCTAAAGCAGCTGCTGTCTGGCTGGAGGCTGGAGCTGTCAGCTGGGAGCGGCCGTCGGGCTGAAGGTAGTCGGTCTGGAGCTGCTGGCTGGGGCAGCTGCCGTCGAGCTGGAGGTGATGGGTCTGGAGCTGTTGCAGTGGCTTCCTCCTCTCTGCAGCGACGAGCCGATGTCTTCCTCCTCTCAGCAGCGACGATCTGATGTTGTGTCCGTGTGTCTCTCTCTGTCTGATTTGAGTCTCTCAGACAGGGCCTTATATAGGGATTTCTGGTGGGGGGTGCACTAGAGCAACCCCAAACACCATTGGCTAGAACAGGGTGCCTTTTAAGCCTATTGGCTCTTGCCTGGGGAAAAGAAACATTCTGCCTGGGGAAGAAACATCCTGCCCGGGGGGAAAAAACATCCTGTCCAGGGAAGAAACATCCTGCCAAGAATGAAACAAGGTTGCTTCTCTCAGGATGTGGAAAACTGTGAGGGCGGGGGAGGGTAAGCTATCTATCAATTGCTCTGTTCCATTCTTCCCTTCCTACAACTGTGTTACCTTCAGGGTCAAGTGGCAAATGATCGGGAAGGGAAAAAAAAATGTTGTTATCTATATGCTTTTAGGATCACAGTTTCTCTGGTCAGAGAGAAGGGTTTCCCTTTCTCATTGTTTTTCTGTCACTGCAGGATTGCTTAGTGATTAGAGCAGGAAAGAATGAAATACAAACAAACAAACAAAGCAAGCAGAGAATTTCCGACACTGTCTCAGAATTACAGGGTCCCCTTCTCTGCTTTTCTGATCAGAAAGAGAAATCTTACCTTGGCAATTTTTCTTTCCTGACTTGTTCTTGGTTTATAGTTTAAAAATGTGAGCTGCATGTGAGTTTGCCTGGAAAAAAGAAAAACAAAAACAAAAACAGAGGGAGGAATAAATAAGGGAGATTCATTGCCATTTTAGTAGCCCTTTGATATCTGGTTTCCTTCCCATTTTGGCTTCTACCATTTTCTTTTTCGAATTCTTAAGTGAATGAACCATCATCTATGTAGTCCAGGATTTCAGTTTTAGTTAATGAGGGAGACAGGTTGAAGAGTGCTTTCTGCATGTAAAATAGAACTAGAACCTGAGTAGCGATTCTTATTTCACTTTTGTAGTTGAGAATACTGATGTTCCAAAAGATTATTTGTTTCCTTTTATTTTTTCTAACATTTAATAGTACTAAATGACAGATTAGGATATTATCCTTTATCTCATTCGAATGTCCTTCATCTACCTACCAACTGCCAGCTCAAAAAAAAAAAAAAAAAAATCTAAATCCAATTTGGAGCTGTGGAACAGAGACTTAAGTACAGATGCTGTGACCTGCTTTAGTTCGTGCCTTGAGTGAGATGATGGTGAGATCCCTTGATGTGGAGGGCGGGAAGAAGCCTGTGTTGTATTATTTATTTGTCTTAAGCCCTTTGTCAATATTGTACCTATTTCAGGATCTTAATTTGCCTATTTATAAAAACTTATTTGTAGAACAACCTCTAATGTTGAAATTCTTTCGTTCTATGACTGGAATAAGATGACTTCCAAAGGGTCAATAAAAGAAGACAACGTAGAAGATTAGGTTACACAGATATCATCCTATGCAAAATGAATGGGATTCAAGTTCTGTTCTACTTGATGGTTATGTGAGATTTATTAACACTGGGAAGGAGTAGGGCTGTGGCAAGTAACTCTTACTTTAAGGGTTCCAACAGATCTTTTCTCTTCTGGTAACACCAGCCTCAACCATAACCCCCATACATTCTATATTGTATTTGCATGAGACTTTACCATTGACCAGCTTGAAAGTAGACATAAGACTCAGTAGAAAATCAGAATAGTTCATCTTCTTTGCCACAGAGATCAGTGCAGGGTTGGCCACATGACAATCCTACCCAATCAGAGTCTTTCATTTTAGAACAATTATGGAAAAGAAGTATTATTTCCCACTGCATTTAATAAGCAGGACAAATGACAGCCTAATGTTTTGGCGACCATCTTTGCCATACTGAGGGAAGAGCTTCTGGAGAGTGAAGTCAATGCCAAAGGACCTGGAGACAAGGACATGGGGACATCCAGAGTCAAGAGATGTTGTTTGAGACACTGGATTCAGCCATGCCAGAAGCCAGTAACCCTTAGTATTTGTTGTTCTGTTTACATTTACTTACATCAGTACATTCTCTTCGTGCTTCGACTAGCATGAACTGAATTTCTTTCACCAGCCCAGTCTGTGACCAAGGTGGGTTAAGAAGATAAGCTATATACCAGAGGGAAGAAGCCAAGAATGTGCCTGGCCCCCTGGGGAACTGAATAGAGGACACTACCATAGAAGTGAGGAACAATGAAAAATGAAATAATATGAATATATTTTACCAGGCCTTGGTATTTATTCCACCAGGCCAAGATATTTGATTTTTCTTTACTTGAAGACAGAGGAGAATGAGAGCTCCCTGAGCTGAGCTAATGCAGCTTTAGGTTTTCTAGAAAATGCAAGTTCATTTAGCAGCAAATGTTGGATAAAGAATTGAGCAGAGATCCCCTTGAAATAAGAGGTGGGCTAGCTATCAATTGCTCTAGCAATGCTGTGGTAGTGACCTACATTACTAAGTCTTGTGCCAGGTGTTGGGAAGATGACTTCTTTTCAGGCAACCTAGAAAAATCAGCATTTTTATTTAGAGCTTGGTGAGCCCAAGGATCCAAGTTCTAGACCCATATGCTACAGTGGATATGTGTCTCCAAAAGGCCCAAGTTTGAAGGATTTTTCACTGGCCTATGGCATTTTGGGGAGGTGGTAGAACCTTTAAGAGGAGGGGCCTAGTCAGATTGTTGGGGTGTGCTTTTGAAGGGGTATGGAGATCCATGCTTCTTCCTTTCTCTTTGCTTTCCAGCCACCATGTGCCCCTGCCATGACAAACTATGCTACCACAGGTCCAAAGTGACAGGGCCAAGAGATCATGCATTGAAACCCCTGAAACTATGAGCCAAAATAAACCTTTCTTCTTTATTAGTTTTCTACTTCAAGTATTTTGTCTCAGTAGTGGAAAGCTGACTGATGCACCACTCAAGCCTTTCCTGTATTAGCTCTGGTAACTTTGAAACAGGTTATTTAACTTGGTCTTACTTTCATCAGAGATCTCTATTTTATTTTGTTGTTGTTGCTGTTTGTTTGTTTAATAGTAATTCTTATCCTATTCAGCTGAGGTTATGCTTTGAATTTGAAATGAAATGAACTCTAAAAGAGCTTTGGGAGTAAGAAGATTTAAATCAGTCCAAGGGAAAGTTACTTGAGAGATGCTTAAGATGAGTCTGATTCTCCCTTTTTCTTCGCCCTCCTGCACTCTGGGCTTGGGTCTCCAAACACCTCACGGGACAGCCAAGCTTTCTGCTTCCAAAGAGTTCTGTCTCTGCTCTAGGTTGTCCCCTTGGAGAAAGTGGCTTCCACTCCCTTCATCAAGGATTAGGCAATATGAGATCTTAAATTGGTCATGGTTATCCTATAAGGTGATGAGCTTTCCATCACAGGGAGGATCAAGCACTATCAGAGGGTCTATGAAAACTTCTCTCTCTTTATGGAACAAAGCTCAGTGTTTTCCTTATTTTGGAAGCTCAGTATTTTCCTTATTTTGGATGCTATGGCCAGGCCTTGCGTAGTCTTTGAGTCCTCAAGAATGGGTATCCCACTTGTGACCTGTGCAATATCATCCTCCTAATTAAAGGAATTCAAACAAAGTGTGCTGTGTGATGACAGGTGTGCTGTTGTCATTTAGCATTTCTTTGGATTTTCAAAAGCCCTGATCCTCAGCACTCCCATCCCCAGCCTTCCGGTTCACAAAATGCAAACACATTGTCCTGCATAAGTAATAATGAAGAAATCTACAAGAAAAGATTTGTGGCACTTGCTAATCAGTTTAATAATGGAGAATATCTTTGCTGCATTATACGGAAACAAATTAAAAGGGCAAGGAGAGCTCCCAGAAATCATCTGTTCGTGTTAACAAAGTGAATATTAATGAAAAACAAAATTGAGTTCCTCTTGTGTCTGATTTTCATCAAATTGTACAGGTATTAAAAAATAGCTATAGAAATCCTATCCATTAGTAGTTAATTCAAAATAATGTTGGCCTCTGCTCTATTGCTGACTATTACCTCCTTCATGGGCAGAAAAGACAGTCACTTTGCTGGGCCCACTGTGCTGTGAGAATCAATAATGGAGCTAATTCAATTTTCTGTGGACCAAATATCTACACAGTAGAAATAAGCATGAAGTTACCCACTGATGGGAATCAGGGCAAGAGGGGCACTAGGGCAGAGTTTGCTTTCTTCCTCTAGGACCCAGTTCTAGCTGTCCAGGTGACCAATGAACTGAGTTCTGCAAATTCGGGGGCTTTCCAGAGACCAGAGGGCCACCAGGGTGCATCACCCAGAAGAAGAATCATGCCAAGCTCTTTGGTATGCATTTTATGGGCACCACCCTGCCTCAGCCCTGCCATGAGCGGCTCAGCAGGGGAACTACTCTGAGTGAGGAAGGGTCTGAAATGTCCCCAAAGCAGCAGCTGTTGTGAGGTGCTGGGGAACCTACCCAGGAGGGACTCAGTGAACTCATGAAAGACTGTCACTCATGCTCTCCTTTGGAGGTGGAGGCAATACTAATGGCTACTCCCATTATTACATTAATAGGGTAAATTTGAGATTTATGGTGCGAAGAATGAGTCAAGAGGGAACAAGATTTGGTGAGGAGGAGGCAAGCACCCCTCTGTCTGTTCAGGCCCTCAGGCTAGCTCCAGGACTCCCGGAGTCTACAGGAAGAGGACATGGTAGGAAGAGAAGAGAAACTATGGGCACCAACAAGATACTAGGAAGCTCCCAAGTCATGTACATGGCCAAATCAAGCATGTGCTGAGGGATGACCTTTTTATCCACATAACCCAGATGTTCCCAAATGTATTCATGTTTTGGAGTAAAAATGACGGGGGCTAATGTCTTAATGAGAATGCTGATCTCTTGCATCTGCCCGTTGTGTAGATTTTGGTTGCCTGAAGATTGCTCCATCTCTCCGCAGTGTTTCTAGCATCCCCCAAAATCTGCCTCGTTCTTAGGCTTGGTCCTGCCCCTTTCCCCATTCACTTATGCTGGAGATAGCAAAGTTTTATCAGCTCTCACAGCTGATGTGGCCAGCACCCATGGAGGAGCTGGCTTCAACTTGGGGTATGACTAGTTACCAGGGTATGGCTTCTATCCTAGGAGCCTGCTCTCTGAGGCTGTGGGCTGTATTGAGCCTGATGGGAACATTGTCAGAGAATATCACTCCTAAAGCTTCTGCACCACGTCGTGGTGTGCATGGACATGACAGAAGCCCCTCGCTATAGGACTTATAGGTCAAGACACTGGGGTTGTGCTAGGAGCAGACTCTTTGTCCTTACCCCTGCTCAAAGTGCTTGGGCCACGTGGATTGGCTTATCTACGCCTTCTTGCATGGCTATCCTGGGCTCCTAGCTCTCTCTGAACACCAGTTTCCTGGACTGACATGTGGCCTCTCTGGACTTACAAGTTTGCCTAGAGAACTTTGAGTCCCTGCTCTCAATAACTTCTGCCTCAGCTTCTCACAGTATTTCAACTCTGTTTCTTTGCAACTAGAACTAGCTAAGAATGCTTTCAGCTGCAAGAAATAGAAAACCTAGCAAAGGGTTTGGAGGCACAGAAGGCTTCTTTCACGCATGTAGCAATTATCCTAGGTATAGATACCTCAGTTTATCAGCAATGCCCTGTGCTGTTTGTCCACTCTATCTTCCTTGGCGTGTTGGTTTTTGTCCTCATGTTTGCTGCCTCATGGTGGCAAGATAGCTGCTAAACCTTCGGATATAATATCTACATTTAAAGCAGGAAAAAGAAAGAAGGGCAGTGATAGTAGTGACTTTTCCATTCATCTGGGAAAACAAAACCTTCCTTGGCAGACATTCATCTCTCCACTGGGGATGGTTGCTGCAGATCACCCACATGGTGGCCGAATTTGCAGTTTTGGCATGTTCCAGGTTTTCCATGCAACAACCCACCAAGTGGCAGACCCAGTCGTGGGCTTTTGGGGGAGGGAGGGGACTGATGCTAATGGAAGGCAAGGTCATTTTCATGGTAGTCTGGGTCATGATACTGCAGATCCACAGTCTGCCTTCTGCCAAAGGCTTCCAACCCATAATAGTGAATATGGATCACCGCCTGTTAATTTCATGCCCCTGGTGAATGCTGGGGGTTGGGGCATAGAGATGACCAAAAGTGGACCTGACTTTGTCATATCTGCCTAGTCTGGGTGCCCCTGTCTTCCTCCAAATATATGCTAAAAGGGACCAAGAGGCCACTCTCTGTGTGGACTGCTGTTCCAGCCCACATCTTGCATTCAGACCCTCCTCTGCAGGCGGCTAGCTGGCAGTCACTACCCTGCAGATGACCAATGCAAAATATACCAGGACCTTTGCAAACCCTTGGAAGACATGCTATTTTTCTCTGCCTGCATAATTGTTGAGAAGGGAGCCAGGGAAGGTGTTCTAATTAATTAGAGCAGGTATTTGAGGATGCCACTGTGTGCTGGACTCAGGACCAGAATCCAAATTTCCCACTTATCTGCCTCCACCACTGCGACCCTGAGGTGCCCCTCTCCTTCCCTGCATTCGTATTTATGTGTAAACTGCAGCCTGTGACCGAAGCCTTATTAGCTGGTCAAAATTTTACTTTTAAATGGACCATTAACCTACTCGGAGCCCAGAGCACACTGATAATGTAATACCTCAGGATCCTGTCGGGCCTCAGAGTGAAGCAGGTCAGAGACCACATCTATTTCTCTCCATTATCCTACAGATGTCCAAGGCACATGCTCACCCATAGGACATCTCCGTCTAGAAAGACTTTTTTTCATCTAGCTTATTAATCCCAGCTATGCCATCGATTTGGACAAGTTGCTTTACTACCTTGAGCCTCAGCATCTCCGCCAACCAAATGAAACTAGTTTTTTTGTTTGTTTGTTTGTTTGTTTTGATCTGGTTGAAACTATCAGGGAGGTGAGAGAATGTCGAGCCGCAAGGGAAGGAGCCTGGGCTCCCCTCAAACCCAAGGTCCCCGCTGGGCACCTCTGACAGTTTCCCGCTCTGAGAATGAAGATGGAGACGTGGGCAAAGGTCCTCAACTCGGAGATAAGAGGCCCTTCCAGCCTCCTGGGTCTTCCAGGCAGAACTCCTGCTTGGCTTGAATTCCATCCACTCTTGGCAAGGCTTAACTTCCTGTCTCCAAGGGAGAGGGGCTTATAAAAAGGCATAAAAATGAGGCTTCCAAAGACATCCTGGACGTCAACTAGATGTTGCAAAATTACATTTTGATGAGTTCAGTGTAAATGAACCAGAAACATATGGATTCAATTTCCCTTGGAATCCACATGGGTTTAAAAACCAAGGGGGCGGGAGAGAATGCATTTGGGGAAGAGCATTTTAGGTCTCACCAAACTCCCCGCATTTGTAAACAGCAGTTTGAGGTTTGTGATGATTGTGTCCCGGGCTGGGTTCCTTTCCTAATAATAGAATGTACAGGATGTCTTGCAGCGGCCTCACCAAATGTGTCCAGGGAAAAGTACCCAAACGCTGCTTTCTCCAGTTTTGCTCCATGGTCCTATGAAACTGCAGTGGCCTCCTGGATTTTTTTGTTCTAAGGTTTAGTCCCACACATACCTTCTTTGTCCTGCTTCTGCTTCTGCAAAGATCAAACATCACAGGGGCTCAACTGGATTTACAAAATCCACTGCTGTCAAGTGCCAAGTCTGTGCTAGGATTTTAGCAGGTGCTGCTTCTTTGCAAGGTGGACGGCATCAACCTGTTTTAAAACAAGAGAGTTGAAGTTCAGGATGTTAAGTCCAAGGGAGCTTAACCAGTAAGTGCCAAGGCTAGAATTGAAAGTCAGGGCTTCTGGATTGAAGTCCAGGGATAAATAATGCTCATCAATTTCCTAGTTTCAGACAAGGCTGGGGGAGGCACCTGCTTATATGGCAGGTAGCAGGAGGTGGGAGCAGAGGCTAAGGCAAGGATTTCCATGCTGGGCCCAAAGAAATTCTTGGAATTTCCATTGGTTCCTCAAAGAGACACTTGGAAGAAGGCGTAGAGAAGCAGAGGGAACAGGTGAACCAATTTAAATCCTACACTCCTGTCCAGGGCAGCCCACTCTTCTCTGTTTTATTTACTGAGCCTTTAGGTAAATTTTTGGTTTTAGAAGGTTTTGAAAATTTTAAAAGTAGGAGATTCAAAGAATATTCAGTGACCTCCCATCCCTGTCTTGCATCTGGCCAAATTATTCCATGGGCTGGTTTTGGCTTCTTGTCTCTTCTGTGTTGTAGGTTGCTTGTCCACTATTGGATTGCTGGAGCTATTAATGATCATACCCAACCATTTGGGTAACTCTTCTTGTCTCAGTCATATGAGACCAAGCAAGGGACAGAAAAACAGGATGGGGACTCTGCCTCCAGGAAGCTTAAAACATATTTTGTTAAGTAACCAATTTCATTTCTAGGAGTCACCTTGGGAAGAAGACCATTTGAGATAACGAGCTGGCAATGAGTTCTGGGTGTCAGATATTTTGGCTTCATACAGTAATATGCTAATCAAGAAATGAGCCAATAGAAACCAACAGAATGGGCCAGAGCTTTGGGAGTAGTATTTCTGAATGATTAGAGCCAAAGTACAAACTCCTGACCCTTGCGAAAGGGACAGAGGTTTCTTGGCTGGTGGCTGGTGGAAGGATCCACAAGACTCCACTGTATTGGGTTCCCCAAGGGAAGAGCTGCTTGGACCCGCCTAGGTACATCCTGCAAAGCCCAGCCAAGACAGAGACGGGCTGGAGAGCCATCTGATTGTTATTAGGCTGTGCGCGACTTTCTTTATTGGCAAACAGTCTGTCAGCAGCTTCTCCTTGCAGAGCAGCCCAGATGTGCTTACAAAGCGTTCTGTGTCCTTCTCATCCACACCCAGCCCCCACACACATTGCCACTTTGCCAGACTTTGTCCTGGCCCCAAGAGTCCAGCTGCAGCAAAAGCCAGGCCTAGTCAGGAGTCAAAGTGAGGCTGGCCCTTCTGGGGAGCCTCCTTGCCAGCCACCCCCTCACCCCACGTATGTGTGCCTTCTTCCCCCTTGAACGGGGGGGAAGGTCCGCTGGGTGGGGTGGAGGCAACCTGGCCTTGTGTACTAGGTCACAGGTTGTGGTGACGCAGAAAACCCCCCACTATGAACTCCCTTTTGCACAAGTTTTTCTTCAACTCTCTGTGCCACTAGGGTGATTTTCATGTTTTTGGGTCTGAACCTCCTCTTTTGAGATTTGGGAGAATTTCAGAAAACATGGAGGTCATTGGTGTTAGTCTTTAATGGACATAGTCTCCAGTGTTGTCCAGGAGGCCTCCTTGGGCTTACCCTTCATGACAGAGGTCAATGTGAGGGTCAGGGACCACATCTATTTCTCTCCATTATCCCACAAATGTCCAAAGCACGTGCTCACCCAGAGGATAGCTCAGTCTAGAGAGAATTTTTTCATCTAGCTTATTAATTCCAGCTATGCCATTGATTTGGACAAGTTTCTTTACTACTCTAAGCCTCAGCGTCTCCATCAATCAAATGAAACTAGTTGTTTGTTTGCCTGAAAGATGGGAAGTGGGTGCAAAATTGTGTTTAACCATGCTATCATCTGGAGGACATTAAGTTTTTGGAGTACTTACAGTCCCATATATGGATGCTCCTGGATTGTTTTCTTTGTATCCCATACACAGTGCCTTGCTGTAGATCCCAGAACCCTGAATTTCCCTTGGGGAAACCACATTTCCCATGGTTATTAGCCAATACCCCCCTGCCCCCGACACACACTTTTTACTTGAGTTTGTCTAATTTGCCTCTTCTATCTCTTATAGCCAAGGGTCTAGATTGACTCAAGTCCAGTTTCCTCCCTTGACAACATTTCCCCCAATATTCCTTTGAGTAATGAGTTCTAGTAAAAAAGAATGAAGGGGCATATGGGTAATTTCCCTTCTTGTATCGCCTTCCTTTAACAAATATGAAAAATCTTTTTTTTTTCCTGACAGTTCTGATGATCATGAATGAGAAGAATGTATTTCACATATTAACGTATGTCTGATATTATTGAACTTAGAGACACTCTGGCCCATGCCTGTTTTGTATAGAAGGAAAAGTGAGATCCAGAAAGAAGGTAGAAAACTCTCAATGTCACTCAGACCCATAGCAGAAGACTTCCAAGGGTGGCCCTGGCTGTAGAGCATTGTCTAATCTGTGGGGGTCACTGCCCACTCAGATCTTTCCATAGAGCTCACCAAATCATCCTTTCTTCTTCCAAAAATGCTTTGTTGCCAATGTGGTTCTCCTCTGTGATGGCCTTGATGATGAACTACAGATCATTCAGCCCCCTGGTTTGATTTGTCTACACTAATCGTGGTAGCTGGCCTCGGTTTAGTGGTCACTGATAGGCTTAGAAACAGAAACAGACTCACTTCTGACCCATGAGACATAAGCAAGCATCTGTCAGGAACAGAGTGGAGGATAGGAGTGTCCAAATATGATTCCTTGTCCTTAAAAGAAGATGTGAGAGGACTGGGGTTGTGGCACATGCATGGCCCTGGGTTCAATCCTCAGCACCACGTAAAAATAAATAAATAAAATTAAGGCATTGTGTCCAACTACAACTAAAAAATAAATATTACGAAAAAGAAGAAGATGTGAGAAAGAGGCAAATCCTCAAGCCCTTTATTCCTCTAGACCTTCTAATTTCTAGGTGCATTTTGGTACTTTGGGGCTAGCCATCTTGGGATACTAGAGGAGGAATCTTGAAGTTAAAGGCTGTTTGTGTACTGAGCAGACAGAGTGGTGGTGAGATGGAAGGACCTAGGCAGTGATGACTTCAAGTTACCAAATAATTCAAGTCGGGAGTCCTGGTTTGTTTCTGGATTTCTTGTTTTATGTGACTTAAACATTCGTAGTATTAAACCTGTCAAAATTGGTGTGTCCTCTTACTTGATACTTAAGTTGCTCTGTGGGGTCAAAGAAAGTGACCATCTGCTTTTGTCTAGCATCACAGGTGGTGGGCAATTACAGCAAGTGTTGTCCTCTTCATTTACCCCTTTTCTCTTCTTCTTTCTTCCTACCTTAGTCTTCTTCCTGCCTCTCTGCAGAACAATAGGCTATTGAAACAGGTAGGAGCCTTAACCTTTGTCTAGTTGGGGTAACTAAAGTCCAGAGGGAGTAAGTGACTTAGTGACTTATAGTGCACAGAAAGTTTGGAGCCAGAGCAAGAACTCTGGTCCTCTGTGCCCAGCTCTGAGCTCCCACCTATTGCTCAGTTCCTTTTTGCCTTGTTCCATTTCTCTGGGTTTCTTCCATGTAACTCCCCACCTCTCTTCTTCCCAAATAAATGGATTCCTTGAATTAATACGCAGCAATGGCAGGCAGCTCTGCTGGGGAATGTGAGGGGTCCAGAGGAGATGGTGCTAAGCAAACAAGTGGGTGTTGGTTGCACTCTGTCTGGATAGTCACAGAGCAGCAGGACATGGGACTGGGACACCAATGAATGACATTCAGGTGGCAGGTTCCATAGATGGCACAGTCAGCATGAGGAACTGGGAGAATTCTGCAGCCCAGCTCCATGGAGCAGGCCCAGCTGGTGCTCTTTTCCATTCTATCCTGCTTCCCACTGACACTTGGAGAGACAGCAGGTTGGTGGAGGGTTTGTGTGGGTTTATTTACTCTTAATAACAAGATCATATTTTAGATATTCCCCTTAGGTGTTTCTGCTCATTTGGGTAAATACAAAATCATGGATATAAATATGTGAAATTTGTGGATCTGAAAATTAAGATTGCCGCCCAGAATCAGACTCTCTTTAAAGGGAAGAGCGCTCTGTGAGCTACCCTGTCTGGCTAAAGGTAAGCCATGATGGGGGGTGATCTTTTTTATGTGCAACGTCTAGATTCCTCTGCTAGTATCAATGTCTTCTCTCCCACTGGGGCCTCCTCACTTCAGTTCAGGAAACAATTTCTGTTGCTAGATGCAGTGTTTCTCCTTGGATAAGAATACACAATTCCATGCTCTGGGAGATTCCAGCTCTGTGGTGAGAAATGACAAAGAAGTCTGTATTTAGAGCAATTCTGACATCCAGCATAGCACTTGATGCTGAAGGAGATCACCATGTGCAATCTAGGCCGGCTTAAGGCCAGACATCTGGTCAGGAAGGTTCCTCGAATGGGCCCTCATCTTGGCATCACATATCTGAAGTCCTGTTTCTTCTCTGTTTCTTCCATTCCTTCTCCCAAGAGTTCTAATTCATGCACTGTTTGCGAACATGCGGCTTACTCCAACCTGCCCTGATCAGAGTCTAACTCACTTTCAACTGAGAAAAGTGGAGACATTGTAGGGATTTTTTTTCTTTCTTTTTTGACTGTCTGAAGTGACTCTTTTTGCAGAGAAGAAAGTGTCTTTCTTCCTATCAAAGGCCAATGCCTCTCCGTGTGCCCTGGTCCATCCCTCCTGCTGTTTCAAGGTATGGATGCATCAGTTTTCCTTCTCCTTGGAACATTCCAATCCACCTATTGATGCATTCCCTCCCAACGCTCTCAAATCCAATTTATCTCTCCACATCATCAAAAATTTATTTTATCAAGGTCCCTAGTGACCTCCCCAATGTAGCTAAATCCAAAACATGTTTTCCACTTATTATTTTAGACTAGTTCTGCCTTAAAGCACATACACTTTCTCTCTCTTGTTTTCTGTGACCCCACTCTTCCCATCTTCCTCCTCACTCACTGACTTCTCCTTCTTAGCCATATTGGGCTCAATCCACATCTTCTACCCAGACTCTCAACACTGAGTTCCCAAGAGCTCAGTTTTGCACATCTCTTTTCTACCTACCCAGTCTCATCCTCATAGTTTTAACATAATGATTGTTCCCAATCCAGACTTTATGTAGCCACACTTGACTTTTCATACTTCATACTGGCTGTCCCATAATCATCAAAACTAAGTTCTTAACTCAGCTCCAACTAATCCCACATTACAGGCAGGATTCTAAGCTATCCCCAAGAGGTTCCACCCCTCTAGCATACGTGCTCTGCATTATCCCTAGGAATACATGTATAATGGATTTTATTTCAATGATTAGCTCAATATGGTGCAGTTGACCTTAAGAAAGGGAGATTATTCATGCGGGACTTAATATCATGAGACCTTTAAAAGCAGAGTGATTTCTCCAGTTGGTGGGAGAGAAGGCACTCAAAGGAATTTAACTTAGATGAGGTTCTTTGTTGCTGTAGATGAGATAGAGAAGCCTACTGGACAAGGATGTAGAAGTGACCTGTGGCTAGGAGCAGCCATCACTATGAGACTTTGATCCTCCAATCACAAGAAGCATCCAGTGAACCGGAAGAGAACCTCAAGCTTCAAATGAGAACCACATCTCAGCTGACACCTTTATGAAAGCTCCTTGAGATCCTGTGCAGGGATCCAGCTCTGTGCCCAGACTATGGATCTAGAGAAACTGTGAAACTGTGAGATAATAAATTTGTGTTGTTTCAAGCCATGAAGTTTGTGATAAGGTGTTTTGAAGTTATGAAAATGAATATGTTCTATAGTCTTTCCATCTCAGTGGCCATCACCATTATCCACCATATTGGTTAAACCAGAAATTTTTGAATCCTTACTTTCTCTTACCCTCACATCCACACTCTCAGCAAGTCTTCCCTTTTCTTCCTTAAGCATATGTCTTGCATCTCTCCACTTCTTCCCATCTTTGTTGCTCCCATTCTGCCCCATTGCATTTTTGCCTCACTACAACATCTGACATTCACGTCATGCCTGCTCTGTCCAATCCATTTTCTATACAGCAGCCAGAGCACAATTCTGAAAACCTCAATTGAATCATGCTTTTGTCCATTTAAAATCCATCAGCAACTTCCTGCTACACAACAACACCAAGCTTCTCACCATAATCTACAAAATTCTCCATGACCTGGCTCAATATCTGTCTCTACAATCCCGTTTTATACTCCTTGACCTAGTGACACCAGTAACTTTCTTAATTGCACACATCATTGTCTGAACCTAGATTACATAAGTTGTGTGAGCGTGAGTGTGAATAAGCTGGTATCTGTCTTCTCTATTAACCTCCTACATGGTGGCTGGAGGTTACCAATTTCTCTCTGCGCTAACCATTATATCTATATAGGAAACTCCCTTGCAACATTTGTCTTTTTTAGTCAAGGTGGAATGAATGCTCTTCTTCAGGCCCTTGAAATCCTTTGTGAAGGTCAGGAACTCCCTGCAAACTACCTACATACAAAGTGTACCCATGGGGACCTGAAGAAGAGTGAGAAAGGAAATGAGGGGATTCAGTCCTTGGTAACCATGTGGCTCATCTGCTGGAGTTCACTAGAGCCCATGAGGACAGTCTGCGGGACTTCCTCTTGTGGATCTTAAGCTTCTGTTCCCTGATCCCCCATCCCTGGAACCTAGAGGAATCATGCTGGAGGGTCTGCACAGGGACCTGCTTCTCTCCTGTAGGAACCTCTAAAAGGAAAATGTCAAAACATCCCTTTGCTTCAGAGCCAGCTGTGACCCAATTCAATAAAAACTCTCATAGTGGATGGATCAATATCCTACCACAGATGAACCTCTGTGAGCTCCTAGAGGGCAAAGCTCAGTCTGGATAACCCAGGAGATGAAATGCTGTCTTGGGCTGCACTTGCTCCTATGAGAGAGAGAACTGCAAAGTAAGAACATGGAGTACCCATGCTCAGCTGTTACTTTGCTGGGTGGAGAAAATGGTCCTCATGAAATACTGGTACAGGGTGCTCTACCTGTCAGGCTGAGAGCAGGTCTATTGGAAGCCCTCTGCAGGGTCTCCCAGCCCATGGAGCCTCAGGTGTTCAAATGAAAGACATGGAGATTTGGAGCCAGGTTCCTTATTGGGAGAGTATAGAACTCCAGAAAAGTGCCGGTCCTCTTTGTGCCTCAGTTTCTCCACATGAATGGAGTTACCTTTCTCCTCATAGCCCCTGACCTGAGAGGCCTATTGTAAAGGTGACATGATGTAGCAGAGGTAAGGCCCTTGCCCAGTGCTTCACTCTCAGCAACTGAGCAGAAGCTCAAAAATAAACACCATTATTATTATTATTATTATTATTATTATTATTAAGTTGCTATAAGTGAATGAATTCTGCCACAGCACCTTGTTCTATAGCTGCAACTGAAAACCTGTTGAAGTGACAGAAATAGTTGCAATACATTAAAAGTCTAAAGGGCTCTGGAGGACATTTGTTAAAGTATCAGGTTGTGTTTTTCCCCCATGTAAGTTCACTGATTTTCTGGAGGCCATACTGTGATGGGCCCTCCCCTGGGAGCAGGAAAGTAAGTCTAAGGCCCTATGGGATAGCAGCCTAGACCCTGGGATGGTGCGGTCCTGCCCTGCTCTGCCCCCTGCAGAGCCTGGGGAGCCATGTACCTGGCTGAGGGTCCCCTTGGGGGAGAGAAACAGAAGGAATTGGAGGAAGTGTCAGTGTTCCCAGGCCCCACAGAGAGTTTGTGGCTTTCAAGGTGCCAAGAAAGACCTGTGGGAGAATTTCACCCAGCCCTGGTGATTCTCCCCAGACCAGCATATTGAGTGGAATATGCCTCCTGGGCCAGTTTCCCTCATCACCAGGGCTTCTGTGCCTGGAAGGGCTGTATGCTGCCTGTTGTGGCCAGCCACGGTGCCGCGGGAAAATTCTCGGAGGCAGAGTTAAGCTTTTACTACTTTTACTTCTACTTTCTTAGAGCTTAGAGTCTTAGAAAGAAAGATAGAGAAAGATTTCTTCTTGTCTTCTTAGCTTAGAGTCTTAGAAAGAAAGATTAGAGCTTAGCTTAGAGAAAGACTAGAGCTTCTTTCTTCTCTCTTCTTTCTTCCTTCTTCTTTCTTCTGTCTTCTTCAGGAGCCTCGGCCTAACTCTGACCAGTCATTTCTCTTCTGTCTTCTATCTGGTTTCTGTAACCGCTCTGCCTACGTTCTGGCCGCTCTGATTCTTCTGACCGACCGAGTGACTGCCCAGCTGACTGAATTCTCCGTTCTCCTAACTCGGACCGCTTTCACCCGGTTATATACCTTCAGGTTTGCGGGTGCCTACAGGTGCGTCACATACATATCAGGTGGAACTTATGGCTTCCAGCTAGCTACAACAGCCCTTCCTAATTAGGGCTCCTTCATATTCCTTCCCTTTAGTTTAAAAAGGTGCTTTTGTTCTATTTTCTCTATTTTATTTTCTCTATTTTCTTTTATTTTCTTGTCCCTACCTAGCTTTTCACCTTTTATTTTTGAAAGGGTGGATATTTGAGCCCTTTTTGAGAAGGTGCTGTGGCTTTAAGGAAGCCTAATGCTGAGGAGCAGCTAACGCACCTAGTTAAGCACAATTGCATAAGCGGCTTTGACTTTTTTTTTTTTTTTTTTTTTTTCTCTCTCTTCTTCATTTTTCTTTATGGCTTTCTTGCCAAAGCTCAATGGCTTTTTTTTTTTTTTTCTGCATGGTTTTTACCATGCTATTTAATTCTCTATTTTCTTTTAAGCTCATGGCTTTTTTCTTTATACTAAAGCTCAAGGCTTTTTCTCTATATTTTTTATGGCTTTTGGCTGGCTACTCGGCTTCGGCTTTTGGCCGGCTACTCTGCTTCAGCTTAATTCTTAACTGGCCTCAACTGAGTCAGAGGCTATGCTCTCTTGTTTACTACTCTTTTTGCTGGTCTCAACTGAGTCTGAGGCTATACTTTTTCGTTGCTCTCCTTATTTCTTAGCTTTTCTTCTCTGCCTGCCGAGCCCCAGACGGACCACCATTTGTAAGCTGCCTGTTGTGGCCAGCCACGGTGCCGCGGGAAAATTCTCGGAGGCAGAGTTAAGCTTTTACTACTTTTACTTCTACTTTCTTAGAGAGAGAGGGAAAGAAAGATTTTAGCTTAGAGAAAGATTTCTTCTTGTCTTCTTAGCTTAGAGTCTTAGAAAGAAAGATAAAGAAAGATAGAGCTTCTTAGAGAAAGATTTCTTCTTGTCTTCTTAGCTTAGAGTTAGAGCTTAGCTTAGAGAAAGATTAGAGCTTCTTTCTTCTCTCTTCTTTCTTCCTTCTTCTGTCTTCTGTCTTCTGTCTTCCTCAGGAGTCTCGGCCTAACTCTGACCAGTCATTACTTCTTCTATCTGGTTTCTCTACTGTAACCGCTCTGCCTACGTTCTGGCCGCTCTGATTCTTCTGACCGACCGAGTGACTGCCCGGCTGACTGAATTCTCCGTTCTCCTAACTCGGACCGCTTTCACCCGGTTATATACCTTCAGGTTTGCGGGTGCCTACAGGTGCGTCACATACATATCAGGTGGAACCTATGGCTTCCAGCTAGCTACAACAGCCCTTCCTAATTAGGGCTCCTTCAAAGGGCTACATTAGTGCAGCCACAAAACAACTTTTCCAAGAGCTGTTCAAAGGCGTCTTGTCTTTGGTCCAGAGTGGCCCAGGCTGAGGCAAATTCCTTACCCTTTCTCACATCCAAGCTCTCCAAAGGTGTGATGGCAGAACAAACGAATGAGTTATACACCTGTTTTTGTTACACATCTGTCCTTATTGCTAGTAACAGGCCCCATTTCTGGTGACAGTCCCCAAATGTGAATTATTCATGGATCCAGTAGTGATGTAGAGACTCATGAGAGACATGTGAAAATGTGATGAGAGGGTTCATAAAAATTCTTTCTGTAGGGAAGGACTCTATATTAATTAGAAGAAAAATATTGATTGGCTTGGCCACGTGGCTTTGAAGGCAAGACTCCAAGGACTGCTGAGAAGCAAAGATGGCAGCTCAACTGCTCTAAGTGAAGCCAGGAAGATGGTGTGTGTGTCTGAGAGAAAATGCAGGAAAAGGAACAGGATGGGTGTCAAAGGCTAGGGAATGCATGCGGGGAACCCCTCATGATGACCCCGAGAGCTCAATAGCTGAACTAAACTCACGACGAGCCTGGTAGAAACCATAGGTAAAGCCGGGGTTGACTCAGAGGGAAACCGGGGTAGCTAACACAGGTTAGGAGTCCGAGGCAGCAGGCAGCCGGCAGCCTCTGGAGGCGCTCACAGATCGCAGAGCATGTTTGGGACTCTCAGAGACTGTGGAAATGGGGTGGAGACCTGAGTCAATGGGTGCCAGATGTCTAAGGGCGGTGATAGCCAAGAGGATCTCAGGGTTTGATCTTATTGTAGACTGAAGAACTTGATTGTCCTATGTCCCTGGTTCCTGGGAGACAGACTCTAAATCCTTGAAATTTCCCAAGTAATAAACATGATGTCTTTGTTCTTCATGAGCCTCTTGGATTCCACTTGAGTTCAGACTAATGAAATGACTCAAGATGGGTGAAGGTCACTAGAGAGACCAACCATGGTCTTTTGACACAGTGCGACCTCTATGGAAGAAAGGGGAAGGGACTGAAGATTGGGTTCAACCACTGGTCAATGATTTAATCAATCAGGCCCATATAATGAAACACTAGTATAAGCTCTGGAGGCTGCAGCTCAGTGGTGCTCCTGGTTGGTGAACATATTGGCACAACAGGAGGGTGACTCACCTGCATTTGGGGCTGTCCCAGACCTTATCCTGGATATCTTTTGTTCCTAATTAGTTTCATTTATGATAGAATGATGATCAAAAGTGTAGTGATTTCCTGAGTTCTGGATGACATTCTAGTGAATTATTGAACTAGAGTGTGGTGTCATAGGATTCCTCCAGGTTAGTTGGAAGTGTGAGTGAGCTGGAGACCCCCTGAGCTGTGGCCATTGTCTGAAGTGAGGATAATCTTACTGGGGACTGTGACTTTAACCTGCGGCATCTACACTGACTGCTATCGGCTAGTGTCAGAATTGTATTATAGCACACCAGCTTGGTTGTAGGAAATGGATCTTTTTCATCATATGGGTCCTTCTATCTTCTCATGTCCTCTTGGTAAATGTTCAAATTGCAAAGCTGAAAAGAAATCTAATCCCCTTTGCTCCCTTCTTTGACCCTAGGACCTGGTGAAATACAGTCTTTGCAGTAGACAAATTGTTGCTGTGATTGCCATGTCCAAACTTGGCACATGACTGCTTGCTCTAAGGTTGACTGGTTCTCTAGAAGAATATATGCTAATCATAAACGTAGCCCCACCATCACAGGGGCAGCACCAGGACTTCTGTTTGGGAGGTCCCTGGGACCACAGTCTGGTTCTGAGATGTCTTCAAGATGCTTCTGCATAGCAAGCATATGTTTTTGACTTTGATCATATGTTTATTAAAGAGGCTCAGCCTGATGGAAATCATGGTGAGCTGGGGTGTGGTGGGGTGTGCTCAAGTCCAACACAAGCCACTCTTTGGCCCAGTCATATCTCTTTAGTGAGGCATACAGACCCTACAGAAGTAAGTGTCAGAGAGGGTCCAGATTACAAATCTTTCCTGCAGAGCCATGCAACTTCATTGTACTTAAAAATAATTAAAGAAATCTGTAAAACATGTTTCCATTGCAATAGTTTATTTCACTTGGCCTCGCAATGTGAGGATCATAATTACTTAAATATTTCCCTTTACTATTTTTCAAAACATTTTTCTAAATTGTCAAAAAACATTCTGGAGACAGTTGGATAAAAAACATAGCGAACATGTGTCTGATTAATTTTTTAAGACAATCAAGATCAAATGCAAAAAAAAAAAAAAAAAAATGATTGGAAACGTTTTCCGCGCGACAATAAAAGACAGAAATCTCAGTGCAGGGATTGTGGTGAGTCATAAGGAAAAAAAGGATTCATCATTTTTACTACGATATTTATTGTAACTCCTATGACAGTAAAGGAGCTGCCTTGGTGTGTAAATTGCTGAAGGTGGAGTGTGGAGAAAGTGGCCTTAAGGAGAATGCAGGTTGGGGTCTTTTGCTGAGTGCTCTAGGTTGCCAGGTCTGTCTGGACGCCACCGAGCTTGTAAAGCAAGAGATCACTCTGAACAGCCATTCTTTGTCGCCTGTCATTACAAACAACTCCAGGGCAATCCGCTGGCTTCCTGACAAGCGGATCCGTCCCTCATCTGCCAGCTGACGATCAGGCCACCATCCTGAGGCCATCCATGGAGCTGCTCAGTGATGGAAAGCCACTTGTCAAAGGAGGGTTTATGACGTTAACTCACAAGCACTTCCTCAGCTCGAACTGAATTTTATTTTACTTCATTCAATTTATTTTGTTGAGTCCTTTTTTTTAAAACTTATTTTTTTAAGTTCCAATGAATAATTGGGATCAGAGGATGTGATTTCTTTTTCTAGCAAAACACTCCTGCCTGTCTGCCTTTCTTCTCTGACAACTACTGCCTGGCGAATGTCACATGGGGAGGGAGGCAGGGACCCCCGTGTGAGCTCTTTACCCTTTTGGGAGCTGGGAAAAGGTGCCTGTCAGGGTAGACATTGCAGCCAGTTCATCTGTCAGGGGAAGGGTGCAACCCCCTCTTTTGCTTATGAATTTGTGTCAGCAAGCTTTGGGAAAATTCACACTAAATTGCAAACTACCACTCCTTACAAGGAAAGCACCTGTACCGAGGGTCACTGCCTTATCAATCACTCTCACATCCCCACGAATTTTTTTTAATCTTTTAAAAATTTTGTGCTATTTTTTTTTATAATGCAGAGATTTATATGCCTTTATTGTTGAAATGGCAAAATGTGAGACACTGTGCTTGGATCCCTTATCACAAATAAGAATCTTTTTCTTCATAGGAGGAGAAGAGCAGGTGATGGAAGATCTTGCCCTATGTGGGCTGGGCATCCTCAGCAGCTGGAGCCAATTTGAGTAAGAATCTTAGTCTTGGCTTCACTGGACCATGAAGCAGGACCAGGGGCCTAGGGTGCCTTGCCGCAGGGTAAGTAGACATTGTCTGCTCACACTTGGGGTGCTTTTCAGTGTTCCACACAGAGAAGGGAGTCATCAGGCTGAAGTAAGAGAAAGTGGCTCTCCAGCGAGCGCTCACTGGTCCATCGTCTGTCCCCTGGAGGCCTCACTCAGGGTGACAGGTTCAATTGTATCTCCTTGTCACCCATCTTTTCTTGCTCCTGGACATAAGCAAGAAAAGCATACCTTGGCAAGAGGTATAACATGTGCGTAAAAGTGGAGTGAACAGTTAGAATTATGGACTGAACATGGCTTTGAACCTTGATGTCCATTCAAGTCAGAGGACACTAGGAGGTGTGGGTAAGAAAGGGCTGAACCCAGATACGGACAGTGGGGGGTGTGGGTAAGAAAGGGTTGAATGCACACATATGTCACACCCATGCAGTTGCTTAGGGTGGTCCAGTGAGCTATGCTGCGGGTTCCTACGGAAGACAAGTAGCAGGTGTCAAGGCTGAGAGTGGACTCTGGCAATGATGGCTGCAGGGAGAGCTCCAGACTGGACTGTAGTGATGTTTGCTCTGGACACTGGGCACCTGGAAGTTCCTGCATTTTCCAACCTCTGCAACGCTCATCCTGTCTTACTTCTTCTCTTTCAAAGCTTGAGTTTCTATGCTTTTAGCATTTTAAAGTTCTAGTGATTTAGATATATTTTGCACACATGATTTGGTGGGGATTTCTTGCCAATCCTTGTAAGCATTGGAGGTCCTGATGTCTGAAGTTGATGGTGGGTACCTAGACCCACCACCCAGAAAGCTGTGTATCTATAAAGCAGAGTAAGCTGTTGGTAGGGGGCTGCAGTGTAACTAGAGGCACCTTCGCCTCCTCTGCCCCACTCCTTTCTTTTGCCAATTCCTCACCCATAAGCTGGAGCCAGATAGAAAAGAACCTTGGGTTTAACTCCATCCTTTGGTGGGACATCAATCATGTGTCACCTTTGTTAGGGCTTCCTGAATAATTCAGAAATGCTACCTAGAATACTTGTTGCTCTCAACTGGTAATGCAAATATCAAGGGAATTAATTAATAGTCAATTATATCAATTTTAGACTTGGACATTGATTCTGATGCTGAAAGCTAAATCTGCATTTTTCTCTACTTCCTTTCCCAGAGCCTCAACTTGTCTTAGTCATTTCTAATCAAACTTGTAAGGGGGAACATGCTCAAATTATTTCCTCTCCCTTGTTCTGTTTCAGCTTGCTTCAGATAAATAAGGATAAAAAAGAACTCCTTCGGTATTATATATTTTCCACAGCTGTAGGTGTACAGGTGTTATCTTGGTCTCTGTATTATTAAACTGCTTGGGGAAAAAGGGAGTTTGAATCTATGGATAATAAATTACCAACAAAGGCGAAAAAGCAAAAATAATGTGCATGTTATTTGCATAGATATGTATATATTTTGCTCAGACCATCACATGCAAGAGCTCTCAAGAGATGGGGAGATGGTAAAAGGGAATTGTGGGTACCATTTCCATTGCCCACTTGTTATAATTGCAGCACAGGAATTCATTCATTCTGCATGTGTGACAAGTTTGTTAGACATTTGCTAAACTTCACATATGAAGGGATTTTTAAACCCTCTCTGATCTTTGATATTAAGGAAAGGCATTTCATTGAAAACAGTCTTTGCATGATTTGGCACGAGTCGTCTAGACTGCTTTATGAAAAATGACAGCTAGTAGGAAAGTAATTAAAGATGTATTTTGCTGAAAGCAAAAGTATTTTTGGAATCAATACCAACCATCTTTAATTTGCCAGCTCTTTCCACAATCATTGTGCATTATCTGGAGGATCTTAACTTTTAGAGAATGGGGGGGAGTGGTGCCAGCCCTTTTCTGGTGTCACTTTTGGGTCCTCCATCTGCTTACCACCATCCTCAAGTTGGGTTGGAGGAGACCCGGTCAGTAAGGTGGGAAGGAGCTGGAGAATTTCTTGCTGGGAAGTTGGCACCTTGTTTGGCTTTTCCCAGGGCAGCAGAAATGTTTGAAAAATAGCAACTTTGCTGACCAGGAGCAGTGAAAGCTGGGGGTAGGGGATGTCACCTTTAATTTTAATTAGAGACAATGGGATAAAAACTTTCACTTAGGCTTTTTAGAATTTTCTAAACAGAAAGAAAGTCCTAGCTCTTCTGTTCTTTATAGGAAGCATTTTCCCTGGCTTGAAGGGAGATTCTGCAGATCAGAACTGCTCCTTCTGTTTCTGTACCAAGTGCCAGGTTTACCTGGTGTGTTCAGCATGCACGTGGACATGGGACTGGGCTCCTGACTTACAGAAACATCTCTTCGATTCCTCTCTCCTCTCCCTCACTCATCCTTTCACCTATCTGACTCCTCCTCATCTTTCAGGTGCCAGCTTAGACACTTCCTCCTGGAAGCCTTCATTTGGAATGCCTCAGTCTTCCCGGTTGCATCTCAAAACATTGGCTCTTTTTCCACCTGATTCTATTGCACAGGAATTGATTAATGGCCTGACTTCCCTGCCATCACTAGGGATGGGGACCACAATTTTTTTTCAACCAATTTACTCCTGATTCCTAGTTTGGGACCTTTATTTATTTGTTATTTATTTATTTACTGTCCTGGGGGTTGAACCAGGGTTGCTTTACTGTAATAGCACTTTGGGTGTGGGGGATATGGAGTTGAGGCTAATAGACACCATATTGTACCTGAAGTTACATTTGCCCTTGATTCTCTCATCCCCTTACAAGTCTCTGGGTCCAATTTTGGGTAGGGTCCCAGAGTATGAACACACTGGCTTTTTCTATGTCCTTCTGTAGTAGAACCATGAAGACCCCTTCTCTCCTAACACTAGAGGAAGGCTGGGTCAATGGCAGTAAACCCTGCACAGCTGGAAGGAGATGGGAGTGGAGAGATGGGAGGGTTTTAGCCATCGAGTTGGTTGGAGAAACGAGGATTCCTTTGTGGGGGGCATCTTGACTTTTTAAAGGTCACCTCTCCTTTAGGGTTGGGGCCTTTCCAGGCAACAAAGGCCATCAACTGGTCACCTTGGCAGGTCAGAATGAGGACTGCATTGGCAGAGTGAGTGCTCCTGGAGTCCTAGGGTTCCTCTGGGGACTTCAGCAGGTACCATGTTGGCTTTGGAAATAAAGAACAGCCACCTGGCCCTTGGCACCCTCTGCAACTAGGACAAGTCTGTTTCTACATGTTTTTTTTTAAACCAGTGCTCCCATGACACAAACACATAAACAATATATATCATATGTGTATACATGTGTTTGAGATATATATATATATATATATATATATATATATATATATATATATATATATATGGTTATATCGTACTTAATGACAGGGATATGTTCCAAGAAATGTGTTATTAGGCAATTTTGTCATTGTGAGAACATCACAGAATGTTATGTGCTAACAAATTAACACAACCACAATGTCAATAGATGATATATTCTTATGGGACCACCATCATGTATGTGATCCATTGTTAACTGAAATATCATGATGTGGTGCATGACTGTGTGTGTGTGTGTGTGTGTGTGTACAACATGAACACATACACCAAACAACTGGTTATCTTTTTGCTTGTGCCCATTTTTATTGAGCAGGCACAGCTGTCTCAACATTCTCAAAGTCACATGTACAGCTATGCTATAGAAAGCACGCAGTCTTTCGGCCCCATTTTCAATGTGTGGGTGCAGTGGATTTTCCTTGCTACAGATCTTAACGAGGCATTAATTTTGTCCCTCATTGATATGCATAGTCAGACATAGTTAATCTTTGGGACACTTACTGGTCAGATGCCTGGGATAAGCGTGGATTAAGGGAATTCTGATTACCAATCTTCCGAAAGTGCCAAGCAGTTTGGGAATTCAGAATTCAGAAGGGTGTTCTTGTGGTGGAATTGTCCAGGGGGAGCTGCCTGGGACAGAGGTGGGTGTTTCTGGAAGGAATGCTGATCCACGATCGTGTTGATGCGGCAGTGTGTGAAAATGCTTGGGAAGGCAGGGCCTCAAGTGACCATTCCCATTTTTCAATCTGTCTTTATGCTGGGGAAGAATCTGAACTCCGCCTACCTGGGCCTCTAACCTTTCCGCTCTAGCCAGGTGCCAAGTCCACGGAGCAACGGTGGTGCTTCTCCATGTGACAGTCCTTCATCTGCTGGGAGACCCACTCCTGGAGTATCCAGGACAGAAAAGAAGCTATACTGATTATTCCTCATCATGAACTTTATCTTGTCAGGCTTTCCCCACTGGAACGTGAACACCAAGAAGGTCTGTCTTAAAAATATTTGCGAATCAATGTCTCCCATTTATGAGGATAGCCTCAGGCAATAGTCAGGATGGGTACCTTCTGCCAAGTCTTCCTGGTTCTCCTAAGCGCCCTGCACAGTGTGCCAGCCCCTGGATGGTCTGAGCCGAGCTTGGCCAAGCAGCACCTTTCCTCAGATCTGCCTCAGGCACTTCGTCTGCCTCTGTAGGGTAGGATGGTTGTTCTCAGCTCAGCTGCCATGATCTGACGTCTTAATGGAGCTGCATGCTTCTTGATTTCAGTGTTTCCTTTCCCTGCAATGTTCCCTCCCACCATAAAAGGTCTTTGCTTCCACACAGCACCACTAAGGCAACCTACATTTGAGTGGGGTGTGGTGTTCTCTAACTTTGATTCTTAAGTCAGCCCTTCAATCTTGGGTAATAGGATACTCTGACATCTGTCAGTGAGAGTAGAGATGGACCCAGGTCTGTTGGAGGAGGAAGTGGAAGTAGAGATCAAAATTTAGAAATACACATAACTTTGGGATCCTGCAAACTGACTTTTTCGGTATCTCTCTATTGCATCCTTGGGCATGCAAAGGTAGGTGCAAGAATATTTATGGCAACATTTTTGGAATAGTGAAAAATTAAAAACAATTTACATGTCCATTAATACAGAAACAGCTAAATAAATCTGAATGCAGCTAGACTGAAGAATAGAAGGCAGCAATTAGAATGAGATAAATCTATATGTATTAATATGGAATAAGGAATCAGTCTTATCCATATTAGCATGCTATGGATAGTTCAGTTTATTTGATAGGGTTCATGCTAAAAGAAATTAAAAGGAAAAAAAAGACAATATTTTATAAGAGCCTACATTTTCATAGATTTATGAACAATTACAAAAAGACTTGGCGAGTATGCACCAAAGTAATCTCAATAGACACTTTTTAGGAAGAAGAGGAAGAGAATTGCAGAGGTGGATAAAGGGTGTGTGCACCATAGTGTTTCCTCTTTATAAACAAGTAAATTCAACGTTCCACAAGAATGAAAAGAATGAAACCCACCTTCAGGCTAACTTTACATACAAACCTTTATCCTGCCCCATGGGAGATCATGGTTGTCAGGGACCATGTATGCAGCATTAGCTATGAACGAATTTGCTTTGAAGAAGACAGAAGGGTAAGTCTAGCCTTTGCCCTCCAGGAGCAAACAGTTCAGTGAAGGAAGCAGGATATGCACCCAGGAGTAGCTGCAGACTACGCAGATGACTCCTCAGCCAGCCCAGCTCTGGGCTCTCTCACATGGGTTCACCCGCTCCTCAGAATGGGACTTGCCTTTGGGCTCCAGTGTCCCCCTCATAGCACCTCTCCCTTTAAAGCAAGAATTATTTAATGTTTTGGGGGTCAGCGGATGTGACGGTGGATTATTAGTAAGGGCAGGAGTTGTGGAGAGGTTCCTAATGGAGAGGTTGCATGGGGCCTTTGGCACCCTGGGTAGAAGCCCAGCACAGTCAGGAATGTAGTAGCAATTCACCTTTTGGCTAAGGTAGACACCATGTCAATCAGCCAGTGGCTCTGTTTTCAACAAATGCAGGTGGCTGTCCCATGGGGTGGGGGGAGCTTAGCACTCAAGCACTCGGTGGAACCCTCTCTCTTTCTTGGAGCAAAGGCCTTGGGACTGACCCCACTGCTGTGGAGCTGGGTTGGGGTCATGACCTTTCTATGCTCTGACTTTTATCAGTGTTATTGACTCAAAGGGTTGGGGATGGAAAACTGATGCCAGCAAATGCATCTTGGAGAGTTGCTTAGAGGCTTTATCAGAAAGGAAAGCGCACTCACCATGCTGAAAAGTTGCTGACCACTGTGGGCCAGAAATACATGTCACTGGGCCCAATTCTGCAGGTGGTGATTCCTGGGTGAAGATGTCCTGAGAACTAGTGAAGGACACAGAACTGAGGTCTGGGGAACCTTGGATCTGATTCCTGGTGTCATTCTAAAGGACACAGCTCTTCTTAATCCTCCTCCTTAACAAGAAGACTCAGTTTCTTCATCTGTAAATGCCATAGTTACAGAACAGTTCACAGGGTTGTGAACGATGGTGAACAGGTGATCTATGTAAGGCACCTAGTAGCAACAACCAGTTTAATGTATGATGCTAATAATAATTGATAACACTACACTTTTCTCAGAAGCAATCAACACTGTGTTCTTCAATGATCTCGTTCCTCTGCCTTAGATCGGCTAATGCCAGCTGCTAACTCTCTGCCTCATTTTCTCCTCCTAATGAGGGGAAATCTAATATGAGCTTTAGGCTGGATGTGGAAATAATCCAGCTCCTCTGCTGTGAGGAGGGGTTGGAGGAGTCGTGCTGGAGGGGGCCTGGCTCCTGCCACCGCTGCTGGAGAAGCTGTGGGGGGAAGAAAAGTTGCTAGGCTTAGTCCCCCCACCGTGGGGAGGGGGCCGCTGCCCCTCCCAGCTCCTTCAGCTGACTTCTTTGCACCATTAGCAAGGGTGGGGTCTCCTCTTCTGGCCATGCAGAAAAAAACTTTGGGTGGCTGACCCCAACTCTCCTCACGCACAGCCAATCTCCCTTCAATTGTTTCATCAGCGTTGGGACTGTCAGCTCAAACCTGACAAGTGACAAGTCTCAGGCTCATGCTGACTAGATAATCAAAGTCTTGTCAGGGCTGTCAATACCCTGCAGATAGGAGAGGACAAAGGGAGGAAAGGTTTCTACAGAAACCGCTGCCTTCACACAAACGCTGTCGAAGCCTCTTTACTGGAATCACCTGTTCGTTACTAAACGTCACTTACTTCTGGATCTATGGGCTCAAAAACACAAACCCTGAAATGCAATAGTAATCTCATGTTAAGCATTGAAAATGCATATTTTCTATTTTGTGGGAGATTATCTTATATTTTGACCTACAAGTATATGAATATATGTTTGGTAATATTTAATAGCAGTAACTTGATGAAAGATTTTTCAATAAAAATGTATTTTAAAAAATCAGAACTAGAACATGACCATAAAATAACACAGACTTATCTATACTCTGCATCTTTTCAGTAACACAAATAAATAAAGTAAGTATTGCAATAGCTGATATACACAATAAACACAGGTGCACAAATCTGCATGTTTCCATTTTGGTCTTCCTTTGCAAAGATAGGTGTTGGTGATCTGGAAGGTCTTGCCTGATAGCAGGGGCCAGTTGTCTGTCTTTATCCAAATCTCAGCAGAGACCGTCATGGGCCAACCAGTGTGTGAAGAGGAAGAGGATTTGAAACACTGTGTCTGTAAGGGAAGGCCTCCAGGGAGGACAGATCCTGAGGTCAGCCCCTCCCCTTACTCCCCCTCTTTGTACACCCCAAGTCAACATTTAGCTTTCACCCTCGTATCAAAGCATGGCTGTCATCTAAAATGGCCCTTGCCCAGTGACACTAAACTGTTTTTTCTTTTCTTTCTTTTCCTCTGCACTAAGGAGTCTTACATACAGACTTAAACCTCTGTGTGCTGAGTACATGCCTATAATCCCAGTGACCTGGGAGGCTGAAGCAGGACGATTGCAGGTTTGAGGCCAGCCTCAGCCATTTAGTGGGGCCCTATGGAACTGAGCAAGACCTTGCCTCAAAATAAAAATTAAAAGGGTGGGGAATGTAATTCAGTGGGTAAAGCATTCCTGGGTTGAATCCCCAAACTGAAAAACAAACAAACCAAAACCAAACCAAACCAAACCAAACCAAACCAAAGAACACCTCTGTGTGGTGTATGTGTGTAGACAGCATTGCTTGGTAAACAGAAGGCATCTGGAGGGCCACCTCCAGACCTTCCTGAGCTCACACCAGTCTGTCCCAGGAACCCTTGTGATCTGGCTGCCCTGGTTCTATCAGGGAAAGGGGACAGGCCCCCGTCAGGGGTGCTACAGAGAGTGACTAATCTTCTTCACTTGGAATAAACCAACTGTACTCCAATGGTGTCCAAGTCCATGGGCACCGACTCAGCCCCCGGGGTCCCACCCCTCCTCTCCTTTGGCTCTGCAGCTCCACACCTGCGGGTTGGCAGGGCACTCCATCTGGCCAATGCGGGTCCTTGCTGTGGCGGCTCCTCGCTCTTCCTGATTCCTTCTCGGGTCTTAGAAGCCGCGTCCCTCTCTTTCCCTGGCGAGCCCCCTGCGGCCCCCCTGGCATCCTGGCCCCACACCGTGCATCTCACCCTGCTCCCTGTCCCGCTTCATCGACTTCCTTTTAAAATTTTCTTGACAGTAATTGCCACTCACTGAGATGGTCTTGTTCCCAAGTTTGTCCCCTTGTTTTTTGTCTCCTCTTCACAGAGACAGATAATGGAAGTGCAGGGGGGAGGGGGAAAGGGACCTCGTTGCGTTGCCCAGTTCTGCTCTCGGTGTGGCAGCAATGTCAGGAAGGCAGAGCCTTTGGGAGGGATGACACTGCTGCCTGGGTGTGGAATTAGGGGCTGAAGGCACCAGGGGTCCCTGCCAGTGGGACGGTGCACAGGGAGCTTCTCACCCAGGGTGGGGCCAAGAGCATCTGGCATCGTGGATTTGGAGAAAGAGGCTGAGCTTATCTCTAGGACCCCAGTCCCTTCTCCTGCAGCCCTCCCAACACGGTGGGCCCCCACACTCACTCCTGCAGCAGTGGGTACCCACACTGCTGCATCTCCCTTCAGAAGCCCTTGGGCAGGAAAGGAGAGGGTCAGGTACCCACCACAGGCAGGTGCAATTTGTTTTGTCACATAATGGTCATTGCCCACTCTGCACCAGGGGTGCCCCCAAAAGCTCATGTGTGAGACAATGCAAGAAAGTTTAGAGGTGAAATGAGTAGGTTCGGAGAGCCCTAACCTGATCAGTACATTAATGCATTTAAATGGATTAACTGGGTGGTGACTGTAGGCGGTTAGGGTGGAGGAGGAAGGTAGGTCACTGGGGTGTGCCTTGGGGTATATGTTTTGTCCCTAGTGATTAAAGATCTCTTGGTTTCCTGATTGCCATGCCCTGAGCAGCTTTTCTCCTCCAAGCCCTTCCACCATAATGTTCTACCTCACCTTGGGCCCAGAGCAATGGAGTGGGCCATCTATGAACTGAGATGAGACCTCTGCTACTGCAAGCCCCCAAATAAACTTTTCCTCCTCTAAAGTTGTTCTCATCAGGCCTTTGGATCACATTGATGAAGAAATCTGATGAAAACAGCTGGCATGGTTACCAGAATTAACAAGGCTCTCTCCCTGCCTCCCGGCAGCTCACAGTTTAGCAGAGGTGACAGGTACCTAAACATGTGAGAGAGTACAGTGAGGCTAGGTGTGAGAGAGGCAGTGGAAGCAATAACGAGAAGCTCACACAAAGCTCCTAGCATCGTGGAAGACTTCTTGGAGGAGGTAGCATGGGAGCTAAAATCAGAATGAACACTAGATGAAAATGGATTGGAGGGTGTCTTTAAGCATGTCAGCCTGGGCTGCATCTCTGGGGTCTGGTACAATCTCTGGAAGCCTGCATGCCAGTGAGCAGGGCTTGGTCTTTGTACAGGAGGTTTTAGTTCTCAGACAACAATGTTTCTGACTCCAGGAGCAATACTCTCATCAAGAGCAGGTGAGGCAAAGCCTTCTGCCTGAGCTTTTCCCACTTGAGGCCCTCACTGAGTGCTTCTCTTTGGACTTCTGCAAAGCCTTTTAGAAAACTCCTTTCTCCCATTGCTACGTCCTTTCCCAGTCAGTCCTTTAATCCTCCAATGCTAAAACTGACTGTCTTGCTCCCATCTGCACCAGCAATTACTCTGGCCTTGCTTTTATGGTGCTGGAGACGGCAGGATTTCTTGCTGAAATATCGCTCACCATCCTCAGCCCCGTCAACTTGCAAGCAGCCATATTTAGAAGGAAGTCAGAGGGGGACAGGGGGCGTGAGCATGTGTGGAAGCCAATATTCCCCTGTCTAATTTATATTTTACATTTCTGTAAAATCATGCTTAGAGTATTTTGGTAATCTCTGCTGAGATTAAGTATAATGCTGTACATTTAATTGATATAAGTGGTTTCAATTCTCCTTAATATGACAAATCTCCAGTGTGAAATATTCTTAGTTAATGATCAACATAAAATAGAGTTCATTTTTAATGTGAGTACAAGATTTGAATTAATTTGTAGCTAGAGCGGGGTTATTAAATTTCGTGTACATTCTGTGCACAGGCACATGTGCAGTCATACATGTAGGCCAGCGTGTACATACGTGCCTGGGGTAAGGATGCGAGCTGTGTGCTGCTTCTGGGCTGAGCTGGGAGTGTCTACACTTTCTCTCTCCTTCTGTCTTCCAAGCTGCACTTTTAGCACCTCACACGTGAAGGAGCTGCCCCACCGAGGTGTCTTTCTCCTTAACTCCTTTTGGTTTTTGGTGCAAAGGGGGTTGCCTGGCTTGAGCCCAGGAGCATGGCGGGTGTCATATCGAAGGTGGGCAGATGCTTCACGAGCTCTGCCAAGGACGTCTGCTCCTCCCAACTTGGTTTCCGACACACAGCAATTACTGGCCTGAAAATTAGCATATTGCTTTACATTATCAAAACCATATGATGGCTAACGTCATCCAGAAGAGTTCAATGAAAGTTTCGAGCTGAAGAAGTTTCTTGCAAAGTCATTTCCAGGAGGAAGGGCTCCAGAGAGGACCCCCAGCAGTGCCAATCAAAGCCGAGAGGTTTGCATTCCCCTGCCTCATCGGCATCATCATCCAGGGCTCCTGCAGGCAGGCATGTTGTCCAAAGGCACCTGAGCTGGGGAGCATTTGCAGGAAGCCAGGGCCATGGTCTGTCACCCTCAGATTGTGATGAGGGCACACTCAGAAACTGCCACTGCCTGTACTGCCTTGAGATAACAGAGCAATTTTCTTACAACTGTTAAAAGAGAAGGGCGGTGGGGTGTGTGGATAAAAGCTTCAGGGATAAGTGCCAAACTGAATTTGAATATTGTATAAACCATGCGTGGGATGGAGGCAGCAACTTGCAGGAAACATCTGTTCCGACCGGACCCTCTGCTCCCCTTGCAGCTGGAACACAGAGCTAAGTCTCCTTAAACTTCTCCTTTGTGATGCAACCCATTTTGGAGACTGCCTTCCATATGCAAGCTGACCCTGCAGCTCTTAAATATTTCCAGTTTGTAGTCACCTCTTTAATGATGATGGGATTTGAATCCCAATAACAATGAGACTTCCCCACCCCCTCCTGGAGACTGGAGACGAGGCAGGGGTACGGAGGCTGTACTCGGGCAAGTTCAATTTCTATTGGCTTACGCGGCTGCAGAAAGAATCTTTAATCACATATACAATATTATTGGCAACACGGTGCAATAAAAGGGCTGAATGCTTCGTTTTTCTAGATTTCCTTTTATATTTCAAAATCGCTTTTCTTTCAAATTAGTGTATCCTATACATTTTCTTAAAAAGAATTACTTATGGTTCCACTTTTTTTCCCCCTTTTGTTGGCTTCCCATTCCTTTTGAAATTACCACCTCACGGGGCTGCAGACTTTCAAATGCTTTGCATACGAAATGAAAGGCTTGAGTGTATTTTGTTGCAATTTTTAAGAATGGCATGATTTTAATTAGAAATGTATAGATGAATAAAAATAATGCTGCTGCACATTACTAATTAGGTATTTTATTACTCTTTGATTTAAAAAAGAAGTATGTTTGCTTCTAACGAGGCAGTGCAATCCTGCGGCTTGGTGGCTTCCACTGGGCTCCCTGGGAGAAAACAGGCTCCACAGGACCCACCGGGTCATGATGGAGGGACCTTGGGGTCCTCTCCTGTAGGAAAAGTTGGGGCTGAGAGGAAAATATGTGCCCAACAAAAGACAAATGAAGAGACACTGCTGAGCGCTGTGAAGATGATCTCTCTTTGAAATCCTGTATCAAGCGGCAGCAAATGCTCCCGCCATTCTGAACATTTCACCCCTCCGCTAAGCAATTATCCGGGTAATGCTATCCAAACGGAGGCTCTTTTCTCCTTGAAATTTCTAGATAAATATATCAGTGGCTAGCTCTGCAGTACCTTTCAGACGGAGACTATCTTTTTTGTTTTAAGCAGAGATTCCTGTGACACGTGAGCGCTGCCTCTGGGCAGTCCTTTATCCTTTGGTTTCTGTTTGGATCAAGAGTCTGCCCTCCTCTAGCTGGCCTGCAGGGGGTGGGGGAAGCTGTGGCTCCGCTCCAAGTCTCTGACCCAGCAGGCCTACCTGCCCCCAGGGCACGTGGACGGAAGCTAGTATACCTTGGGTGGGGCTGGAAGTTTCCAGTAGATTCCTTTGATTACAGAGCCCAAAGCTATAGACTCAGTTTGTAGGATCTATATAATGAGACTCTTCATTAGAATAGTGGTTGAACATAAGGAGATAGTGCCCTCTTCTCTACTTCCACTGCCTTTGTAACCTGTGAGATGGTGGAGAATCACTGGCTATGGTCAAGGAGTCCTGTGCGCATGAGCATTAATGAAAGGAGGGAATGCAGAGCCTTTGCTCTGTCTCTGTCACCTGTGTGTGGCCTGAGTGTGGTCTCACTTGCAAGAATAGAGACAACTACTTTCTTATCCACCTCTGTGCTGTCAATCAATTGTGGGCAGCTGTATCACTGAGTCCAGTGCATCAAATAGGGGTCCTCACAAAGCCATTTCCTCAAGCCATGGATGGTGAGTCTGAGTACTTTACAGCTTCAGGCTACTAATTCTTGAATTTCTCTGAACCCCTGGATCTGTGGGCAGGTGCAGTGGAGAGGAATTATGGGGTTAATGGAGGAGCTTCCAGCGTGTGTAACTTCTGCAAAGGGGTGTCTTCCAAGAGAAGCAGAGAGGCTTTCCCCATTAGGAATGGTTTGTGGCCAGGAATCTCCAGTCTGTCATATCTAATTATGCAGCCTACTAATCAGCCGAGAGCTCGGTAGCATCCTGACTTGGGGAAGCCGGCATCTGTTTTCAGCCTTGCCCTCAGAGCAGGAACAGTGCCAAATGCTGTGAAGACTGCTTAGCTGGGTACAAAAGATGCTGTCAACAGGCCAAAATTGGAAAGGAGTCCTGGTTTGATTTGAATGAGCTATTTTTTTTTAAATGGGGAAGAAAAAAGTAATTGAATTACATCCAATAAAAATAAGCACCCACATTCTCTGAGAAGAAAATATAGACAAGTTGTGTTTGGTTAGAAATAGAGATATTCATTGCTTTAGTTTCCAACATACATAGCAAAATTCATGACCTCTGATTTGGCTTGGGTAATAGTTTTTTCAAAGCTGTTTCTTTGAGACTGTGCATGGCAGGTGCAGTATATTTCTCAGAAATCAGGACTCTGACTTACCTTGTCAAAATTTTTAATTGCTCCTTCTTTCAATTAACCAGGGGAGCACTACACATGGAGGGTCAAAGAGAGATGGCCATTCATTTCTGCTGGTGTAAGTACTGCCTGGTGTTTTGATGCATTCACCAGCAAACGAGTGAATCCCTACACCATCCTTGGTTCCACTCTTCCTAACTATGGCCTACATTTTTTTTATTAATGGGCCCCTCACAACAAAAATGAATATTAACTGAGAATCTTAACTTGGGTGAAGATCCTATGCAGGGGCTGGAAGATAACAATAGCAAAGAATAATGATGAAGCTCATATGATCTTTGATGGAATAAAATAACACCTGCATGGAAACTCTGCAGAATAAAGGGATTTCAGAGTTGCCTTGGTATTACTGCCAAGAGATGGTTCATCCTGTGAAAGGGAGGGAGAATGCCCTGAAGGAGGTGAGAGGTGGGTGGAGTTGGTGTGAGTAGGAAGGTCTTTTGAAATGGGATTTGAAGGGTTGGTGGGTGTGGCAAGGTGGGAAGGAAGGAGGCCTGCTGGATCCCGAGGCTAGTTGCTTCGAACCCACAGTGCAAGGGTAATGATGGGAAATACTGCAGCGATCCAGTTTCCAACTGTTCAGCAATATCAAATACTAAAGGTATTTGTCCCTGGGGTCTCATTATGTGGCCAAGTTCCTTATTCCTAGAAACATAAGTGAATCTTCACATAGTGCACATGAGGCTACAAACCTTGATGATTTGGGTCAATAAAAAGAGACCAGATGGCTAAGAGTTTGTCAATTTTATTTAGTTTTTCAAAGAATCAATTTGTTTTGGCAAATTGGTGCAACCAGTCTGGAAAGCAGCATGGAGATTCCTTAGAAAACTTGGAATGGAACCACCATTTGACCCAGCTGTCCCACTCCTTGTTCTATACCCAAAGGACTTAAAATCAGCATACCATAATAACAAAGCCACATGAATGTTTATAGTAGCTCGATTCACAATAGCTAAATTGTGGAAGCAACCTAGATGCCCTTCAATAGATGAATGGATAAAGAAACTCTGGTATATACACACAAGGAATATTACTCAGCATTAAAAGAGAATAAAATTATGGCATTTGCAGGTAAATGGATGGAGCTGGAGAATATCATGCTAAGCGAAGTAAGTCAATCCCCAAAAAACAAAGGCTGAATGTTTTCTCTGATAAGTGGATGCCATAATGGGGGTACATGGGAAAAATGGAGGAAATTTGATTGGGAAAAGGTGGGGGAGGGGAAGGGGCATGGGTGCAGGAAAGATAGTGGAATGGGATGGACATCATTGCCCTAGGTACATGTATGATGACACATATGGTGCGACGCTACATCGTGTATAACCAGAGAAATGAAAACTTGTGCTGCAATTGTATACAATGAATCAAAATGCATTCTGCTGTCACATACTTAATTAGAATAAATAAATTAAAGAGAGAGAGAGAGAGAGAGAGAGAGAGAGAGAGAGAGAGAGAAGGAGACCAGACCAGAATGGACATTTCTGGTTTTTTAATTTGTACAGAAGAGGGAGACCTGGACCAACAGTCATGCCAGTGATCTCTACGCTGTGTTTCCTGGAGACCACAGGATGATAAGAGCACGGGTACCTTCTCTAGGCACTGACAAGGATAGGAGTTTGAGGTGGTCTGACTTGTCTCTGGCACTTTCTGGTTTGTGTTGATGTGCCAGTTGTCTAAGTTTGCACGAGGATGTGTGGTCTGACAGCTCTGCCGCTTCTGCACCCTACATGGGGCTTTGGTTATCGTCTCAGGTGCTGCTGCAAAAGAGCAGGCCATGCATTGACTCTGTCTAGACTTGGGGTAGATTGCCATGCGTGTATGTCTGTGTCTTTCTCTCTGTTTTATTGTTTCAAGACTTCTTATTCCAAGAAGTGTACATGGTTTCACATCTCCCTCCCAGGCACACAACATAGACTGCACAAAGGTCTCAGGTTTCCATAAAGGGCAGGAAGAGCAGAGTCTCTAAGTTGTCTCTGCCTTTAGCCATGCAACTGTCCCAAAGTAGGGGCTACTCAGAACACAAAATACAAATTCATATCCAGATACATAAATCCTGACATATCAACTTCTGAATCACCTCTCTGGATTTCGTCTTGTAGGTTCATGTCCTCTATGTTTCTTTACAATCTTCATCATGCCAATCTACCAGATAATCAATTGATTGAATGAGTGATTAGCAAACTGCTTTCCAAGCTGCCCTCTGCACAGATGTGCCTTTTCCAGTGCTTCTTGCTGAGGACCAGAAACTATGATATGATCTTTTTGGAATAAACCACTGCCCTTGCAGCCTTCTGTGCTGTCTCTGGGCTCTCTTACTTCCTGCAAATCTTGGTTTTGGGAGATGAGCGCTGAGACCTCCTTGTACATCATTATCACTTCCTGAAAATTATAACCCTTTGTTTATAAAACAAAAATAAATTTCTGCTGCACTCATGACTCTGCCATAGGACAATATCACACACATTCCCTGACTGTCACTCTCTCTACCTCCAGGTTGTAACTTCTCTGTCATTATAGATTTCAGCTCCTGGTTTATAGTCACTCTTGTCATCCTGATTCTTCCCAGGATCCTGTGTGACGGTGGCCTTCTGTGTGGATGATCCATCCAATATACGGGCATTTCAGATCCCTCAACACCCTGAGCTGCAATGGCCATTTCTCCCATCATTTCACAGCCTACACATACTCCCATCACCTGCAACTCCAACCTGAGCTTTTGATTTCCTGGCCTGCTTGCTTTACTCCTGCCTGCACTGTGATTGGACCTCAGGAATGCCCCCCACCCCCTGACTCCTTTCTTTCTTCTTGTCTCCCCTCTCCTGTCCTCTCTTGCCTCCTCCTCCAGCTTCCATTCCAGACTCATCATTCAATCACTTACTTGGATTGCCTTCAACTCCTTTGGCTCTTTATCTCATCTATTTAGGGGGGGGGGAACCTTATACCACAAGAATGCAAATGTTATTGTTTCTCAGTCTTATAAGCATGGCTAAGTCTGGCTATAGAAAATCAGAAAGTGGGACTGAGTGGTGGTCTAGCAAATATTGCATAACACACAGCCTCGTTAGAGCTCCCCGTCTCCTCGCTATGCTATTATATTTCAATCGTCAACTTTAGCTGCTATTGTAGCACAGAAATTACTCCTGCTGAAGTGACTAATAGAGCCTGTTGAATAAATGACAATAACTCGTCAGCCCAGCACTTTGTCATCTCTGTTGGAAGGAAGAGTTGCCCCTTCTGTAACAAATGGTCCCACTGCTCTCTAGTGCACCTCCACGGAGTGCTGGAGAAGGTTTATCAGTGTTTTTCTGTATATTCAAGTAAAGGATCTCAAACTATATGAAATCCAGAGGATGGAAGAGAGTCACAGTTACTTCTCTGATTGATCTAAATTGTCTCTGAGGTCTGTGCCGAGGAGCTGTGGCAGACATTTTTTTCTTTTCTACATGGCGACCCCTCATTTTCTCCTGCTGGGCTCGTGAGGAATTGTATTCTTCGTTTTCCTTGAATTTATAGGTGGCCAGTTAGCTATTACTGATCAGTGGGCTATACTTGGAACACTACTCCTAACATAAGTCCTTCTGGGTTTGCTCCCCCTGTGCCATGACACTCATGAAAGCAGATACTGAGACAGAGTCCCCATCAGCCCAGGGTCCTTGGTGAGTCTGATGACACCGCCCCTGTCAATGTGCATGAGAAAAAAAGCATGTTTATATATTGTTTTGGTTGCTGTTATTTATTTATTTCTATAGCATTACACAGTTTCTATTGGCTGATGCAGAGCCTGCACATTGACAGGGGCTGTGTCGTCAGACTCTTGGGGAGGGTCACAGGACCATCTCCTGTCAATCCTATGCCTCTTTCTGCTCCCAAAGACACTCAGTGCTCCTTGGTGCCGACTCCTCTCTAGTCCCCTCTTCTATGTGCCCCTCTCCTAGCCCGAGATGTTGGTCATTTCCCCTTTTTTCTTTCATGGTAGCAGTGGTCTTTGAAGAAAGCTAATGTGGATCAGAAGAGAGAAGAGAGAGCAAAAGTAGGATCTGGATTACAACTCTCAATCAGAGGGATGCTCAGTCCAGGAGAGAGATAGAGAGAGGGAGAGAGAGAGAGAGAGAGAGAGAGAGAGAGAGAGAGAGAGAGAGCGCTATTGGGTGCTGTCCTGGCATCTCCCCTGGGGGCAGGTGCCATGAGGCAGGAGGCACACACATAATGGCACAGAGGATGAATGGCATCTTTGCTGGAAGTGCCACACACACACACACACCTCATGGGTGTTCCTGCTGAGTCCTTGAAAGGGCTTCTGTGGCCTCTCTCAGCCTCTGCTCTTATTTGCCTGTCCTCCAAAGGGAAGCTATTAGCCTAGGTAAATACTCTCTCTCTGGAGTGACTTGATCTCTGTACTCCCAGATTCAGTTCCTTTGCAAGGTAAATAACTATAAATATTAAAACATGTCAATAGCTTTATTAATAAATGAATTCTGGCTATATAAGAGATTCTGTAATGTGGGCTTTTGGTGAGTCCCTGGCACATATTTTCACAGATTTCATATGGCTTAACCATTGTTGGCTGAAGGCTGCATGGAATCTGTCTAGCACATCAGAAATCACAGTATTTGGATTCCCTAATATGTTAACCATCCAAAGTATTTAATAATACATTTTTTTCATAGTATGGATTTTTTCATTTAATTTGGAGCTCATGAAACACATTACCTAATGTTAATACCAATTGATCTTTAAATAAGAAATATAGCGACTCTGTCATGCCCATGCACATCTTAATGTTAGGATTTTAAACTTCCAATTCCTGACTTCTCACCAAAACAAAGATTAATAAATTCTCTTCACAAGAGCATTTTTAAAACCCCTGTGATGAAATATACTTATTTCTTATTTGCAACCAACTTGATATAACTGTCATATTATTTTCCTAAAACGTCATCATAGTCTCTTTTTAGGAGTTGTCTTATCACCTATTCTCCAAGAAAACTGAAAAATCATGATTCTTAAAACAAAGTCAATTATCTTGATAGTGCATTCCGGAAAATCTAACTTGATTTTTGACTTTTTGTATCTGGTTTTGAAATCTCATTTCAGATGAAGGGCTTCAAGAAACAAGAGTTTCAGAATTCTACAGAATGTGATTCTGGTTTTCCTCTGATTTCTCTCAGAGCAGTCTTAGAACAAACAATGGGAGTCCCGTGCATTTGACTTGGATAACTGAACCTGATTCTACCACCCTGGACACTCTGTGATCACAATGGAGCCAAGCACTGGAAGTACGGAGATCTGACTTAAACTGCATGTTGACTATCTCAGTAGCAATGCTGAGAGCATTTGCAGACACCCACATTTCTCTGGGCAGAAGGAAACTCTTTATCCAGTGAAAGGGCATGTGTGTTTCCTCATCTTCTCTCCCTTTATCCTAGGTTGTAGTAGGTTGTCCTGAACCTACTCCCAGGAAAGGAGACTGAGCTGAGCAAAGCACTTACCATGGTGGACAAATCTAAGGAGTGTTTAGTCATCGGTGCTGCTTGGTACTAACCATCTCTTGAAGAGCTAGCAGGTGGCAGGGTGCAATGAGCAACAGGTATTTGGAGAGGTGACTGATTCAACTTATGCTGTGAAAAGGTCACTCTGATGGCCGGTGAACTGAGTGCAGTGTGGCGAGAAAGGATGCATAAAATTCAACCAGGAGGCTGTGGCAGTAGGCCCGGTGAGAGGCGGTGGTTGCTTGACTTAGTGCAAAAGTGAAGAATTCAAAGATGGAGAAGCAGGGATTGACTCAAGGTTAACTTCAGAGATTTAAAGGACACCAAGTTCACCCGGGAGAGTGAAAGGAAGGTAGAAATTGGGGATAGCTTGTAAGTTTTTGACTTGACCAACAGGGTAGATTGTAAAGTCAAGTCATCTACTGAGATGGAAGAAAATTTGATAAGAAATAGGTTTAGAGGGAATGTAAGTGTTCCAGTTGGTAATACGAGATCTGTGAAGCTGATTATGATACTTTCAGTAGAAAATCCAAATAGTAGTTATCTGGGCACACCTGGAACTCATAAGAATGATGGGTTCTTGAGATCCAGTGGCACTTTCAAAGAGGTGAGGTTTGAGCCCTGGAACTGGCTGAGAGATATGAGAGGCAGGAAGAAATATGAATAGGGAGTGAGCCTGAATGTGCTAATGATTATTTATTTAAAATATTCCTTTAGTCTTTAATTATGGGAGACATGACTTATTTTCAAAATACTTATCAATACAGATGACGTGCATATCCCTTTCAACCATCCGAAATTCCCTGTCCGACCGTCAGCTCTACACACCATAGCCAGCATTGTATAACTGCTTTCAGACCTTTTAAAATGCATTACCTACATTTATATGTACATCCTAGATGTACTTAAGCAGCATGCTTCTCTAAAACACTGCCTTTTGTTTTCACTTAGTGTGTGTCTCAGGAATCTTCATATGTCAATATTCATAGGTCTAAATTTTTAAAACTGCTACTTGGTATTCCATATAATTCATGTGCCATGGTTTATGTAACATTTCCCCTGTGGATGTATATTTAGGTTGTTTTTAACTTTGTGCTATGGCACCTCGACAGCTAGAGGCTGTCACAGAGCTTGTGTAGAAGATGCAGGATCACCAAAGGGTTCTGAGAGAGGGCACAACTGGACAGCAGGAAGAAAAAAGGGAAATTTCAGAACTGAAAACCAAGGGAGGAGAGGGGCTGAATACACTCCTGAAAGGTTAAAGAAACTTAAGACCACTATGGTTGGGACATGAAGTGACCTCCAAAAGATCCTGTGTTAATGTGAAATGTTCCAAGGTGAAGTGATTAGATTTTGAGAATTGTAACCTAACCATTCCATCCTTTGATGGTAAGTGGTAAGTGGTAAGTGTAGGCAGGTGGGGTATGGCTGGAGGAGGAGAGGCACTGGGGACATGCCCTAGAAGGACTCATCTTCCTTGGGGCCCCCTTTCCCCTGCTTCCTTGTTGCCATGAGCTGAGCAACTTTCCTCGGCCACATTCCTCTCTCTTCATGTTCTGCCTCACCTTAGGCCCAGAGCAATGGAGTCAGCCATTTATAGACTGAGACAACTAAACCATGAGCCCCAAATAAACTTTCCATCCTCTGAACTGTTCTTGTTAGGTCTTTTGATCATGGCAATGCAAGGCTGACTGAAAAAAAAAAAAAATAGAAAAGAAGAAGACCTAGAAATATGAATTGGATTTTGAACATGCAGCTCATTTGGTGACTTGTCAAAATTGTTCCAATGGAACTTTGAACACAAAAGCATGAATAGAAGGGAAAGAAGTAGGTAGCTACAGGAGGAGGTGGGGTGGCCAGAATGTTCCTCTCTTCCTGCTTTCCTTCCTTCTTTTATTTCTTGTTCTTTCTTGCAGTTGGGAGATAACACTTTCTGTGTTGCATTCATTGGTCAATTATGACCTTTCAGTGTCTTCTGGGTTTCGAATTGGGATAATGATATCTGCTGGCACATAGTAGATGCTGCATAAATAATGCTTGCATGAATTAAGGAGCAAAGTGCACCTTTCTCACAGGGTTATTTTAAAATAAGAAAATGTGTGAAGAACCCTTAGAAGATCACACGGCACCCAGGAGACACCCAGGACAGCTGTCACAGGACAGCAGCACCTCAGTAATGTTCTCTGCTCCAAGCCCAGCTTGCCTTTGACTCATCAACTGAAGGCACTAAGATATTGACCCTGAGGGCCCCAGGAGGTGGCTGGTTTTCTCTGGTGGTCTCAGCTGGGCTTGTGAAAGTGCAATCGGAGCCCATCTGCCTCACAGAAGTATTTCTTCAGTAGCTGTGCTCGCTTTGTAAAATCAACAGTGAGGAAAAGTTCTTTTCTAATGAATTGCTTTCTGTGGAAAAGAAAAAAGGATGTAGATGTTTTGGACTACCATGAGAGGCACTTTGTGTAGCTAGAGAAGTACGTGTAGAAATTTTTATTATAAAAAGTGACCATGCTGGGGGCTCTGGCAAAGGGTCACGCTGCAGGAAGGCTGAGCCCACCATCCAGAGAGATAATGGTCACTTCAAATACAGGACAACACAGGTGCAGCGGAGGCAGTGCTACCTGCCACTTGCTAGGTCTGACCACTGCTCTCAGACTCTAGCTGCTTAAAACATAAATCGTCTTTAAACACCCAGGACCTGCTTGGCTCCCGCTGCCATCTTTGGGCCAATTCGTCAATTCCTGCTCATTCCATGGTCCTTTTTTTTTGAGCCTTGATAATGCTTCTGAAGGGAGCTGGGGACACTTTTGCCATTCATCACAAAATAATGCAACATTCTGTACATTTATTACAGTATACATTATGACCGTACTATTAACTATAAAAACTTTCATTTCTCTGAAGTTTTCCTTTATCTTTACCAAACAGATATCCAATATGACTGAGAATTTAATACCCTAAAGTTTAAGACCGGTTTGTAAACACAGTCCCTGGTGGCGGCTATTGATCTTTTGCTATTTTAATGCATTTTTACTGACCGACATGTCCTGTGGTAAAGAATATTGCCTAAATTAGTTATCTGATTGGTTCTTTTGATTAATGATGGGCCTGTGCTTCATTACACATGACAACATGATCAGAATAATCACTATTGCTCTACAAGCCAGGCCTGGCATTTTTTATTCCTTCATTTTTAAAGTTCATTTATAAAATTATTTAATGTATACGTCCTAAGTTGTAATTTATTTACATGACACTTTTTTCGATGGGAACTGTTGTACTGTGTCACAAATGGCTAAGAAAACAAGGTAAACTAGATGTACAGATCAATGTCTCTTGGCTCAAGGGGAAAAAAAACATAATCAAGATTCAGGAGCTGACCTTGTACCAAAGTCCAACTTGTCACAGAACAAACACTGAGATACCCAACAAATCAACAGGCACAGCAGGACGTGTTCTCCTGCAATCTCTTCTCTCCGTCACCTTCCGTCTGCCGGGAACTTTGAGCCCTTCGACCTCTCAACTTCCTTCCTTCTGTGCATGGAAGAGGCCGGCGTGAATTATTTCTGGACTTGTCAAGACAGCCTTCACTGATTTGGCAGGATTCTTGTTCAAAGCTAATTCGGCAAAAGGGGCTACCAGAGATCCTGAATATTCCAAACCAGAATTTGCACCCAATCTGAATTAGTAAATTGTGTGTATGCTTAAGCAATGGTATTGTATTCATTCTGGAGAAATGGAAGGATCTCAATTTAATCTACTAAATTATTGGTGATACCACTCCTCAGTGTACCTGCTGTATTCTGGATTAGCTTCATAAAACGTGGGTTGAGTAATCAATTGTCTGTTGTAGGTAAGTGCTGCATATTTGGAGCTGCTCAAAAAGATGGCTTGATCTTAAATTTTGGATCAGGATGCCCTGCTAACCCTTTAATAAAAAAAAAATGTTCTCCTTCTTCTTTTGTGAATTCTGTCATTTTGTGAATTTTTAGATTTCAGACCAGGGAGCCAGAAATAGGCTCCAAGAGTCAGCTGTGAACCTCTGAGTCAGATTCCTTGAAATCAGTGATCCTTCCTACTAAGCTCCATCTCTCTGAGGCAACTTGGTGAAACTTCTAGCCATCCCTCCCTCAGGAAAGGACTACCTGCTCATAATCAGAAAGGCCTAGGTTCACGCTAGGTTGTAGTTTTATTCCAAAAACAGGATGGTTGTCTCCATCTCTTTGTCTTGTCCACTCTTGACTCTCACTCTCTGCTCTCCCTTCATGTGAATGGACTCCATTTCTTCTGTAAGAGTCCTGGCCATCCTCTGAAGCTCCTTTCTGCTTCTTATGATTCCCTGGAGCATTGCTCTGATTGAATATACAAGGGCACCTGTACTCTGTGGTTTCATGCCAACGAGTCACTCAAAATATTAACTCCTAATCCAGTATCTAACACTGCTGAAATGTATGCATGATATCAGACCTGAATACTTCAGTTCCTCTCCTTTAGGCCTGCAGCATCCTGGGCCAACCTCTAAACATGATAGAGATATTGCTAGCATACAAGGTGGCCACTTGCCAGGCTACTGTTGAACTTGGGCAGAAAAGGTGGGAAGTTTGGTTGGTTTGTGTGTTGAAGACCCTACGGGGTGGCAGGGGGAGAGTATGTTCCTACCCACAAATAGGCCTCCACTATTGATCTCTTTGCTTTCTTAGGTCCCAGGGGATAAGAACTCAACTCCTTCCTCCTGCAAGCACAGAAAGGTCCTTATTAGGTGGAATTCCAGCACTATGATCTTTTCTATGATCCTTGTCAAGTTTTGGCACCCTGGGAATATTATCATGTTAAAAAAAAAAAAAAAAAAACAGAGCTTAGAGCATCCCAAAATGCAGAAAAAAAGATTACAAGTGCAGCCTCCTTTACTCCACTTGAATGTCAACATAACTAGAAGACCAAGATGTAGTTTCCCAAGCAAAAGCACTAAAAATAAAGTGAATTCATATGCCCCCACCCAGATTTAATTAATGCTGTAAATAATGCTTCCTATCTTCTGCATAATGATTTGCTTTTTTATTCTACTTAAAAGTTCCATTACATCAATTCATGCAGTCATTTGCACAGCTCAGACATAAACTAGAACTTTGGTGAAAAGCCTACCACAGGAAATGACTGCATATGGGCCTGAGCGCATGCGCATGTGTGTGCCTATGGCCTTGGGAGGCTTTCTGGGGTATAAGATAAGCAAGCAAGCGAGATTATGTTGAATATGCAAGTTATATGTTAATATGATTAAATGACTCTACTGGATCGCCCAACATAATCAATTGAAATATTCACCAACTTTGTGTTGAAATTGGAAGAAATTATTACCTTGAGGCTGCCAAACACATTTTGCAGCTTTGCATTTGCAATAATGCCTGTCTCACTTAGCATTTAAAAACATATTCTATACTTTAATAAAGCAAGATGAGTCTATTAAAGAGGTACTCATTAGAATGGAAGGAAGAGCCAGCAGGCTCAGGCAAGTACCCAAAAGAAGACACCTGTGTAGGGAGGGACCTACTTTTCCTCCCCCTCTCTCCCCTAGTTTCTCTTCTTCCCTTCCTCCCTCCCTCCATTCCTCCCTTCCTCCTTCCTTCCTCCCTTCCTCCTTCCTTCCTTCCTTCCTTCCTTCCTTCCTCCCTCCCTTCCTTCCTCCTTCCTTTCCTTCTTCCCGCCCTTCCTTTCTTTCCAGGGGACTCAAAGCTGACTTTTGCAAGGAAAAGCATCCTATTCTAAGCCATTCTTACTAATTTATCATTGAATTATTTGCCTTCACTCTCAAAATCCTACAAAATGATTTAGTCTCTTGATGTGATTTACTTGTATTTTAAAACTCCATGCCACACCATCCAGATCACAGGGATGTAAATGTGTCTTCTCTCTCACTGAACAAGCACAGCTAAAACAAATAAAATCAAAGATGCATATTCTTTCGCTGTGGCTTTGCAAAGCGTAAGTGATGGGAGGAAGGCACCCGTCATTTGGCTCTGTTCTATTATTGACAACAGCAGAAGTAAAAATTAGAAAACAAATCCCCTTTTAAATGAAACGAAGTAAAAGGCCTCCCTCACTCAGAGGAAATACTAATTGGAACTACCTTGCTAATGCTAGCGAGTCACAGGAAGGAAACATTAAGTTATTATTTTTAATAATGTTTACAAGTATATCCAGCCATTTCCAGCCGGTGAAAGATGTCAGCCTTGGACAAACGTGGCAGACCTACTTTTCACCAAAGATGCTGCTCGTCTTCTCCCTGATAGCAATCATTAATTTTATTTTTTAACCCAGTCCTCAAATGAAGACAGATGAGGTGGAGAGTTTTAAATGCAGGCTGCTTATGTTCAGAAAAATGGCTGTGAGATAGCAGATCGTGGCATCTGAGCCGAGGCCAGTTACTGTTTGGGAAGAAAATAAAAACAAACGTGAGATGAACAGCCAAGCCAGGCCTCCAAGGAGCTGGTAGTGAAAGAGGGGGCAAGAATGCATGGGGATGAGACAGACCCGCGCTGCACTTTGGGCCCAAGTCATTTCCTAATTGCTTTGGAGACTTAGAGATACAGTTATGGTTAATTGCTCTTGATAATTTTAACATTGCATTGTAATATTTATTTCTTACAAATCTCCTCCTCAGTGTCAGATATCAAAATGCCTATTTGATATCACATTATTGGACAGCATTGTACCGTGTCTTCCAAAAAAAATTATTTTTTCTAACCCATATAATTTCATCTAAGCTACATTTTAGTCAAATGTCAGTTATCCTTATTTGGTGGCTGTTATTTTATTTTTAAGTCAAAGATTTTTGACTTTGACCTCAGTGTAAGATCAGGAAGATTTCAAGACTCCTTCATCTGAGAGGTAGCTTCTTACTTGCATGCAGTAGATAATTTCACTCCCAGAGAAAAGTGGTTTTCAATCTACATGGTTCTATTTGGTGAATGGTTTGGAAGAAGAGAAAAAAGAAGGGCAAACAGTATGATAAAAACACTTCTAGAATGGTGGGGTAAGAACTGCTAAAAATCTGTCCCTCCATAAAAGCAATGGAAACCCTGGCAAAAATTGTTAAAAACAACATTTTTCAGAAGTCTGGAAATCAACCAAAGATGTCCACCAATCTGAGGAGCAGTTCTTCAAGGAAAACAGCTGAATCTTGGTAAGAAATAACAAGCATGAAGGCATTTGAACCTGCCCTATCTCTGTGCCCCTCTCCCCAGCTTTCTATTAGTTTTTCAAAGTATCTGCCCTGCCATCTGAGTAGGTGTGAGATCCTACTCACCGCCACTGGAGAGACAGTGTGGATTTAATGTTCCCACTAAAGCTCCATTCCTAAAACTGGTAACTATTTTGCTTGTGGGGCAGATTCCTAAAGAAAACTCCATTCACAGGACTTGTCTTTCTCTGACTTAAAATGGAGCCCAACATCCTGGGCCATTGGTTGAAGACAATCATTGGTAGAGTTCACATTATAGTGGGTCGAGGTACTAATACCAATTGGAATAAACCCGAAACTGGCCAAAAGGCTTTAAAAAAAAAATCTGTTAAAATGAGATACCCACAGGAAGTTTTGAAAAGTCCCAATATATTCCAGGGGGGTGGGGTGGGGGTTAGAAGACCTGCTGCAGCTTTTCAAAGCCCCTTCTATTCAACATGGTGCTGAGGGTTGTAGCCAGAGAAACTAAACAAGAAAAAGAAGTAGAAGTCATCCAAATTGGAAAAAAGTGAAATTGTCTCTATAGAAAATCGTAAAATTTTTAATCTACTAAAAATTGCTAGAACTGATAAACAAATTCAGTGAGGCTGTAGAATAAAAGGTCAATATACAAAATCAACTGTGTTTCCATACATCTACATTGAATAATCAAAAAATAAATAAATAATTCATTTACACTAGAAACAAAAAGAATTTGCAAGTACTCGGTATAAATTTAACAAATAATTGAGAGCATTGTATAATGAAAACTATAAAACACTGTTGAAAAAAATGAAAGAAAATCTACAAAAATGGAAAGGCATCTTATGATCATGAATAAGAATGCAGGTGAAGCCTGTAATCCCGGTGGCTTGGGAGGCTGAGGCAGGAGGATCACAAGTTCAGAACCAGCCTCAGCAAAGGAGAGGCACTAAGCAACTCAGTGAGACCCTGTCTCTAAACAAAATACAAAATAGGACTGGGGATGTGGCTCAGTGGTTGAGTGCCCCTGGGTTCAATCCTAGAACCGAGAGAGAGAGAGAGAGAGAGAGAGAGAGAGAGAGAGAGAGAGAGAATATGTAGGTGGATTAAGCAACAGTTTTCAAATTGATCTATGGATTTAATGTACACCTACTAACATCCAAACTGCCTTTCTACTGAAAATGACAAATTGATCTAAAATTCATATGAAAAGGCAAGTTATCCAGAATAGCTGGAACATTCTTGAAAAAGAAGAACCAAGTTGGAGGTTTCATATGTCCCAATTTCATAATTTACTATAAAGCCACAGTAACCAATACAGTATAGTAGTGACAGAAGGTACAGACAGATATATAGATAAAAGCAATCAAGAAATAAATCCTTATATGTATTATTCATGGGCAATTCATTATCAACAAAAGTGCCAATACAACTCAGTGGGGGAAAGAGTAGTCTTTCTAACAAAAGGTACTGAGAATGTAATTGTCTATTCTCATGCAAAAGAATGAAGTTGGAACCCTACCTCACACTGTGCACAAAATTTAATTCCCAAAGGATGATAGTCATAAATGTAAGAGTTAAAATTATAAACATGCTAGAAGAAAATAGAGGAGTACATGTTCATAACCTTGGGTTAGGCAAGGATTTTTTGGCACAGCACCAAAAGCACAAGCAATGCAGGAATACATTAGATAAAGTACATCTACTTCATCCAAATTAAAGAATTTAAAAGACACTGTTAAAAAGTGAGATGATAACCCACAGAATGGGAAAATATTTGCAAATCATATACCATATAGGGATCTTGTATCCAGACTATATAAATACTCTTAAAAGTTAATAATAAAATGGACAAAGCATTTAAATAGGTACTTCTTCAGATAAGATATACAAACATAAGCACAAGAAAAGCTGCCTCTTATCATTAGTCATTAGGAAAATGCAAATCAAAACCACAATGAGGTACCACTTCACACTCACTAGGGTGGTTAAAATCAGAGACAGATAATCACAAATATTTGAAAGGCTGTAGAGAAATTGAAATTGCCAAACATTGCCAATGGAATTGTGAACAGTTTTTTCAGTCTCTCAAAAACTTAAATGGAGAATTATCATATGACTTAGCAGTTCTGCTCTGTGGTATATGTGTCTGATATATATTATAAAAAACAGATTTTCACATAAAAATGTGTATGTAAATATTAATAACAGCATTTTCATAATAGTTAAAATGTAGAAATAGCCAAAATATCTATAAATTAAAAATGAGTAAATAAAATATTGTCTATCAGCCCAATGGAATAGTAAAAAAAGGAGTAAAATAATGATATAGTCTACAAATGGGTGAGCCCTGGAGATATAATACTAAGGTGAATAATCAGTAACAAAAGACCATACATATTTGGGGTAATTCCATTAGCATGGCATAGGCACATCCACAGAGCCAGAAAGTAGATTAGTATTTTTTGCAGCATACAGTTGGGGAAAGAATAGTGACTAACTGCTAATGGGTACAGAGATTCTTTTGGGGTTGATGTTCTAAAATGAGATAATGGTAGTGGCTACATAACTCTGATATCTACAGAGTTATATTAAAATCCACTTAATTGCACATTTTTTAAAAAGTGAATTTTATGGTATAAAAATATGTATATTAATAAGGCCCTTGTAAAATAGTATGATTGATAGGGGACAGACAGGTGCTACCAGTGGAACACAAGCTTAAGAAAATAATTCTATAAAATGAGTCCACTGTGCTGACCCCCACAAACTCTTTTCCAAGAAGCAATTCACTAACAGCCCTGCCTGGCTTAAGTGGACAGGCTATGTTACATTCCTCTGCAAACTACTTGCTATATGTAGGCGAAATGCAAGCCCAGAATAATGCTGATAAGAGGAGCCCAAATCACCCTGCAGGGGGAGAATTTTGTTACCCTTTTCACAGACCAGATCCCAAAACAGAGAGATAAGGATAATTCTTCCTAAACCATAAAATCTGTAAGAATCCAATTAGAACTGGGCCCAAGTGAGCTAGAGTTGTCATGGCCATGGGGACTTGAAAATCTGATGTCATCTTGCTGTCAATCAAGTCAAGAGATGAACCTGGGCGGGACTCTCTGGAAACTGCTCTGGGATCCTCAATAAAAATGAAGTTCAGGAGAGGTACACCGTCCCTCTCCTCTCTGAGAGAACCCACTTTCTCCCTTAAGAGTGTCCACTATCCCTTTTCCTATCTCTTCAATAAACTCATTCCTATTACTCTGGGCTACATGTCTGAAATCTGACTTGATCACAAGAATCAGGGTTTCAAGTGGGGGTTGTCTTTGAACTGCCTCAGTTTCCTGGAAGGCCCAGCTCTGTAGTATGATGATGAAGAAGGAAAATCTAATCCTCCAGTTGATTTTCTTTTTATACCATCATCAACTTCAGTGAAAGTTAAAAGAAAGTAATCCAAAAATGATATATTTGATGTATCCGTGAAGGTTAAGAGATCCAGCATTTTATGCTGTTATTATTGTCTTTGTTATGGAGTGGGACACATTGCACCTTCACAGTGAGTGTGGCAGCTGATAAAAGCCAGGAGTCCCTTGCTCATCCCTATTCCCTGTGTCTGTCACAAGGCCTTGAAAATATGAAGACCTCAACAAGTAATAGGTCTATCAATTGGTTATCTAGCAAATGAATGCAGATCCCCAAAGAGAAGTAGTGATGATGATGATGATGATGATGATGATGATGATGAGTATTATTTTTGGAGAGGCTTGCAAAATTAGCTTTGAAGGAACTCTCCAAAGATGAATTCAAGAAATCATTTCTGCAATGGATAAATTGCTGAAATCGGTGTTAAGCTTCCCCAGGGTTCTGCTGTGAAGTTCCGCTGTGGTATGGATATCTCTGTGTTTGTTTTTCTTTTTTTCTTTTTTTTTTTTTTTTTTAATGCTTGCTAATACTTTTCCAGCAGATATGTATGAGTTGGCAAAGAAGATGAACACAAAAAAGTAATTTAAAAACCATTCCCAAATGATACCACTCCTTGAGATTTTTTTGTGTCTCTTCTTCCCCATAAGATTTGTCTTTATATTTTGGGGGAAGGAGCTCAGCTGAGGACCATAGTTAGCTTTTCCTTGTCATTGGCTTAGAGTCTGCCATGGGCCACCAGGAAGGCCCCTACTGTTCTTTAGTTGTTTGACTTACCTTCCTAGTCTTTCCTGTCCTCTATTGTTTTGGAAAGAGTGACAGGAAAGTCACTCCAAGAGGAGCCCTTCTTCCCCCATGGATCACTGCAGAGCTTCTGTTTATTTTCCCTTATTCCTGCTTTTCCTTTCCCAGAGACAGAGAGACAGAGACAGAGAAAGGAGGAAAGGGAGCCAGCACCTTTTTCTAAGTGGAGGAAACAAGGCTTATCAAGACCTGTAGAGCCCAAGACCTGTAGAGCTGGGCATGGTGGCACATGCCTGTAATCATGGCTCAGGAGGCTGAGGCGGGAGGATCATGAGTTCAAAGCCAGCCTCAGCAACTTAGCAAGGCCTTAAGCAACTTAGTGAGATCTTGCTTCAAAATAAAAAATAAAACAAGGACTGGGGATGCGGCTCAGTTGTTAAGTGCTCCTGGATTCAATATCTGATGCTGAAAAGCAAAGCAAAACAAACAAAAAACAAACCGGTTGAGGTTTTATTTTTTTAGATGAAGGCACACATATGGTTGAGTAGCTGGGAAAGAGTGGTCTAAATGGGAGAGAAGATAAACGCTGTCCCATTAACATTGACAGTGGTAGTGATTTAATGGCATTCTGTGTCGTGTCTTTAAGAAACTCCTTGCATTTTGCAGGTATAGCAACGACTGAATCAGAACAGTGAAAACTGGTATAAAAAAAGGACTATAGAGGTTAAACAGGTTGAGTTGTCTGGCAACTCCAAAAAACAGGTGAGAAATATGGCCCTGGAGTGTGATAAATTTAATGTTTGAGCAGGTTTATTGTTTTATCAGGGTTTTGTTTAAGAAGAGTTCCATTATATATAACACTGAGATAAATTTTTTGCATAGCAGATTTATTCAACAGGTTTATTCTTTTACCAGGTCTCATAGTATTTCACCATTTGGTATGTGGGGTCTTATTCATCAAGAGAGTTTATGACTTAATCAGTTATGAATTTTAAAAAGTTTTACTAATAATGCAGGATGTGTTGAGATTTATAGGCAGTGCATTTATTCCATTAGGAGTTTTATTTTTTGAGCTAAGACGCACTGGAGATATAACACAAGCAAATTGCATGGCTTATTTGTAATGAACAGACATGGTCTCTGTGGGACCCCCTGCTAGGAGTAGCGGATTTTATTCTTCATCTTATTGTGGCCTGAGATACTCTAATAATTTCCATGAGTCTGGTTGTCTGTGGGTCTAAAGCTTGGTTTAAAATGACCGTTGTCTCTTGTTCCTTAATGTAGTCTGGTTTACTCCCCCCACTGGTGGGCCTACAGTATTAGAGCAGACCTACTAATTACTTTGCTCTGTAATTTTTTTTTTTTTTTTTTTTTTTTTTTCAGTACTGGGTGATAACCCAGGGCCTTTCATGTGCTGGACAAGTGCTCTATCACTGAGCTACACCCCCAGCCCTCTGTGATTGCTTTATTTAAATCACTATTTTTTAAAATGAGAACACCATGACTGCCATTTTCTGAGGTCGATATTAGTAATTTACCCCAGAATCCATTCCCAGCAGAGTTGGAGTCCAGGTGAGACCCTTACCTGGGCCAAGAGTCCTTGTAAAAGAGGGTTTCCATTTGTTTGGGGTTAATAGCAGGTGTTCCATCATAGCAACAGGCTTAAGCCCTTGTGCATAATCCCAGCAGCCTGACAACTTCTGCAGGCTTGCCCTGCCCAGGTGTCCATTATGATTTATTTACAGTATTTGCCACGATCATAATCCCAACCTGAGTCATCACAGAATTTTTTTTTCTAGAACCACTAAACTTCTGCTTAGCTTCAATATTACATCATCAGGAGACTTACCTTATAATCTCCTTTGAGCAGAGGAGTGAATTAAACACTAGCAGAGCTCCGACTGTTCCAATCATTGGGATGAATTTTGCTGGCAATGGGACTGACTTCTAACAGAAGTGACTCTAGTGAGGCAGTGAGTCCAAAATGGGGTGGTTGTATTCTTCCTGTTCTTAGGGGAAATCAACTATGCCTTCAGGAGGGAAGATTGACGATAGGTTTTCTTTATCCTGGTTCAGCATAGAATTACCTATTCCTTGGTGTGGTGGTGAGGGGAGTGGGGTGGGGGTTGGGGAGACTGTGCTCAATAAGTAGTCACGACCAACTAGGAGATCTCAACTTAAAGTCTCATGCTTCATGTTCAACACACACTTTCTTTAGCTGCTAACTCCAAAACTGCCTCTCCTTTTCATTCCTCTTTATTTTTTGAATGAGAACTTGATGGGACCCCCTTCTGCCTAATGCTGCACAGTGAGAGTTGCTTCCTTGAAATCTGTCTGCCCCTAGTTGAATGCTCATGGTTGTGCAATGACCCTGTCCTTGTATTCTGAGCCTCACAGTGAGGGCTGGGGCTGGATTCCTCTCCATACTTTGCCAGGTTAGCAAGGCAAGCAAAGAAAAGAACTATTTGGATCTGTTTTCCCTTGTGGTAGCTCAGTTCAACAGTCTTCTACCAATCTCCCCATAGTCACTCTTGCTCCTTTCTGACCATTTGCAATCCTGCAGCCAGAAAATCTTTTAGAAATGAAAATCTCACCGTATCATCCTCCTCATTAAATCCATCAATGGTTTTCCATTTCCCTTAGGACAAAACTGAAAACCCCTAACCTTCCAATTAAGTTCTTTATGACCCAGAACCAGCTTAGCACTCCAACTTCACCTCCAGTCAATCTTCGTCACTCTCTTCTTGTCCAGGAACACTGCCTTCTTTCTTCCCCACAAATATGGATTAAGTTCCTTTCCATCTCTGAGTCTCGCGTCTTGGCCATTGCCATTCCCTCTTGTAATGTTCCCTCTAACTCCTCACCTGGCTCATTCCCTAGGTCTGCGTTCAACTCTCAATTCCCTGAGGAAATTCTCCCTGTTCTTCTAGACTCCGTGCCCTAGTCTCCCACAGTGATAAACCTCCATGTTTTCTTCAAAGTTTTCCAAAGTCTTGCTAGACATTAAGCAAATATGTATAGAAAAATACATGCTTCCTTGATATGAATGTGAGTTACCTGATGGCTGGGCCATGTTTCTTTCACATCAGTGTCTGTAGGGCTTGGTTTAATGGGATTGTGTCTCAACATTCTCATTTCCGTTCATAACATCTTTCCCAGGGCTATCTGTCTGGTCGACTCATCAAATCCATGATTTTGGTTTCATTATCTTCCCATCAGCTCCTAGATCTCCTAGGAGAACAGGGAAAGAGAGAAAAAAGAAACACACACACACACACACACACACACACACACACACACACACACACACACACACACACACACACACACACACAAAGAATGCCCTTACTGGTTCTGAGATTTTTCGAGCAACTGAAGAAGAGTAACCCTTTCTTTGTTATTTATTTGGCATATAAAGTCCTACCCTGTAGGACTGTGTAAAAACATGGTTTGTTGACTAACCAAGAGCTCTTCCCCTCTTCTTTCCTGCTGACAGAGGCCACGTTTGTTTGGGTACCCAGGTCCGGACATAATTTTTAACAGGATGAATGTTTTCCATCTACAGAGGAAAACTCTGGGTGGTATAAACTAATGGTCTCCAAAATGTGGTCTGCAGAATCCCTGTAGTCCAGAAGACTTGTCCAAGGAATCCTTGAGGTCTAAACTATTTTTGTGAAAATACTAAGACAGTATTTTCTCTTATTCATGTTGATATATGCACTCAGGGTAAAAAGGAAATGATAAGTAAAATTGTTGGTACCTTGGTACCAATCAAGGCAGTGGTACCAAATTGTGCTACCAGACATTGTATTTTTGCTGCCATATACACACAGATAATTTGTGTTAATTTGAGAATATTCTTGATGACATAGAAAAAATATGATTTTTACTAAATATCAACTTTTGCACATGTGCAATTTTATCGTTCTAAGTGGAGCAAGAAAGTATGCAGAAATAATTTCTGTGGCATAGCAATATACAATAGACAAAGATATCTCAAGAAAAAGCAGTTGGGCAATGAGGTTCACTTGTGAGGTGAACCAGCTGACTTTTTTTTTTTTCTTTCTTTTTTTCATGGACCACCATTCTTACTTTACAGAATGTCTAATGAGCTATGGTTATTCAGACTTGGGTATTTGACGGATACTTTATAAAAAAAATAAAAAAGGAAAACACTTAATGATATTTATTGCCAATGATGAAATTTAAGCTTTCAGGTAATATTATACTTTCAAGAAAAATTGTATTTTTCACTCTGAAATTAGCAGTTCCCCAATATTTTAAGAATTTTCTGATGAGATCAGTGGAGATATTAATATGATTTTTGAAGACTATGTTACAAGATGTGTTAATACTGGAAAATCTGCATGATTTGATGAACCAATGTTTTTAAATGATCCAATGCATGATGTTACAAAAACATGCCTGGGTAAAGATCTGTTCAAAGAGCAAGATAGGCTGATGGATGTTGATGTAACACAATACCAAAAGTTCTTTGATTCTGTGTTGCACCTAATTTTAAAAAACTTACCACTTGTTTTTTAGCATAGTGTCAAAGAACAATATCTCTAATTATCCAAAGAGGTTATTAAATGTCTCTACCTTTTGCAACTACATAACTGTGTGGAGCTAGATTTCTTTTCTTTCTTTCTTTCTTTCTTTCTTTTTTTTTTTTTTTTGGTGGTACTAAGTGATGTACCACTGAGCTACGTCCCCAGTCCTTTCTATTTTTATTTAGAGACAGGGTCTCACTAAGTTGCTGAGGCTGATCTTGAACTTGCAGCCTCCCAAGTAGCTGAGATTATAGACATGTGCCACCACACCTGGCATGAGGCCAGGTTTCTTTGTATATTTCAACAAAACAATGTATCCTAATCTACACACAGATATGAGAAATCAACTCTCTCTCTTGAACAGGGCATTAAAAAGAATTACAAAAATATTTTTTAAAATACTGGTCCTTACACTATTTTTTTTAACTTTTGAAAATATATTTTTTTCATAGATATGTGCATTTATATTAACAGATGGTTTCATTTTTAAATGAATTAGTAAATATTTTAAAATTCCTTGGTTTCAATTTCTGATAGGATAAATACTAATACAAATAATCTACATAAACAAAAGCTTGATAAGGTTTGATCAGGGCTAATCATTGTGGTTCTATTTCCTTCACTGTTGATTGCCTTAATCATAGGACTGTGATGTGGAAAAAACTCTGCTGGGAAGAAAAGTTACTTTTACAGTGACACAAAAAGAAGGGACCGTCTCTTCTTCTCCTCCACTGTCCATTATTAGATTGCCATGGGACACTTAGAATTCTGGCAGTCTTCTTGTATGACCATAAACTGATGCAATGATAGTGAAAAATGTAATGATGTGAAAAATGAAAATAATTTGGGTCCCGTGAACATCATTGAATTGTAGGGTTAACCATCCCTTGAGCATTCTTTTCCCTGGACATTTTGTTATTGGAAATAATAGGGTTTTTCTTCACTTAATAGCCACGAATGTTCTAATACAGGAATTTGCCAATTTTTAAAGTTACGAAGTAAGTCACCAACAGCATGAAGAGTCTTGTATTTTTCCCTTTTGAATTTTTTTTTTTTTTTAGTACAGAGCTCAAATTCATATAAGCCTCCAAGATCATTAGTAAGTACTATATGCCCGATCTCCTGGTTTTATATACGGCAGTTCATGTGTGGGTATATGATTTTTCCTCCTCATGGCCCTTCTCACCATCCAAACCAGCAGAAAAATAAATAGCCATATAAAAGAGGTGAATGTTATAGACAACAAAAAAACTGCCGGGATCTATGCCGCACTTCCCCCAAAGAGTCATTTCAGTCTATTAGGCACATAATGCATGTTTTAAAAAAGAACCCGTTGTAAATACATATTTGTTTAGATGGACTGCAGCACGGCAGAGCATCTCCTGGGGAGAGAGGAGGTATTTTACAACCTGCCAAAAAAGATCCTGTGAAAGGTAAAATAAGGACACACACAAAAGCGTAGTACCCCTCTTCCCACTGTGACTAAAAGGAAGCTGAGTCCCTCAACAGCCCTAGTGGCCTGACATTCAGATGTCTGACCTCAGAGGCAGTTTTAGAAGCCGCTTGTGTCCTCCATGTTCGGTACCTATTCAGACAGACCATGGAATCCAAGGAGAGAGGATGCAGCAAAGCTTCAGGCCAAGGCACCTCTGGGAATTGGCCTTGACCCCCAGGAGGAGGCTGAGAGTATCTGGGAATCTGGAATTGTTTTCTTTGCCTGGATGGACGTGAACAGAAGTGAGGCACCCCAAATATCTGGGGTCGGTTCCAGTTGCCTGCATCACACTCAGCGTGACTCAGGGACTGCACTTGGATCTGAATGATATATTCTTTTGCTGGGCTAATGCCTGTTATCACAAAGTTAAACAATAACTGTAGGCAGGACCCCAACTGCCTTCACTGGAAAACACCAGGGGAAGAAGCAGCATTAGCTTGATCATGAATACCATTCAGGTAAGAATCTCCAGACACAGGAGCGAGGTGCTCATATATTAAATAGCCACCTCTGAGATGGGGAGGACACATTCCTACATTCACTGTCTGGAGCACGGGGCTTCCTTCTTCCTGTGTTTTGCCAGGCTGCTTCTTTTCAACTTTTGGGTGCAGCTAGGGTCTAAGAATAATTTTTCGGATGATGACATGCATTTCCCAAGGCACAGCATTGAGAGGAAGGTGATGTCAATTTGTCCTGTGAGTTGGCAATGCTAAGGTTGTTCTCCTGGTGAAAGTGGTAACGGCCACCCCTTCATGGTGGAAACACCTTGTGTTCTTTTTAGTTAGTAAATTATCTGTGGGCTGCTACTTGAGAAGCATGTAAATATCCTGTTCCCCAGGGAATTTTCCACTGATGGGTTTAGGGAAATCTATGACTAATTCAAAGATTGCATTTATGTTTGCAAAATGTTGATTTTTTTTTCTAATTTGATTATTACTTCCACAATTATTAGTTGATGTTGATACAAATGAGCATCCATCACTATACACTTGAAGATTCCTTTCATTTGGTCTTCTGTCATCCTTTATCATCATTATGTCACTGGCATACAAAATGTCTCTAATTTGGCCAGTAGGAACCCCTTCAGCTTTGAGCATCTCTTGGTTTCTAAGCATATGACCTTATCTTAAGCCTTACTAAGGTCAGCTTATCTCTTCCTGTCCCAGGTCTGGAATCAGATATTTCTTCAAAGAACAATGGTTCCTTTTAGTGACAAATGTCATGTAGAAACCAAGATCTAGGCATAAGAAATGTATGCTCATTGCTATTGAGAATTACTCCTTCTAGACTGTTTCAGTTGATAGAATTGGAAAATGTAACATTTCCTTTGTGATTTGTTTTCTTTATAAAAAAGATCGTGAGTTCATAATAATCCCTCCAAATTAATTCTAATACCTTAGGAGTTTTCCTTAGTCCACATTTGTATCTCCTTTCTCTCTCCAGGAGATTCTAGTTTCTAACAAGACTAACATACACTTAGGCTTCTTCATCCATCGGTTGCACATCTGGAGATACAATCAACCACAATAAAAATAAAAGGAAAAATATTGCAGCTGTATCGAACATGGATAGATGTTTTTCTTGTCTTTCGTGTGAGCATAGAAGTATAACAATAACTTACATAGCATTTATATATATTCAGTATTACAGGTAATCTAGAGATGGCAGGAGGGTGTGTATAGGTTATAAGAAAAATATTATGCCATTTTATATAAAGGACTTGAGCTTCTAGATGTTGGCATCCACAGGGGCATCCTGGAACCAAACACCCATGGATACTGAGTGACAATTAAACTGTGTTTCCTTATTTGCTCTGAAATAGAGTAGAATATAGGAATTTCACAGTCAGTAATTACTTATCCCACAACCAACACAATCTTGGTAATCAAATTTCAAGAAAACCTTGAAGTAGCTTTTGCTCTTTGTACTGGTATCCTTATTAATGTGTTTGGCCTGAATCCAATCATGAGGAAATATTAAAAATACATATTTAGGAGAGTTACATATGATGACTGTGTTGGATTCTGAACAAGTATCAATGGTTTGGCAGTAAGGGAAAAAATGGAAGAACTATTCCATCCTTCTTTGTTGGATCCTGGAAAAAAAAAGGCCTCAGGGTCAATTTTAGGACAAAAGGGTAAAGATAAGCATGGGCTACATATTATATCATATTACTGTATTGCTGTTAAGTATTTTGCGTGTGATAATGGTACTGTGCAGTATGTCGCATTTATTTATGGAGCAGGGTTGCAATTAGTGGACATTTCTGTCATCAATAATGATGGTTGTTTTCCTTATTTTCCTTTTAAAGATGCAGATGATGAGGAAAAATATGATTTCAAGTTTATTTATAGCTGCTAGGTATGTACCGTTGATGTTTTATCTTTAGCTATGTCTAATCTACTCCTTGACCTATCCACTCATTGTAATAACTATGCTTTTTTTTTTTTTTTTTTTTTTTTTTTTTGGTAGATGCTCTGCCAGTTTGGTTCTTTTTAAAACATCCATGTGTTATGTTTCAAAGTGAATTATTCCCCCCCCCACTCCAGGAATTTAATTTAAAAAATCTTAAGTATTAAAAATCGTTTTTAAGACACAGACTTTACATATGCCTTTTGAATTGATATTTAATTATCTCAATTGTGGGCTCTAACCTGTTTGTGTGTTGTTTTTGTGACTCTAATTTCTAATCTGCTGCTTTCTTGCCTGCTTGTTAATTCTGACTATGAGCACATAGTCATTATCAGTGTGTTTTACTTGTGAGAAATCCAGGTCACCTGTTTTAGAGTTCATTCTCCACAGAGGTTTAATGCCATTTGCTTCTTCTGATGCCCAAGATTAATTACCAGTCCAACAAGAACTTTATATTAACTTTTTAGGACTTTAAGTTTTTTTTTTTTTTTTTAATCCTCTCAAAGATCTTGAAGTTCCTATAGGGATTGCAAATCCAAAACCCAAAAAGTATTAGGGTGGGGTTTTGAATTCTCAAGCAAGCCATTAGAACCACACCAATCAGTAAGCTTCTGTTGCTTCCTTTCCCATCATGGTTTATGATTTTTTTCTTAGAGTCTTCACTTTAACTGAAGGTACAGCTATTTGAGCGTCTTGTCTTGATGCAGGGGTCATGTTCCAAGTCCTGTGCACTGCGGCTACGGTTCTCATCTTCAGTTTGTACATAACCCTTGAAAACTTCATCCCTGGGGATTGCCCAAAGATAGACTATTATGGGTTGACTTGTGTCCTCCCAAGGAGAAGGGATATGTTGAAGTCCTAATCCTGGAACCTGAAGCTATGACCTTTTTTTGGGAAACAGGGTCTTCACAGAAGAAATCCTTTTAAAATGAAGTGCACACCCTAATCCAGGAGGACTGGTGTTTTTCTGAGGAACTTCAGACCATGAGCTAGATGCTCATGGAGAGAAGCTCCAGGTGAGAACACTTAGTGAGCATGGAGGATGGAGTGATGCACCTTTAAGCCAAGGAACACCTGAGCCCAGCAAAAGCCAGGAGAGAGGCATGGAAGGGATCTTTCCTAGCACCTTCAGAGGGAGCACCATCTCCCAACACCTTGTTTCCAACTTCTTGCCTCCATAACCACCAGGCAAATAAACACCTGTGGTTTTAATGCACCTTGTTCTGGATGCATCTCATGACAACCCCGGATGCACCATGGCCAAGCCCCTCCCTGGCTCTTGCTTCACAGCCTCAGGGCAGCCACATCATCAGCATCTTGCTTACTGCTCTTGTTTCCAGTTTCCTCTTGACTTCTGACCCATGAGGATTTCCCTTCTATCAGTTTGGCTTCCCCTTTTCAATATTTTTGTTACATTCTATCAGCATGTATAATAGCAGAGATTTCATGTTATCTGCACTCTCCCTCTGCTCCCATTGTGACTTCGTGGGCATTGGGACCCAGAAGGGAAAACAAGCCAGACATTGGAGAACAAAACGGCAGAACCTGAGAGAATAATTTCCGCGGTTCTGTGTTGGACCTCACCCAAGGGCAGGGCCAAAGGCATGTTGTGCTGTACACGAAGTGCCCATCAGAGAGGCCAGGCAAGTGACCTTAATAAGTAGTGCTGGCCAGGTGTAGAACATACCAATTATTTTGAAATACTCGGACTTCATGACATAGCTTCTATTTAAAACTATTGGCACTGAGAATTAAACAACTGAAAAAAAAAAAAAAAGCTTTCAGCCCAAACAAAATATATTCATACATTTATTTCATCGATTCTAAGCATAATTTGCTGATTGCCTTTCCAAAACTCACTGGTTTTATAACTTTTTTGAGAAAGGAAATTATTCTATAAAATAATAGTAGTTTTTTTGCAGTTCTCCCCAAACCCCTTGTAACAATTTATACATGGTGATACATCGTATAATTTACACAAATTATACATACATTATAGCAAAAAAAGTTTAAATGGTGGAACTTAGACTTGTTATTTATTTATTTATTTATTTAAACACAGAGAAGTCTTTGATTCCAAAGGCATGTTTTCCTTTAAGGAAAATGATAAAGAACAAAATTAATTGGAAACAGACGTTGCTTGACCCTCAAGTTCTGAAAACAGACGGAATACTCAAGGTCAACACTGAAACTCTAAGTTTAATTTATTCCGTTGTTTTTCTTCCTGCTCTCTCCCCAGAATATTCCACATTTTGTTAGCTTCTGTCAGAGAAATGCAGCTTCATTTTGCTCTGCTTCTTTGGGAGGGGTTATTAACTAATTGTGACCCTTGGGAGGTCCATAAAACTATAGTATCTGCTATTAGCATAGTGGGGGGGGGTGTCTGAGCCTTTTTATTTTTATTTTTATTTTTTTGAGTGACTGGAGAACCAACTCATCCCTAGGTTTGGGACCAGAATGCATCTAAGAAGACAGTTACTCCACTGAAGCCTAGCAAGGCTTGGGCTGTGATTGGGGTCCCGGTCACCCTCTCTCCTTTCCCTCTGCAGGAGTGAGGGGAGGTGAGCCTGGCAGCACCCAGAGGCAGATTCTATGACAAATATGCCACTTTCTTTCTTTCCCTGTGGGTCTAGAGGAAGCAGAGAGCTCCCAGTGGCCACCCCGCTTGACCCATCCAGCTCCTGCGATGAGATATCGACACTGCTAGTCCTTCTTGGTGCCCATTTTTTGGGTAGTGGCTCTGATATACTTTGTCTTTCCTCACAGCCAAGTGCAGGCCATTTTTGAACCTGTTATGCCAATCTGGAGCTTCTCTGTGTTTTCAGTCTGAGTGGATTCTTTTTTTCCAAACACTGAACACTTGGGGTGTCTTAGGACCATGGCCCACAGCCTCCAGGGCCAGTTGGTCCCCAGGGTCCACTGGCCTGTGAAATGCTTGTGTGGATGCAGAGTGTTGGTAGGGTGAGTCTTTAAACGATGCTTTCTCTCCCACTCACACTAACCTACTCAGACTGCCCAGGGCTGCAGTCTGTTTATCCCTTCACATCTTCATTTGAACAATGAGGCTGCGGTGACTACTGTAGAACAAAAGCTGATCTTACCATCACCTTGATCAAACCCTTTTGTGACTGACTCCTGTTACTTAGACAACAAAGGTCAAAACCCAGAGCGTGGCACTGAAAGGCCTTCAGAATCTGTCCCTTACTCAACTTACCAACTTTTCCTCCTGGCACAGTACTTCCATTCAGGCTGCATTTGCTGTCTCCCAGGCATATAGGACAAGAGGTCTTAAATTCCTTTGTAAGAAGAACCTCTATGTACCCAACAACATAGCTTCAAAACACATAAAGCAAAAAGTAATAGAAACACATTCTACAGGAAGATGCAATACATCCTATTACGTTGGCAGATGCATGCTTGAACTTTCTCAGAACTTCATAAATTATGAACACACTGAATAAGAGAAAAAAGAGTAATTTATTGAAGTATGAATAACAATAATCAGCCTGATTTATATGTGTTTGTGAAACATACTATTTTCAGATATATATGAGATATTTATAAAATTGGCCATGCATTATGCCACAAAGAAATTTTCTATAAATCTCTCAAATCAGAAATCATATAGATTGTAAAGATTAGTAACATTAAAAATCCAGACTTCTAAAATAATCCTTGATTTAAAGAGAATATCAAAATAAAAATATTAAATTCATGATAAAAATGAGAGTCACACAAAATATTTTTTATAAAGGCAATTTATAGCAACCATAAGAATCTTGAGTGTATAAACTAAAAAACAAAAAAGGTATTAAAAAAAGTTAAATTTAAAAAAAGTAAAAAAAAAAATAAAAAAAGTAAATTTGCACATTGAGAAACTAGAAAAGGACAATCCTATAAATACAGAAAAAATAGAACAAAATTATGATAATAATGAATTCAAAATAAAGTAAAAAACAAAATGCTTTAATGCTTGATTCTTTGAAAAGGCAAAATGTTTGGTCAGAATGGTCAAGAAAAAAATAGTATAGATGAAGATAATATTAGAAACGTGGAAGAGGATGTAACTTCAGATAAAGAATAAATTGTGAAATTAGGTGGAGATTATTTCATTCCAAAATGTTACAAAATAGAAAATTCTCCAGTAAATCTAAACCAACCAAATGTATTCAAGCAAACAACTTGAAAAGATCAGAATTTGGAGAGAAATTTTTAAAAATAATTTAAAAATTTTTCTGAAAATGATATCAGATCTAGATAATTTGCAGATAAATTGTACTAAGCCAGAAAGAAAGAAAGAGAGAAAGAAAAAGAGAAAGAAGGGGAAAACTCTTATAGTCTGGATCCTAGAAAAACATGGAAACTTTCCCAACTCATTCTATAATGGCAACATTTTCCTTCCAGAAAAAGAAATAAGAGTAACATAAAATTAGAAATTTCATAGATGATCATAGATAGAAAAATTCTAAATAAAGTATAGTCATGTTGTCTTTTTACTAAGTTGAATTTATCTTAGGTAAGAAAAGAGAGTTAAACCTGAAGAAATCTATTATGATAATTAACAGATTTCACAGATTAAAGTAGAAATTAAATAGGAATTAAATAAAATTAATCTCTCATTCATGATTTTTAAAACCCATACTAATCTAAGAAGAAAACTTCCTAATCCAAGAAAAATGTAAATAAATCTAAAGTTAACAATGTAAAATCAGATATTCAATGGTCCTCCCTTATTCACTGTGGTCTGAGACCCTAGTGGATGTCTGAACTTTATATTTACTAATTCTTTTCCTGTATTTAAATATCTGTAATAAAGTTTAATTTGTAAGTTAGGTATATTAAGAGATTAGTGATAGTCTCTAAAAACAAAATAGAAGAGAAATAAAACTTGAATGTGGTCTTTCTTGCTCAAAATACCATATTGTACTGTAGAGTTGAGCCATCTCACTGTACATTATGTTTTTTTCTCCTTGTTAAGTTTAGAACTTTCACTTTTTCAGTTAAAGGAAGCACTTAATGGCATTTCTTTGGCATATCCAAATTGCTAATATCACAACCCTGTGCTTTGGGGCCAGAATTATGTCCAATAAAGGTTACTTGAACATAAGCACTTGATACTGAGACAGTTGATCTGATAACTGAGGCAGCTACTAAGTGACAAAGAGCAAGTCATGGGTAGGGTGGACAAAGGGATGATTCCTGTCCCAGGTGGGACCAGGGGACAGCACGAGATTCTGTCACACCACTCAAAACGGCATACAATTTAAAACATGAATTGTTTATTTCTGGAATTTTCCATTTAATATTTTGGGAATTTCCTATTCAATATTTTGGTTGCACACAGGCAACCAAAGCCACAGATGTGAAAAGCATGGAGGAGAGAATAACCTTAGTAAGAGTTTTTAAAAATAAATATGGCAAGCTGATTCTAAAATCATGCAGGAGAGACACTGCAGAAAACACATGAAGATAGTTTTGAAAAACAGGAAAATTGAGGTGGGAGAAATAATTTGCCACCCAATTCCCACACTTAATCTAAAGTTTATCAACTAAAAGTGTGGTCTTACGAGATCAGTGGATTAGACAAAAGAGGGAAGAAATGCTACCATGTCATTAAGACCTTATTTTATGACAGAGGCAACACTTTGAAGTTGAGAGAAACAAACCAACCCATCAACCCATGATGAAGATGGTTGGCTATTCATTTGTAAATATCCAAAATTTTGGCACAGATTAAAGAGCTGATAAAAAATTACTAAAGGAAAATGACCATAGGATGTAGAAAGTTCTCCTTAATAAGACAGGAAGTCCATAGTCTCTAAAAATATACTAATATGTTTGCATTATAATGAAGAAAAATCATCTGTACAAAAGACAAATGGTAGATCGAGAGAAATGTATATCAAAGGAAGAATTACTATCCAAATTTTGTAAAACACTCCTAAAAATCAGTAAGAAAAATGAAAATCACTTAATAGAAAATTAAAGAAAATGATTAGACAATTTGGAGAATAGGAAATACAACTGTAGCCAACACATATATTTTAAAACATTCAAACCTTCTAATAGTAGAAATTAAAATTGAAACAAGATTGTTACTTTTTACATATTAAATGGGTAAAACTTTTAAAAAATGACAAATCCTGAGCAGGTGAGAATACAGGAAGATATGCTGTACCATTTGGGAGACATAGATTAGCCCTTTTGAAAGGATGGTTTGGCAGAAGGCCATGAATCAGCCATGACAGCTAGAACTGACAATGTACATATCCTTCAAACAGATCAATTCTAAAAATCTAGTCTACAGAAACACTTCTAAGACATATTCAACATTGTATGCCAAAGTCTTATCTAAAATAATGAAAACAATTAGCAACTCTTTAAGTAATTCATAAAAAAATATGTTATGTCCATACTGTGGAATACTAAGCAGTTGTTAAAAAGAATAATGCCCATTGCTCTTAAAGATTTTTGAATGAATTAAATGTTTGAAAATCAGTGTGTATAATATCTCATTCATGTGAAACCTAATTTTATATAAATAGATAGAGAAATTGGTAGAGAAAATTAACTGGAAAGATGCACATTAATTTATAGTGATTACATCTGGGGAGAGGCATGGAGGGGGGGTTTAGGTGTATATTTGGGGGCATATACATTTGTTCTGTGTATTCTAATGATATTTGAATTGTTTACTATTTTATGTTGATATTTTATGGAAGTAAAATTAAAAAAATAAAGACATGCAATTTTATTTCTAAATATCATTCCTTCCCATCATCACCAAAGAAATGCTGACTATTTAAGGACATCAGTTTGAAGTGGCTCCTAATTATTGACTTGTGGAGGGCATGTGTGGGGCACCACCTGCCCTCTTCATATCACAGATAGGGTGGGGAAAATGTATGAGAAAAGGCCAGAGCTCCGTGAGGACAGCTGGGCTTCTGTAGCCATGGATAGTGACATGGGGACATGCTCATGGGACATTGAGATATTGTTTCATACATGCTCAGCCTCCTAGGCAGGGAAATGCACAGAACACCATAGTAGAAGCATCTCTGTTACCTCCAACTCAGAACAGGTGTTTAAGTTTCCAGGGTTGGGTATGGAGGATGTGTCATTACTTACCACCAAGCCCTGGGGGTGGCTGTGCCCAGCCCTCCTATAAATGCAATGTTGATGTGACCTTTGGAGCCATTGACAGCGCGTCCCTAGAGGCTAGTTGGGAGCTGTTTGTAGGAATGGGGGAATCAATGACAATACTTGAACTGACACCTAAAGGAGTCTCTTGCTTCACATAGACCCAGAGCCTTGAACCTTGTAGCATCCACAGGTCCACCAACAGTGTAGGCATTCTGCTGCCATCATCCTCCTGCACTTATTCTTTGCACCCTCTGTCACTAAATGAGCTGGGATACAATTTCTCTACAGAGCATTAAGGAACATACTATGTTTTCTGAAAACTTTAAACATCATCTGTCTTTTTTTTTTTGCTGGCACAGCAAACTTCTCTGTCCTTGCATGGGTGATTGAGTGTTGGGTAGCCTCAGAAAGTTTGGATATATTGCCCTCCCATTTTGTTTGGCATCTTGTCAACCTAAAAGTCATACTTTACAGAAACCTTGGCCAATAGAATGAATAAGATCTTATTTCTGACCTTAGCACCTGTGCTAGTCAGCTTTCCATCACAGTGACAAAATACTTGAGATAAACAACTTATAAAAAAAGAAAGGTTTATCTTTGCTCACAGCTGCAGAGGATTGAGTTCATGCTTGCTTGGTTCTGTAGCTTTTGGGCCTGTGGCAGGATAGTGCATCATGGCAAGAACTTGTGACAGAGGAAGCTGTTCACTTCATGGTGGTCAGGAGGCAAAGAGAGGAAGAGATTTAACTTCTTTCCAATAGGCCCCACCTCCTAAAGTTTCCACCACTTACCAATAGTGCCGTAGACTAGTGATCAAGCCTTTAATACATGGTCCTTTTGGGAAAATTCCAGATCCAGACAATAGCAGCACTTATCTGAATCTTCCTCCAATATTACCCTCCACTTACTGAGCAAAATAAAGCTTTTCTATTTGCTCTCTCAGTATGAATAGAAATACAGCTAACCACATGGAAAGTTACTGCAAAAGCTCACTAATAAGGCATTTAAAAATTGAGGAGCTGCTTTGCTAGAATTTCTAGAATTTCCAGATGGTCTTGCACGCATGAATTTTATTGCTGGCCCTGAACATTCAGGAAAACACCATGAAGTCATGGTTGCATCCAAGTGCAGCCAGTCATAGATGGTATGGCTCATACAAATTACTTAGTCCTTCTGAACTGCTTATGCAAATAGGAATACTAATATCCACTTTGCATAGCCAGTGTTCAGATGATAGACAGTGTTCAGAGAATGCTGGCAATATCTGGCCCTTGGAAGACCCAATAAATAATGGCTTTTATACCATTATCCTGAGTGCTTCTACTTGCACAATTGGGCCTCCTTCCACCGACTAGGTCAATGCACAAGAAAGAAAGACCAGAACAATCTGAGTGAACATATATATATATATATATATATATATATATATATTTTTTTTTTTTTTTTTTTTTTTCCTCTGAAAGACACTGAAATGAACTTCTAAGAGTGGAGAAATGTTTCAATTCAGTGAACTTCCTCAGCTGGAGGTCTCCAAGCTTTTGGGCACTATATTAGTCCATTTTGTTACTATCATAAAATACCTGAGGCTGAGTAATTTCTAAAGAAAAGAGTTTTATTTAGTTCACAGTTTTGGAAGCTTAAAGTTCAAACACCATGATGCTGGCTCTGAAGAGGACATATCACATCATGAGGAATAGCATCACAGTGGGATTATATGCAAAGGGAGAGACCACGTGACAAGACAGGAAGCAAGAGAGACTAGGAGTTGCATGAGAACTGTTGATACCTTCTGAGCACAGAGCCTCCAATGACCTAATTACTTTCCACTAGACCCCACCTTTTAAAGGTCCCACCACCTTTTAACATTGCCACACTGGGGTTCAAGCTTTTAACACATGAAGCCGTGGAAGACACACTTAAAACCATATCCAGACTACAGCGGGCACCTTGTCAGACCATCGCAAGAGAAAAACAAAACAACCAAAACCTTCATTCACTAGAACCATGTTTTCTCATATAAGTATCCTTCATGAACTATTCTATTGAAACTGAACATTTCATTTTGAAACTAGAAACCATAGATACCAGACCAATGTGTTTTATGTTCCACCTTCAAATTTCCAAGAAAAGCAATCTAAATAGTCCAGGGGTTTGCCTAATCTATCCAACTAACAGTCACAAGGGAGGGAGGTGCCGTCCTACCATCATAAAAATACCCTGAGGACAAGAAGTAGTTTTTCCACTTGGCCTAGCACCCAGTAGGTGCTCTGTACAATTGATTGATTGACTGATTATATTCTGCACACCAGACTTCAAAATCCCTACAGTGTGATTGTAGCTTTCAAATTGTCACTCGTCCTCTCTAAGAATAAGTGTCAGGTGGTGCAAACTGAATGGAGCACTGGATTCATTTATTTTACTTTCTGTAGACCTTCTGGGTAAAAGGCAGGCTCATAAAACATGTGTATGAACTGGAAAACTCGGGAAACTTGCAAGGATGAAAGGTAAAGTGTAATTTAACATTACATATAGTGTTTAGGCTCTCGGTAGGATGTGTGTGAGTGTGTGTGTGTGTGTGTGTGTGTGTGTGTGTGTATCTTGATAATTAATAAGTCCTTTAAGGGGCACTCTTTCTTCCCAGTTAAGATTTCAAGATATGAAAAGAAGCAACTGGTTTTTCCTAATCATCCAAGGTGACTAACTGCTCATTCCCAGTCTGACCATCTCCTCATTCCTAGACCCCTTGAAACTTAGTTTAAAAAAAAAAAAAAGCAAGAATAAAGAAATAGGGGAAGGCAAAGGAGGAAGAGAAGCCCCAAGAAGAAGCTTTGTCAAAGCATCATCCCACCACCTGTCTCGATATTGGGCGGTTGGGGGCACTCAGGCCTCCAGCTAGTCAAAGCGTGGCCCTCTTGGGACCACAGCCCTAGCCATTAACATTAGCCCACCCTGATGTCTCCATAGCACCTGCTCAACTCAAACATGGGCTCAGATAAATGGATCAGGCCATGGTGGCATCTAATAGCTGGTTAGATTAATGATGTGCTTGCTCTCCTTTTGGAAACCCCAGAGGAAATATCTGTGGATTTAATTCTCAGTTAAAGGTGGAAGTGTGGGTTTGAATCTTGTATCAGGTACTCCCCCGCCTACCTGCTCAGCATATCTTTGGAAAGGTCAACTCTAGGAAGGATTGGAGTGCTGGAATCTTCTCTCCCGTGCTATATAGACTTCTGACCTTTCAACGGTCCTAATTTCTTCTCTTCCTTCTTTTTTCGTCTTCCCCTCCTCCCTTTTTTTCAACGCTATTTTTACTGAAGGGTAAAGATCTTGTGTTCATATGACACAGAGATATATTTTAAATTAAAAAAAATTATCAAAAAATGTCCTATGCATATGTTCCTCAAAGTTGCCAAGTTACTCAAAAAACAAGGAAGGTCTAAGAAATCGTTGCAGCTGACAACCAAAAGAGGCATAACAACTGAATGCAGTCAAAGGAGGGGATCCTAAAACAGAAAAAGGATGTTAGATTAAAAAAAAAAAAAAAAAAAAAAAAAAAAAAAAAAAAAACAACTAAGAGAATCTGAACAAAGGATGGACTTTATTTCATGATAATGTATTGATATTGGCTCCACTGTAACAAATGTACTATACTAATTTAAGATGTTAATAATAGAGGACACCGGATGTGACTGTCTAAGTATACTGTCCTCTCAGTTTTGCTGTAAATCCAAAAGTGTCTGAAAAATAAAGGCTATGTTAAAAATGGAAATCAAAACAAAATAAAACGAGGTGTTCTAACACCTCAACTGGGGCTGGACCATCAGAAGATCTTGCCTTAAGCACTGGGGCTGGCGCGGGCAGGGCGAGGGTGGGGGAGCTAGATGCGCTAGTCTTTCTTGGTAACCAGGAGGTAACCAAGCAATGAGCTCATTATACAGACTCATTTTGGGGTTTCTTGAAAAGCTAGAAATTAACCATAGAGGATGACTCCATATGGTTGGTTTCTTTAACCTGTTACTTTCCAAAGAGAAAGCATACCAACAAGGATGCCCCAAAGGAAGAAGGCGTAGAATGTGCTGGAAAGGAAGGGCAGCTTCCACCAGAGGGGTGGCTTATTTCCCTAGAAAGGAGCCATGCTGCTGCAGACACCAGTGATCTGCAGCCCTGGTGTCCCCAGCCAGTGTCAGGTAGAAAGCTCCAAAGGGCTTGGGTGGCCCCAGGCATCTGAACTATCCAATCTAATTTTATGCGTCTGAGACATTGAAAAGGGTCACAAAGGAAGTTTCACTTATTTATTGTTTTTGAATGTTGTATTTGAATACCTCACTGACCACAAGAAATAGAATGAATTTTTTCCTCGCTCCCTTCAACCTCTCTGAAATTGAGTCCCTATTGTGGCTCAGTCGGGCAAACCCGGGGAAGCCGGGCTGGTCAACTCGCTCCAAGTCTGCTTCTGAACTTCTCCCCTCTGTGTCTTTTCTCTCTCATTGACATTCCAGCCCTTGAAACAAGGTCTTGGCTCCTTTCTCATTTCAGGATTTCGTTTTGGGGGAGTTGGAACACCTGTCCGCTGATCGCCTGCCACTCCGCATCTGGGCCTAGCTGACAGGCTTGTCTGCTTTGACTAATGATGTGATTGATGGACAAAATAAGGAAGAACATACAAAAAAACATTTCTGTCTGGGCTGGTGTGTCAGCAAGCCTTCATCAAGTGGCTGCTGAAGGTATATTTTGCTGCATGCCTCATTACACAGTAATGGCATTCCCAGGCAAAGCTGTTTCTTTTCATGACACAAGACAGCAGGCAGCTTTATGGGCGCTGGGCCCACCGAGCCCGGAGGAAGGAGAGGCGCTCTAAAGAGCGGTCATTTCCAAAAGTGCCTCAAGTTGCTTTTTTGTTGTCATGAATTTAATATGAATCAACACAATATGAAATGGGCATGAGGGATTTTAGTGACTAGTGATTTTTTAAGACTGCTGTCTAAACAGCCATCAAGGAAGAAAGGGGAGGCTAAAAACCACAACATTTTCTTTCTCCAAACCTGTTGCAAAAAGGAATCATCTGTCAATTTTATTGCATTAAAAAAGTACACAGAAGCATATAGTCCAAACAAATGTCTTCTTTCAGGCTAAACATGTGGGGAATGCCACATAGCTAATGCCAGAATCATCTCACTCAGCAAACCAAGTATTCATAACCCCCACTCCAATGGCCTGCTGTGGATGGGGTGACATTCATGAGAATTACAAATGCTACACTGTTGCCTCTTTGTGCATATAATAATGATCTGAACATCAGTTCTGGCTAGAAATGAGGGAAGCAAGAAACTGCTTTATTCAGCTAACAAGATACCTAGGAGTTATAATCCAGTGCTAGAGGATGAAAGGGAATCATGATTAAAAATAAGAGAGAGAAAGAGAGAAGGTAAATTCGTGGTCTGATTGTGTTTTTTCTTCTCTTTCTTCATTGGGGTAGAGTTGAAAGCAGGCACATTGAGCTTGGTTACGGGATTCCTACTTGTTTTTTTGCAAAGTGCTTTTGCTCCCCTTGATATTATTTCCACTTTAATTTCTTTTTCCTGGCAAATTTCCTTTGCCAAGGTATTTTATTACACATGTTCCTCTTTTTTTCTTCAACATGTTGGACTGTCTCCAAAGAGAAATACTTAAAATGAAGTTTCATTTGAAAAACACTTTTTAATCCTTTCTCGCTGAGTCTTTAGCAGTGGCTTATTGTGAATAATATGTGATTTTAATGAGTTGTGATTAGACAAAACTCTTTCTATAATAAATACTAGATAATAAATTAGAAAATGTATATGAGATCTTTATTCTTATTTAAAAAGGGAGAAAGACATAAATGCAAAATCTTGTTATGATAAATATAAGAGATAATCTTTCAACTTGCATTTAATTTTCTGTTTGGATGAGGCAGTGCCTTGATTTCTGTGTCTGTTTTGATATCGCATGGCACTGGCCAATGCAAGCTGGCTCTGGGGAAGATAGCCACTTTTCCACCAGCATGATGAGTAGCCAGGTCCCCAATGGGTGGGGACACTAATGCAGGGCAGAGGTATGTGAGCTTAGAAAGAAACAGGTTCTTCAAACCAAGCAGATGACTTCCTTTGTGTACAATAATGAGTATAAAAAGGAAATGAAGGAGGGCAGGGTGCTCTATCTATTTTTTGGTTGAACAAAAGCAGAGGGAGTTGTCAACAGCTTTTGTTAATGTCCCACATCTGTTCATACAGTTCTTTGTATTTTGCTATCGAAGTAAATAAAGGACTACGGAGCAAAAGAACCAGGGAATTCTGTTGACCTGAAAATTAAAGCAGAGTGACATGTCCCTCAGCAGCAGTCAGAGAGCAGGGTCACACCTGCCAATACCAAGTACCTTAGCCACTGGGAACTGAGTGGTTGGTTCTGCGTGGTTCTCGTATAGGCAGACGCCATTGGGCCAGCACGTGTTTTTCAGTGGCTACGCTCCAGTCACTTTGGAGTGGAGGCCCATGTCAGGGGTGCTGTGCCCACCGCCCCCCACTTCCTGCATTTCAGGCCAGAGAACCATCAGCAAGCCACAGGGATCTGCTGATGTCCACCCTGTGCTGTCACCTCGGGCTGGCAGGTTGTTTTGTGGCCACCTTTCTGCATTGACAACTTCAAAAGCTAAGCAAGGAGATCAAAACCCATGTGGCTTGGCGACGGGGCTACTTCCTGAAGAATTCATCATTAGGTGCTCTCCGTGTTGTGCACACATCACAGAGCACACTGATGCAATCCCAGGTGGTCCAGGTCAATCACTGGATGTGGCCTCCAGATGCAATGGGGACACCTGGTGAACAGGAGATGTCACATGCTGCCGCTGCTGGGGGCAGGAACACGACGTACTGTTTGCAGTGAACATTTTATTCTTATAAGTAGAAAGAGTGAACCCTAAAATAATGATAGACAGTATATACATTACATGGTCATTTGTTATCATATCAAGTATGATGTGCTGTGTATAACAGCATGTGTTATATTTTTATACGTGTGGCCATGCTGTAAGTTTGCTAGCACCAGCATCATCCCAAATGTGAATACTCTGTTGTGCTATGACGTCAGAACGGCCACAACACGCATAGGTGACAGGATTTTCCAGTTCCATTATAATCTTATGGGACCACCCTTGCCTATTCTGTCCTTCATTGTTTATCAAGACACATTCAGAGTCTGACTATATTTTAACCTAGACACATATAGAGTCTGGGTGTATTTTAACCTAGATGTTCCCTCCCTCTACTTGTACCAAAAGGCCTCCTCTGCAAGGGAGAATCTCTCAGCAGATGTGGAACCCATATTCCTGCCCTCACTTTCCATTTGAGAACCAGCACCTTTTCAGAACCATGAGCCAAGAGCAGGGTGGGGCATGGGCACCTTGCAAGGACCTCTTGCATTCCAGGGAGGGCTGTGATCTATCCATCCTCCAGTGAGGTCATTTGTTTCTGAGTTGGTGGCTGCAGGACCCACTGGGGAACAAGATCATTTAGCAACAAAAATATTCTTTCTCAGCAAATTGCTTGAAGCTAGGGGAGGAAGCTTCCAGGTGGGTGATACTAAGCACAAGCGTCGAAAGGGAAGGGAACCTTCACCTCGGGTTATTTTCTTTAATCTTATAGGAACCAGCCACCCGTTCACAGCCTGCTCTATATATTACAGCATACATATTATTTTTTTTTCTTTTCCTAATCAGGTTTGTGTATCTTTCTTGATTGATTTTCGTTCACAAAACTCTTCATATTTTTCCAGATGCCTCCTGCCTCTCGTCTTTTCAACTGCCACTCACTCAAGAAAGGCTCTTTGGAAAATTTCAGACTGCAAGCCTGTCTGTATCTCGAATCAGTCTCTGGTTCCCTTCAACATCTTTACCTTGTTTAATCTCGTTTTTACAATTTTAATTGGAGTGGTGGCAATATTAAATTTGGCAAAAGAACCTTCCCAAATCCACTTGGTTCTTGTCTTCATAATACAAAAAAGTATATATTATTTGGTATATGATTTCTTGACATTAATATTAGGGTTATTTATTTTATCTGGGGGATTGATTGGGTAGATGTTTCCTATTGATAGAAGACTCACATGTTGTGACTGGGAGATGGAATTCCCTAACATTCCAGAGAAAGGCTGCATCCAGGGTCAGGCAGCTTCCAGGAGATTCTGTGCTTCATGCAAAGGAAGGTGCTGTGTTCCCTGATGTACAGGGCCTGGGAACTCTGAAGGCTGCTCCCAGACACTTGACCCACAGCCACCCTGCAAGGCAGGATGACTCTGGGGAGGAAAAGTTTCCACCTGAACCCCCAAGTTGGAGGGATCTGTAGGGGGAGGTTGATTGCTCTTATAGCCATTAGAAGCTGGGCTGGGTGGTGAGTGGCTGTGAAGGGGCCTGGACAATTTGAGACACATTCATGATCCTCTGAGCTGGACGTTGCTTCAGTAGTCAGCTTTGTAGGGTTCCCCCGACTTTACACTGGTGCAACTAACATCAGCTCACAGCCTCCAAAGGTCTCTACCTCTTCTACTCAGTGATTCCCTGTTGATTGATTACAAGTTGGAGAATATCTTAGAACTCACTGGAGGTCCACCTTTGCACAGCCCAGAAGGGTGGGAGATTTAATACCATACAAGACAAATTTCTGACTCACGATTTCAGATGATTTCTTCCACTTTTGCTGTCTCCCCCATCCCTGCTGATGATCCATCTTAGGATGTGGTTTTACATAGTTTCTGAAATGACAGTCATACAAAATGAAGAACTCAGGCGTGCTCAGAGGAGACCAGCATGCATCCTCATGTTGACATACTCCTCCTTCCTTGCTTTGATTCCTTTTGTCCTTACCTTTGCTTCCTGGGTTTGAACTCCCTAACTGAGTGGTATCACCTGAGCCTTCTCCCCAGGCTTTGCTGTACGTGGAAAGCTGACTAAGGCATGGATTTTTGGGGGCAGCAGATTAGGGAAGGCCCAATATTATCAGAATATTGGCAAAGGTTTGGCAATTTCTCATCAGTCCTTGTTGGAGCATCCAGTGACTATAGGGGGAATGGATCCCACAGCCTGCGGGTGCCTTTAGGAGGACGTATGGATGTGAGAGAATGGGTCACGTGGATGTGGCACCAAAAAAAAAAAAAAAAAAAAGATCTTGTTTGTACCACCACTGCCAAGATGCCGCAGACCCAGAGGCAGCCTAGAGCAGATATGGAGGCATGTGTCTTTGTCTCCATGGCATGTCACATGGCAGTGGGCCAAGTCTGAAAGGGCCAAGACCCCTCCAGCTCCAGCTGCACACATCTGCTCTCCACCTTGGAAGCACAATGCTCATGGCTGCCGTCTTTGAACTCGGATGAGGTGTGCGAAACACCCCATCGACACATCGTATCAGATATCTTTTGAAATGAAAATCTCTCAGATCAGTTTCAACTCATTCCAAATGTCGCATGTATCCTCCAGGCTGAGAATCAATCTTCTCTCCACCCTTGAGTTGTTGGAAATGCAGTGTGGGTCTTTGGGCAGAAAAGCTGGCCAATGTCAAGTTGGGGATTTAGGCCAGGGCTGGGTTCTTCCTGGGCTGTGCCCACCTGGCTGCTCCTCTCCCTACTTCCCATTTAGGATCCTTCTAGCTTCTTCTCTTTAAGCACAGGAGCCTGATATTGTCCTCATCTCTCTCTCCTCTCTAAATTCCCCTTGTCCTTCGAGGCCAACCTAAGTCTTATTTTCTGCAGTGGACCCAACCTGGATCTTGCATTCCATCCTAATCACCCCTGAAAATAGCTTAACCCTTCCATGTTTTCTTCTCCAACAGGCTCATGTGTGTGTGAATCTTGCCCCTCTAAGGAACCTCTTTTGCCTGTGTGTACACCTCAGTGTCTAGCTTGCTGCCAGATACTGGGAACTTGGTAAATCCTTGTGGATCGATGTGCAGGCATTGGGAAAAGGGAAGAGAAATTCTCAGTGTTTGCCTTACTTCTCCATTCCATACAGACTCCTCCCCCTCCCTCTCCATTCCAGCCACGCGCTTACGTGTGTGGATTTATGCAGGAGCGCCCTTTGACCCTGATGATGGCAGTTATCAGACTCCTCCTCGGAGGGTTTGGTTAATCACCTGGTACTTCTCCAAAGGCACTTGACATAAAACAAAACAAATCAAATGCACAAATCATGGCATATATAAAACAAAAATGAATACCATAAAAAGGGAGAAAAATTTAAGCTACAGTGAATACTAACTTTAACCTATAAATAAGACCAGGACTATTTTCTGTTCCTATTTTGAAATGAGAACTATTGTAAAATGAAGAAAGAAACTTAAAATAATAGCAATTTAAGGCAAAGTGTGTGTTATTAAAAGTTCGTGGTGTTGAAGAGCCAAACTCCTATTCTAGTACTGCGATTTAATATGTACTTCACACAAAAATAAATCATGTAATATTTTCATGGCAGGCATAGAATTTTATGGCTTTTATGACTATCATGGAATTGGGATTCATATTTTATAGACAGCTCTAATAACATCAAGAAAATGCTCTGGGAAAAATGGGGGGGCTTATAGAAAGACGAGGGATCACTCAACAGAAGCTGAAATCAAGTGTAATTAAAGCCCAAAGGTGAGATTGTTTCTCAGCCCAGAGGCTCAAGACAAGGCCCAGACAGGTAGAGCAGGGATGGCGGGGCTAGTGAAGATGGTCACTCCGTGAAAGGTCATCTCAGCAAAACAGGACACCCCAATGCTGGTTTATTTGGTCTTGCAAATGTCCATCATTGAGACTGGAGGACAAGCGGAGTAGCCTGTCCCACAGGGGAGCACTTTGGGAAGGATAGTCTCAGGTCTGCTTATCTCCCTCAGCAGGGAAGCAGTCTCCATTTTTGCAGGGAGCAGATGCAGTCGTGGAGGAGGAAGACCCAGGACTCCTCACCATGCCCTCCGTCAGCCCAGTAAGCTATTGGTTTCCTGCAGCAGGCTGTTCCAGAAGCTGTGAAACAGCCAGAGGACATCTAACAGTGACCACTGCGGCCTACACACATTGCCGAGCTCTACAAGGATTATCTAGTTGAATCTTCTCAGCCACCCAACGAGGAAGAGAGCCGGGGGTACTTCCATCCTCCTACTGTGGGCACAGCCACCCTGTCCTGGCTGGTCAGTGTAGTGAAGAGCATGTGTCCTTGATGAATTAAGGCTCAAGATGTTTGTTGTTACTTCCCTTCTGAGCTCGGACTCTGAAGGAGCTCTTTTCATTCCTGGAGCACAGTGACACATAGGCTGCTCACCAAGTGGCCCCTCTGCCCAACTGCAGATCCACCCACTTCACCATTTTTTCCCTAGTCACACGGTGACCATCTGTCCTAAGTCTCCTTGAGCTTAGCTCAAGCTGACTCTCTAATGCAGACATGGTACAAAGCAGTAGCAGTCAAAAAGTGACAAGCAGTGACATCATGTGCTGACCTGACCCCTGGTGGGTTCTAGACCCAGCGCCATTACTCATTGACTTTAGACAGGTTCATTCATGTTCCCGGGGCCCCGAAGTCTCACCGGTGGGAGGAGGGTGAGCTTTAAGCTCTTCCTGTCTGGGGCATTGTCGTGAGCATCAAGGGTCAGCAGAGGTGAAAGCTCTGTGTAAATTGGAATGTACTACATGCAAAAAGCCCGAACATAATGACTTCTGTAACGTAGGTCCTTTCTCCTTTTTTGGTCCTTTCTCCTTTTTTTTTTTTTCTCCTCATGTGAACTCAGGCAGGCATAAACCAGCCAAAGAGGCTGAGCATGAGACTCACCTGGCATTTCAGTCTCCCCAGGCCATTTTAAATGTACCTCCCATGCCCACAGAGTACAGCTCTGTATCCGTGAATGGTATTTTGCAGTAATAGTTCTGCTTTGCTCTCAGGAATGTCTGAGCCCTGCCTTGAACAGCATCTGCAGAGACACTCAGAAGGAAGCATCCACCCCTCAGGGTGGAGAGCGGCAGTCCCCTTTCCCAAGCTGGGCCCTGGCCTGTCTTCCCGTGTGTGGCATTCTTGTGAGGCCTGACCTCCCCATAACCCTGACCAGCAGCCAGTGATGGATGGGAGGCCGGTGGCTCGGCAGAGGTGCTGAGCACAAAGGAGAGCCATGGCCCCCGGTCCCTGGAGCACAGCGTGACACATCCCTGTGAATGGGACCCCAGGAGGAATGGAGCCCTGGTTGGGGTGAGGGACCAAAGGGGCCGCCATCACACAGAGCAGACCCTTCTGGAGGCTACAGTCCCGGACTCCAGCCTGACCCAGATCTTGGCTCTTTGGCTCTGGTGGAACAGGCTTCCTGTGCTGTCTGGGAGGTACAGCTCTTTAGGATACCTGAAAGCCTCCCTTTAAAGGTTTACGGTCATTTACATTCTTATTAAATTGCTTTGATAAAATATTCAGCCACAGCCCCCTCCATTTGACTCTTAACTTGATAAGGCATAATTTGCAATTGATTATTGCTCAAACATTCCTGGCACCGCATGGCGACTCGCTCATACATCTCACCCTCTCTCCGCCAATTCCAAATGGAGGGGAAAAAAATGGTTTCTTTGACCTTTGACCTATCTGAGGTGGGACCATTTGGTCATTAAGGCCATTAAGAATCACAGCACCCCGGTCCGTAACCAACATAGACAGAAATAGATGTGTGCAGTTATGAATTGATCATTTTTCTCCTCTTGGTAAGATACAGGTATTTTTCAGAGTTGGAAATCATCTTGAATAAATGAGCTTCGTATATATATGTTTTTAATGTGATTTGCCTGTATTTATTTGGGTGATCACAATTTATGCCAAGTGAAAAGGTTAAGAGTCCTGGAAACTGAATTATTCCATTTATTTGCAGACATGATACAGTGCAGAACAACAGAAGGGCGCATCCTCATTTCACTCTGCCCCTGACCTCACCCCTGACCCATAGGTGGGCATCCCAGCTCGGAGCTGCCTCCTCAGGGCTGGAGTGAGCACCCGCAGGGCTGCATTTGGGAGCCAGGCAAGTCTCGTGGTAAATAGTGGTGTATGTTCCTAATTAGTCATTTCAGTGAGCCTTTATTGAGTAGCTCCTGTGTCTTTCTCCTTCCTTTCCCAGGGCCATTCTCCTGGGCCTGTGCTGCTGTGAATTCCCCTCCAGGGACTGGCTAACCAGGAGTGGCACCCATGGCTGCTCCTATGGTGTTACCCTTCAGTGTGCAAACCCATCTTCACATCCCTCATTTCCTCACAACCACTTTCTCCTGTGGCCTGCTGCAAATAGGAGAAAGCTGGAGGCCCAGAAAGGTATCACAGCCTGCTGGGGGTGAGTGAGGAGGCCTTGGCAGGGTGCATTCCACTCTCTCCTTTTCCATGAGCAAGTCCGTTTTCCTGTGGCCTCTGGTAGACAGGGAGCAGCCTTCTGACTCCGAGGAGGGGCTCTGGTGATGAAGGAACAAGATGGCGGTGGCTCCCAGTATGGGGCTTTCCACTGCCCCTCCAACCCTCCTTCCCCCCTGTGAGCATAGCCATGGCTCAGGCCTGAGCCAAGTTTCCAGCTTCCTTCTGCACCTGATGACCCTGAGCTGTGCCCTTTTGCCTTGCTCCCCCATCACTTCCATATTACCCTGGACTAATTGGATATTGGCAACCGATTATGGAATTTTTCACGTCAGCTTCATCAGTGACTCTTAGGCAACTGCGCCAGAGTCTCTTGCAGATGAAGAGAAGCATTATAAGCATTTGCATTAGTGTTCTATGAGACATGGAAAGTCAAGGACCTGGCTGGCCCAGGAGAGGGAGGAAGGAGACAGCAGGCCTGGCCCCTGGCACAGGGGCGACAGCCTGGCCTCCTCCCTGCTCACATCCTGACCTCAAACCTGAATCCCTCTCTGACCCTGTGCACACTTCTTGTTCTTAATGAAATAGGGGCAGTGCTGACTCTGGGTAGAGGAATCGGGGAGGCCTCCAGAAGTGACCACAAAAAGCCTAGACCTTCCGGGATGAAGAAAATGGCGTGCGGCCCTACAGAAGATCTCACTGGGTACAGGAGAGGCTGTGAAAGGAAGAGGGTGAAAGCCAAGGTTGTAGCCAGACCGCTCCAAGGCCTATCTTGGAGGTCACTAGCAGATAGCTTTGAATGCTGATGGCTGGCTGTGTCTCTCTCTGTTGCAAGGTGTTCTCTGGCCATAGAAGTGGGGTGACTCATGCCTGGGGTAGGCCAGAAGTTCAGGAGAGTTAAGGACAGGAGTTAGTGAATAAATCCTCCTGCCTTTCAGAGGATGCCCGGCGGGATTGAGCCCCAGCAGCCCACCAAGGTAACCTGCCTCCTTGATTCACTCTTTACTTGGCACCTTACTCCCTCAAACGTGCTCTCTGACATAAATTCTCTCCCAAATAAACTACTTGCCTCATTCTCTCACGATTTATTTCTGGAAGAACCTAAATGAAAAGCAGTTTTGAAAGTCAAGTGAGAGGTATTCAGGGATGTGGCAATGCTGACTGGATTATTGAGGACCCCGGCATCCTGGTTTTCAGCTGTAGGAACAATCGGAATGCCCAGCCAGCAGCCTTCCCACCATCCCACCTTCTGCTGCCCACTGCCCCTGCAGCCCACATGTTCTCTGGGTGGTGGGCAATCTGATTTATCTGGAGTGTCTGTGCGGGGGAAGGGAGTGGCGCACTTCTCACTGGGAGGGATTTTCAGCTCATTTCACAGATAAAATCAATCAGATCTAAACCACACGTACTGCGGCCACAGGAGGGAACTCCAAACAGCGGGGGCCAAAGGGGAGACGCATCCCTCCCTTCCCGTCTGGCTCTACCTTGGCTTGGGAGCTGCAAGAGCCTCAGACCTTTGGGCTGTGGAAAGCACTGTCACCTTTGTGCCCGTGCTGCTGCAGACAGGCTGGTCCCCTCCTCAGAGTAATCAGGGAGCCCAGATGAGGAAGACGGGGCTGCAGCTAGGCAAGGGGGAAGAGGCATCAGTCATGCCAGAATCCATTTCCTTCGTTTTCTGGATGGTGATGGCCAGCACGAGGGCATTTGGAGGGCACAATAATAACAATTGCAAATGTACTGGTTCCTTTTGTTTTCCTTGGTGATACTGAATGGTAGAAATCTGTAACAGAAGTTGGAGAGTGGAATGACAGTGCCTAGAACCAGTTTCATTGGGCTGTCTAAGGCCTTTGGCCTTTGAATGGCGGGGTTTCTCTGGGTCTCCCAACTGTCCTCACTGAGGAGAGAGCTGGGGTGCTAATCCCTGGCTAGGATGCCTGAGCTCAGTCCTGCAGCCCCAGATGGCATCAGTCAGGACCTGCACTGGACACCTGCATCTCCCTGCCTCAGCTCTCAGTCTTAGCCAGCCCTGAAATTCACACATCTGTAGCATTTATCCTGTAGTTTTGAAGCTCTGGGCAGTGCTGCTACTCAGACCAAGAAGCTCAGAGGATTTTAAATAAGCAGGAGCCTTCTTTCCTTTTCAATATGAACAATAAGAGCCTTAGTCACATTCCACCATCCAGGTAGGAGAGAGACCACCACTTACTTACAAAAGACTGCTCTTTACAAGTTTATTTACAGACTCAGGTAGGCTGAGTTTAAAGGCCTGTATTTTTGGCAAGTGTCTCCTGTTCTCATCCAACTGTGTTCTATATAGTACATGGTGAGGGACCTGGGTTAAGTGACCTAGAGGGAACCAGGGCAGTGTCTGCAGAGAATATGATTCAGTTGGATCAGCCCAAGCAACATTCACATGACCCAAGTTAAACCAATCAGAACAGAAGAATCTTTGGGGGAGAATGGGAGACATCATCACTCCTCCAGTTGCTTGGAGGACTGGATGTGAGCCTGGTACTTTTGGCAGCCTTCTTTGCACCATGAGGGGAGGAGCTACCTGAAGATGGAGCCAATGCAGAGGGAAATGGGGAGAGACACAGAGAGACAGTTGAATGACATTGTTTGGAATCGGGGTCCAGCAGGACCGAAGGCCAGAGCTAGTCCTGGAATCATGTTATATGAGCTTACAAATTTTCTTTCTTGTTTAAGTCAGTTTGATTTTAAGCATTCTGGTCATTTGTAACTGGTATGTGGACAAATACCCAGGGCTCAAAGGCAACCCATCATAGTCCCAGCCATACATTTCAATGAAATTCATTCCTTTCCATTTAATTCAACAAACATTTATTCAGCTCCTTTCAAACCCTGTTCTAGATGCTAAGGAAACAAATCAGACTTTGATTCTTAAGGAGCTCATAGTGAGGAGTGGGAAACAGATACACTAAGAATTACCTCCGATCGGGGGAAGTTCATGCTCAAAACGTGTTGTTAAAGGAGTGCATACAAATGTACACATTAATTAATACATGCTAATTAGAAGTTGAAAGCAATATGGTGTGGGAACACAGAGAAGCAACAGATTAATCCCGACTGAAGAAACCTAAGAAAGCTCAGAGGAGGAGGCAGTATTTAATCTTAGCTTTGAAGAATGGGCAGGACTTTGATAAGAGGAGAATGAATTAATAAATGGATTAACTTGACGCTACACGTTTATATGATCTACTATGTGCCTTCTTTCAGTGCAAGACACTGGTAAGAAAAGGTTGAGTCGTACATTGGTCACCTCTGCTCCAGGGTTCCAATTTAGTGGAGAAGACAATTCCCCCTGAAGACTTGTAATGGAATTGGAGCACGTTGAAAAAATGGCTTCCAGCTAGAGGGTTAGGGAAGGGATCTATGGGGAGAATGAAAAGGGACCGGTCAGGAGATGAAGGGAGCCATTCTAAGAATGGCGAACAGCCTGAGGAAATAGTCACAATTGGAGAAAGAAGGGAAGTCATTGGATATTTCAGCTGACTAGGCGAGAAGGAGAGCGGTGGGTTGAGGAAAACTAGGAGAAGCTTCCACATTGGGCTAAGGACTTATGATGTCATGTGATGGGTGATAGAGTTTTTAACCAGAAGATTTTATTTTAGGGAGATTGATCTGACTAGGAGAGAAGGAAAGACTGGGAAGAAAAAAGTGGTATTGCCAGACATCCCTGGACTAGGAGGCTGGCACCATTTCAGCCTCGCCCTTGACCAATGGCAGTCTGCTTTCTCTGCACAGCAGGTAGGGAATGTGTGTTTCAGTCTTTCTGGTCCAACATCCTTATTTTAACACAAGAGAAAATGATTATTCCTTCCTGCTCCGGTTTGAAATCATTCTACAGAAGGCGGTCTGTTCTGAATTAGGTCTTGTGTTTACTTGATGAACAATGAAACGTCAGAATGGAGAATTGGTCATTAGCCTCACTTGGGTATAGTAAGTCCCTTTAGCCAGGATACAGGCACCAGAGATGAGGGGAAATCCTTACTGGAGCAAAGATCTCCCTCTCAATAAAGTGTCAGATATCTCAGATCTGGTGATACTCCAGGGAGATACGCAGGAGTCATGAATTCCTGAAGATTTGTGCCCATTTCACAGTCCTGGGCATGGCCTAGGATGGAGCAACTGGGTCCTGAATGAAATTGCGGAAGGAGGGTTAGAGAGAGGGGGGGGGAGTGGAAATGTGGGTGAATGATGAGCCACAGGACACTCTGCACAGGACACTCCAGAGCCACGACTGAAGTTAGGCATCTGAGCTTTCCTGCATGCAGACTCTCCTCCAGAGCCTGTTTAAAGCAGGAAGATTGTACAGCTTCCACCTTTTGCCCATGAACATTCAGAAAGCCTCCCACAGATCCAGGAGGGGGATGGTACCATCTTGTCAGTCTGTTCAATATTTTGCAATATGGCCTGGATATTATGTATTGCATTTACAAAGGCCATGGTAGTGGTGGGGGATCAACTATAATGGGCCACCTCTTCATCCCACATGATGACATTGTCCCTGGAGAAATGGCACCATATAAAAAAGTAGGAGCCCCAGAGGACATGTTTATCCACTTGGATCTTAGGGCTAAAATCCTTACAACACACCAGCTGGAATTGTACCTCCGTGTGAGGTAACAGCAATTAGGTCCGCACCCCCAGCTCTGGCCCCAGCAGCCTGGCTGACAGACACGTCAGATTAATACATCACCAGGTATGAAAGCGCAGTTAGAATTTGACTGAGGTACTTCCAGCCTGAGAAAGGGAACGATTTATCAATGCAAACTTAATAACATCTATTTGAATCTAACTAAAAATCAATATTTCATTACCAAATTGTTAGTGAGAATGAAGAAAAATTGCGGAAGTCGGGCAGTTTGGTGCTAGGGAAGCGTCAGGAGTTCAATGTGAAGACGGAATGATTCATGAGGCCGCACTGGAGTAAGGGTGAAGGAGGACGAGTGGAGGAAACTTGGAGGGGCCCCCTCGCTCATGACCTTGGCCATGAGGGGGGGAAGCACAAGAAAATGAGAATGACTGTCAGTTCCCTTCAGGGATGGAGCCTTCCATAAATCATAGGAAGCCAGCCCAGGGAGAGGAGAGGAGCAAGGCTGGGTGGAGGTGGAGGTGAGGACTGGGGGTGGGGTAGCAATTAACTCTTTAGAACCTGATATCTGAGTTGTGCTACCAAGATGGAAAACACAACAAGAATGAACAAAATCCAAGGGAGTAGGAAGGAGCAGTGCCTTGAGAAGACTCAAGCAAAATCAACAAGGGGGTAGAGAGACTGTGAAAGGTTGTCATCTACTGTATACAAATAGACCCAAGACCAGCAATACCTTCCATCCCCATCAGAAAACTGGAAATGAGCCCGGTGTGGTGGTGCACACCTGTAATTCCAGCTGCTTGGGAGGCTGAGGCAGGAGGATGGCAGTTTCAAATCCAGCCTCAGCAATTTAGCAAGGCTGAAAGCAACCTAGTGAGACTCTGTCTCAAAAGAAAGATAAAAGAGCTGGGCGTGGTGGCGCACACCTGTAATCCCAGCACTTGGGAGGCTGAGGCAGGAGGATCGCGAGTTCAAAGCCAGCCTCAGCAATGGCGAGGCACTTAGCAACTCAGTGAGACCCTGTCTCTAATAAAATACAAAAAAGGGCTGGGGATGTGGCCCAGTGATCGAGTGCCCCTGAGTTCAATCCCCAGTACCAAAAAAAAAAAAAAAAAAAAGGGCAGAGATGTGCCTCAGTAGTTAAGCACCCTTGAGTTCAATCCCTGGTACAAAAACAAAGAAACAAACGAAAACCTGTAAATGATATGTTTGTCTCATGTGAAACTAGCATAAATCAGCTAGTCGAGGCGAGGTTTGGGTGAAAATTCTCAAACTGAACATAGGATCCGAAAATGCTTTGTAGCTCCATTACTGGAGTCGAGACTCCATATGAATAAAATTCTTGAATTTGTCCCTAAATCTGAAATATAAATCAAACCTGAGGGTTTATCTTTGCTGTTATTGTGAATGTCATTCTCCTCTGTGTTTGGCCTTGTTTTGCCAGAGAGACATTTGGAGAATATGCATTTGTCCCTTAGCAGGGAATAAAGGAGAATCACACTGGATGTGACTCTTGTATGTAGTGCCTCATAAATTAAGTTTGGCCTCTGTTTGCTTCATCCACTGAGGAATGATGCATGGGGACCAGTAGCTCCTCAGATAGAGATTATACCTCTATTTTGGAAATCATGGGAAAGGAGGTGTATTTGGCTTTATTGGCCTAAGTTTCAGGCCCTGATTAAAAAGGGAGGGTTAACCTCGTGCCCCAAAAGAAAATGTCATGTATTTTGACAGAAGATGAGAATATACTTTTTTACTCAAAACTTTATCTACAGCAAAACTGGTCTGCATGGGAACAAGGATTTAAGGATGTGAGTGGGTCATAAAGTAATGTAGCATTGGTTTGGAAATAAGATAGGCAAGGGTGAGAGATTCTTTCCTATCAACTCTTCATGGGAATAAAAAATGCTATAGGTCATCCCCTTTCTAAACTCCTAGAGCATGTGCCCCCACAAAAGCAAAACACTTAAATCCAGGCACACCCAATCCTCAGCATTTAGGGAACACTTGATTCTATGATAGGCACTCTACCAAACTGTGTTATGGATTTCTTCATTTATAACTGTGTGAGGAAAGTACTGGAAGCTCTGTTACAACAGAAACGAATTAGGATTTAGGGAAGTCAGGAGACCTTTCCAGCTAAGACAAGAAGTATCAGAGCAGGATTTGAACCTCAGTTCATTCTGCTATCACATTGCCCTCCTACCCCTACTCAAAGACTGCCCTGCAGTTCAGGTCAGATGGTTCTGCTGTGGCAATGTCCTTGCTACATCTGAGCCTCTTTAATAGGATGCACTGTTGTCCTGAGTTAGCATAACGTGGATGTGAGCCAGAAGCCCATTATGGTTCCAACCAACTCAACTGTGGTTGAACGTCCATGCTTACCTAGCTCACAATGCACGGTGGAGCCTGTCCACAGATTGTGGTTGGAAGCCTTTAAACCCCTGCTTGAATATTTGCCCCTAATATACACTTTGGTGGCAAACAAAGGAATCCCAAAAGAACAAAATGACCATCGGCTCTGCAATGCCACGCTGTTGTCTACATCTTGACAATAGAATGCTCCGTCCTTGTCTGAAGCATGAACAAACCCTGAGTTTAAAGTATTTGCCCAAGGCCATACTGCAGAAATCAATTTCCATGACCTTTCTTCCAGGATTCTCATGTTGGGAGGTTTTCCCATTCAAGGTTAAGAGCCATTATCTCAGGGGTTGGCTGTACGGGCCACCTTGCCAGTCAGAGTTGGAGAGTTGGAGTTGGAGCTTAGGCTAGTAATCAAAAGGAGTGGTACCTCTGAGCATATTGTCTCTATGAGTTTTCTGCAGAAACTTCTTGGTGCATTTTTTAAAAAATATTTATTTATTTATTTTTAAGTTGTAGTTGGACACAATACCTTTATTTTATCTATTTTTATGTGGTGCTGAGGATTGAACCCAGGGCCTCGCACAAGCTAGTCGAGCACTCTACTGCTGAGCCACAACCCCAAACCCTTGGTGCATTTTTCTTGATAGCAGCAATTGCCTGGCTAGCAAATGTGCAATGTAGGGAACCACTTCCATTCTCTCTGAAGAGCCTGGTTTTGAGAGGCCCATAGGGAAAGATTTTGACTTTCCTCATTGCTAAAATATGGTAACTACTTCCAGTATAGGTGATGTCCCTTGATAATCTGCTAAAGAACCCCTGTTTGCCATGGTATCTTGACTTGTGGGCTGGAAACATAACTATTGCAAAATAGAAAAGAGCAGACACCATAATAAGTGTCTATCAAACAATTTGACCTCAGTTCGTCTCACATGTCCAGTGTACCACACTAACAGGCAGGAACTTTTAAGACAGGGTGCATGGGAGGTCGATACCACACACTAGTGCAGCTGAGACTCAGCGGCTGCAACCCATCAACTCCTGGCTGAGCATGCTGAGGGAAGGGTCTTTGGGAAACTTGACCTTGCCTGAGCTTATCAGCACCTGTTTGTCAATGATACTCTCTTGCTCTCATCACTCATCAAAGGCCATTTTGAGTTAAATGCCTTCCGTTGGGAATTTTTATGGTCCCTGGATTTTTCCAAGGCTTCACAGAGAATTTCTAGAAGTGTTCTAAATTCCATTGAAATCCTGGCTTAGAATTCAGCAGATAAATACACAGAAATGCTTGGGAATGTTTGGACGTGTTAGATATCAGAAAAGAACATTTGGACTTGGAACTCCCAGAGTAGGAGTGTTCATAGGCTGCTGTGTCCACATGGAAGAAGATAGGTTTCTTCTGGCTCATTTATGTACTGCAAAATGTTGCAGGAAATCAAACGAAATGAGGTAACATATGCAAAGTGCTTACTCCAGTTCCTGGCACAGAGTGATTGATACGTAATAGCAATAATAATTGCTTATTATTTCTATCACTACTTTCACCACTCCTGCTAAAACTAACTTCTCCTATAATTATTATTACTTCAATTTAAGTCCAGGTTGGCTTCAACTATTACCTAAATTCACTGAGGTCCTACATTCTATACCTCATTTAGTTGATTTGTCATAGTTCACTCTAGATGGTTCTCCTGGTATCTAAGAATGAAGGAATGTGTTAGTCAGCTCTCTATCACTGTAACAAATACCTGAGATAAATCAACTTATAAAAAGAAAAGGTTTGTTTTGGCTCACAGTCTTGGAGGTTCCAGTCTATGAGTGGTTGGGCCCATTGCTCCTGGGCTTGTGGCAACAGCATGTGTGGAACAAACCTGTTCACTATGTAGTAAGGAAGCAAAAAAGAGAGAACTAAGGGACTAAAGTCTCACAATCCCCAAGGGCATACCTCTAATAAACTGAATTCCTCCCACTAGGTCCACCTCAAAGTTTACACCATCTTCCAAAAGTGCCAAACTTGGGGTCAAGCCTTTAACACAAAAGCCTTTGAGTATGAACATTTCATACTCAAACTAAAGCAGTGGGCTGCAAAGGGGAGGTATTCTGTAGCTATATAAAAGAATTCAATGTCTCTCTATATACCATGGAGAAGTGAGCTCTATGATGTACTGTTTTATGAAACAAAGCAAGATAGAAAAAAAAATGTGCACATACACTATTGTTTATTTGGGAAAATGGGGATTCCAATAAACATTGTTTATTAAGTGAAGTTATAAGTCATAGTTGTGACTATAAGTAGAGGAAAGAAAAAGAGTGGAAGCTCTCTAGAAGGTAGACTTGTCTGAATATATCTTGTTAGAAAATTTGGTTTTGGAACCAGATGAAGCTTTTATGTAGTTATCAAACAACTAATTCAAAATAAAAAAAAATAGCTTGTTGAAAATCAAGGTTAAAATGAAGCAGAAGAAATTAAATGTGTTGAGTTGGTTATGTAATCTACAAAGAGAATTTACTGTAGGTGAGTTTAAAATAGATTTCTTGGTTGGTTGTATTCTAATGAGAAAAAGAACTGTGAGCCTGTTTTTCAGTACTGTATTATTAGTAATAACATTGGTATTGTTATTCTGAAATGCTCACACGTATATTAGGAAGAAGCAGTGAAACAATTATTCTAATGTCATGAGAAGATTATTAGGATAAGGAAGTAGACACAAATACAAAACTTTAAAACTTAAAGTTGAACTAAAAATGTTCTCTTGGGGCAGGAGAATTATTTCTTATCTTTTCACTGAAAAGTCCTACAAACAATGACCAACCTAATAGTGCTCAGAATCCTGACCACCAGATTATGGTATCTAATCACCATTTGCCATCGAAAGAAACCAGGGCTCCTTGAAGAAATGACTGATCCAGGTATAGGGCAAGAATTGTAGAACATGTTGTCATTTAAGAAAGTGAAAAGGCTCTCAAAGATGATTGACGTCCTATCAAAAGAATGTAAGAGCCAGTTTGAGGATTCTTCTGGCCAGAAATGTAGCAAATTCCAGTGGAATGAATATGAACATTAACTGTAAAAGATTGAAGGGCATCAAATCCATTAAAATCCATTAGTTCATAGTTCAGTATTGATGGTTACTAACCACACAAGCAAAAAGCTAATTGGGCGTCACATACTTCTAACCCTGAATCCTAACCAGCTTTTAGATCCAAGTACCATTTTACTGGAAATACAGGGGTTAGAGAAACAGGCTAAAGGACACAGTGAAAATGCACTGCACAAAATTCAAAGGAAAGAAAATCTCCAGAACAAAAGTCCTAGTTTCTTAGCAAATGTAACTATAGGGAGAAAAATGGGGGAAACGAATTCAGAATTTGAATAAGTAAACTGTAAACAAATAAGTAAACAAAATTTACCCTATTATCTATTAAATGTTTTCAAACTGACTGGATATTTGATTATATCAATAGGTCATTCTCATTTTTCTTAGATACAAGAATGTTGTCTTTCTGAATTACCAAGTGAGTATTTGTTGATGAAAGGGTGTGGTGCCTGGAATTTGCATGTCACTATATTTCAACTTGGTGGTGGTGGAGAGGGCAGGTTGAGCAATGGAAGCAACAAGACAGGTCTTGAAGATAGCTGGAGCTGGGCAGCATGCAAATGGGAGCTCATTATATTATTTTTTTATTGTGTGTGTATTGAAATTTACCATAAAACTTTTGAAAATGAGTGTGATAGGAGCTTTGTTTTTCACACATTGTTTTAGTCAGCTTTTTTCGCTACTGTGATTAAATGACCCAATAAGAACAATTGTAGAGAAGGAAAAGTTTATTTGAGGGTTCACATTTTCAGAGGTCTTAGTCCATAGAAGGTTGGCTCCATTCCTCAGGGCTCTAGGTGAGGCATAATATCATGGTGGAAGAGTATGGCGGAGGGAAGCAGCTCACATGATGATCAGAAAGCAGAGACTCTACTCCCCAGATATAATATATATACCTCTAGACCAAGCCCCCAACTCCCACCTCCTCCAGCCATACCCTAACCACTTCAGTTACCACTGAGTTAATCCATATCAAGGGATTAATTCACTGTTTGGGTTAAGACTCTCACAACCTGATCATTTCTCCTTTGACTCTCACACGTGAACTTTAGGGGGACACCTCACATCCAAACCATAACACGCACATCCAGTGAATACAGATATTCTGTCTGGCACTGTGCTAAGCTCGGAGTTCCAGAGTTCCAGTCCTCTAGGGATTTGTCCAAGTTGGAGGGACAAGCCTAAGGTTGAGGGACTGATGGTTGCTGGGAGGAAGGGGGAGGATGCTGATGCTCTACTCTGCTTGACATCTGCTTCCCAGACCTATCCAACACCAGCAGACACCACCTCTCCAGAGTCTGTTCTCTCCTGAGGATTCAGCTGAGCCACAGAATGAAGGAAGGAAAATTAACCCATTTCTTATAAGAATACCTACTAGTGAAACAGGCCAGCTTACTGAGGATATTCCTGGCCAGGTAGAAATACATGCTGAGTCAGTTACAGTGCTCCACTGTAAAGACCATGTGCTCACTGATACTCACAGAAGCTTCAAGTCAAGTCTTTGACTTCATCTCAGGACTACCTGAGCCTCTCAGTTACCTGATGCTTTAGGGAGTGGAAGCAGGTAAGTAGAGCAAAATTATACCCTTCATGGTTGTTTATGAAAATTCTAGTTGAGGCAAGTGGCTTTGAGCTAAAAGAATGGGGCTGGAGGTGTAGCTCAGTGGTAGAGCATTTGACTAAGTGGACATGAATCCCTGGAATTGATCCCCAGCACTCCCTCCTCTATGCTCCTGCCCCCCAAAAGAAGTTAAAAAATCACTGCAACCAGGCACTCCAGGGAATGCTGGCATTCAGTTAAGGCCTCTTTAGTTCTTTGTCTTAATGCATGCCTATAGCTTCTTGCTGCCATGTTTAAGATGAGCTAAGGGTCTGCTCTTAGAGTCTTGCTCTCCTCCACCACCAGACTTGATACTCAAGAGAAACCTACCACCTGCTTGAATCAAGAAGACAAATCCATGCCTAGTGGAATGACAGGCTGCTTGGAAGAAGCAAGTAACAACCCAGCCCGAGCCTCAGCATTGTGCAGAGGATCATGAGATTCATGGCAGGTTTCGGGGGAAGGTGATGTTATGGTTTTGTGTGCAGCAACATGTCCAGTGCTACCTCATGCAATATCTGTTTGTTCCAACCCATCGGTTTTGCCAAAGACATCATTTTGTGGCTTAGGAAGTATAAGGTGACCATCTCCTCCATTTCCTTTTGCTGTGAGTCGTGGCTAAAGTGTTCATCAGTGATCAATAAAGAGCCATGTGTTAATGTTTGCTCCTTGGTTCTCAAGGACATTCTTTTTCTTTCAACCTCACCTGCTTTTGGAGGAGTTCCAGCTGGGAATAAATAAATGGACTTTTAAACAGTTGAGTCTCTGCTGAGGCCCATTGTGTTTCCTCACTCACTGTTGCAGAGCAGTGTCTGTAATCTCGACATGGTGTCCTTTGACGGAGCCTATGTTCCCACAGTTCATAGAGCCTCTGATGGGCCCTCCATGTGTGGGGCTTATACCATGTCCAAGGGCTTGGGTCAAAGAGCACGTGTCTTAGTCATTTTATTTTGCCATAACAAATGCCCGAGATTGGGTAATTCATGAGCAATGAGGTTTGTTTGGGTTCCTGGTTCTGGAGGCTGAAAAGTTCCAAAGCATGTGGCAGAGAAGACATTGGGCTGCTTCAACTCAAAGTAAGTGTGCATGTGTGGAAAAGAGAACAAGCACTGAGCTCCTACCATCCATATCTAACCAAATCCTGCAAGAAATGCGTTACTCCATGAAGGTACCAACCCCATGACCCAAACAGCCCCCACGAGGCTCTGCCTCCCAATGCTATGGCTTTGGGGATCAAGGCTGAATATGAGTTTTGGTGGGGACAAACCATATTCAAATCATGGCAGCAGATGCGCAGTAATGGAAACAGTTGGATCTGCTTCTGGACACAGTCCCACCAATGGGGACGCAGGATGCTGAACTGACCTCCACTAAGCTGAACTAGGGATTGTGGGCAGGTCCCGAAGTGGACACCTTCAAAGAAGGAAAAGGGAGGGTGGTAGTCAGAGGTAGGCTCTTTGCCAGGAACCATCCAGAAGTGTGAGTGGAAAATGGGTTCACCCCGGGGTGGTTTTGTGTGCAGATCTGGGTCCACGGGATGATGTCTGCTCTCATTCACTGGAATCATGACAGAATGGAAATTCTGACATCCAGGTACCCAAAAGTGATTCATCCTTTCTGCACATCTGCTTTTCCAAGTTCACCTTCCCAACCTCCCCTTTTTAGCACTAAAGCTGGCCCTGACTGTGATGTTGCATGTAGGAGATGTGTAGTAAGGAAAATCACTGAGGAAGAAGATCACCAGCAGCCTGGGAGTGCTTGGGCTGTCTAGCCTTTGTCTTCTTAACCATCGTTCTCTTGGACTAGTTAAAGCCAGAAAGGAACTTACTGGACAATGTGAAAGTGGTTGCCCTTTCTTGAGCATTAATGAAGAGTCTCTGATGATTCAAATCTTATTTGATCCCCAGACTCAGACCTTTTCACAGACAAAAGGGGAGATTTCTTGGGGATTCTATATCATACATTAGACTCTTCTACATGCAAATGGCTATAAGTCTTCTGGCTTCTTCTTACTTCTTACCACCATGTTCATTGTCAAAGGTGTTGCATGTTATCATTAACCATTTTAATGTCCTCCAAGGACTCACATACGTTTTCATGGATGGGGCCAGGGTGGAGGGTGGAAAGTGCACTATACTGAACATTGTCTTTATAAGTATTGTATAGAATACATCGGGTTATTTAGAATACATATAAACGTGTGTGCATATGTGTGCAAAGTGGACTTATTTTATGATCAAGGAAGACCCTGAGATATAAGATTTTTATGTGAGATTTCAACACTTTCATGTCTTGCCTTAAAAGCTATATAGTTTGATCATCTGTGTGTATGTGATACTGAATGCACCCAAAACCCTCTGACTAAAAGCTTCTAGTGTAGCTGTCTTAATTTGATTTTATAATACAGAGACACGGGTGCTTCTGTGATATCAAATTCCGGAATTATTTGCAAATTTCAGAATATGCTTGAATTTTGCCTTCTTAAATACATGCAGTTAGGAAACAATATGAAAAATCCACTTAATCATGATGAGATTAAAGGATTTTTAAAAGCCGAATTGCAGCCACATTTACATTCCCCGATAATTTCTTAATTTTCTTTTAAATCACCTTTCATCTTCATAAAATGAACTGTAAAAATCCTTCTGAATTCCATAATGTGCCAAGAAAAATGGGGAAAAATTAAGGAGGCCCCTACCTTTTAATCATTCTGTTCATAAAGTGCTTTAACTGCACGCCAAGAAAAAAATGGAGGCTCTGGTGTCTGAGGTATTCTGTGCCATAAACTCCCATAATAGAAACAGATGGTGAAACTGCCTTGGAAGTGAAGAAACTAGTGTACACGCGGCTCACCCGAACATATGAAGAGATTCAGGGCTGACACATGAAGGAATGCATTTGGCCGTGTGCCAGCGGTACACTCTAATTCAGCCGCAAGTGCTCCAGCTTGAGATGGGAGACCCACAATTTCAGGATCTGGAACACCAGGAGCTCCAGGATTTAGAACTCTGCGGAAGGTTTTTGAGCTTTCTCCGTCCTGCCGAGGAGGACAGCGTTCTCACTGTGGCCGGTGACCGTGAGCTCCCGCAGAGAGCCCAGTCTGCCTTTTATAAATGGTTCATAAAAACAATAGTGGAGACTTGCCAGCTTTGCTGGAGCCTCCTTTAACTAAGTTAGAATTTGCTTTTTTACCTAGAGCTGCCACCAGTGGCTGCTGAAAGAAGGGGAAATCTTCCATACAAAGAGACATCAGAGAAAAATGATCCTCGGTGGGAGGGGAGGGGCGCCGGGGCGCAGCCCCGCCTTCTGACCCGGGTTGACTGGATGACATTGTGTGTGTGTGAAGGAACCTCTCCTGAGTATTGTGTTTACACAGAAAAGCCTAATATGATCTCCAGGTCACACCCTGATGGCGTTACTATGCACACCTGTCACGTATAGAGCAGTCTGGGGTAGTCAGGTGGGGGTGTTCACTTCCATGTAGCTACGTGGGGATTCAGGTTCCATCCACATTGTGACTTCACCAGCCCATGGGGTCTCATCACTCCTGCATCAAGGGGAGGGGAAGGAACATAGAGAAGGCCTACTGTTGTGTCAAAACTCCCAGAGGACCCACATTGCCCTTTATACATATTCCATTGGGCAAAAGGACAACGGTGCTATGTGCCCAGGATGTATAGAGAAGAGGTTTGGTGGGCACTTGCAGTGCGGCACGTAGGGGGCTTGGTGTGTGCTCACTTATTCAGGCCTGTCTGACATGGATGCGCTCTCTTCTCTTCTAAGACACGTGATATCTTCTGATCTTCCATCCCTACTGAGAATCGTGGTCCCTGAAGATCTGCCAAGTCCAGAGGTGCCCAGTGGTGTGGCCTTTCCTTCAACCAGAGTCACCTGAATTCTGATCAGAAGTCAGAAGAAAGCCATTCCCTCCATAGCATTCACGCGGCTGCAAGGGAGGGGCCGGGGACCCGACCCGATGGAACCCTCAACACCGCTCTGATGCTGTGTGCTTAGGTCCCAAAGTTTCCCGTCCTGGCCTCTTGACCTTCTTGGAAATCGTTCTGGTTACTAGAGACTGCTGTTGAGGGATGAGGGGAAACTCGAGCTCCATAAGCCAGTCTCAGTTTAGGCTCAACCTGAGCTCTCTGCATCCCTATAAGATTCTCCTTCCCAGCCCTACAAGTGCTCTTTGTTTTGCAGACACAGGGGATAGGAAAAGGCGCAGAATGACATTTCCACCCAGGACAAGGCCTTCAGAGAGGAATCACCTACTGCCCTTAGCGCTCCTTGGTCCAGAAAGGAAGCAGCTGGGCAATTCTAGTCTCTGCAGGGGCTGGTCCTAAGATGCCTGGCAGGATTTGGGAGAAGAGATGAGCTGGACCAGTCTGACATGGCTCTGAGATGCCTCCCAGGTCATAAACTGAGTTGTGATCAAGGAATACTACAAACCTGGGACTGAGGGCCAGAGCGACACAGGAGCCAATCCCTAGAATTAGGCTGGCTGAAGCCTGGTTTGAGAGCAATCAGTTTTTTTTTTAATTTTTTATTTTTGAGGGGGGTGATTTGAAGATTAAATAATTTGGGGGCCTTCTAAGCAAAATAATAAAAATTATCAATTCAATACCCCCCTCCCACCTCCACCTCAGCACATGGATTCAAAATTGCTAAAGTTCTTGCCAAGTCTGTGCCTGGGTGGGTGGGGTAGAGTGTTTCCCAAAGACTTGAGATTCACTTGAATCCTGCTGAATTTGGCTGGGGAAAGGGGGTGCAGGTTGTGTGTCTATGTCACGCAGACCCACCAGTTAATGTGGCTGATAATGGGAGATAGGAAAGGACGTCTGGGGCTGAAAGACTTTGTAGAACCATGAATGGAGAATAGGAGCCTGTTCCAGAACAGAGACCCCTCCTGCTCAGTGAGGGCCTGAAGGAATAACTGCATAGATGCATGGCCCCTTCAAAGCTCCCTTTGCACTGCTGACCCTGTCTTAGGGAAGAGGAGATCAGCTGGTATTTCTACTTCTCCTACCAGCTTTCTCTGACTGACCATTTCCCACCCTGGTCACCCCTTCACCTCTGAGCCACAAGTCTTCCCTTCATTGGGATTTATAACTGCCTTCCAATTGGGCTCATGGCTTCCATTAGGCCATGGATTCCCAAGGGCATGCTCAACATGGTCTCTCCAAGAAGCTCCCTCAGCCCCACCCCACTCCCTGTCTCTGAATATTGTAGGGAATTGCTTGTGTGCAGTAAATATTGAGAAGAAGGCTGGTTGGATGTGTGGAAGGATGAACGGATAGATGGAAATTCTTAGTAGGTCCATATTTAGTGGAAAGATCAGACCCTACCTGAAAGCTTCTCCAGTGCTTAGCTGTTCCTCTTGGTGAATGTTTCATTCTGACCAGTTGCAAGCCCTCCGTAAGCAGGCTGTATTTGACTTATCATTGTTAACACCCCAGTGCCTGATAAAGAGTTGAGTATCTAGAGGGACCTGAACAAAGTTGGTGGTCTTACCTATGGATGCATCTTTGGTGTTAGATAGTGGATCTACTGTGTGCAAGGAAAAGGTGGGCTGCCTCAGGTGTATAGGAGGCTGCTTACATTGTCATCAACAGGGGATCCTTAGAAAACCGCAGAGTTCTACAACCTTCTGTATAGGCACAGGCAGGAGTGGTTAGGAGTCACCCCCCCAATACTAGGTTTATGCTTTTCTTGGCCTTCCATTCATACCCTTTTCCCCAGTAGCCTCTTCAGGCCCCATGAGGCTCAGGGGCCTCTTGGGATGCTCCCATTTAGCAGGGTCACAAGTGGCGGTGAAGGGGCCACGTAGGCTGAGAGCAGCGGGACTCTCAGACCCCAGTGGGCTGTTTCCTAACTGATTCTCTAGGCCCACAGACAGATGGGTTCCCTGAGGGCCCTGCTCTCTGTCTGGGGGAAGGAAACACCCAGGACTGGTTGAATTCCAGTGAGAACGTTGCCGGCGTTGATTTGCGGTTTGACAGTCAAAAATAATCCAAGCATTGCTTTGCATGTGATTTATACAAGTGTCTTAATTGGCATCTTGATTATATGATTGCGTGAAGTGCTGTTTTTAAGAAGGTGTATCTCTAAATAGAAAAAAGAAGAAATATACAGCTGCAAAGTGTATGTGAAGCTTGCAGTAATCTCTGCCTTTCCCCCTATTTTTTTTGGCACGACACCACATTTTCCGGTTTCTGCCCCTGTGCCGGACCTTTAGTGGGAAACATTCCCCCAAATTACATAAATCTTTCCTGCAAACGTGGCGCTTGGTCTGCAGTTTCTCCCTGGGATCTGCTGCTTTTTTTCCTCTGCTGCACAAACTCAGAGATGTGGTCTCTCCTAGCCTGATTACAGCTAATTATTTTAGAAATACATTTTAAAGGCAAGTTATCTTAACTTTATGGCTAATCCGATGGAGAAGATCTAAGGAAAACCTGAAAATCATAAAACGTTCCAGAACATTATATTTTATGCAGTCCAGAATGTGACACATGGGGTCTTTAATAATTCACTGCTTGTTAACATTAAACAACTGTTAACATGCTCAAATAATTAGTTATGCTTGCTTGACATGTTTGCATCTTTAATAATTGATGCATTTATCTTAATTACTAACAGTATTATGGTCGTAATATGCATCTTTTTTCTATCTTAAAATTTTAACAAAAACTGACTTTTTGCCAAAAATGATTATGCTCTAAGTTTTAATTACTCATTGTAATTAAATTGCAAGCTGCAGTATTTTACTAAAATATCTTTCACAAAAATATTTAATGGAAAAGAGGTGATTTGTTGTTTATGCAGCCAAGTTAGTAAATATTTCATAAGTTTGATATTACCCTTTCAGAGTGGATATAAAATAACATTGCTTTTAAGATATGAGTCAATTTAAAAGTCTTCTATAGCTGAGAATTCTCTACCATTTCTGCACCAAATGTCACCCCCACCCCCTGACATACCACTGTAGAAGGCTGGCACCATTCTTTGTATGAAAAAGAAAGGTTTCTTTAACCAGCCAGGCAAATGTGAATTTTAACCTCTGTTACCGAAGGAGGTCTTGATTGGAAATCAATGGAAGAGCGATGTCTGTGCGTTTCCTCTATCTCCTAACCCCTGGCCCTGGTTGATTGTATGAATGAGCACTGAAGAATGGCATTGAAGTGACCTTTTTATTAGAGTTCTCTCGTATGAGGAGGCAGATCCACGCTCCATTGTCCCAGCTTTGTCAAGGTGCCCACATGCAACTGGAAGATGACTAATGGTCTCAGAAATACCCACTTCGGTACAGAACCCTAACTCTAAGAAGGGTCTGGAGAAGGAGGAGAAGCAGCTGCCTCATTTAGCAATGAGGAAACTGAGGCTTATAGACCTACCATCCAAGGTCTCACAGAATGACCCAGGTAGAAGAGAAACCAGATATTCAGACAGCATGTCCAGATACCTGGGAACCTTCCCTTCAACCTGTAGGGTTGTACTTTAGGATTCAAGGCAAAATCTTGTCATCACAGCTGCCCTGCTCCATAAAAGACAGGGTTATGGGCCAAGACCTTGACATTCCTTCACTTTCTAGGCCCCTTAACTGGAATCTCATTCAGTTGGGCTCTATTTTCTCTGCCCTGGGATTCACCTAGGCCAAAAGCATAAAGAACTCCATGTAGCTGGGATTTGGGAGAAGCCCCAACATGTTTCACTAGTAGATTAGTCACTGCTATAAATCATTAGAGGTTTCCAAGATGCAAATCAAGCAATTATGGGGCTCTTTGGAAATGACTAGCAGACCAAGAGTAAATCTGAGTGCTGGCAGAGAGAGGCCTGGCTAGCTGAGGACCTGGGTCTCCCACACGCCTCTGCATCTTGATTACATGAAATCCTTTTCTTTGTCAATGAAAATGCTTAAATTCTTGGAGACCTAAGAGGAAGGCAAGGCCACTGGATACCCTCATCTAATTCAACAACACCAGGATCAGTTAATATGCATTTACTTGCAAATAGCGGAAAACCTTGACTTACGCTGTCTTTAAAACATGGAGGTTGCCTGGGGATTTAGCTCAGTTGGTAGAGTACAAGGCCCTGGGTTCAATCCCCAGCACCACAAAAACAAAACAAAACGTGGAAGTTGGTTTTTTCATTGGGTGTCCAGAGCTGCTGGGAGAAGATGGAGTGAGATGGCTTCATTTAAAGCACAATATTCTCATCAAAGACGCTGGTTCTTTCCATTCTCCCAGTCTGCCACACTCAGAATCTGCTTCATCAGAAGCCTGGGCCCCTTTGGGTCACACAGTGGGTGCAGCTGTTCAGCTGTCACCGTTACAGATAACACCTAGAAAAAGGCAGTGGGTGACATCACTGTGCCATCTCAGAAGGGCCTCACAGATTTCAATTCATTTCTCATTGCCAGATTGGTTGGCTGCTTCCTCTTGAGCCCATCACAGGCAAATGGAAAAAAAAAATAATAGAGCTTGGCTTATGCCTGCCATACGAAAGTTGATTTGGTGTAAAACACCCAGCCATTGTCTCCAGCACATTCTCCCATATCAACCTTCTCTTCCTCAGCTGTCATCTGCTGAGCACAATCTCCACACTTGGTGTAAGACATTCCTGGGAACATAAAATGAATAGACATAGACTCCAAGATAATAGGAAAATGAGACATGTTCAAAGAAAAAAAAGAAAAGAAAAAAAAACCTAAGTGGAAACCAACTGCAATTGTTTAGAAGAATAGCTAGCAAATGCTGAGCTCAGCACAATTCACCAGGAATTTTCTAAACACCTCCTATGTGGATAGACACAGTTAAGGTGTTATTTAGGAGATGAAAGAACATAAAAAATGCATTTTGTCTGTTATAGAGCTTAGTTAAGGACACCAGATATGTATTCAAGGGACTGTCTCTTGTCTTTTCCTTACTCCAGGCACAGGTGCAGATGGCCCTTGGCTAGTTTAAAGGAGTATTTATGAAGAGTAATTTCAAAGCTTCTGTTGGGCCTTTGCATAGTTAAGAGAGTGGCCATTAAGATGTGTCTGTCAGTTGAGAAAGCTTTTCACTCTAAGTAACAGAGGACCAGATTAACTGTGTCTTAAACATCAAGGACATTTATTGTTAAGATGTCTCCAAACTGGCAGTCAGCTCAATGTAATCAAGGTTTCAGAATTTTTCCAGCTTTCTATTCTCTCACCTTTAGCAAGAGCTGGGATTTCATCAGAACTGGGCTTCTTGGGCACTCCAAAGTGCAGGGGAGACTGACAATCCATAGTGGGGGATGAAAAGGGAGAGGGGTTTGAGAGAGGCTTTAGGGTCTGCAACCAATAGAGCCTACCATGGGCGATGTGGCTCAAAGCAGCATGTCTTTTTCCTTTAACTGGCAGGAAAACCAGAGGGGGACATCCAGTGATAGCAGAAAGATGGAGGAAAAAGCCTTCAGGGCCATTCTAGTTCTTATGAGCCATTACTTCATAGAAAGAGTTGCTGTTCAAATTATGGAGCAGTTGGGCAAATACTGCTTTTCTCTTTTGTGGCATTGGTTAGTGTGTGTGTGTGTGTGTGTGTGTGTGTGTGTGTGTGTGAGAGAGAGAGAGAGAGAGAGAGAGAGAGAGAGAGAGATTGATTTAGCCTATGGAAAAATTTGAAGGAGCAAATCAAAACAGATCAATCCCATGTAGAGGTGAGAGAACCTTCTCTCTCTCCCCTGTTGAGGGGAAACATTTGGGTCTGAGAAATTAATGGACAATAGAGCAATTAGCGGGATAAAAGACCTACAAATTCATACATAAGGGCATAACAGGAAGGTGAGTACCCAATACCCAATGGGGTTTAGTATCTTAAATACCTCTTCATGGAATAAGGGAAGGGCACTAGAGAGAGGGCAAATGAGTTTAAGAAGAGATGAACGGGCCTGAAAAACAGTGATCTTAGACAAAGTTCCTTTGTGCTGAGTGTGGTGCTAAATCCAGTCTTCTTTCCCATGAGTTAATTGGAGAATCCACAGATAGGTAGATGGGACAACTATAAAGAAAGTCCTTCTGTTTGTTTCCAAAGGGAAAGAGGGGCTGGAGATGCAGGCATGGGGTGGGGAGAAGGCAGGAAGATTCTGGTTCTTCTTTAGTTCAAGGCACTCCACAGGCCAAAGTGCCATACTTTGGGGTATCATTTTTTGAGCTCCAATATCAACAAACACCCTCAACTCCCCATGCCAGAGAGATCTCTGCATGAAAGGAACGGGTATATCTGATCTCATGCTCCCTTTCCATCCCCCTCCCTCCACCTGCTGCAAGCACAGGAATGACCAAGTGATACCAAGAAGAGGGAGGAATGGTTGATTAAGGCGTGGGATTGGCTGGTTAAGGTGCGGGATGGCATTCTTTCATATTCGATGGCAGAGAAATGGAACCTTGCCTGGGAGTGCTCAGATTACACGAGAAAAATAGACCCAGCATTCGCATGGTCAGGTGCAAGTTTCACCCAGTTCCACCTCCTTAGCTCAACACGAAAAAAATCTCCAAGACTTGACTCAGTCCCACTGTTCGCACAGTGGCTGTCGTCTCCATGCTGCTGTCTCCACACAGCCCCCGCCTGGGTCCCTCTGTGTCTCCACACCTCCTGACTCTGTCCAGCTCTCCCTTCTGCTCTCCTGCCCTGGGGAAAGCCAAAAGCCGGCTTGTCTCGCTGAGACACAGGCCTCCTGGAGTCACTTACTCAGCAGAGTCACAGCAGCCTGGTGCCCTGCCACCTTTCCCATGAATCTGCCCGGGATTTGCTGCACAGGTGGCCTGACTCCTGTGCACAATGTCTGTGAGAGCATAAACCACGACCCAGCTATGTGGGGTAGATGTCTCTCTGTTATGGTGGACAGAGGCACTTAACAGCTGTGGGAACATGGGTGCTGGCCCAGACTGTTGGGGCTTGACTTTTGGCCCTGTCAGTTCTTACCTGTGTGACCTTGGATCAGTCACTGAAGCTCTCTTATATTTTCTCATGCATAAAAATGGGGATAACAATAGCATTTACTTTCTCATGTTATTGAAAGGATTTTATGAATAAAAAGTTGGGGCTCATCTGTATGGGTTCTACATCTGTTGATTCAACCAACTGCAGGTTGAAAGTATCCTCCCAAAATTGCATTGATACTGAACACATAGTCGTTCTTCTTGTCATTATTCCCTAAACAATAACAGTGTAGCAACTATTAACATGGTTTTTATATTATGTTAGTTATTATAAATAATATAGAGATGATTGCAAGTGTACAGGAGGAATGTGTGTAGGTTATATGCAAACACCATACAAGTTTATATAAGGGATTTGAGTATGCTTAGATTTTAGTGCCACAGGGGTTGGGGAGCTGGAATCAATCCCCTATGAATACCAGAGGATGACTGTATAGGAAAAGCACTAGGGACTGACAAGCCCAGCAACTTAGGAGGCTGAGGTAGGAGGAATACAAGTTTGAGGCCAGGCTGGGCAACTTAGTGAGACTGGAATAGTTGAAGACATATATCATGGTATAAGCAGTGCTGCCAACTTGGGGAAGAAACTTTGGTCATCTTCTTTATCTTTCTAGTGAATCACTTGAGCTTTTCTATGAGGAAGGAGCCCAGTATTCCCCCCACCTTTTTTTTTTTTTTTTTTTTTTTTTTTTGGTACTGGGATTGAACTCAGGGGCACTCAACCACTGGACCACATCCCCAGCCCTTTTTTGTATTTTATTAGAGACAGGGTCTCACTGAGTTGCTAAGTGTCTCGCCATTGCTGAGGCTGGCTTTGAACTCATGATCCTCCTGCCTCAGCCTCCAAAGTGCTGGGATTACAGGGGTGTGCCACTGTGCCCAGCCTCCCAAGTGCTGGGATTACAGGAGTGCGCCACTGTGCCCAGCTCCAGTAATTTCCCCTTGAAGCACTCCTATTCTTTAAAATTTCCACGGGTCCAGGGACCACACCTGCTTCCATGGGTCAGGAGTGATTGGGAAATCCCTTGGGTTCCTGGTGGTATCATTTCCATTGCTCCACAGTTTTGCTTCTCATAAGGGCACCTGCCACACTGGCCTGGGCTTCCTTCTGAAGAAGGAAGGAAGAGGCTTCCTGACCATGCCTCTGGGAAGAGCTTGCTGCAGCGAGGTCACTGTGTTCCTACCCCCTTGCCTCAGACCTGCTTGGCCACTGATCCCTGAAGCACAACGGAAGGGCTGGAACAGCGAGGAAGGCCTCCTGTCTCAGACTCCCAGTGGCCCTGCGCCAGGTATCTCTGTTGAACTGTTCATCTTTGCCCTCCTGATTGCTGATCCTTGTTCCCTTGGGGTCCATGGTGTCCTCTCTGTCCCACAGGCAACCTGGGATCACCTGACATCAATTCCTAGAGTGAAGATTGTAGAACCTGATTTCTTAATAAAATAAATAGATTGCATATGGTCAGTGATTTTCAAACAAAATATTAATCAGCTGAAATCTTTAAAACAGTTTTTTTTTGCAGGGGGAGGTATTGGAGATTGAATCCAGGAGTGCTTACCCCATTGAGCCACATCCCCAGCCCTTTTTAATATTTTATTTAGAGACAGGGTCTTGCTGAGTTGCTTAGGACTTCACCAAATTGCTGAGGCTGAACTTGAACTCACAATCCTCCTGCCTCTGCCTCCTTAGCCGCTGGGATTATAGTTGTGTGTGACTGTGCCTGGCTAAAACAGGATTTAAATGGCAATTTTATAATATAAGATACATTTAAGCAGGGCTTCTCTGGTAAATGCAGGGCTGGCCTAGGCAGGGTGAGGTGAGGGAAGATGCCCTTCTCCAGTCTTTCCGCCAAATGCCCACGTAGAGAGAGTTGCTTAGGCAGGCTCTTCAGAAGCATACCCTGAGTGCAGAATGTATGTGCAGGAAATCTCAAGGACGTGCTTCCAGGGAACTATCAAGGGACTAGGAGAAGGAGATCATGGAAGAGGAGTGTTTCATTCAGATTTTTATTGCTGTGACCGAAAGACCTGAAAAGAACAACCTAGAGGAGGAAATGTTTATTTTGGCTCCTGGTTTCAGAGGTTCAGTCAATGGTCAGCCGACTCCACAGCTCTGGGCCTGAGATCAAACAGAACACCATGATGGAAGGGCATGGTGGAGGAAAGAAGCTCAGCTCATGACATCCAGGAAGCAGAGATCTCCACTCACCGGGGTTGAAATATAAACCCTGAAGGCACACTCCTAGTAACTTACTTCCTCCAGCCTCACACCACCTGCTTACAGTTACCAGCCATTTAATCCATTCAAGTGGATTAATCCACTGATTAGGCTACTGGTCTCAAAATCTAATCATTTCACCTCTGAACATTCTTACATTGTCTCACATATGAGCTTTGCAGGGACACCTCATATCCAAATCCTAACAAGGAAGAAGCCAAGCAAGGGTGAGGTTTCAGACAAAGTCTCACAAAAGGTGGCTACAATCTGATCAATAGAGGGCCTCTGGAGTGTTAGTTGCACTCAGAATCTTTCAATTCCAGGCAAAGGGACTGTGATTTTCCACATCTGTTGGTCCCGGTTAAGGGTGACACACCCCTCAACCCTGTGGGAGAGGTGAGGACCTTCCAAGGCATTTTAAACTCAGTCTTCCCAGGATGGTCCTTCCAAGATGAGATGTTTGTGCTGATGGCTGAAAGAGAAAGCCTTCTCAAGTGTGGGGGTCACGGGAAATGATAAAATGGGATCCCCAGGGAGATCTGGGCTGGGCAGTGACATGTGACTTTGTGGGGAATGAGACTGAATCTAGAAAGAGAGGAATCAGGGGGACAGGGAGAAGTTCTGGAGCTACAGGGTACCCACCAGCCTCCCTTCCTGTGGCCCAGGGACCTGCAGGGAAGAGGAGGGAGGAGCCAGGGCGGGAAGGTGGCCGGCAGAGTGAGGGCGGTCTGCGCCCCGCAGAGCACTTTTCCACGGATGTGTTTTTCTTTCCAACTATAGAGTTAATTTATTTATCTGACCACTCGGGAAAGGAAGAAAAGTACCATTTTATGAGTCCAGGACAAAATCAAAAACAATAGCACATTTAGGTGCCTTAATTTTTCTGTTCCCAGAGATTTATTTCATTTTATTATATTTGACAGCAGTCAACAAACAACAAATAGGCGGCCGAGTGCAGCCCTCTCAGCACATAATGGTTTGTATTCTCTGTGCACAGGGCAGAGATTTTTTACTGCATACATCATTTGGAGCTTGCTGCATTGATCCCAAAAAGTAACATACATAACTTCGTTCTCCTGGCACAAACCAGCAGAACATATCCGGCGCTGAGTGCGGCCACACACGAGGGCATGACGCCCTTTGGGAGAAGGGAGTTGAGTTTGTGTGTGGAATTAGGTGCAGTTTCAGGTCGTGGGTGTGTGAGGCCCACGCATGTGATGAGGTGAGAGGGTTATGTGTGTGTGTGTGCTCAAGTCTGTGGCTTGATTGTGGGGTTGTGTGTTTGTGGATATTGTGGGCAGAAAACTTCATGGTGCAATAGCGCTTTCTAGTAGGCATCACAAAAGTTGTAGTCTTGGGGAGTCATTGGATGGGCTTGAGCACCCTGCATCTGAAAAATGTACCACAATGTCAAACAAGGGTTTTGACCTTAAGAGAGTGATCACGATTCAATCAACTTGTGCCCTAGGTTTGTCAGCCTTGGAAGGCTCGTGAAGGCCATGCCTATATTCAGATTTTAATTCCTCCTTGTCTCATGCCTGTATCTGCTCACACTGGGGTTCTAGTTCATGCCTTCAGACTCCCTTGGCTATCTTAGGAAGTTCCCAGGGCGCTGGCCTTTCTCATGGGTTTCTGCACCCACTCTCACTGCCGCTGCTGCTTGGATTCCTACGTGATGCCTACTGTGCCCATGGACCCCACTGGAAGCTCACAGACTACCCTCCCGACACTGTGCTGGTCACGAGGCAGGAGATGAAGTGAGGCCTTCATCGATTCCTGGCAACATAGCTTCTGGGAAAACTTCACTGAAGGCTTAGTGACAGCATCCAGAATGAAGCCCTAAAACAATAAGTAGGTACAGCTGGCTCCAGAGCCCACGGGCCCAGCCCCAGCCTTGTAAAGTGTCCCAAGAGGTGCAGCCTTCCACCACCTTATCAGCATGCTGCTAGGGTGCCAGCAACAGGCTTGTCCCCAGCAATGGAAAATCCATCCATCTGACTCCATGTTCTTAGAGTCCAACTGCAGCTGGAATAGAGGAGGGACTTGCTGCATTGATCCCCCATATGAGGAGAGGTAGATTATCCCTAGGCTAAGGTTGGCCTTGTTGGTTTCTGTTTCTTTACTTCTTCTGCTATGATGATTGAATGATTGACAGCTGGTGAGTCCAGTTCTTTCAGAAGAAACCTCTAACCTCCTTAATTATGGCCTTAAGAGAACAATCACCAGAAAATGCAGAGTCAACCCAGGAGGTTGCCTTTTTAGACTGACATTCCCCAGACTGAGGCATCAATCATTCATAGTGAGCTTGGTTGGGGGAGGGCAGTTTCTCTGGCCACATGCTCCTTGCAGTTGGAGGATTCTCAACTGCAACCCAAGTGACCACTTAGGCTCAACACTCAGGCCTTTGTAGCTACCCTCTGCCTAAATCCAGAGGCATAAAAGCTACACTCCCACCCACCAGAGCAGCAAAACCATGTAAGAGCCTGTGCTGACTCAATCCAGAACACTGACGGTCCTGCATTCCTGACAGTGGTGACAGTTCCTCTCTGTCCAGGCACACTTGGAGAGTAGGTGCTTTACACTCAGAGCTTGAAGGGCCATGCACGTGTGTTTACCTGAAAGAAGACACAGTTCTTCCAAAGACATTCTTCAAATGTCCTCTTCTGAGAGAAAAAAACTTCTGGACACACCGAGAGAGAAGCTCTTGCAATGTTTGTTCTTCTCATCGAAATTCAAACAAACTTTTTACGTCTCATCCCAGGAACCCAGTGATGATTGGATTGTTTTGTCAGGAATTTAATTTTTAATGGCATAGAGTAGCCACAGTGTACCCAGCAGTGTGCCTGACCCTTGGGGCTACCGAGATGAACAGGGCACAGGGTCAGCCCACGGGGAGCTCAGTGCCAAGAAGAACATTGAGGTTTCCCCAAAAAGCCTCTGTGGTGAGTAGCCATGACAAATGCCAAAGCCAGGATTGGAGGAAGTAACAAGGAAAGAGTAAACAGAGGTGAACTCTGACTAGGGAGGTAGCTCTGATCGCCGTCATCTTATTTATTGCTCTCTGCTCTGGGGAAAAGAAATTCTATGCAGGCTGGCCAGCTTATATATAAAAAATTCAAAATGTTAGGCACAGTGGTGCATGCCTGTAATCCCAGTGACTTGGGAGTCTGAGACAGGAGAATCGCAAGTTCAAGGCCAGCCTCTGCAAGTTAGTAAAGCCTTAAGCAACTTAGCAAGAACCTGTCTCAAAATAAAAATTTTTTTAAAAGCTGGGGATGTAGCTCAGTGGTGAAGAGTCCCTGGGTTCAATCCCCAGTATAAACAAACAAACAAATAAACAAACAAACAAAAAACCTTCAAAAAGTCCATAAGAAATTCTGAACCTGTTTGGGAGTGAAAAGGATTCCAATCACTGATTCCACATTTTCTTTTTTAATTCTCACACAGAGAAATGGCCAGAATCTGGGAATACCAGATGCCTTTGTGTTCTTCATCTACCACCAGAAGGTTACAGAGCTGTTCAGCAGCCTTGGTTTCTTACAGACCCTCCCAACAGCAGCAGGGATACAAAGGAGTCCCCAGAAGCTCCATGTGGCCTTGTGATTGGTTTGGGGACCCAGGTTCTAGGTGACACAAAAACCCCCCCCTCTGAGGACTCACAAGTCTCTGTGTTATTTTCTCTGTGCCTTAATATGGTCTCAGAAGCTTCTAGATGTTGACCCAGCATGTGCAGAAGACTCAAACTGGAAAGGTGTCTTTGCAGGCACGCCTGTGCGTCTGTGGAATGAAGTCACGCACCAGGACAGCATGGTGTCCCGGTCAGTGGAAAGACAAGGGCCCCATCAACTCAGCTTCCCCAAGTGAGTGGCCTCATGGGCGATTGGGATCCTATGGACATGGCTTATTGGAGGAAAACACAACAGGAGAATGAATTCATGCATTTAATTTTTCCTAGTGTTGGGACCGTGAGTGGACAGAGTCCCTCATCCCCAACCTCACTCCATTTGCTTCACCAGAGCATGAGATTCAGAAAGGAACCCCGAGGGCTGGGTTATGACTGATGGCTGAATGTCAGGTCTGGGTTGATCACTGCCATTGCCCAATCTCCGGCTGGCCTTCCAGAACTTCACTCAGAAGAGGAAAGAACCATGGAATGAGGAGACAGAGCATGGATGAACCAAGCTATAGGGAAGGTCACAGGCCCCCAGATTCCCACAGAGAAGATTAAGAGAGGACGAGACCTTTATTTCCATCTCTCTCTGTCCCAAATGGCCCCGGGCAAAATGGTGCAGGTAAGTTGGGGAGCTGGACCATCACCCAGCTTCCTCGGCTACCTACTGGGTTAAGTGCAGGCCAGGAATTAGGACACGTAGGGAGATCATTTTATGGGTTAATGGCATACAAGGTGATCACCACCAAGTCACCTTGGGGCACCTAGCTATTCACAGAAATCACATACCAGGGACCATGATGCAACCTAAGAACCAAGCCTCCCCCTGCATTCTTCTCTGAGAATTATATCCACAAGGGAAAGTCCAGCAGGTAAGGCAGAGCCTGGGTCTTCCACTGTCTTGAGGGTCTGCAGCCTGAGGACTTTGGGGCCGTTCAAGTTCTTTTTGAAGTTTGACCACAAGAACATATACTACTTGGACAGGGTTCTGGGGATTCTAGCCCATATGGACAAGGACAGAGGCTTCCCAGAAGAATACATTGTCTGACTTTTCAATAGGGACTCTGAAGGCTCTGCCCTGGGGAGACAGGCTTTTGGTTCCTGGGTCTGGGCCTGGCATTCATGAAGCCTGAAACACTGAAGATGTAACTTTAATGGTCTCCACTAATTCATGGTCTGCCTTTATGCACTTAAAAAGAGAACCCTTCCTTCTCCTGACACCTCCATTTATTCAGAATTAGCATGTAAAACCCTAAATTAGGCATTCTGCACTTGGATTCTGACAGAGCCATTACTTTTTATGCTGAGAGAGTTGAGTTAATTTTAAATTATTGAGGCCCAGCACCTGAGTGAAGCAAACGTCTTCACACAGATCGGGCATCTGTGGGCTCCGCTAATGCAGAAACACAAACTGGATTAAAATCCATTTCTCCTCTGCTGGCCAGATTCATATATACGATGGACCCAGAGAGAAAGAAGCCTGGTGGTGCTGTTAATTTTACCAGAGTGGGTTTTGGGCAGGAAGAGGCCAGCCTTGGTCCTGCAGTAACCTCAACACTGATTTACAGGTACCATCTGCCTGCTTGACCCAGCTATGGAATGGAAGGTCGTTTCTGAGCCCCTATTCTCTGCCTGCCACAGCGCCCAGCACTGAGGCCGTGTTCACAAGGAGTCCTTAGAGACACAGACACCTGGGACAAACGAGAAGAATATTATGGTTAAAGCAGCAAAGGAGACAGGGCTCATTGTTCCTGTTCTCAGTATGCACTCACCTCTCTTCCCTGCCTGCAGGACACCGGTGACTTCTAGGACCTGCCAAGGCCTCCTTAGCAATGTGTGAGGCCAGTGCCCTTTAGGGAATGGTCACTGCATGATGCCTTTTGTTTTCTAAAACATCTGCAATGATGCCCATGACCCCAGGGTGCCCCCAGCCCCCCTTACTAGATTGCTTTAAGATACAACTTTCAGCTGGGCGTGGTGGTGCATACCTGTAATTCCAGTGGCTCTGGAGGCTGAGGCAGGAGGATCGCTAGTTCAAAACCAGCCTCAGCAAAAGTGAGGCGCTAAGCAACTCAGTGAGACCCAGTCTTTAAATAAAATACAAAATTGGCCTGGGGGTGTGGTTCAGTGGTGGAGTGCCCTTGAGTTCAATCCCCAGTACCTGCCCCCATCAAAAAAAAAAAAAAAAAAAAAAAAGAAGAGGTACAGCTGTCAGCCACTGGAAAGAAATAGGCAAGACAGTACTTTCACCTGCCAAAGCTGCCCCCAGGAATTCAAGAGCTGAGTTGCCAGCCGGCACGTCACAGAGCTGCATCTCAGGGTGCTGCCCGTTCCCGGAGGACCTACACTCTGCTAGGTAGGTCTTCTCCTCACCCAGTGGTTCAAGCTTTCTCCAGGAAGCTCCTGTTGGCCTTTAGCACTCTCCTTCCCTAAGGACACTTCCAAGGCAGTAGTACTCCCAGTTGTCGGCCCACACTGCCCCAGTGCCATTTAAGGTGGCGCGGGTAAGTACTCTGACCAGGTGTTAAACAGTTCAGAATTTGTGGATGATCACATCTTTGACAGAAAGTGCTAATTTTACTCTCTGCAAAAATTCGAACTGCTCTTTAAGCAAATCTAACAAGAATGCTGATTCTGTCAATCGGGACTGTCAAAGCGTTATTGGCAGTTTGGTTTTAGGCCATCTTCATATCTCTTGGAGGCCCTCTACTCTTAACCAGAGCTCCTCTCGGCCAGAGCAGAGAGATTAGAGCCTGAGAACTTATGTGGTGAGTAGAGTCATTTGGTCGCCTCTGTGAAAACTGGGGCTTCAGGGACAGGGGACTGGGATTGCTATCGCCTTAGAGCCTGGGAGACTCCAGCTCAGGGCCTGTGGGGACAGCAGAGTCTTGAGCTAGGATCAGCATTCAGCAGACTGCCTGCAGCTGTGTGGAGCCTCCTAGGAGCCTAACCTGATCAACTTTCAGCCTGAGCTTGAACTAAATTCAATAGAGATTGGCTTGGAGCAAGAGACAGCTGGCTGCCTGGGCCCTGTGGAGTGCAGAACCTTGGGAGTGGCAGGCCGGAATCCTAGAGAGGCAAAGCCCAGCCTCACCCTGCTGTGAAATGCAAAATGGACTGATGGGCAAAGACTCCTTGCAAAGACTCCCTTGGACCTCTGCTCCCGACCTTGGTAACAGGAAGAACCCTAGGTTCCCACCCTGTCTATCCCAGGACAACCACAGCCCAGCTCAGCCCAGACTCCAAAGGCCTCCTGGCCTCCCTGTGCTGCACAGCACAGACATTCATCTGCCGGGAAACAGGCGGCGTGGCACCGAGGAGTGTCGTGTTCAGTTTTAAAATGCCACAAATAACAGATTTATAGATTTTTCTAAATACATTATTTTAGCTTGACAGCATTAATCATTCATGCTTCCTTCTTTCATTTTTCTACCTGCAATGGATTATTGAAACAGAAAATAACAACGAGAAAGGCTAGCAGCAGTATCAAAATGTCAAGTTTGTACTTACAGTTGTATGGGCCCAGACAGGGTCAAGAGCCCCAATTATTTGTGTATGTACACAGTGGTACGACACGAAAGGTTATGTCACCTGCAGCTATTTTCTTGCAGATTTAAATAGGACTGATATTCAGCTGTACAGTGAGTTGCTGACATGGAACAGAGAATTGTAAAATACTGCAAACTCTGGTGTCAGAACCTAAAATATGAATTGGGTGATTGCAAGGTATAGCTGTGGGCAGCACCGCACGTCATGGTGAGAACCCACTCAATTACTTTGGGTTATTCCCAAACTGCTTTTTTTCACTTAAACATAAGGCAAGACTGAAATCACAGGGCCAGGTGGGGGGGTGGAACTTCTAGCCTCTACTTTCCAACACGTCTCCTGGAGATCAAGAGAGTGCATGCACACCAACCATGCCTGACCAACCAAGAAAGGACAGATCAATAAGTGTCACCCAGGGCCCCTTGGCTGGAGACGTTGCATGGATTGGATAAGCAAGGTCTGTTATGCATTTTCTGTAAATTATTGTTCTTCTTTAGAATAAAGCCATTCCATGGAAAGGTCTGTATGAACAATTTGCTGTTTGGTCAATAAATGCAGATCTGAGTTTCTCTTTTCTTTTTTCCCTCATCGGTGAATGTGCTTGTGGTTGATAGATGAATGAAATTGTACATGGGAATAATGTAGTAGATTCTGCAACATATTTTCATGGACAAGTCTGCTATTTATTGGATCTCCACCACCACTCAATGAGATATGTTTAACCAAAACAAACAAAGAAACAGAAAAAGGGTCAAAGAAATTACTCAATTATTAAAGGCCACTCAGCTGTCAATTAGTACAGAGAGCTTGAGACCACCACTGAAATTTCTGCACCCCATGTGCTGTGGATAATTTCTGTCTCAACCACAAAGGGTAGTAGGCTGCACAGTTTAACTAGCAGTGTGGATGGCATATATTCTGTTCCTGGTTTTACCCAGCATGTGGGGCATTGAAAAGGAACTGGCTAAATTAGGTCAAGGTTTTATGCACCCGTCTGACAAAGGACTGGAGAATTCAGAAGGTGGTTATCCCCAATGGCAAAATTTTTTTGTAGTGCCACAGAAATGTCATCTTTTAGAAAGAAGATGGCTTTTGAACTTCAGTCTACCCAGTAATTCCTTATCTGGGCACCATCCCATCACTCCATGTGTATTGTCCCTATTCTCACAATTCCCAAGCTTCAGCCAAGCCACTGTCCTCCAGGGCTTGAGGACATGTCCAGCATCTTTGCTGGTTCTGCCTCTGCTATCTTAAGTGGTTTTCCTCTTCACCTTTTATCCCTTCCTTTTCAGTTATCAAATCCTTGCCCTTTTTCCTGGATCTGCTCAAGATCTCACTTCCTTCAGAAATTCTTATTAGGCAGTTTCTGCTGCATTCATTCAGACAGATGGAAGAAGCCAAAATTGATTGCCGAGAATGTAGGCAGAAAGGAAAATAAATATCAAGATAAGAAGGTTTCATAGGAGCTCCAGAAACCAAAGAGGAAGAAAGATGTTCCCAGGCCTCCAAGTTTGATGGAATGAATGGATAACAAGATAGGAAGGACTGACACATATCACGATATGGATGGACCTTGGAAATAGCATGTTAAGAGAAAGAAGACAGTCACAAAAGAACCCATGGTATTATTCCCTCTTATGAAGTGTTCAGAGGAGGCAAATCTATGGAGACAGAAAGTGGAATATAGTTGTCAGCAACCAGGGGAGGAGAATGGAAAGCGATTGCATATGAATCTGTTTTCCTTTTGGGTTGGTGTGAATATCATTGTACAACTCTGCAAACATACAAAATCCACTGAATTTACAAGGATAAATTTTACGATATGTGAATCATAGCTAAAAAAAAAATAGTGGGAACCAGGAACAAGATGTTCTCAGGAGCATCTCCTCATTTCCCGCATCTGTTTCCTTCTCTTTAGGAGCAGCTTGCTTACTTTCTTTGTTCTGAAATCCAAAATGTTAGCAAATGGTCTCTCACAGCTCCTGAACTTCCATTACTTTGAACAAGAGAACAATCATAATGAGGCTGGGACCTTTGAATCATAATTCCACATGTCCAGGGAAGGAGCTAATTGGTCTGGTCCAGATTGGGTCAAATTCCCACTCCTAGATCATTCTGCTATAACTGGGGCAGAAAGTAGTAGGATTAGATAATCTGGATTCTCAGTATATAATAGGGAATGAGGGGAAGAGGAAATTCCTGAAAAGGGGCTAAAGAAGGGCAGACTATCCTTATATGGACCATACACCATCAATACCAATCTTCCAATATATGACTCACATTTTAAAAAACAACTGTTTTATAGATAGACACAGACACATAGCTATTTCTATTTTACTTTTATCACTGATTATAGTCATACATAATAGCGGGGTTCATTGTGACATATTCATAATTGCGTATAACATATATTTAAATCCCCAGTCCTTCCCCTTTCCTTCTACTCCTTCCTCCTCCTAATCTTCTTCCTCCCCTTTATTTTTATTTATTTATAATGGTGCTTTCTGTGCTATATGTATACATGCACATAGCATAATTTGGTCAATTTCTTTCTGCATTTCTTCCCCTTTCCCATCCTTCCTCCCTCCACCTTCTTCTTCTCCACTGTTCTCCCTTAGCTATTTCTTCTACTCTTCTGGTATCATCTAACTACATTTTTCTACCTTCTACAACTTGAATCTAGCTTTCTCTGATTTTTTTTTTATTTTTGCTGTAAATCTTATTTTCTCAATTATATTAAAATTTTATGAGGTGCAAGGGCCATTGTCTTCCCTTTGTCTTCAGATACAGCATGGAGACATATACTAGAGTTTAATATGGGGAGTGAGGGTCCAATAGGAGGTGGACGCAGATTTTATACAAGATCCTATAATTTTGGATGCTGTCTTTAACAATATGTTATGCATACAAAATTAGGAAGTAAATATTGATTTAGAATAAGAAAAGAAATCATCAAAAAATATACATTTGATAAAGCTGACACATGTCCCAAATATCTCAGAAGAAAGCACATTTATTAATCAAATTTTTATTAATTAATATTCTGTTGCATCTCTATAGTACATTTTTTCTTACCATTTTTTTTCACTCTGCATTCTCTTTGATCAACAATTTTATAATGTCATTTTCTATAGTGGGAATAGAAAGATCCTTCCTCTAGCATGCATAAAACATGCAAATTCACACTCAGATGAGTTTGCTGGGTGACGTACTGGTACAGATTTGTGTCTTACAAACGTATGAATTCTTATACATTCTGTTTTTCTTATCCTTCATCAAAAGGGAAAAAAAGAAGCATAGTGTGTTTATAATTATGTTTTATGTTAAATAAATTCCTTATAAGAAATGACTTTCATTTTGACTAGGCATTGATAACAATATATTCTACATCAACAATTTTACGTGTCTGATGATGGGAAGCATTTTTTATAGCATTTGGCTTCACACAGCACAAAACTCTTCAAACCTTCACAATCCTGTGTAGGTGCCATTGGACACATGCGTATTTCATTAGAAACTCTGGTCCTGCATTGATTTAGTCTCTGTCGCATGCATGGGGTAGATTGGGAAATCAGAGCAAGAGGGATTTCCCTCAAGTCATTCTTGCAAGTCACCAGTATGGCAAACATGCAGCTACACACAAGTGACTATAAAAACATAAATGCATTTCTCTAAACCCAAAATGAATGTATCTGCCTTAACCTTCCTTTAGCCAGAACCCCTAACTCTAACCTATACAAGAGGACATGTCTGAGAGATGTCAGAGTAGAAAGAGTCAGGACTCATTTTTGTTTAGATGATCCCCAACTGAGGATAACCATTCCTATTTTGGGCAGACATTGTTTCCATTCACAAAATCAGTAAGAAAGAGGCACCTAATTTGAAAGGAAGTCCAAAGACTTACTTGTTTGTATTGTCCTCTGCCAGAAGTTTGTGAAGAATGGGAGAGAGAAATCCCACATCACAGCCCAGATTTTATGTCATGTTACTATTGTCAGGGGTGTACCTGGCATGAACTAATTCATTTTCAGTAATTAATAAAGAGCAGACATTAGCCCATACAGGTTTTGTGTTAAAGTGAGACTAGTCTTCTTTCCTGCCCCATCACCAACCCCTGTCACCCTAAATCTCTTATTCTGCCCAGGATTTTTATTTATTTAAAGACGACTTAGTAAAATGACTGGAATTGCTTCACCAGATACCATGCAAGTGACCCTTCACAGAGAGGCTTAAGTAACAAGGAGAATGTTCTTATTGGATTACATAAGTGCAAACTCCAGAGTTAAATGGCCTTGGGCACTGCTGAATGTAGGGATAAAAGTGATGTGAGTGGGATCTGGCTCTTCTCTTGGTGGTGGGACAGTGGTGGCCTGAAGCTCCAGACTTTCATCTTCTTGGCTTTGAGTACCCTGGAGAACAGGAGACATCTGCTTTTAAAAATCACAACAAAGTTACTGTTCTGACTCTTCAACTGTGATAAGATCAGAGAGCCATTTCTGCACCAATTGCTGGGATTGCAAAGTGTGATTTCATTGGCCAGGACTGAGACATGAGTCCACCCTGGTTGGAATAGCAGTGTCTGCCTTGTTCTGAAAACACAGGCTGAGAGTGGGAGAAGGGGGGTTCCTCCAAAACATGGATGCTGGTTCAGGGTCTGCCAGTGAGTCACCAACCAGCAGCTGTCCTCTCCAAACTCATCTTGAAACAATTCCTCTAAGACTTAGAGCCATAAAACCAGGATGTAGCACCTACCATAAAGGCATTTGAACTATCCTGTAGTGTGGTTACTTGTGAGATGACATCATGCCAACACAGGTTTGTCAAGCAAAGGTGACAGCCTCATACCCCAAATCGATAGCATAGATGCAGTGACATAGAATGTCGTTGTTCATAGACAGCTGTTAACTGTGATTCTTCATAAAGGTGGTACAAACAGATCACCGACAATTGAAAGTTTTAATTAGATTTATTAATTCCAGAATGCAGTTGAAATGTGGAGAATATTGATTGTAATGGCCTCTGTTTTAAATATAATTAATTCATGATCTGCATAATTGCTCATTACCTGTACCTTAATTATGGGGCATAAAACATTGTTTATCACTAACATAGTACTAATGGGAAGACAGGCTTTCTCTGATAACTTAGGATTCTTGATATTTTTGTTGAAGAGAGCAATGAGACATTTCATTTTCTTTAGAGGGAGAGAGAAAATAGGACGCTGTGTCTCCAATGACAACCAGTATGCAGAGACAACCTGATAAACACAGGGCATTTATGATTCTTTTATGACTACATTTTCTGACAAGATAAAGTAAATACTCTTTTGTGGGACTTTACAACTGCACAAGGCTAAAGCTACTGTCCAAGGAAACTGAAAAATCTGAGTATAAATATACTGTGTTTGAGGCTGGCTGGTGGGCAATAAGGATCTCCTAGCAGCTTGACAATTTTCATATAATAACATGAAGAATTTCATGGTTTTTCTTCATCTTACTGCTCATACCAGCACAATACATCTTTTCTAGGAAAAAAAAAATTATACAAATCTATGGTACTTTCTGTTTTTTCCCATACACCATAAATCCTAAAGATAGTTCATGTGCCTATTACTGTTAGTAATTTTTTTTTAAGATCGACCAACAAAACCTGAAATATATTACATATACAAAAAAAAAATCACATTGCCAGAAAATCTGAGTTAGGTGAGATTTTAGTGACTTTTGATGCTGTAGGAATTTTTTGAGAGTTCTTTTACAAAGACCATGGTGGGAAAATAAGTGAGAAGAGTGGTCCACGGGCATCTGTCTGTGTCTATGCATGAGCTCAGCACTTGCAATGAGAGAGAGAGTCCTGCACTTGTTTAGCAGAGCTTGTGAGTGGCACATATAGTCATGGACTTCATCTGGTCATAGGAGCAAAACGAGATCAAGAGAGGTGGCTTTTCCCCAATATTGCACAACCTCTGTGGCTGTAGTTTTTTTTTTTTTTTTGTCCACATCTTTTATTGGTGCATTATAGTTGTATGTATTGATGGGATTTGTTGTTACATATGCATACATGCACACAAGGTAATTTGGCCAATATCACTCCCCAGCACTTTCCCCTTCCCTCCTTACCTCCCACACTTTGGTCCTTTTCCTTTACTGATTTCCCTTTGATTTTAAGAGATCCACCCCTGACCTTTCTTTTCCTTTTCCCTCTATAGCTTCTGTATATGAAAGAAAACATATGACTCTTGACCTTCTGAGTTTGTCTTATTTCACTTAACATGATGACCTCTGGTTAGTTCTATCTATTTTCCTGCAGATTCCATAATTTCATTTCTCTGTATGGCTGGAGAAAATTCCGTTGTGTATGTAGACCACATTTTCTTTATTGGTTCATCCACTGATAGACACCTAGGTGTTTCCATAGTTTGCCTATTGTGAATTGTGCTGCTATAAACATGGGGATGCATGTATCTCTGCAATATCGTGCCTTTAATTCTTCCCGATAGATACAGATGAGTTGTATAGCTGGGTCATATGGTGATTTCATGCCTAGTCTTTTGAGGAACCTCCATATTGATTTCCATAGTGGTTGTACTAATTTACAATCTCTGTGGGGATAGTTCTGGAAGCAGATCTGCTATTGTAGGCATGACTTTTTACCCAAGTGACCAAACAGATGTATGTCCCACTCTTCCCAAAGCAGGGGGCACCTTAAAGTAGAATTTCTTCACCATTGATCATACATGTGTGGTCATATTTTATGATGCATACATGCAAGCCGCATAGTATTGTCACATGTCTTCAATCTTAAAATCTTGAAAATTACCTCAGGTTGGTGACTTATATAGTCACTGAAATGATCAACCAAATGATACACAACCTTCTGCTATCTGCTGAGGACAAAGGATTTATTTTATCAAAATGCCCAAATCTGTGTTTGTTCAGAAGGAGCTTTGAAAATGAAAACAAACAACAACTGAAGATAAAGAAATATACAATAGAGAAAAGAAAGAAATATATTTGCTGAAAAGAAAAATCCAGAAAACAAAATGAGTGGACATTTTGAACCAACTTTTAATTTCTTCCATGTACTTTTTCTCTACAATTGGTAAGTGTGAGTGAGTGGTTAATAGCGTCCAGGTTTGTGTCATTTAAAAAAAAAAAATGAAATAAGAGATTTCCAGAAAAATAAATTGTTGTGTTCAAAGAAGGTGCTACTTCCTTTGTATTGATCATAAAGGAAGAAGTTTACAATTCCTCTTAATAGAAAATCTCTTTTTGTTGAGCCCCCATTAAATACATGTTGACAGATATTAAAAAGCTGTCTGAAAGGACCCTGGGACTTTCAGGACTTCTGTCTGACCCCCATCCCACCAATGGCTGAGAGCCTCTGAGCACAATGTTTTGCCTCCTCTGAAACAGGAACTCAGTTTTGCTAGGTTCTTGGAACAGTGTGTGAGTCTGCCTGGGCTGCCCCTGACAGCACACCACTTAACAGCAAACATTTGTTTCTGGTGGGTCTGGAGGCTGGAAGTCCAACCTCAAGGTGCCAGGTGTCAGCATGGCTGGCTGGTTTCTTCTGAGGCCTCTGTCCTTGGCTTGTAGTTGGCTGTCTTCTCCGTCTTTACCCTCTGCACCTGTCTGGGTCTTAATTTACTCTTTTTATAAGGACATGGGTGATATTGGATTAGCACCCACCTGTGGCCTTATTTTAACTTAATTACCTTTTTAAAGACTTAAACACAGTCACATTCTGAGGTTCTGGGGGTCAATATCTCAACAAACAAAGTGAAGGTTGGGTGGAGTATAAATCGGCAGGACACATACAGTGATGTGAGCAGAATGAGAGGAACTCCCTACCTCTCACCCGGATGGAGGCATCTTAGTAATGGTCTTCAAGTGAGGAGAGAGGGGCTATTTAACCCTTGGGGACATATGGCAACACCTGGAGATATTGGTGGCATTTACGATGTCCCAGTGGGAGGGCTTGCCACTGGTGTCTAGCACTCACTAGATCCTATACAGGATGCTCCAGCAACAAAAATCATCCAGGCACTGTCACCTGTAGTGCCAATGCTGATGAGCCCTGAACTCAAAGGATCTGCCCCTTGTCTTTTCTTTTTGCTGAATTGCCCCCTTGGAGGAAGAAGGGGCAGGGTGGGGGTGGGGTAGAAAGCTGCAGTGCCTACTTGCTCTGAAGGTCTGTCTGCTCTGTGGCCCCTGTGGTGGTATCCAGCCTGCCTTAGTACTTAAGATCATTTTTCAGCAGTTAGGGAAAGTTCTATGCCACCCTCCACCCCCACAATTATGATTGGTTTACTCTTCAGTTTTCTAGAAAGCTCCTCATCATGTCCAAAAAGCTAATAACAAAATGGATGAGTTCAGGCAGGGGCTACCTCTACGAATGCTCAGACAGCTGGGAAATAAAGCTGCTCCCCAGTCCTGCAACACGAGCATTAGGACGGCCTCATTTTTTTTTCCCTCCCCTTCCATTTTATCCCCTGCTACATCTAAATTTAGCCCTCTCCCCAGTGACCCTCAGAAAGATCAAAGCGCTCTTTACATTCCTGTGATAGGGAGGCAGCCGAGGAGGGGAAGTCCTAATGGTAAATGGGACAGGGAAATGGCAGAGAGGAAGGAGAAAGGCACCCTAGGATCTCCAGGGCTTAGCAGACCCCAGAGACATTGCAGAGGACCAGAAGAACTGGGAGGTGAGGGAGGTTTGGTTCTCTAGTCCTGGGTCTCCGGAGGTGGCCTTAGGGAACAAATGCTCCTCCCCATAGGCAGGGCACAATTCAGTGCACCGTTACCTATTCCACTTACCTACTCAGCAGGCTCCCTTCCAGTCCCAATGTGCTAACCTGGGAGGAAAAATCTTTTGTGTTTCCAGCAGCTTCTTGGGAGAGCTGTGAGGGGGCCAGCCTCTGTCTCCTGGGCCTGTTCAGGTGCCCAGCTGCAGACACAAGGATTATTTGGAGATGCATCTGTCGGGAAGTGAGAGGGAGGGAGTGGGCCCCCGAGAGGATCACCCGGATGCCTCCCTGCTGGTTCCACAGGTGCTCAAGGGCTGAGAGGGACCTTCTGAGCTTGCCAAGTAGAGGCAAGGAGGCCAGCTTTGCACTTCCCTGGGCCCTCCCTTGGATCCTGGTGAGAAGGAGCCCTGTGCCTGGTGTGGTCTGGGTCCTTGACACAAAGGAGATCTGGCAAAGCCCCACTGTTGATCCCAGCCTCTTTGACAAACAGAGTTACAAATTTAAACAAGGCTACCACTTGTCCCTCCTATGATTACGCCCCTAGAAAACAAGTGAGCATCAGAGAAAAAGCATCAGTTCATACATAACTTTGCACCAAAGAAGTCACTTTACATCATAGCATCCTTGAAAAGCAAAAGTCCTAAGAGAGAAGGAGAATTTTTTTTTCATGCTGGAAAGGGGTCAGGAAAGGCTTAACCGGTGCAGGCAGCTGGTGTGGACTGCAGGCATGCCCGGCCATCCGCAGGCCTCATGCAAAGGGTAGCCCCTGTCCCTGCAGTGCAGATTTTGGAAGGTGAGAGACTGTCAGGGAGAGCATCAGTGCTCTCAGGACACAGGACACCACCAGAACTTCCTTAGTCACTATTTCTTGAATTTCTTGGTTAAAATGTGTGTGTGTGTGTGTGTGTGTGTGTGTGTGTGTGTGTGTTTTAAATAGAAATTATCATGAGGTCTGATAAATAGTGACTATAGATAAAATGCAATGTTCTTACCATATGTACAACCTTGATTTGAATTCTTTCTGTGCATTACAATCATTTATTCCATCGTGCTCTACAAGGTAGATACAACTCTTGACCTCTTGATACCTTAACCTCCCCGCCTATAAAATGGGTCCAAGCAATTTGTCTAAGTGACTTTGGACTCCCTGCAGATGTGCTTCTGGGACTGATAGCATCCATCAGTTGAGACAAATTGATTTTACAAGTAAACCAGAAGCCGCCTTCCCAACTTGTAAACCAGGAAACAGGTTTAGGGAGTGTCCCACAATGGTGGTGGTAGAGAAGCTACCAACTATACTGTGGCCCTTCACAGGAATCTCCATTGGCCCATGCTGAGCACGGACGTTCATGTATCACTCAGAGATCTTCCAACGAATGAGGAAAATGCAAGCTTCTATTGTGTAAAAAATATTGTCAAGTAATATAGTACCATGCCTCCACTGAGTAGAATTCCAGACTGGGAAGGGATTTTGGAAAACACTGGTTCTGTCTCTATCCTTGCAGGCTGAGAAACTAAGACAGGAAGTCCCCTGCCTAAGGCTACGTGGCCGACTAGTGGCAGAGCTAAGATTAGGTCCCCGAATTTCTGCCATCTAGTAACTATTCATGAAGCAAACCGTTTTGGAGGGTGGGGAATGAGGAGAGGATTGCTTGATTATCAGTGAAATCGATCAACAGAGTCACCATTTAATTAAAAAATATATCAAAACCTTTCTTGATAATGATCGACCTGTTACACTGGAGCAATTAAAGTGGTGATTTTATTTACTGAGTTACTGCCAACTCCTATGATTTTTTTTTTGTAATACCCTTGTGATAACTCAATTGGAAATATGTGGTAAGACATAGTAATATAATCCCTTTTCTTAAGATAACTTGTGCCACAGCCAACCAGGGAGTTCATCAGATGGGTCCGTTGAACAACCGAGGTCCCCTCTGTGTCATTCTGTCTCCGATGGCTCTAGAGGGACCCGTCAGGAGTCTTAGATGGGGCCCATATTTGAACTGATGAAGTGCACCCCCACGTGCCCAACAGCTCTGAGGCTGCTGCACAGTAGAGGTAATTAGGAATGGATGCATTTTAAGATTTAAATATAAACTTTTTAATATTAAATTTTCATTTAAAGTTTCATGACACAGAAGGACAGCTGCTATGGGCTGAATGACTGTGTCCCCTTGATATTCATATGCTGAAAGTCACCACTGAAGTTAGGAAATAGGGGTTAGGTCATGAGGGTGGATCCTAATAAACGGGATCAGTGTCCTTACAAGAGGCTCCTGAGAGTTTCCTTGCCCTTTCAGCCATATGAGCACACAGTGAAAAGGAGCCATCTGTAAGACAGGAAGTAGGGCCTTTCCAGTGGCCAAATCTGCTGGTACCTTCAGCTTGGAAGTCCTAGTCTCCAGAATTGTAAGCAATACATTTCTGTTGTTTATAAGCCATCCAATTTGTGATATTTTGTTATAGCAGTCAGAATAAACTTAGACAGCAACACATCTCCTACTTGTTCTGTCTATATCCTTGCAGGCTGAGAAACTGAGACAGAGCCACAGACAGGGTTAACTGGGTAGTAACTGTAGGCAGGTAGGGTGTGGCTGGAGGAGGTGAGTCACTGGCAGCATGCCTTTGGGGCTTCTGTTTTGTCCTTGTTGAGCAGAGTTCTCTCTCTCCTTCTTGGTGGCCATGTCTTGATCCACTTTTCTCCACCACACTTCTGCCATGATGTTCTGCCTCATCTTGGGCATAGAGCAATGGAATTGGCCATCTGTGGACGGAGAACTTTAAAATACAAGACACACAAATAAACGTTTCCTCCTCTAAAATTGTTCTTGTCAGATCTTTTGGTCAAGGGGTGAAAAAGCTGACTAAAACTCTAGTGGAGGTGCAAGCTTGTATCCTGATATGCAGAGGCCGATGCTGCTGGGCTTTGAAAAGGGAGATGGTGCCTTCTTCCAAGGAAAACTGTGATGGGTTCCCATTTCCCTAGTTATGTGTCCCAGTCCACTAATATCTGAAGAAAGAATTCTGTGTTCAATTAAAGCTGGGAAGTGCCACATACAGTATTGCTTCTGTTGATTAACATACTAAAAGCTCTGGGTGTTCTAAATCAATACATCAGTTTAAGTTTTGGTTTATTATTTTTTCAAATTCTCTGACCAAAGAATAATATCTATAAAGATATTACTTTTCCAAATTATCTGATTAAATAATAATATCTATGAAGATATTATTCATACCTAAGAGAAACTTGAAGAAAAGTGATTTTCAGGCAGAACTAGACTGAAACTGATTATTAATCAAAGGAGGCACGGGCAATAGAATGAACCATCTGCCAGGGGTCAGGAAACCTGGGTTCTGGTCTAGACTATTCCATTAATTAGCTGTGTGACTTTGGGAAACACATCTCTTTGGGCCCCCTTAGTTCATTTAGCTATAAAATAATTAATAAAATAATTAATAATAATTAACAAATTAATTAGATCATTCCTAAAACCTCCGTCTAGGTCCGACAGAAAATGATTTTCCTGATTTTTTTCAGAATTACCTGCAATGGGCTATCTGCTGTCTCATCACCTATCATAGTTCACACTGGCAGTTGCAGAGACTGTGAAGTACTCCGGAACCTCTTCTAGGTCAGACAAAAGGAGTCATGATACCCCGGAAGCCATTTGGATAGGATCACTGCCTGTGTGTTCCTGGCCCTCCACAGACTGATGGCTATTTGAGTCAATCTGTCTATCTGTCTTTCTCAGGGACTCTGTCCTTTATGCCTATCTCACTGGTTATGGGAGAGAGCAGGAAACCTGGCCCCTCTATCTGAAGCATGAGTGTTGTGATTGGAGTCTGATGACAGAGCAGTTACTATCCATGAGTTTCAGGCATAAACCCAGACGTGGAGTCCTAGATGAGTAGTTAGCCCCTGTTTCCAAGCCAGTGGGATGCTCAGACTAAACTCTCCTTAACCAAGAGCACAGTAGGACAGAACTCTCAGAGCAAGAGATCTGAGGACTCTTAAACAGGAGTGAGTCAAAGAAGGAAGCCTGGCTCCACTAGGCTTAGAAACAGGGAAATGGAGGTAAGAGCATCCCAGGAGCAGAGGATTTACAGCAGTAAGAAGGAGCCATGCAAATTTCACCTTAAAATAAGCAAGCTCTTTTGTCAATCCTAAATGATCAACTGAGGCCTCGGGTTCTAATGGAGATGATGCATTGTCATGTGTGATCACCTCTCCTCCAGCTGTGCGCTGGGCTGCTAAAGGACCTCTTGCGTGTCTGTGGTGGTGTCTGGTCCACTCACCAGGTTAGAAATACCTGACCCAGGTGTCAGGCACAAATCCCAGAATACTATCGTAGGGTTCTATTAGAACACTGCATCGATAGACTGTGTGTGTATGTGTTCTGACTATAATACCTTTGTTTCCAAGTGACAGAAACTCCAGCTGAAACTGATAAGAACAATAAAAGGAATTTGTTGGCTCGCGGGTATGGGAAGTCTAACTGTAAGAAGCACTTGAGGATCACCATGATGCTTTCCTTTCCGCCTCTCCATTCTGCCTCTTCTGGCCTGAGCTTCATTCTATAGCTACCTCCTTCTCTCAAAGGGAGGAATTCCCATAAATCCTGAGGAACTGTATTTTCTTCTCCAAATCCAGGGAAATGAGAGAGAAAGAAAGAGACAGAGACAAAGGGCGACTTCTGTTCTAGAAGAGTGAGAAAGTTCCTTTTACAGGAGCCCTAACAATGCCTTTTTTATATCTTATTGGCCACAAGTGGAGCCCAAAGTCATTCCTGAACCAATCACTGTGGCTAGGGGGCGGGGCTCTGCTTCTTGTCTTACCAATCAACACCTACCATCAGGCAAGGGGAATGGGTCAATTCCCAGGCCCAAACGAGGGCCAGGGAATCCTACAGGGGAAAAGGAGGGAATTTTCAGTTAAAATACACAAAAAGTTAAAATGGATGCTGAGGAATCCATGAGGAACTTTCCATTGTCAGGAATTTGACTCCATGTGGAATACTGTCCAGTCAACATCCTTTCTGAGGCACCACTCCTGCCTTCAGCACCATAACTGTCCCATTGTGTACGTCCCTTGACTGGTAACTAGGCTCCTGACTTCAGCAGTCTCAAGTACCGCGAGAATACATATTGCCCTGGAGAGCCGGGTGAGCTACTCAGCAGTCACCAATGGCCCATATTGTTCCCGGTTCTCTTCTCTGCTCTCCTGAGCATCTGCTTCACCCCAAGGCTGCTTGCCCTCCTATTTTTGAGGTGGCTATTGCAGTTCTGCATGTGACCGTTCAGAGAAACTTAGAGAAACAATCTTTTATGCTTCTCTCTTGGAAAAGACATGTTTCTCAAAACAACAGCTCAACCCAGATCCCAAATCCACTACTCCCTGGCAGGTGGCCTTGGGCGGTGTTTTGCCTCTCAAGGTCTAGATTTGTCCTCTGTAATTGAAGGGACAATATTAGTTAGTGAATCATAAGAGTCCATAGACGTCAGTGGAGTGACCCCTGATGCACTCAATAGGAGCCTTGGCACCCTGTTTTCTCAGAAATGACGGCTTGTCTTTCCTGGCATGTCCTGCTAGTTTGACGGGGTCTGAATGCTCTGTCTGTATAAATTGTCTCTTTATATCTAGGATTCCATGTGAATTTTTCAGGTATCTATAGTGAAGATCAGAAAATGGAAGGTTTGGAGCACTGTCTTTCTTTTGTTGAGCCTTTTGATCAATCTCACCCTAAACATCTCCCTTTCTAATAATCCTAGGATGGTCACTATTCTTGATTATTATCTTTGCAGAAAGACCCCATCTGCTTTCCTCTGTCTGAAAAAAAAAAATATATATATATATATATAATAAAGGACTAAAAGCGGATGTGTCAGAACCTATTTTTAGTGCTTTAGAAGTCAGATCTTTCCTCCTTGCCTTTTCCAGTCCCTCAGGACTTCTAGATTTACTATTTAAATATTTATAAACTGTTACAATTATTTATTAAAGGTTTATGTTGTTATTATATTTAGTGTGGAATATTCATTTCTTCCTCCAAAAATAACAGGACTTTCCATTAAACGACATGTGTTAATGATGCAGTAAATTGTCTCTTGAAGCAATAGAGAAAGTTTCCCTCTCCTTTGACAACCTAAGTACCCTTATTTAAAAGTAGGGGTCCTACCTCACTGGAAAATACATTGCTCCTGATTTCCCAAATGTTATTCTATGCAGACATAGGAAATTTTTTAATGCTTATAGAGAAAATTTGCCTTCAGAAATCACCGTCTATTTGAAAGCAATAGACACTCTTGTAGTTGGTAGTTTTTCTTTTTCTCCACGACTACTGTTTGTGCATGTGTGAGTGCACACACAAGAGTACATGTGTACAGTTGTTCACCTGTGCACACACATGTGGAGAAGTCTTGGACTCAGTTTAGAATTGCTCATTCATTCAATTTAATCAACTCTGTGCTAACACTGTGCTTAATGCCCCAAACAAAGAAATGGATAGAAAACACCTCTCTGAGAGATTCGCAGGATGTAATGGAGGAGAAATTAACACAACAACAATGGCACATAAATATTAAGCAAAGTACAGGTATAAATACAAAGTCATGCAAACAAGAAGGAGGAGATCATTTTGTAGGTGATCTGGTTCTTGGATATATGTGTAGCTGCTCATGTCCTAACCCAGGCTGAATTCAGGTAGAACTAGCTGGCTTTCGCTTGGAATGAAGCTTTTCTTCCATCACTTGGTTTTTTCATCATCTGTCCAGTTGTGTTCCCCAAACCATGATCTGGTTTCATGGCTCTTTTCTGGGGAAGACTTTGTCCTCAAGGGATGTCTGGTAATGACTGGGACCATTTTTGATTGTCACAAATGATAAGGTGATACTGGCATTTAGTGGGTGAAGGCTAAAAATCCTGCCATGATCTGGACAATCCTTGCAACAAATAGTCATCAGGCCCAAACACCCATAGGGTCCAGGTTGAGAACCTCTTGGCCACCTCAAAAGAGTCCTGGGTAGCTTTGAGTCATTCTGAAAGAAGCCAGTGAGACTGGCTGAAGATGCTTGGAGGAAGCTTAGATTTGGCCCGGACAAATAGTCCAGAGTCACAAAATGAGCATGAGTCCTTCTCTTTGACCTGGCAATTTCACATCCAGAAATCCTGCCCCAAGGAAAAGGTCAGAATTACTAATACCAAATTATGCACAGAGAAACTCTAAACTGCAGGAACCAAAAAGCAGCAATAAAATGGTGAAATTAAAAACAACTTAAACAGCCAACACCAATACTAATAGATTGGCAAAATAAACCCTTTGATTGACTTTAGGTGTCTGCATATGACTTCAATGACACATATGATGTATGTAATTTTAAATTCAGTGAAAAAGAATCCCCCTTCGACACACATAAATAGAAAAGATGGAGAGAAATTGACCTATGGGTTAATATATAGGTAGATGGTGGGATTAGAGGTAGTCTTTTTTTAAACTTTAGTTTTCTTGTACTAAGTTCTCAAAAATGAGTAGAAATTTTTCCTTTGGTTTGTTTTCATTGTTTAAAGGTTATGTTTTAATATCGATTATGTTTTTTGAAAGGCACAGGAGTCTAGGATTCGAGAGACCAGGATTGTAGGCTGGGCTCATCCACCAATAGTTATGACATGGGGTAACCCAAGTCCTTTACTTTGTGGACCTGCTTCTACTCCTGGTACCCGGGGATCCCAGTAACCTCAGCCTTCCTTCCTTTCAGAGTGTCCCTGAATGAAACTTGCATAGGCAAATGAAAAGCTAAAGAAATGAAAGGTTTTGAGATCATCCTTCTGGCAGGAAGAACTCAATAAACGCTTAATGGACCTGCGCCTAAGCTGGCTATCCCCTTGTTCTTGGCAGGTCCTGGGGCACCACGGGACATTGCATTTTACAGATGAGTGTCCCCATCTTTGCAGGAGGGAAAGAGATGACCCTCTGGTTACTCAGTCACTGAGAAGTTAAAGCTGCAAATAGAACCCACAGCTTCTTTTTGTTTGTGGTTGGAATTTGAGGGACATACCACCTGCAACTCTGGAACAGGCTTATGGATGGAATCAGTCCTGGAAGAGACTTGCTAGAATTTCCAGCAAGCGGCTGTCTTTGCCCTTCTGTCTATGTCCCATACAGGGGGTTCCCAAGCCACTGATTGGGGTCTAAATCCTACCAAATGATGACTCCCTTCTGCCTATTTCAGGAGTCCCTCCCCACACAACCCTTGGCCCATCCATCATTTGCTTTCTGGTGGCTGGGGAGTCTTGCTCTACAACCTAAATGAAACCTGCTTAGGTAAATAGCCTCCCTTTACCTTCCCACCACCTGAGCCTGCAGGTGTGCATCTATCTGCTTTACCAAACAGACTTGCCCACAGGAAGACTGCCTGAAGACTGTGGAAATCCAGGAATTTCTGGTGTTTGACCCAGAGTGGCCTCAGAAGGCACAGAGAGATTTCAACTGCACCGTGCTGCTTGCAAAAGACAGTGTGGCTGCCAGTCCATTTTTCCCACTCAGAGAGTTGGGGCGCCTACTAAATAATTGAAGTATTAGTAACAGTTTCTTTCCCCTTCTACAGTCATTCCCAAAGGTCTGCCGTTTTCTTTGCGGGAACAGTTGGCATTAAATACGCTGGGTGTCAGTGCAGCAGTGAGGTGGTTAATTTTGACTGAATATTATGCTATATAACCACTTGGCATTTAACTTGAAAAATGGCTTTCTGCTTCACCTGTCAGCATACCCAGTTCTCATCAAATAAGTGAGTGAGAAAAATTTTTAAATTTCAATTTCCTGATGCTATTAGACACTACTTCTTCCATACTTAAACAGTTTAGCAGTGCATGTACAGGTTTTGGTATTCAGACCATGCTTCACACTACATGCTATTACAATAGCTTTTTTGTTTAAAGGGTAAAGAGATGCATGGATCTTTATCTTGAGGTTAGGAAAATGTATTGCAGGAACACGGCCAATCAGGTTCTGAATAACTTTGAAACATGGTACCGTCACCCCAATGTAGTACAAGGAATTCCAGCGCCTACTGTAGAGGGTTTGAGTCTGTCAAAAGGAAGCCTTAGAAATGAAGTAACTGCAGAGTAATCCCGCATGGTACTTCAGGGGGAAATTGATCACTCATGTTCACATTAATCTATTTTTACTGTTTCTTTTGTCAATTATAATTCGGTAAACCATGCCAGAGACTTGCATTCATGAACTCTCTATGTTTAGGATTAAAACCCCAGGCTCATTCACTTATATGAATTAGAGATCTACCATTATTCGTAGTTCAAACAGCTTGGTTAGTGTCACCTTATTTTGTCTAGACATTCTGAAAATGAAAAGCCTAAGGAGAGAGATGACAATATTTGATTTCTACATCTCAGAATTACTTTCTAATAACTCCTTATTTTTATGTCTAGACCAGGATGGGAAATGTGTATTGGTGGTTTCAACAAAGGTCAGAAAACTTGTGGGAAGGGACTTAATCCATCCTCTGCCAGCCTCCCCCATGGCTTGGCTTGTTTCTATAAATAAAGTGTTACGGGGTCAGAGCCACACACATTGGTTTACATAGTACAATTTGCAGTATGCAGACATGAAGAGTCTCACTAGATACCCCCCGTGGCTCATGAAGCCTGAAATATTGACTATCTGGCCCTTTATAGAAAAAGTTTGCCACCCTGCAATTAAGGATCCCAAACTTAAATTTTTTCCCTTCTTTGTCCCTGGGCCCAATTTTGCCATATCCTTGGTGGAGTTGTTTCTGGAAAGAATGAATGGCTTGAGAAGTTGCATACTTGAGATAACATTTTATGTTTTTACTTCAGCCAAATCGGGGGATGTGAGATCAACCCTGTTTTACGGATGCAAAAACTGAGGCTTAGAGGGGTGAGTGACCTGTCACAGGCCACAGAGCTGGAAATAGAAGCACAAACTCTGTTTTGCACAGGAGCCGTAGGGATTAAACAAGGTAGTAGATGTGAATTGAAAAGGTGCTCCCAAATGTAGCAAATTCTCAGTCCTTGGTGAATATGACCACTACATCCTCCTTGCTTTTGTTAATCCATAATCCTCCCTTTGGTATACCAGGCATCCAACAAGAAAGGCTGTCTACTGCTATGGGCCTGTACCAGTGACCCAGAGACCCAGGCCGTCAGCCTGAGCTAGGCTATTTGTCTCTATCGGAAACATGAACCAGATTTCCCTGTAATGGGCTCCATATTTTGGCCCAGCCGCCTCAGATGTCTGGCCAATAGGAAACCCGTGTCCTTCCTGCACAATTTCAGCCCTAAGAATCTGTGACTCTCTCTCCCCGGAGGCCCACAGAACAAGAAGAGGGAGGGCTTGAAATCAATAAATGGATTGCACACCTCCAGGGCTCTGCCATTTGTCATCTCTGACCTACACAGGCATTCTGGGGCCTGCACTAACCTGTGCTACGTGTGTTTCCCCGCTCTCTCTTATCCTCCACTTTGACCCCTCAAAATATTGCTTCAAGTTCCAGAGGCCTGGGTGGGGAAAGCAGGGGAGGGAGACAGCAAGCTAGCAGGAAGCTGGGAGAAGAGCTCGTCCAGAGTGCTGGCTCCTGCTGACCAGTCTCCCACGCCAGGTGCCCATGTCATCTTAGTCCCACTGAGGTCAGCTATGTAACTAGAGCCCTTCATTGGCTTCCAGGCAAGGAGACTGCTGCTCCCAGAGGAAGATTGGCCCTCAAATGTGGCCTTGCTCTACTTCCTGAAAATCCAGTGAGGAGGAAGGGGGTGAATTAACCAAGACGTTCAACATATGGTTCTCCAGGGTGAAATGCAAACTAACCAGCATGTCCTTCAAGGCCATGCATTTGTCCATTCAAAAACTGCTTTTGATGTGACCATGGTGTGTCTGTGAGGAGATGGGACAGGAACTGACAGCTCCTGGCTTGAGGAATTCTGCATGCTCCTGCCATTAGCCTAAGGTCTAATTTAATAGAGGAAACTAGTTATAAAAGGGTTGGAAGAATAAATAGGCCTCAGTGATTGCAGGAGATCACCTGTAACTCTGGGGCTGGAGGTGCAGTTGGAAGGGGTGTCATTGCAGCAGCCCAGGGTCTGGGACTCTTCCCACTAGCTGGAACTGTGAAGGAAGGGGCTGTTTGGGAGCTCTGGAGCCATGAAGTGGATGTAGCTACTGGTAGATTTGCTACTGTTTCACAAAGCTGGGACTTAGTCAGAAGGTCACTAGGGCTTACTCTTGAAAGCCCTTTATTATTTTTTTTGGGGGGGGGTTATCAGGGATTGAGCTTAGGGGCACTGAACCACTGAGCAATATCCCCAGCTCTATTTTTGTACTTTATTTAGAGACAGGGTCCACTGAGTTGCTTAGCACCTCATTGTTCCTGAGACTGGCTTTGAACTCAGCCTCCCAAGCTGCTGGGATTACAGGTGTTTGAAAGCCCTTTCTTGCCTAGAGGTGAACTGAAGAGACTGGAAAGTAGTGTGGGAAGCATGAGATACAGAAGAAATGACCCAGATAGGAAGAAGGTCCTGGCTGGCCTGTTGGGGGAATCTCAAGAAGATGGGATCACGGAATCCAGAGGGTGGGCTTTCTCTCCAGGGCTGCAGATGACTCACGTGATAAATAGGGTCTATCTCTCTGTCCCAATGAACCTCAGGACTTCTACCTATAGCATGGGTCATCTGAAAGAGGTTACCCTTAAATGGCAGCATAGGGGACAGTTTTCAAGTTCATCACCTAGAAGACAGCTTTAAAGAAAAGTTGTTGGCTCTGCCACTCATGAGGTCCTGGAAGCACAAATGAACACCATCATCAAACACTGGCTCTGCAGAAAGCAAATGACCACTCCAGATGGGGAGCCCCATCTGAGACAGCCAGCAGGGCCACCCTTTGTCAGAAGTTTTCACTGCGGATTCCCACCGCCCCTCCCCAGGCCTCACTCCCCACCCTCCCAGTTAAGAGAGTCTGACCACGAGCTAATGTGTGAATGCGCCTCAAGGTCCGCCTGTGTCACAGACCTTCATGATTTATCGCTCACGCCACACCTCGCACTGGCTGTTGTGCGCTAATGTCCTGTCCTTCATATCTTTCTTTAATCATGAGAGAGTAATTGCAGATATTTAAACACTCGAGTTTCCTGCAGGAATTTCTATACTGGGTTTTATAGGCCTTTTATAACAGAACAAATCACAGTTTGGATGAAATTCTGGGAATTCTCTTGCAGGATAATCATGCTCAGATTGCTTCCCTACTGCTAGCTTAATGCGGCTGTCCAAGTTTGGGATTTACTGGGGAGCCAATTTGTTTTAAGAAATTAACAAAACCAATACCTAAGTACCGCACTGAACATAAAGTTTTTATTCATTTTGGTGAAAGGGAAAAAAAAATCCCCAACATTCTAGTACTCACAAAACAGCTCTTGAAAATCATTTTTATGAAATTGAATCTCTCTCTCCCCAAATGATTCCCTCATGCTAAGAGGGATGCAGCATGGTCTTGCAATAATGGTTCCCTTCTATTTGTCGGCTAACCGGTTCGAACTTTGCAGCCTTTGCCTGACACAAAGATTTCACTGCACCATCTTTATTCTTTTTTATTTTATTTATTTATGCTTTTTTATGCAGGGAGCCATACTGATGACAGAATTCTAAAACAGGGATAACCCTACAAGAACTACACGTTGTAGGTACAAAAGAGAAGATTGTATCCCCCACAGTCTACATCCCTCATGTATACAAATGGTGGGTTGTTTTTTCCCCTCCCCAAAAATGTGGCCTGGGAATGAGGAAAGGGAAGAAAGAAGAAGGCACTTTCACAGAGTTGCATGCAGGAAAACCTCTTCGAAAAACAAAGGTGTTTCCTCTTGGGCAACCCCATCTCCCCTGCTGTCACCCAACCTTCCCGATTCCGGTGTGTACTGGACACAGAAGGGACTGGACTCTCTCTTCACCATCCATCACAGCCGCTTGGGAAAGAAATCTTATTTAAAGCATGTCCTTTTTGTCTGCCGGCAGCTGGAAAGCCACCGGAGGGATCTCTTCTGTTCAATTCCCTTTCAGTGTAGGAGACCCGCTAGAGCACAATCTTTGCACCCAGGGAGGGGAGGGGAGCTGCCCTGGAGCCTCCCTGTGGGACATTAGCTGATTGTACACCCTGGCCCAGAGCTGGTGCATGGACTGAAAGGCTGTGTGGTTGGGTCCCAAGGTCCCATTTGCTCAAAGGGCTTAGTGACTCCTCCCTCTGAGGCATTTTCTCAGTCTGACTGCAAAGTAAGGGTCATGGTGGAGGGTGGGGTGGGGGTGGGGCAAAAATGCCCTGAGAGCACAACAGGAAAGTCTCTGCTGGGGCTCATCCTCTTTTGCCCCCTTCTCAACCCACCCTGGTTGACCACAAGGCCGTGGAAGGAGCTGGAAGCCAGTGCTTTTTGGGTGAGCATTTATGCAAGAAGGGGCAAAAGAAAGGAAGCAGTGCGTTCAGCAAACAGCGCCCAGTGCTTCCACTGTGTGGGCACAGTGGGGGGCTCTCTGGGTGGGAACACCCAATAAGGTACTCACACCTGGGGTGTGTTTCACACTACTCCCCAAAACTGCATGTGCTGTGTCACTGTCTAGGCAAGGATACTGAGGGAAGTGTCACTGTCCAACCCAGCCGTTCAAGTATGAAAGACAGAGAGAATCAGGGGACAAAGTTGTCATCTCTCTCATATGTTCTAACCCAGGCAAGGCACCTCCTGGGCATTGCAGGCTCCTGGCCTTCTTCATTGTTCATCCCACTTAGTTTCCTGGTCCAGTCCCTGCACACGTGCCCTACTGAACCCTCTGCTGCCCTGTGCACCTGCCGTGTGGACAGGCAAAGGCCCCAGCCAAGGGTCCTGGTGGGACCCATGCAGATCTTGACACCTCAAGTAGAATGGTCTTCGAGCCTATGTGGCCCCCTCAGATCTTCGACATTATCCTAAGTGTCCTAAACTTGTGGTCAAGCATCTGCATCTGTCACCATCCAGATGGGTCCCTGGAGGACTATTCTCAGGCTGGAGTTCTGGGTCAGAGGCTCCTTAGGTCTCTCTGGTTATGAGCTGGCTCTGAAAGGACCTTGGTCACATCTACTCTGGTCCTGCCTTGGCTTGAGGCTGCTGACTTCCCCAGGTGGTCCAGTTTCACTGCTTGAAGCCTCCCTGTTGTTACTCTGGTTGAGTCCTAGAACCTACAGTGGTGCCGGTATTGAGATAATCATATGGTGGTGAGATGGGGAGGCAGGATAGTGATTTTCTCCGTTTGAGCAAGTGGCAGCTCCAGCTTGTTTCCCTCCCACCCACCTCCTGAACGCCCCCTGCTGGCACATTCGCATGCTGCAATTATTTTGAGACCGCTAACAGGCCTGCAGATTCCCCCTCAAAGCACAAGGATGCCCTTCTGGAGGGAAAACGTCCTTGGCCCTCCCTCCCTTTGCAGTTTCCAGTCTTTCAAAAAGGATGAATTGAGCACTTACTGTGTACCTTCCTCAGCCTAACAAAGGCAGACAAAGCGGCAAAGTCCCTGTTCTTTCGGAGAGTTCAGTCCGTTGGAGGTGACCATGTAGAAAAAAGTAAAAGTCATTTTAGATGATGACAAGACCAGGAATAAAACAAAACAGGGTGGCAGGAACGGAGGTGGGGGTGTAGGTGTTAATGTTAGAAGTTCGGTTAAGAACAGTGTCCCTGAGGAGGTGAAGGAAGACAGCTGCCACTCTAGGATGTAGGGAAAGCATTTCAGGTAGAGGAAGCTGCAAGGGCGGGGCCAGGTGGCTGGACTAGGCCTGGATAAGCTTGAGGAGCAGGGGCGGAGCCTGAAACGCAGGCAGGCGGGGCCAGGTCCTAAGCCCTGCAGGAAGCCTGGATTTCACTGGGTTGATCAAGAAGCTTCAACCCTAACATGAAACTATCCCAATGCGCAGGAAACACCATTTGGCACAGGCCCAGGACTGCAGGGATCAAGGGAGCACTGTTTTCTCAAAAGAATACGTTTTTAATTAGCAGGTTTTATTTACCACAGCCAAATTCACTCTGGTTCACAGTCCTGTTGAAGAGCATTTTAAATTATCAGCTTTTATTTATCACACACAAAAAAAAGTGTCCCTGGGTAGGGGCACTTTGCTATTCTCTCAATGAGGGACCCGAGTGAACAGACAGAAGAGCCTGAGAGCTCAGCCTGAGGTCCCGCTGTCCCCTGCAGACCTGGCCACAAAGTCTCAGTGAGAGACACAGCCTGCAGGAGGACTTCCCTAGCAGAAGGCCACACACAGCCTCCTTCTCTTCCCTTTCCTTGCTGCAGGCTGTGGCACAAGTGATAGTCACCTTTTTGGACGTGGGTGGCAGAAGCAGTGCCTGGATTAAATCTCATCCCTTGTGTTCTCCTGGAGTGCCTCTGGTGTAGGCAGCTTGCTGGTGAAGAACAAAAAACATCCTGGGCTTTTGCACCCTGGCTAATTCCATTGTGTGCCTTTCGAAGTAGACTCTATTTAAATCCCTGTCAGAAAGCCCTTAAGGACAGTTTTATTTACTGTCAATACAGCCGCTCCTTTGATAAAGACTACCCTAAACTCCATCCCGCCAAGAAGCACCCAGACTCATAAACTGGACATCCACCCTGCTGCAGGAACAAAGAACACTCCCTCCTCTCCTTGGCATATGTGCATATTAAAAAATTTATTGAGCCCATTTTAATATCCTTCGACTAATGGGAGGATTTTAAGACCTTTCTAAGTATAGTCGTAGTAAATCCTGCTTCGTATTTCACCCCAATAACAAAATAAAAATACCTTTGATTGAGACAGGAGAATCGCTGTTGTGGCCCTACCTGCAGGTTTGGCAGCTCAGTTTCCAGCAACGTCAACAATAACAACAACAACAACAAAAACCACATCGTAGCAATCAGCCCTCTAATGAGCCTCTAACTCGGTTTCTACCTTATCCCAAAGGTATAGAGAATAGCACTGCTTTTTTTAAAATATCAAGAAAACATCATTTGCTCTAAAATGTCCCTAAAAGCAGGTCTAAATTGCCAATAAGGGCTAGGTAATTGTATCAGCATGGATCAGAAAGCATTTCTCAGGCCCGATGAAAGAGTTTGCAGGGCTGAAGAACTGAAACTTGCAGCACACTCAGGGCTCTGGAACAGCCCACACCAGCTGGGCTGGAGACGGGGGAGATTTTCAGCACAATGTGATTTCCCTTTCAAAGCCTCATCCCTCTCTCGCCCTGTCTTTTTGTTCTAATTTGCTCACCGTGATTTCTTCTGAGAAACCTGGAAACTCAAGTTCAATCAGAGAAACTTTCCAGTTGTTTGTTTTTCCACAAGTAGACCTTTCTCATTGTCCCTTCTTAAGCCCTTGGATCTGAATTACTTAATGATTCTCTCCACGTCCAGGTTAATGAGGTATGGGCTGAAAGAACCGAATGCCTGGGTGGCTCCTGTTAACAGGACCAGCCTCACCCTCCACCTTAGCGCTCTATAATCACTTGACTAGCAAACACATATACAGTATAAATATTTAAGAAAAAGTAAATTCCATTAAGCTGCTGTGTGATAGATGCAGTGGTAGGTACTTATCTTTGAAATATTAAACTCTAGACATTTATATCCATACAAAAAAGAGTTTCCTGCCATTTGATGAGAATTATGTGCCTGGCACTAATAAAATATTAAACTCCAATTTAAAAGATAAGTATCTTATCCACTTTTTTCATAATAAAACATTTTACAGTGCTCAGGAAAGCCAATATGCATTGGGATTTCCATACAATACTGTATTTACAAACTTTCATAAAAGTTTTGTGTCTGCATTTATCAGTGACTGGTTTTACACTAGCATCCTGATTATTCTCCCTAATGACATGGTGCATTTCAATAATGCATGACGGAAGGTGTACAAACAGCCTTTGTTTTTGTGGATGGTAATTCTGTATTTTGGGTTAGTGGCTCTCCCTGTCAGTTAATTAAATGGAGGTGGTCACTAAGATTGCATTATCCTTTTCGGTCCCCATTATATAAATTAATGTCAAACTGATGCAATGTTTCATGTTTAAAATAACAGATACAAGTGTTAAAAATTATAGCCTGCAGTTTTCCTATTTGACAATGCATTATTTTCAGCAGCAAATGTCAGTGCCTAACCCCTGCCAAGAATGTTGTGGAGAGGGCAATGAGTAATAAGTGTTAGTTATCAAATTTAGTGTCTTTTGAAATTCACCCAGGGTTGCCAGGATGGGGGTGGGGAAACACGGGATGCATATGTGTGAATTTATGGAAGCACCACACAGGGCCCTGTGGGACAAGAAGGGAAATGCACAGTCCACTGGCGTCTGCACAGCAGTTACTGCCTCTGACCATAGCCTGCAGGTCCTGGGTGATACTGGGGAGGACCAGCCTTTGGTGGCATCCCAAGCATCTCTTGGGCAAGGGATATTTCTGATAAACAAACACTTTAGAATTGCTTCACCTAATTTGACCTGGACTGGGTAGTTCTTTTTATTTTACTATAACATTGTATCAGATGCTGCCAATCTGAAGTCTCACCTTTGGGTTGGATATGACTGACTGGTCTTTGGCTGTTGAGGAAACATTCCTGGTACCTTAAGAGCATTTTGGTCTGGGACGGTGGGAGTCACATGGGAAAGCTTCCCCATCCCCGTGGAGATGCACTGTGACAAAAAGATTCCTATGAGCAGACTTTTTCCTTCTCCCTTTGTTTTGATAGATGTCAGAAGACAGCTCTGCCTTAAGAAATGTAATTACTCAAGAGGGTGATTGGAGGTAAAAAGCTATGAGAGTTAAATAGTTAAGATGTTTTAAAATAAACAAAAGAACATTGTGGGAGCAAATCTCCTACACCTTCACCCTCAGTTTGGTAATAGAAATGAAATGTACATCCCAAGTCTGTAGTCAAACGACTCTTGAACGAACAAAATATTTAGCTTGGGGGATATGTGTATAGTAAGTCTAGCTAAGTGGCTTCTAACATCCAGAGACATTTTCAGTTCTCAGAGTGACGTTGGACACCCTGAAGCAGAGTTCTGCCTGAGGAGACCTTTGTACACTGTGAACCTAGGAATCATCACCCGTGAGAGGTGGTGAGCAGACAGGCCGCATCTTCTGCAGACCAACCAAGCTTATCCAGTGGTAGCCAAATCGTCCTCACGAATGTCACCCATTCCACACCTCAGGGAATAGCACTGACAAATACCAGCAGAAAGCACAAAGGTGGCAACCCACAGAAATTTTTGAAACAATAAACACCTTGTAGCCAAAGAGACAGCAGGTTCACGAGTATTGTTTCCATTGGGCGCATGTCCCGATGAAGCAGACGCAAATGTATCTTATTCTATCCAGAGAAACGTGAGCACGAAGGGCCATTGGTGCAGACGGGAGGGAGGGATCGTGGCTAACAGTGGCAGGTGACTCTTGCATTGTTTGGCCTCAGTCATAGACTAATTCCTGAACAGCAGCTCCCCTGCCCTCCAGGGAGATGAGCAGCGGTAGAGTTCCTTATTTCTGTAAATTACTGTAGAAACAATGAGCTGCAATTATCATCACATTCAAAAAGCATCTACTAATTACACTCAGGATAAACTGCACTTAATACCTATGATATCTATTATAAGCAAATCAGTTTGATGTCCTAGCATGCACTGATCCTTTTATCTTCCAATATTTGGAAGGAATAATTGCTTTGGAAGGAGTTTCTTAAAAGCCTGGACTGCTGGGGTTCTCTTCGACAGCTGTTTCATGGGTTGTGGTCTGGGAGGCACAGCTCGGCTTAGATTCCTTTATTCCTGGGGTGGCGGGGAGAAGAGTACTGCTTCAGCCACTCATTAGCTGTGTGATCTCAGGTGAGTGTCCTAACCCTTCTGAGCCCCTGCTTCCTTCTCCATGAGCTGGAGGAAGAGAATAAGACTTAGTTGTGGTGTTATTAGGAGGATTAAATATGTCAAAGCATCTCAATTGTTGTTTCAGTGTATGATGTAGAGGTTCTGGAAGGGTTGGTTTGGAAAGTTTCCTTAAATAGTTCTGGTTGGGAGTGACAATGTCAGGTTAAGTCTGTGTCCTTGGAGTTGGTGTCGGGAGCTGGGGTCTAGTCAAACCCTCCATAGCAGAGGTGGGTCCATGCCAGGATTCTTAGGGAACACTCTGGAAGTCTTTGGCAGGTTTCCGGTTCAGCTTGAGCCTGTCAGTGAAGGAGACCTGCATTCTGTGGGTCGCGGCTTCTGGGGGTTGGGAGTGAGAGACTTGAGTCAGAATGTCACTCTCCCAACCTCAAAGGAAGCAAATTGTGTGAAAGGGGGTTTTGAAAAGTGAGCTGCATAAAAAAGGAGATACAGCAACACTATTCTTTAACGTATTTATTACAGAACGTATTTATCACAGTATTATTCATTCTGTGCCTACCTCTCCAACTGCTGCTGCCAGTGAAACCTTGACCCAGGCTCCCATCTGACCCTTCCTCGTCTCTCAACTCATAGACAGAACAATCCTCAGAGAAACACTGGCTGTGGGAGGCCTTGGGTCAAAGCCCTGGGTAGTTCTTCATCGCCCCAGGCTCAAGTTCAAGCCCCTTGGCACCATGCTCTGGCCGCTCTCTCTCCAGCCTCATCTCTGCTAACTCTCCTTTCTCTTCATGCTGCAGCTAGATGGAAACTTTTGTAGTGCCTGGAATAGGACAGGTTCTCCTCCACCCCTGACTTTGCAGGGCCTTCAGTGGGGACAGACGCAGACTCTAGAGCTAGAGTCTTTGCATTCAAAGCCCTACCTATCATTGAGAAGCTGTTGGGCAATTGACCTTGGGAAAGTTACTTAACTTCTTTGGGCCTTACTTTTCCCATCAATATAATAAAATGTCTATTTCCTAGGAGTGTAATGAGGATTAATTGATTAAATACAAAACATGCTACGAACTTTGGGTGACTGCCGTTTTGCTATGAATCTTAGAAAGTGGTGAATCCTGGGCATAGTTTGAAGATTAACTCCTGAACTGGGAAAGCCTCTCTTCTCTACACACGGACCCTAGAAAGCTTAGGTCCCACCCGGCCCTTTCTGGAAGCCTCTTTCATCCCTATACCATGTCAGTCCACTGTGTCTCCAAACTCCCCTTTCTACCCCTGTGGTTTTAGTTCTGCATTCCTCACTATTTGGCCTTTAATAATTCCAGTCCCATTTCTGTCAACTGGTCCGGGTCTAGAAGAAGGGGTCTCATCCCAGACCCACCCATGGCCTGGGCTGGACATACAGTGAACATGTGGCTAGGGACCGATGGTCACACCAAACACCTACTGTACTAATCTATGGACCATACACACAATGGCCACCTCTATAGACGCTTCCTGCATATTCTGTTCTACTTCAAAGCATCTCTCTTCCTTCTGCCCAAGTCAGCCAGATACCTGGTAACAGGTGCCTGATGGGAACAGAGGGAGATAAGAGAGCCAGGCATAAAGCCAGCCTCGGGTGTCACTGTAAAGTCCACCTTGAACTTCCCAAATGATTGTGTCTCCCAGCTTGTGATCCTAGTAGCACCTTAAGAAGTCAGAGAAAGCCCAAAGCCAAATGGGTGCTTGCAATCGCCATACCCTGCCTTTCAAATCGCTTTTATGTCATCATTGTTTATATTCCTGGTGTGTGACATTAGACTGGTCTTGAGTACCATTCTGGTCTTGCTCCTAAATTCCTTTTGCACGGAAAAGATATATACAAAGGAAAGAAGAGCGCAGTTCTCTACAATATGACTTTTATTTGAGAGAAGTTACCTAGAAGAAGAAAAAATGAAGAGAAAGAAGGAGGAGGAAGAGAAGAAAGAAGAAGAAAAGTGGGGGAAGAAGAAAGGATTAAAGGGAAGGAAGGAAGAGAAAGAAAAAAGAGGCAGGAAGAGAAAGAAAGAAAGAAGGGAGGAAAAGAGAGAAAGAAAACAGGAATAAAATGAATGAAAGAAAAAGAAAAGAAAGAAAGAAAGATAGATAGATGGAGGGAATGAAGTTGTGACCTCTCCTCCAGCGAGCCTGCACCCCAGAGTGCTAAGGAAGAGTCACCAACTCACTTTCTTCCTTCTAACTTAAAGCTGATCTCATGGAAAATATGATGCCTCAAATCTGAACGATCTTTTCTGTGTGACAGGGACAGGGTGGGGTGGCTTCTGTCTGCAATTTAAGGTAAAATTAACGCATATGCTTCTTCAGTATTTTCACAGAGTGAGACTTCCAGCCAAATGCGAGTGTTTCCACACACTTCCTTCTTGAGAAGCCAGATTTGCATATGCATTAGGGCCATTTCATCAGAACGCACACACAGAGGAATGACACATCTCACTGACAGCGCCCGGGTGACGGATAACTCCACACAAAACATACATTTGAAAGGAAAATAGGAGGAGGAATAGAATTAAGGGCCGGTGCGCGAGCGGCTTCGTTGTTTTGAGTGAGGAAGCACAGATTGGGTTGCTTGACTCACTTCCCGGGGCTGCGTGAGTCAGGTGGTGACAGGTGCTTCTGTACCTACCTGCACCAGGTGGGCTGCTGAGTACCAGCGTCTCTGATCTTGCATCACCTCATCGCTTAGGTAAACAGCGAGCCATCAGCCTTGTGCTGCCTGAGGTCTGGCCCTGACCACTTTGCCATCTCCTCTCCTTGCCTGTCACCTGGTTTAGGAGCCTTGTTCACCAGAGCAGGGGCTCTGAACATGCAGATCTTGCTGCCCCCAAATACTCTCCTGGCCGAACGTCACATGAGAGAACTTGCTGGAGAGTTCATGTCAGTGAAGCTCCAGGATGCCTCACTTGCTGGGTCTGAGCACCAGGACAGGTCGAGGGTTCCGATGGCCAGTGAAGGCCAGCCCCTGGTCAGGAAGCTTTTTATGCTGGTATTTCAAGTGAGCACCTAAGGAGCTCTTAGAAGGGCCTGAATCTCCAAGGCCCCAGTAATTAATTGTGATCTCTTGCCTCATTCTCAGAACATGTTTATTTTCATAGAGATATGCTGTGTAAAGCAGGTGGTGGCATCCTTGATCTGTCTTTGTAGGGTCCATTCTATTAATTCAGTTCTTAAAGGACTATCACCTTCTCAGGCCTCTTGTCACTGTGCTCCCAGCAGGCATCGCACACTTTGCCCTGGTTTATAGAAATTTTTCTACTCTCCCAAACAGCCCGATTCATCCGTCCATTCCTTTCTCCTCTCATGTTTTGCTTGTTCTGTGTCTAGACTGTCCATGAACACAGTGTCAGATCTACACTACACACTTACTATCCTGTGCCCACACCTAGAAACCCAAACAGCTTACAGCAGGAGTGTAGAAAATAGTGGAATGAATGAATGAATGAATGAATGAATTGCTCTTGGCTTTCTCTGCCCTCTGGATATGTCTGTCATCTACTTCTCTGGAATTACAGGCTTTCTTACGAAATATAGAGGGCTTTGTTTGGGGCATTAAATTATTCAGCTCATGCCTTCCATGCTTCAGGTCTTTGGTTCAGCCGAGAGCAAGCTGGGTGCAGTCCCTGTCTTCATGGAGAATGCAGTTAATAGAAAACACAGACATTTAGTAGAAAAGCATGCTGGCATTTAATGAGACTTGTAAGGGTCATTTGAATGCTTATGTTAACAGAATGAAATTGGGAACAACTAGATCTTATGAAGGCTTGTCCACATTAGCATGGTTTCTTGATGCTGTGGGTCACTGATCCACAAGACGCTGGTCATACCTTGGTGCCTAGCATTGTGGGCACACACAGAGGGGCATCACATCCTTCATCTTCCTGAACTCTCAGCCTTGCTGTTCCCTGACAGCAGCATAGGGAGGAAGGACTCTCCTGCCACCCCCTGGCAGCTGTGTTGCCAGATGAGGCATCTTCTCTAACTTGCCAGCTGGGTCATCACCTCTGGGAACTGGGTGTCCTTTTGCTTAGGGTGGCAGAGGTGGAGCAACCTTTCTCAATAGAAGCCTTGGAACCAACCTGGACAGGTCATCACCTATGACCATCCTGGAAATTCATGTTGAAAAATTCAATATAAACAGAAGCCTTTTCATTAAATTTCTTTTAAAAATTTAGCTTATACATTGGAACCTAACAATTATGCATGTTAATATGGTACCAGGTGATATTTTAATATATGTACACTTTGTAGAATGTTTAAATCAGGTTAAATATATCTATCTCTGCAAACCTCTAACATTTCTTCATGGTGAAAACATAGAAATACCTAGTTTCCAGGCTTTGGAGTTAAATGGTACCACGTCACCTGTGTTAACTATGGTCATTCTACTGTGCTCCAACACACTGGAAATTCTTGCACCTAATTTTCGCTTAGTACCCACTGATCAACTTATTTCCACCCCTCCTTCCCTACTCCTTTCCCACACTCCTTTCCCAAGCCTTTGGTGACCGCTGTTCTATGCTTAACTTCGATGCCAACATTTTTAGATTTCCCCACATGAGTGAGACCATGCAGTACACGTAGTTTTGTGTCTTCCTTATTTTATGTAACACAATAATCTCCAACTTCATCTATGCTGTAGCAAAGGACAGAATTTCACTCTATTTCTTAGGGCTGAACAGTCTCTCCATACAACACATATAGTTAACAAATATGTACTTGTTTTTTCAGAAGGACTAGGTGAGCTACTTCGCTGTCTTCTCTTTCATGAGTTTGTGGACCTGGACTCCATGGGAAATCTCATGTGCAAAATCTTCACTTTTATTCTTCAGTCTCTGGTGGGCCGAAGAGTGATCGTCCAGCCACCTGGGCCTGGTTTATGTGCTAACGGAAGTGGTGGCTCCAAGGGTATGTTCATAATAGACCCTCAGCCAACCTTTTCGCTGCTGCAAGCCACATCCACGCTTTTCGTGTCCCCAGATCATCCTATGCAGGAGTAAAAAATGCAGTGTGTGTGTGTGTGTGTGGGGGGGGGGGGAACTTACCAAATTATATGTAATTAACTGAATTAGGCTTATAATTAATCATGTTAGCCTGCACTGCCTATTCATATGACCCAATGCTTGCCAGCTCTTCTCTGTTGTTTTCCACAACAGAGAGGCAGCAAAAGTCAGAGGCATTTATCAGGGTCCTCTGACTGTCTTAAACTCTGTCCCCATCCTGTTCTCCAAGCCAGCACTCGGCTGAGGCATGTGACTAATGGTGGGAAGAAATGAGCCACCACCAATCACCAGTGATAATTTGGAAGAGAGCAAGATAGTTGAACGCAGTTAACCCTGTTGTCAGTGTTTCAGGCTCTTGAAGTGACAGGTGTATCCAAATTTCAAGGTATTAGAACTGTGTGCTGAATTCCTAACCTAGAACTCTTATTAGTTTGCTAAGATATTGTAGCAAGTTCACTTTTTTTCTTCCCCAATCAAGTGTCTCCCTGAGTGCTAAGTCTATCACTGTTGCGATACGTTAATTGTTTTCCACTGGAGACACCGGTGAGGGCCCGCGTCTTCTCTCTAACCTGGTAGCTCCGGCTGTGTCTTTAGGAGAGAATTCGTAATTGTTGGAATATTCTTGGCCATCCTTCATTTGGAATTTATGTGGTAATTTCAGCAAAACCGAGACCTTGTGCAGCAGTTTTCATCTTTTTCAAGGCTGCCTCTCTTTCTTGATGTTGGAGAGCTTCCAATTATTCCTTCTGGTCTCTTTGGATGTGAATTGTAACAGATCAGCTGAGAGTCGCAGTTCAACATTGTTAAGCTTATCAATATAAATATAATGTTAAACCCCTTTTAGATAATTGGAGCTATGTGTGAAAATGTGACCAATTTGTGCATAAATTGGTCCTACACTTCTTCCTGGCAAAAGCAGAGAGAAAGGGAAAGAGAGACCAACCATATGTGAAGCTGGATCGCTTCTTCTCAGGGACTTTTTCTACACCTTGAACACTTGATCTGGTTCTGTGGTTGCTGGCAGTTGGAAACCTGCACAGGTTATGCGGAACCGTACGCCCTTTTGCCCTTGTGAACCAAATTTTCCCAGCCTGGAGGCTGCGAAAGAAGAATCAACAAGGCATGTAGGCAACACACCAATGGGGAGCTTGCAGACAGCCTTGAGAATTAGACATCTCTGCTTGGACCGGTACCAAATTCAAACAACCAACTGGAGAGACTGACGCCCATGGAGAGGGGAAAGAGGGTGCTGAGGGAAATCCTGGAACTAACTCATCCCGCTTGGAAACCTTGCTGTCACTTCGGGATTCTGGAAAAGCTCATATTCTCCTCCTGGCTTCTCCTTGCTGTGTGATTGTGTGCAAGAGAGAGAGAGAGAGAGAGAGAGAGAGAGAGAGAGAGAATGTATAGGGGGGAGGTAGGGAGGGATGGGGGTGGGAACTAGGTTAGAGGACCAGGGATAATTATTATAAAACTGCTCCTAGCATTTTGCAGTTTAAGAAAAGCGGTTAGAAAAAAAAAAAAAAATCAATCCTCCCTTCCATAAGCGAGCTAAATATTATCATCCTAATTCTGCAGAGGAAGGAGCTGTGGTTCTCAGAAGATTAAAACTCACCACAAAAACAAACCAAAACAGCTGTAGAAGGATACTGGAAACCTCTTCTCAAGTCCACCCTGTAGTTTGTAAAGCTTGAAGAAGTTTCCTTGTTTACCTGCAACAAAGCTGCTATGAGGACGTACTGAAGGAAGAAATATTGGAGCCTTTGTCCTCTGTAGAAACATCGGGCAGGTCTTTGACTGGCCTGGGCATGGAGTTGGCATGCTGTCTCGGGCATTGCCTGGCCAACGTGTCTGGAGGGGTTCGGGCAGGGGTGCAGGTGCCACTTTCTGGTTTTGTGTAGTGTCCATTTCAGGTCCCAAAATGACAGTCTCAACATGATAGAGGTTTTGGGAAATGTAGAAAGACCTCTTCTTCCATTGCTCCTTCAGACACTGGGAAGAGGTTCACAGCATAGAGCTGAGCTTTACAGGAAAACAGGATTCTCACTCCATCTACTCTAGCTTACACAGAAAACACAAAGGCTAACTGCGGGCCCCTCAAGTTTGACCTCTGCCTTTGAGGGTACTCAGGATGGAAAGACACAGAATACCTTCCCCAAAGCAAAAAGGTGACCCCGCATGTTGTCCAGGAAAAATCAGTTGTTTCCTGGAGGAACCAAAGGCAAGTGGTTAGATTTCATTCCCAAATGGACCCCCAAACCAGCCATCACAACACTTCTTCAACTCTTCGCCTCTTCTCTGTAACTTGGGGAAAAGGGAGTGTATAATGAGGTTTCTTGGACATCAAATGATCTGTTAAAGCAGCAAGATGAGTTAAGCAGACATGAATCAGAAAACATATGGATCCAATTTTGGTTTAAAAATTAATGGGAAAACACATTTTCATCAAACTCAAAACAATGAAAAATATTTTTTAAGCAGACAAAAAATCCAAAATACAGCTGGGTTTGCCCAGCTCCGCACAGATTCCTAACGCCCATGGTCTCCTTCCTTGGTTTTCAAAAATAGCATGTTGAGCTGAAGGGTGTGTGGAATAAATCAGGGCAGCCCAAATTAGGTGTAGGCTTCCAGAGGACCACCCAGAGCAGGGCCCTTAAAAGGTAGTGTTGGTGGCTAAATCATTGCCACCAGCTCCTCTGGTGTTGTGCCTGATGGAGCTGGTCCCCAGGTTGGAAGGGGCACCCAGATAGTACCAGAATAAACAGGACACAGATTCATCCATGACAGGTAAGCTGGGTTTGTCCACTGACCGAGAATCTCATAAAATGAAAAAGGCAAAACAAACCAAAGCAAAGTTCATTTTCTGTCAATCATTGGCTGTGACCTTGTGTTTCGGGAAGAACCGTTTAACCTTCAGGCAGAGTTCCCAGCCTGTCCTTCCCCTGGTAAAACCCGCCTTTCTTTTTCCTGCAGTCCTGCAGCCAGGAAACCTTGAAATGCTGGTCACTCTGAGCTGCCCCCTGGGGACAGCTTCTCTAAACCAAAGCCATTCCCAGGCACCCCAGCAAGCCCTGCTTACGGATCAGGGATGAAGCGCTCTGTTGACAGAGTGATGGGCAATGGGAGGGGAAATCTGAAATGTCACCCTGGATGGGGATTCAGCCAGCCAGACTGGAGCCTCTAAATTGCTCAAAGTCTTCCTAGATTTTCCTGGTCGACAACACTCCTGGAATCCACTCTCCTAAAGCCCCTGAGCCACCTCCTCACCTTGCCCGTCCTCCTCAGTGGATGATTCTGTTTCTTTCTCCAAGGACAAGACAAAAGCTGCCTTGTAGCCATTCTTTTGCTTCCTTTCCTGTGTCAGAGGGGAAGTGGGGTGCTTCCCCCAGTCCAAAGTCCACCTCCTGGCCCCTGCCTTGTGCTTAATCCTGTCCCTTTTACCTCCTCTGGAATGCCAATGTCCTCCATTCTCGGCTCCATCCTAGACCGCCGTGAGGGGGCTCCCAGCGTGGTGTTTAAATGCACTGCCTTGGGACCAGACCACCTGACCTTGTAAGCTTTAGATGGCTTCCTTGTGCCTGAAGTCCCTACCTGGGAAAGGGATATTATACTAATTCCCAATGAAGGGACTTGTTTTAATGATAAAGGGAGTTAGCACACAGAAAACACTTAGCAAAGTGGCAAACACGTCCTAAACACGAAGCAGAGGTAGACTATCTTAGTATGCCCGCTTCCATCCAGCAACGTGTAGGGTCTCACATTAAAGAAGGACTTCTTCATCAGCCTGATTGTCTTGGTCTATTTTCAGTGGCTACTAAAGAAAACGTGAGACTGGGTAACTAGTAAAGGAAAAAGGTTTATTTCTGCTCCCAGCTCTAGAAGCAGGAAAGCTCGAGGTCAGGGGCCTCATCTAGCCAGGGCCTCCCACTGCTTCAGCTCATGGCAGGGCGTAGAAGGGAGAGAAGGCATGTTTGGAAGAGGGAACACACAGGGCAGACTTGATTTTCAGGAACCCACTCCAAGGCAAATGATCGAGTTCTGTGAGAGTGAGTTCTCACTCATTCCTGCAAGAAGGTGTCAATCCCTTCTTGGGGACTCTAGCCCCACGACCCAAATGCCTCCCACCACTCTTTTTCCATGGACCCCTAAGGTCAGAGAGCTGTCTCAAATTTTGAAAAGGTATAATAATTTTTTTAGACCCTAAGGTTGACAGAAATTGTGCCAAAGTATAACCAAAGGAAAGATTTCTAGAGGGAGAAGAAGATACTTCCACAGAGAGGAAGCTCACATTAGAGGTCCTAAGAAGAAGAAAGAAATCAGCTTTGGGTAAAACAAGCCTCAATTACTATTACCAGAGATGGCCTTCAAACTTGCCTACTGGAGAAGGATAGCCCCGCAGACCTCCGCCCCAGAGCAGGTGGGCCAAGGTCAGCCCTGCTGACCTCCACTTGAGTGTGGCCAGGCCCAGGTCAGCCCTGCCAACATCCACCGGAGTACAGGCAGGCCTAGGTCAGCCCAGCTGACCAGAGCTCAGGCAGGCCCAGGACAGCCTACTGACCTCCACTCAGAGTGGGCCTGGATCCATCCCACCACCAGCAAACACCTGTCGAGCCCAGGCTCTGCCGGAGGACCGCCTCCTCTGACCAGCAGACCACCGCGGAAGGAGGCTCAGATTCAACCAGTTCAGCCCACAGCAACCTGCGTGGGACCCAGGCCCAGGGTAGGTCCAGAGTCCGCTGCCCACCCCTGCCTGGGAGCACAAGCCTAACCCACTTCCATCTTAAGACACTGCACACATAGCCCTAGCCTTCCCACGTAGTCGCTCCTACCTTTTGACAACAGACAGGGCCTAAAAGCAGCCGCGTCTCAGAGCCGGCAACCCAAAGACATTGTAAGGCCCAGCCTTTCAGCCCCATCTCTGGAAGACATTGCATCCATCTTGGGGCCCCTTCACTGTTATCTCGAGTTACCTCCGCTACTGCTGACGCCACCTGTAGTTGCAGTAGCATACATCGAGGGACACCTGCAGGGTCTGAAAGCCCAACATTAAGGTGAGGCATGGATATTACAAGAATATAGGGTAGAAACTGTAATATCTCAGATCCACACTGCAAGAAAGGAAGGCAAATAGACAACATGAAAAAACAAGGGAGAAAAGTACCCCAAATGCCTCCCACCATTTGTGCAATGGCAAGTCCACATGAGCTCTGGAGGGAACCAACTGCACTCACATCACGGCACTCACATCCTCCTCTAAATTCATCCTTGCCATCAAATTTCTTAGGAGAGAGAGCTGTCGGTACTTGTTTGTCCCTCCTAAATTCCCCGCAGTGGTCCAACTCTAACCCACTTTCCTCCATTGAAGCTGCTCATGCCATTCCAACCACTAAATTCCAAAGGACAAGTTCCACTCCTGTCCTCTCACCTTCACGTGCCTTTGACCCGGATGATATTTTTGCCTCCTTCCAAAACTATTCCACCTGGCTCTCACACACTCTGGGAAGATCTTCTTTAATCCCCCTTTCTTTGCTGAATATGTAAGTAGAGATGTCCGGCTTTCGACCTTGACCTCACCCGTCCCTGCCTGCTGACTCCTGTTGGCCCTCCTGAGTTCTAGTGAGTGTAGACTCAGATACCTCCCTCGGCTTCCAGCTTCACTTCTCCTCTTCATCCTTCAGCTGTTCCTCTCCAGGAGTTTTTATATCCATGAAACTTGGCCCTACCCACTTAGTCCCAAACAATGCCTGAAGGCCATTGTCCAGCCTCTCCCCTTCCTCACATCGACCTTATTTCCTAAGTACCTATCAGATCCCTGGGCATCTCTCTAGCTCCAGAGCCAGAGACTGGTAATCTAACCCAGATGCTGCTGTCCCTCTGGACAACTTCAACTGCGTACAAGTGTTCCCCATCCTCTAGACATGCTCTCCTCCAATCTACCCCCGACACTTCCAGCAGAGAGGTCGCTCCCAGAGTTTGTGTGACAACTAGCCTCCCTCACCCCAATGAAAACCCACTGATAGTTTCCCGTTGCCAGAGCATAAGGTCAATTTGCGTCACCTGCTTTGCCAAGACTTTGACTTACCAGCTTTGGCTGAAATTGTCAAAGGGATTTCTCCGTGTCTCCTTCGATACCCTGTGTTCCATCTGTACAGGACGTGGTGGACTTTTGTTATGCGTTAGTTGCCCAGCATCTGAATACTTTTATTTTGATTGGGAAAATCACCCAGCACGAACCTACAGCCAAACTTTTCTAGATGTGGCCATTCTCTGCTTACCGGTACTGAGTACCAGAAGACATGATCCAGACTTCACAGGTCAGGTATCCAATGGTGGCAGCCCCAGTGCCAAGTCGTATTGAACATTTCTTATGGCATGACCTTGACTGAGTTCCTGGCAGCCCTGCTTTCATTGGCTCTTGCCTGATTTCCTACCCTTCCTGTACCCTGATAAGCTATCTAATACTCTTCCAATAAATTCCTTTTTTTTTCTTTTTAATTTTTATTCTAATTTGTTATACATGTTTGCAGAGTGGAATTCATTTCATATTACATATAAAGAGCACACTTTTTCAAGTTGCTGGTTTGTATATAAAGTATTTTTACCACAATTGTGTCTTCATACATGTACTTAGGGTGATGATGGCTGACTCATTCTACCATTATTCCTATCCCCTTGCTCCCTCCCTTCCCTCCCCCCACTCTTTGTTCTATTTAAAGTTCTTTCATTCTTCTCATCCCCACTCCCTTGCCTTTATAAGTTAGTATCTTCATAACAAAGAGCTCATTCGACCTTTGGTTTTTTTTGGGATTGGCTAACTTCACTTAGCATTATTCACTTAGCATCCATTTACCTGCAAATGCCATGATTTTATTCTCTTTTAGTACTGAGTAGTGTTCTACTGTATATATATACAATAAATTCCTTTTATCTTGAAATTAACCAGAATAAGTGTCTGGTATTGTAATCCAGAACTCTGACACTTACATGGGATTTCTTACAGGCCCTCTAACATGCAAGACACATGATGCCCTGTGTACATACTTCACTTAGCTACTCTTTCTACACAGCTGAAATTAATTACACCTTCCTTGTCTAGAGCCTCACCCTATCCTCCTTACTTCAATCAGGTTTGGTGCCCCTGAGACACATTTCTATAGCACTGTTTATTTTTAAATATAGCACCCGTCTTTATTAAATATGGTTGTTTGCAAAGTTGTCTCCATCACTAGATACAAGGTGTTCAATGATCTCACCTGACATGCTGCTCTTGCTTTCTCAGAGCCCAGAACCCAGCCTAGCATGGCATCAGTCATATAGTAACTCTTGCTAAATATTATTTGTTGAATCAGGGAATGCATTAAAGCTTTATTTCAGTGTCTGGTGTTATGTCTGAATTCCCTTTAAAATTTAAAAGTTCTGGATGATCTAAGCTACCAGCACTGTAGTTTGAATGGCTTGCCCAACTCATCTCCAAGCTCTCTACCAATATTCTCTTTTGTGAAAGCTCACAGCTCTGGCCACTCCACAGACCTGAATTTTTATCCTGTGAGGAGCAGATCTGTGATGTGCCATTTTGTGGAACTTTTGCAGAAGATGCCACAGAGGCACTCGACTGAAAATCAGCTAGAGTGAAACATCCTGCCAGAGGCATTGGAAGGCAAAATGCTGTGCAGTGATGGCAGGAGCGAGAAAACTAAAAAGGAACAAGGATGAGAAGGTGTCAGTCTCCCCCACTAGAATGTTAGCTCCATGTAAACTGGGTCCTTTTTTATCACTGCTACATCCCTAGGCCTAAAGCAGTGCTTAGCACATGATGGTTACTCAATTTGTATTTGTTGATTGATTGGATAAATGCATATCACTTAAAATAATGAAAGCAACATAAAATACAAATGTAAAAATCTTGGTAATTCAAGGAAAGGGAATTCACAAAAGATTAGAGCAAGCAAAACACAGCAAGGGATTTATACCTATTATCATGAAATGAATATGGACAAAGTGTGATTGTCATGATTTTATTTAAATACCACCAGGCATATTTAGCAAGTACTTTCACAGTGTCACATAAGCAGTTGGACTTCTAACTCCCTTTTCCTCACAATAGCTTAATTCATTGCAATTGAATTATCCTGATTTGGATGTCGTGTTGCAGAAGCACATCTTGCAAAGGAGGATGCAGGTCCTATCTTCTTCCTCTCTGTCCATGCCCCTCTTCCCACAAGGACCCCCTGCTATCTTTTTCCAGTTCATTCTTTATTCATTGCCTTCCCTGTAGCTCCACCCAACTGCTATTCCAAAGCCTCCTTCAGGTCTGACCCCCTTCAAGAATTTTCTCAACATCATTCCAGCTCATTTTCTCCTGCCCTTCTCCAAGTGCTTACAATACCTGACTCTGTATCGACTGTATATTGACAATTATTGCTCTGTGGTTGTGTCAGGTGTGGGTTAAGTCTGTCAAAGACAAGACCAAATCCAAGGCAAAATTATGTTTATGGTGCTTATCCACAAATATGCAAAAGGGAATCCATCTTTGTCACTTTTGTGGACAAGGATTCAAGGGTGCTAGGAAGGAGACTGTATTTTATAGAGTAAAAAGAAGAAATATAGAAAGAGTCTTTGATTGGCAAATTGCCCGTTAAGGGGGCAGTCTGGAAGCTGGGTAGACTACTTAATTGGTCTTCAGGTATATTTGGCAGTGCTTGGTTGGCTACAGTTTGAGGAAATTTCAAGTGAAGAAGTATGGTTTTATGTGGGGGTGGAGGGGTTTTGTGTGGCTGGTCATTTCCTAGCACCAGTGGGGGTCGAGGTGGAGGTGGGGCTGGCTGCCATGGCCGGCAGTCTCTCGAGTCTGATCGTGTAGCTCATGGGCTGGCACGAGTCAGAAATCATGTCTCACACGTTCCTTGTATGTGCTTCACGTCTTGGCACACAGCCATCTTTCAGTCCTGCTTCCCTGTTTAATTTGATGACTTGTTGAATAGGCTTTGGGGGAGGAAGGCGTGTGTGTGTGTGTGTGTATGTGTGTTGCACACCAAAATTCCCATAGCTGAACAAAGTGAATGATTGACATGAGGAAGGAGCATTAATTGATTTGTACCATACCTGCCATTCTGTGTCCCCATCAAAGAAATCCTTTATGTGTGTCCCTTCTGTCTAGCTGGCTTTAGGTGATGGGCCAGGCACTGAGGCATTGGGAAAGGTGCAGTCAGGAGACTGATGACAACCTACAGAGGACACCCTGGAACCACACGTGCACAAGACAAAGTTTAGCCACACTGGCTGCGTTTCTAAAGGAACCAGTGAAGATTTATCAGGATGGGGATGCTCTGATGGAAGTGGGAGTTGTCTGGAAGATTTGGGTAACAAGAAATGAGACAAAGAGAAGGAATCGTGCCACCATGCTGCCAGCGTGGGTGAAAATGGAAACTTCCCCTTGAGATTGTAGAGCCCCGTGGGCAACTGCTCATTGAAAATGTGCACAAAAACTGGATTCAGTCAGTAGAACCCACAGAGAACAAGACAACTTTTGCAAAAGTAGGTGCTCAAGAAACAATTGTTGAGTGGTGGAAATTCTTAACAGAGATCCTCAGATTCCTGCCTACAGCATCTCTGTGTCCACTGTCGCTGCTGTGACAAAGAATGCATTTTGGCCACACCTCTGACTGTGCTGGTGATGGCAGCACATTGAGGAATGGCATCTGGTGGGGAAGGTTATTTCCTGGATTCAGGTCCTAGCACACGGTCCAGGGAGATTCTGAGGAGCTGGGGTGTTGGGAGACAAGGCAACAACCAACAAAGCCCAGCTATCCTGCTCCTCAGGGATCAGGTGCTTGGAGTTAGCAGGAGAGCACCCCAAGGATACATGGCAGTGAATTCGGCTGTCTCTGAAAACAGAAACCATACCCAGCATCTCTCTAGTTGCTGGCTATGACTTTGTGGGTCTCTGCTGAATTTTTTTCCCCTCAAAATCAAATGACAGAGTCGTCATGCACTTGGAGTTTCCATGGTATAAATGCAATAGTCGGTCTTTTGATAAATAGACTTTGAAATGCTCTACATATGCCCACAACAAGCTTTTATCCATTTGGCTAATTTTATTCTTTGGAAGCCACTGAAGACAGGGGAAAATGGCCCTGTGATTAGATCTATCTCAGAGACTGGGGGACAGTTGCCCTGTGAAGCACAAGCAAAGCATCCTTTGTAGGAAGGTTGAAATCAGCATGGGAGAATGTTGGGCTGGGAAGAACCTGGAGGTCCCCCTAGACCTGTGGCTCCCAACAAGAACCCTCCAGTCTGGGGCTCAGAATCTCCCGGGGAAGCTTCACAGTATGTATGTGCTTTCTAGGCCACATCTATCAGAATGTCTCTTCAAGCAGCTTGGACAGGCATATTTTTTGAAGTGCTCTCTTTGATTGGTAGTAGGAAGGAAGTAATATAATAGGCAGGCTTGGTGTTACAGCACAGAGTTTAAATCTAGGCTCTACCACTGTTTTTTGCCGCTGTTTGTTTTTCTTACAAAAGGAAGGAAATGGTATACCGTTGTCCCTTCTTATCCATGGGAATATATTCCAAGATTCCCAGTGGATGCTTTGAACTGTTAATAGGATCACATCCACACATTATTTTTTTTCTATATGTACATACACAATGAAGTTGAATTTATAAATATAGGCACAGCTAGAGATGAACAATAATAGCTAATATTAAAATATAACAGAACAATATACTGTAATAAAGCTTATATGAATGTACTTTCTTCCTCTCTCTGTTTCTCTCCCCTCCCCACCTGTCTCCCAAAATGGTATTATGCTTTTACCTTTTCACATATAGTATACAGTGTACAGCTTCACTTTGGCATATCCAAATTTCTAGCATTACTACTCTTATGTTTTGGGGCCATTATTAAGTAAAATAAGGGTTACCTGAACACAAGTACTGAGATATCACAGCAGTTAATTTGAAAACTAAAAGGGCTACTAAGTGACTATCAGGAGGGTAACATATATAAGGTGGACACAATGGAAAAAGGGATAATTTACCTCCTGGGCAGGACAAAACAAGATGGTACAAGATTTCATCACACTACTCAGAATGGCACACAATTTAAAACATGAGTCACTTATTTCTGGAATTTTCCATTTAATATTTCCTGACCTCAGTTGACAGCAAGTAATTGAAACCATGCAAACTGAAACCTTGGATAAAGGGTTACTACCCTATATATAATAGGAATAGTACATATGGTCACCCATGTAATTTTTTTAGAGTGGAGTCTAGCAGTAAGCGACAACTATGATCAGGATAACGAGGAAAGGGTACATGGTTAAGCCACTGATTCAAATCCACTGTTCTCCCAGCTCAGAAGTACCTTCCTTGGTGTCCCCAAAATGCCATCCCTCCTCATTTTTCTTGTGTCCATTAGAGTGTATCCTGATCTGATCTTTTGCAATAATGCTTCTGAATACTGTTGCAGCCAATGCTGGCCCTTGCTCCAAGGACATCTTTTGAGAAGGTCACGCTGTGTTTGGTTCTGCAGGCTCCCTATAGTCCTGAAAATCAAAGCTGAGGTCCAGGACTTAGTCTTTCTGGACCACTATGAAGGGTGGTTTCTTATAGGAAAGATCAGGAAGTTCTCAGTGAAGAATGGTTCCAGGGTCTTCTGGTGTTAAGTTGCAAGTGCTCCTCCCTAGCTGGTGTCCTAAATCAATTTCCCCACCACCTGCAGGATCCTCCTCCCAACTGCCTCATGAATTGATGTGCATGAACCCATACTATAGGACAGCAGCAGACACCCATCAGATAGCAACACTTGACATCAGTGCACACATTGCTCAGAAACAATTACATGAAAATAAATGCAGAGATGACCTAAGATGCACCATTTCAGCATTTAACCCAAGTCCAAACTTCTCTGGCTGATTCACCCAGCAGTTAGGCATGCCACCTGAGAAGGGAAAGCAGGATTCTCAGGGTACAATGCTTGGGAATGTGTGGAAAGTGAAATTCCTACATGCATGGAGTGTAAATTGGTGAGGTGTAATCAGGGCCAGCTTTATACATGTGTTTATATATGTCACCTATGCAGTCTCACATGCCTGTCATTCACTAGGGCCCTATGCTTGACTTGTCCTGTTGTTGCCTCTTGAAATTCTTCATAATCTTTGAACAAAGCTTCAGTATTTTCACTTTGCTCTAGGTTTTGCAAGTTATGTAACTGGTTCTGGATTTAACTGCAAATGTATGTGGCCTAATAACACCAACGGTATCTTGGTCCTCTCCTTCCTCTTTCTCATTGACCAAAACCATGCTCCTTTCCTGGCTCTGGGATTGAGTTAATAAGGACACCTGAATAATCCCACAGTGCCCCCCCCACCCCACATTCCCAGTCCCTTGTTTTACTGCACTTGCTCCAAATTTAAACAGGAAGAGCCCCACAGCTTATGCATGCATGCATTTACAATATACACCCCTTCTTCTAGAGTTGAGCTTTTGCAGTCTACACCTTGATCAAGAGGAGACTCCGCTTTTTCTATGTCCTCAGCTATCCTGATAAGTTCAAGCAGCTATGTTCAATTCTTTTGAAAAACACGCAAGATGAGACAGCCGTTTGCCTCAGGCCTCACCTCCCAGAAGTCTGGCTCAGGCTGGGTACTGAGGTGCAGCATCAGGAAGCAGGTCCACTGTTTGGATCACTGTCTATCGTGCATCTCGAACCCAGACTTCTTTGCTCTTGGGCAGCACACAGGACAACCAGGCACATCTCATGGAGGACACAGAGGCTCTGAACACTGGCTATGATTTACTAAGCTGAAATTTGAGGGAAAGAAATGGGAAATCCCACCCACAGACTGTCAGCATTGTCAGTTCAATGCTATTCTCAGGTGGAGCTCTGTGCTACCACATCCATCTCAGGAAGAAATTGCCCCCTGATTTTTAAGTAGACGTCTACACACTGCAGTGGGTAGGGGTGGGGAGGGGAGCTGGGAAAGATGGAAGGACACTTAGCTTCTTGCCAGGAATCTCTGCTGGAACATGCCTCCCATGGAAAGAGAAATTGATTCCAGGGGCTCCCCAACATTTGCCTTCAGTGGCATGGTCCCTGAGGTTCTTACACTATTAGCAGAGAAAGTCAGCTACCTCTAGAGATCAGAGGATCTGCAAGGAGTCACAGGATCACACTTTTGTAGAACTTTAAGGACATATTGGAAAAAAAGTCTAGGTCAATTTTCATTGTGCAGGTGAGCAGGCTGCAACCTAGCAAGAAGGAAGAATGGGCTGTTCCTCACACAAGCCGCCTGGAAACTCCCTTACCTTCCATCTGAAGCCTCTGCTGGAGGATGAAGGCCTGTCATCCAATCGAACACACTGAAGTTTGGACCAGGGACGTGCACCTAACCCCAGTGTGCCCACTCATCTCTCTTCTGAAAGTTTAAAATCTGAACTTCAGACTCTGGTTGATTGGCAGTCTGGAGAGGCTAGCCATGGTCTTCATGGTCCTTTCAACTTCTAAGGGTCTCCCTCCATGGAGTGATTTCAACCATGGATCATCCTCCAGGTCACCTGTGTGCACGGTGTGCATCACACAGTCTTGGGGATGAAGAGGTGATTGACTATCGAGAGTCATCTCCTCTGGGATTATTCAGCTTCATTTGTTTTTAATTGTTCTGGCTCAGATGCTGAATGTATATCCCCACAGCCACTTTTCCCATTTCCACAAGGAACTGCTTATTTAGGACATTCTATGACATTGTAGGCACTAATTTTTCCAAAATGATTTGAAAGAGTTTATCGGAATGTACCTCATAAGACCCTGGTCTCTGGAAGAGATGGGTTATTTACTAAGTGTACCCTCTGCCCCCACCATCTTGCTCTGGAACTCCTGAGGATCTGATGCCGCCTTGTGTCTCTACCCTTCTATCCTCAACCTCACCTCCCAGACTGAGTGTTAGGGGAGAACTTTGGGTCCAGTGGCAATCACTCTTTGAAGTGGGACCTCTTGGGTGGAGAAGGTAGAAGCTGTTTTCACTACAGCATCCCCAGCCTGACTTAATCATACCTAGAGCACAGGTGTCCCGACTCTCCATCCTACTGAGATGTCTCCAGAAACAAGCCCAAGGCCAGACAGACCCGGTGCTTGGCACGGACTAGGCTGATACTTATGCACTTTGAACTTACAGTTTTATGAATTTTTGTACATATCTACAATCACACAGTTGCCACAACAATCAAGACTTTTACCAATTCCGTCATCACCCCCGAATTTTCTCAGGGACCTTTGCCGTTAATACCACCCTCCCACTGCCCATCCTTTCACAGACACTGATCTATTTGTCTGTCACTATAGAATTTCAACCAACCTTATGTAGTGTTTTTATGTGTGTCTGATCTCTTTCGTTTTTCCTAATATTTTTACATCCACCCATGTTGTAGCACCTATCAGTACTTGTTTCCTTTTTATTTATTGCTGCGCCGCAGTCCGTTGTATGGCTATACCACAATTTGTTTACCTACACACAAGCTGGTGGACATTTGTGTTGCTCTCCAAGCTTGGCTATTATGAATAAAGCTACTAAGAACATCTCTGTGCGAGTCTTAGCATGAACATATGTTTTCACTTCTTTGGGGCATATAAATACCTAGGAGTGGGATTGCTGGTTCATAAGGTACGTACATGTTTAATTTTATAAGAAACTGCCAAATTGTTTTCCAAATATGTGTACCACGTTTGCATTTCTACCCTCAATATGTGAGAGTGACAGTTTCCCTGCATCTTTGTCAACACTTAACATTGTCCGTCTGCAAGGCTAGCTGTTTCAGTGGGTGTACAGTCATTATCTCATCGTGGTTTTAATTTGCACTCTGAAGGGCCAATGAGATTAAACCCCTTTTTCCTACGCTTATTTGCCCCTCCTAAATCATCTTGCCTGAAGTATATGTTGAAATCTTTTGCCCATCTTTTAGAAAAAGTTCTTAACTTTGATGAAATTTGAATTATCATGTTATTTTTTGTTCGGTATGGTTTGTTCCCTTTGTGTACTACCTAGGAAATCTTTGCCTAGCCTAAGGTTACAAAATTTTTCTTGACCTTTTTCTCATAATATACATGAAGAGTGATTCAAAATGGATCACAGACCTAAATATAAGAGTTAAAACCATAAAGCTTTTAGAAAAACTGTAGAAAAGCTTTGTGACCTTAGGCTAGACAATAAATGCTCACCACCCTCCTCTCTCCTTCCTTTCTTTCCTTTTCCTTTCTTTTATCTGGGGTGGAGGGGAGTGTCATGGTCAGAAGTTGAAATAACTTGCAAGAGATCAGACAGGCAAACTTAGATTCTTCCAATATTAAAACAAGAAGAAACAAATAATATAATGAAGCACAATCTTCTTATTTGTAAAACCAGGGAAGAGAGTCCCAGAAAGGTTAAGTGACTTGCCTAAGATCACACAGCAATGGCCCAAATGAGAGCAGACCCCCGATCTTCCAAGGGCCCACTGCTATCTGATGCTCATCTTCCACACCATAACTTTCCTCACAGTGATTTCTTTGAAGACCAGAAGATGCATCCTATGTTAGACTTTTACAAAATCATCTGGAGAAGGAGTTGTCTTAGGTGGAGTTTTACGTAGACCCGGATGTGGAGGGCAAAGAGCAGGCAGCTTTAGTTAAGGACACCAACGCCTTTCCTCACAGGTGATCTGAAACTGCTCAGTAGTTTTCTGATTGCTCCCAAACTGTCAAATATTTCAGGCCTTGGGGCTTTCTCATCACTAGGATCTCCACCAGCCCTGGGCCCCTGCTCATTCATGTGACAGGTGGTGCCTGGCCACCACTGGTTGCAGGCAGTGTGTAGCAGATATGGGTGCATCACAGCAGAGTGGGGGTGTGTGCTGTCCCCATGGTGTGCCTTCAGGGTCTGAAGACCAAAGGTAAGGCTGGGCTTCGGGAGCCACCAGGGAGGGTGGCAATGCCCTAGAGGAGGCCATTGTCCGAGGTCACAGCATTTGGAACATCAACGCTAGTTGTGACGTCACAGGTCATTGTCTCTGCCTTCCTCCCTTGCAGATGAGAAAACTGAGTCCTGATGAGGACATGCTGAGCTCCCAGTGTCATATAGTCAAGTCACCTTTTGAGCACTGTGACATGTAGAAATTCAAGTCTGCACACCATTCTTCTCTTTTGTTTGATGAGACAAAATTCATTACATTTTGTATTTGTGTGCTTTATTTTACACTTTGTAATTGTGTTGACATTTTTACATGCAAATTACTGAGTGGTGTTCTCTCTACAAATCCATGGTACCATGTTTTGTGGAGGATCTATAGTATATGCAATCAAAATAACACTTGAAATGTGGCTTTCATCTTACCCACTATCTTGGAGCCTAGCCCTTTCTGAAAGATGTGAGCTCAATAAGAAGCTATTTAATTGTGGGTGGGTGGGGTGAGGTGGGGGCACAGCCTCATTCTGACTTAAGCACTCTTTCCCAGCACCAAGCTGCTTTTATTGAAATGCCCCGTTTTTGTCCAAATCTGTCACACCCCAAAACAGAAAAAGCAAAGACACAGGATAGTGGTTTTGCCAGGAAAGCTCACAGATGAGGGAAAGTGGAAGGAGCAAATGTCCATGAAATAGTTTACAATGGGCTCAACGATGAGGTTTTAATTGGCAAAATCCCCCTCCCCACCTCCTACCACCTTCCAGCCCACCATCGCTGCAACCGGGGCTTCCTGGGACTGTGCACACAGCCGCACCATGTCCCTTTAATGCTGGGTCCTCCTCTGGGTTCTTGTCTCCCTGGGAAGTGACTGTGTACTGGGAGAGTGTAATTGGCAGGCTGTGACACTCCTGTCTGAAAGTGTCTCTCTAAGTGGAGGCATTTCAGCCTTTATCTGGTGATGGCTGCTACCTGAGAAAGGCCCTGGGCCATCTCAAAGGGCTTGTAGCAGCTAATTGTGCCTGTTAGGACCAGCAATTAGCCGGAGATCTCTGGACTTCGAAGCTCCAACACCCACCAACTTTCAGCTCGTTTCTTTCCCTTTCTCTTAACTAGCGGAGCCTAATAGAGGTGGTGAAGGACAGGCAGGTGAGGCAGCCGCCGCCACAAGGAAGACGTAGGCTGGCCGGGCCTTGTCCACCACCCCTGCACTCTGTCCTTGCCCAAGAGGACCAGTGCAAAGAAACAGACGCTAGATGCTGATCTCACGCCATAAATACGCTCTATTTATTGCAGGACCAGAGCTGGAGGCTTATTAATCAGTATTGGGAGTTGTGCTTGCCCCTGTTTGTACAGTTTAAGCGTGAGTTGGAAGATGACAATAAAAAACTAATTAGGCGCAGGTCATAAAGGAGATCACACATGCCTGGTGTCTGCTGGTTACTATGGGCACACGACGGTTTGGGTGGAAACATGAGGCAGAACATCTGAAAATTAAGACAATAAATCAGTTCCACTGAATAAAAGACATGCATTTACCCATTAATTAAGGATAATAGTATCCTATAAGCTTTTGTGTACCATAGGTAATTTGTTATACTTTACCATAATTATATACGTTGAAAATTAAAATTCAGTACACCTTACAGGCAGTGGATGCACACGGCTCTTCCTCTACTTCCAGAAAGAACTAAAGGTTTATTCATTAGCAATACCACATTTAGGTTCATGTGATCTAGTTTTGTCCATTGACTAAGGCTTAATTATTGGGTATTCGTCCCCTGCCGCTTTGAAGTGAGAACCAAGCCACCCTCAATCTCACTGTATCTGGTGTAAAGACATTGGGTTTTAATTTTTAGCAGCCCACCACCCATTTTCCTTTTTTACAAAATAGCACCCTTATATTCTTGTAGGGGATTGCCTCCGCCCCAATCATTTGTAGTCTTGAAGGGGCTGTCAATCAAGTTGCCCAAGGGGGCATGTAATTACAGCTCAGCCAATCAAGTTTACTCTCCCAGGACTCAGACTCCTGCAGGGTAATATAAAGATAGAGAAAACGTGGTCTTACGAGCCATATCTAAACGGGATTGTCAACCAGATTCTGCCTTGGTGAACTCCAAGACATCTCACAGCCAGCCTTGCTGGTAGGCAGAATAATGACCTGGTCCACCAATCATCTGTACCAGTGAATATGTCAGCTGAAATAGTCAAAGTGACTTAGCAGTCATGATTAGGGATTCTGACTTTGAGATGGGGAGATGATCTTGGGTTATTCTTGGTTGCCTCATGTAATCACTTTTCCCAGCTAGGCTGGATAAAGAGGTAGCAATAGAAGAGGAGTCAAAGATGGAACATGGGAAGGGCCAACCAACCATTCCTAATAACGCTTGAAAGTGGAGGAAGGGCCCTGGACTGAGGAATGTGGGTCAACAGTAGACGTGGGCTATGTTATCCACTAGAGCCTCCCAGAAAGGAATCAGTCCTGCTGATGCCATGACTTTAGCCTAGTGAAACATGTGGCAGACTTGTACAGGTCTACAGAACTGTAACATAATAAATTTGTACTGTTCAAGTCACCAACTCTGGTTGTTTGTTTGTTACAGCAGCAGTAGAAAACTAATACACACTTTTGAGGCTGTGTCCTCAGACTTATCCAGGGTGATGTTCCACTGCTCTTGAGCATCCTACCTAAGAAAATGGGGAAAGTGATGTTCTCTTCTATAGCTCCAAGCACGTGATGGTGGGCCATGTGCAGAGGCCACAAGATCAGGGCAGGGTTGCTGGCACAGAAGATGGAGCAGAGATGGAAATGGAAGACACCACCAACTCTGTCTTCCTGGTTCTGGTGCCATTTCACAGACCAGAACATCCACAGACACATTGACAAATGACTGGATAGACTTCTTCACTCCTCGTCTTTCCTGTTCCCCTTCCCCTCCTCCTCTTTTTCCTCATTTCCCCTTACTCTTTAGTTTTCAAGCCTGAGTGCCTGGATCCTGCAAGCATTTGCTTCCTCCAAACCCCATTCATTGGTTCTGTGAGGGGCACAGATATATAATTATTTTCCTAAAAAGCTCACCTGAAGACTGTAATGCACAGGGGATTCAGATGCCTGGGAAGAATCACTGGCCTCATTCAAAGCCGACATTTCCTGAAAAAGTGCAGGAGACTAGATGATTTTAATGTCCTGTCTAAGGTCGCATAGCCAGGCAGTGGCAGAGAACTCCAGGATCCTAATTCTTGGCTCAGTGCTTTCCCAAGCCCAGGGGCTGCTATCAACCCAAAGACATTACAGAATTCAGTGAACTCTCCATGATCTTTCTCTTTGATAGACCTTATTTTTTTTATTAATTAAACATTTTATCTATTTGTGTTTCAATGTAACCATGTTATATTTGAGTTTAAATCTACCATCCTATCATGTGCTTTTTTAAAACTCTACTTTGTATATTAATCACTTTTATTTTGATTAGTCTTATGCACTTTATGATCCTTTTTTAATTTTTGGATTATTTCATCAATCCCTCCAGTGTTTCATCTATAGTTTAGAAGGAATATATTCACTCACTATTTTTTTCTGGTTAGCCCAGGTGGGAAGACACAAAGGAATGTTTGGCACTGCCTGGAGATGATTTGGGGTGTCACTTTGTGGTGGTGGGTGGGGTGGAGAGAATTGCTCGTGGTGACCAGTGAGTAGAGGCCAGAAATGCTACTCAACATCCCATACAACAAGAATAGAGGACATATGGTTCAAAAAGTCCATAGTGATATCTTGGTCCATTTTGTGATACTATAATAGAAGACACAAGGCGGTGTAACTTATAAAGAACAGAGGTTTACTTCTTATAGTTCTGGAAGCTGAAAAGCCCAAGGTGGAGAACCTACAAGGGCCTTCTCACTGTGGCAGAAAGTGGAAGGACAGGATAGCATGTGTGATGGAGAGAGGGAGAGAGGAAGAGAGGGCTCAACTCTTCCATTGATCTGGACCCTCTCCCCAACAACCAATCCAATCAGCCTTAAACAATCCATAAGAGCTCTGCTCTCTTAAAGCTCCCTCCACTCACACAATTGCACTAGAAATGAAGTTTCTAACATGTGAACTATGGTGGATGCACTTGAACCCCATCAAGTGCTGAGCTGGAGATACTTCAAGAAAGATGATGACTTTCATCCCTGATTAATCAGAATCTAATGATGATTTGGCAACTACAAGTTTTACAGTAAACACAATGACTGCTTTAGCTCCTTTGCTCAGTTTCAACTCAAGTGCTATCAGTGTTAAGTATTCTCCGTACATTGGAAACCCCACATAGTACCATTGTTATTTTTGATATAGTCAGTTTTTCATTTAGATTTCCCCAGAGCTCTTCATTCCTTCCTGCATCTCTGACCTTCCATCTGGAATCCTTTCCCTTCTGCCTAAAGAACTCCCTTCATTATTTCCTGCAGATTGCTCTGGTAAGAAGTTCTCTTAGGTTTTTGTTTGTCTAAAAATGTCTTTATTGCATTTGGTTTTTGTTTTTCTGGTTTCTAACGTGTATATTGATGCCTACTTGTAGCAAACTATGTTCCTTTAATAATAAAAGCATTCTTCTACCAGAATGCTATTCTCACACCTAACAGAATAACATTGACTTAATAATATCTAAAATAGAGTTAATATGCACATTTTCATACTTATCCCAATGTGGATTGCATAGTTACATCTTCTGTTTTAATTCATTATATATGACAGTAGAATGCATTTATGCACTGTGATATATCATACATAGATGGGATATAATTTCTCATTTTTCTAAGCGTACATGTTGCAGAATCATATTGGTCATGTAGTCACACATAGACCTACAGCAACAATGTCTGTTTCATTCCACTATCTTTCCCATCCCCACATCCACTCCCTCCACTCCCTTACTTCCCTCTACCTAATCTAAGGTAATACTATTTTAAATTAGTGCCCCCTGCCTTATTGTGAATTAACATCCACTTATTAAAGAAAACATTCAGCCTTTGGTTTTGTGGGATTGGCTTATTTTGCTTAGCATGATATTCTCCAACTCCAACCATTTACTGGCAAATACCTTAATTTCACCCTTCTTTAAAGCTGAGTAATATTCCATGAGTATGTAACCACGTTCTCTTTATCCATTCATCTATTGAGGGACACCTAGGTTGATTTCATAGTCTAGCTATTGTGAATTGAGCTGCTATAAATATTGATGTGGCTGTGTCACTATAGTATGCTGATTTTAAGTCCTTTGGGTATAAACCAAGGAGTGGGATAGCTGGGTCAAGTGATGGTTCCATTCCCAGTTTTCTGAGGAATCTCCATACTGCTTTTCAAAGTGGTTGCACCAATTTGCAGTGCCACCAGCAATGTATCAGCATACCATTTTCCCCACATCATCGCCAACATTTATTGTTGCCTGTATCCTTAATGATTGCCATTCTGACAGGAGTGAGATGAAATCTTAGAGTAGTTTTTATTTGCATTTCTCTAATTGCTAGAGATGTTGAACACTTTTTCATATATTTGTTGATCAATTGTATTTCTTCTTCTGTGAAGTGTCTGCTCAGTTCCTTAGCCCATTTACTGATTACATAATTTTTTGGGGGGTGTTAAGTATTTTGAGTTCTTTATGTATCCTAGAGATTAATGCTTTATCAGAGGTGCATGTGGTTAAGATTTTCTCCCAATCTGTAGGGTCTCTCTTCACATCTCCTTTGCTGAAAAGAAGATTTTTAATTTGAATCCATCCCATTTATTGATTCTTGATTTTATTTCTTGCACTTTAGGAGTCTTGTTAAGGAAGTCAGATCCTAGGCCAACATGGTGCAGATTTGGGCCTGTTTTTTCTTCTATTAGGTGCAGGGTCTCTCTCTGTTCTAGTACCTAAGTCTTTGGTACACTTTGGGTTGATTTTTGTGCAGGGTGGGAGATAGAGTTTCAATTTCATTTTGCTACATATGGATTTCCAGTTTTGCCAGCACCATTTGTTGAATAGGCTATCTTTTCTCCAGTGAATGTTTTTGACACCCTTGTCTAATATGAGATAACCATAATTATGTGGGTTTGTCTCTCTGTCCTCTATTCTCTACCATTGGTCTACAAGTCTATTTTGGTGCCAATACCATGCCATTTTTGTTACTATAGCTCTGTAATATAGTTTTTTTTTTTTTTTTTTTTTTTTTTTTTTTTTTTTTTTTTTGGTACTCGGGATTGAACTCAGGGGCACTCGACCACTGGGTCACATCCCCAGCCATTTTTTGTATTTTATTTAGAGACAGGGTCTCACTAAGTTGCTAAGTGCCTCACCATTGCTGAGGCTGGCTTTGAACTCGCGATCCTCCTGCCTCAGCCTCCCAAAGTGCTGGGATTACAGGCGTGTGTCATCACGCCCAGCTGTAATATAGTTTGAGGTCAGGTATTGTGATGCCTCCTGCTTCACTTTTCTTGCTAAGGAATGCTTTAGATATTCTGGGTCTCTTATTTTTCCAAATAAATATCATGATTGCTTTTTCTATTTCTATGAAGAATGTCATTGGAATTTTAATAGAAATTGCATTAAATCTGTATAGCACTTTTGGTAGTATGGCCATTTTGACAATAGTAATTCGGCCTATCCAGGAGCATGTGAGATCTTTCCATCTTCTGAGGTTTTCTTCAATTTCTTTCTTTAGTGTTCTGTAGTTTTCATTGTAGAGGTCTTTCACCTCTTTTGTTAGACTGATTCCCAGGTATTTTTCTTTTTTTTTAAGTTATTGTGAATGGAATAGTTTTCCTAATTTCTCTTTCAGTGGATTTATCATTGATGTATAGGAATGCGTTTGATTTATGTATGTTGATTTTATATCCTGCTACTTTGCTGAATTCATTTATTACTTCTAGAAGTTTTCTGTATCTTCTAGATATAAAATCATGTCATCAGCAAATAGTGATAGTTTGAGTTCTTCTTTACCTATTTGTATCCCTTTAATTTCTTTCTTTTTTTCTAATTGCTCTGGCTAGAGTTTCAAGGACAGTGTTGAATAGAAGTGGTGAAAGAGGACATCCTTGTCTCCTTGCAGTCTTTAGAGGGAATGCTTTCAATTTTTCTCCATTTAGAATGATGCTGGCCTTGGGTTTAGCATGTATACCTTTTACACTGTTAAGGTATGTTCCTACTATCCCTAGTTTTTCTAGTGTTTTGAAAATAAAGGTGTGCTGTATTTTGTCAAATGCTTTTTCTGTATCTATTGAGATGATCATATGATTCTTGTTTTTAAGTCTATTAATATGATGAATTACGTTTATTGATTTCCATATGTCAAAACAACTCTGCATCCCTGGGATGAATCCCACTTGATCATGGTACACTATCTTTTTAATATGTTTTTGTATGTGATTTCCAGAATTTTATTGAGAAATTTTGCATCTATGTTGATCAGGGATAATGGTCTGAAGTTTTCTTTCCTTGATGTGTCTTTGTCTGATTTTGGTATCATTTTGGTATCTGTGATATTAGCTTCATAGAATGAGTTTGGAAGGGTTCCCTTCTTTTGTATTTCATGGAATACTTTGAGGAGTATTGGTGTTAATTCTTCTTTGAAAGTCTTGTAGAACTCGCCTGAAAATCCATCTGGTGCTGGGATTTTCTTGGTTGGTAGGCTTTTTATGGTGTTTTCTATTTCATTACTTGAAATTGATCTGTTTAAATCACGTATAACCTCCCCATTCAGTTTGGGTAGGTCATACGTCTCTAGAAATTTGTTGATGTCTTTGATATTTTCTATTTTATTAGAGTATAAATTTTCAAAATAGTTTCTAATTGTCTTCTGTATTTCAGATGTGTCTGTTGTGATGTCTCCTTCTTCATCTTGTATTTTATTAATTTGAGTTTTCTCTCTTTTTCTCTTCCTTAGCATGGCCAGGGGTTTATCAATTTTTTTTATTTTTTCAAGGAAACAACTTTTTGTTTTGTTAATTCTTTCAATTGTTTCTTTTGCTTTAATTTCATTTATTTCACCTCTGATTTTAATTATTTCTTGTCTTCTATTGCTTTTGGTGTTGGTTTGTTATTCTTTTTCTAGGGCTTTGAGTTGTAGTGTTAGGCTACTTATTTGTTGACTTTTTATTCTTTTAATAAATGCACTCAATGTAATAAACTTTCCTCTTAGTACTGCCTTCATAGTGTCCCAGTGATTTTGATATGGTGTTTCAGTGTTCTTGTTTACCTCTAAGAATTTTTTAATTTCATCCTTGATTTCTTCTACTATCCATTCATCATTCAATTATGTATTATTTAGTCTCCATTTGTTACAGTAGCTTCTATTTTATCTTATCACTGATTTCTAATTTCATTCCATTGTGGTCTGAGAGAATGCAGTGTATTATCTCTGCTTTTTTGTATTTACTAAGAGTTGCTTTGTGGCATAAGATATGGTCTATTTTAGAGAAGGAGCCATGTGCTGCTGAGAAGAAAGTATATTTGCTTGTTGATGGATGGAATATTCTATATATGTCTGTTAAGTCTAAATTATTGATTGTATTATTTAATTCTATAGTTTCTTTATTTAGTTTTTGTGTGGAAGATCTGTCCAGTAGTGAGAGAGGTGTGTTAAAGTCACCCAGTATTATTGTATTGTGGTCTATTTGACTCTTAAAATTGAGAAGGGTGTGTTTGATGTACATAGATGCTCCATTGTTTGGGGCATAAATATTTATAATTGTTATGTCCTGCTTATACATACTTCCCTTAAGACGTAAGAAATGTCCTTCTTTGTCTCTTCTGATTAACTTTGGTTTGAAGTCTACTTTATCTGAAATGAGAATGGAAACCCTTGCTTGTTTATGCAATCCATATGAGTGATAATTTTCCCCCCATCCTTTCACCTTCAGCCTGTGTCTTTGCCTGTGAGGTAAGTCTCTTGAAGACAGCATATTGTTGGGTCTTGATTTTTAATCCAGTCTGCCAGTCAATGTCTGTTGATGAGTTCAGGTCTTTAACATTTAAGGTTGTTATTCAGATATATTTTGTATTCTCTGTCATTTTGATTTATTTCTGGTTTTTGACTTGTCTTAGTTTCTCATTTAGTTGAATGTCCCTTTAGTGTAGATCCTCCCTTTGCTGGTTTTCACTTTTTTATTTTTTTTTTTTCACTTCATCCTCCTGGAATACTCTGTTGAGAATGCTCTGTAGTGTAAGCTATTTAGTTGTGAATTCTTTTAATTTTTGTTTATCATGGAATGTTCTAATTTTACCTTCAAATCTGAAACTTAATTTTGCTGGATATAAAATTCTTGATTGCATCCACTTTCTTTTAGAGCTTGAAATATATTATTCCAGGACCTCCTAGCTTTCAGGGTCTGGGTTGAGAAATCAGTTGAGATCTGAACTGTTTTCCCCCTACATGTAACTTGATTTTTTTTTCCCCTCACAGCCTTTAAGATTTTATCTTTATTCTGTGTATTGGTCATTCTCATTATAATGTGTCTTGGTGTGGGTCTGCTGTAATTTTTTTATACCTGGGGTCCTGTAAGCCTCTTGTATTTGATTTTCCATTCCCTTCTTTAGATTTGGGGAATTTTCTGCTATTATTTCACTGACAAGATTGTGCATTCCTTTGGTTCGTATCTCTGCTCCTTCATCTATTCTTATAACTCTTAAATTTGGTCTTTACATGTTATCCCATAATTCTTGGATGTTCTGTTCATGGCTTTTTTACCATCTTCTCCACATGGTTGACTCTACTTTCAAGATGATATGGTTTGTCTCCATTGTCTGAGGTTCTGTCTTCCAAGTGGTCTAGTCTGTTGGTGATGCTTTCTGTTGAATTTATAATTTGGTTTACTGATTCCTTCATTTCAAGAATTTATGCTTGTTTTTTTTTTTCCCGCATGATCTCTAACTCTTTATTGAAGTGGTCTTTCTCTACCTATATTTTTTCTTTGATTTCCCTCCTATACTACCCTTTACTTAATATATTAATTTAACTATACACAATCTGAACTCTTTATTGGACATTTCTTCCACTGTTTTATCAGTAGTTTCTGTTGTTGAAGCATCTTGGTGTGTTTGGGCCACTTTATTCCCCTGTTTTTTCATGTTGTTAGTGTGTTTTCCCATCTAAAAGTACGGATCTAAGGCAGGATAAATTCTACCCTATAGACCTATAGTGTCCCTGAAGGTTTCCAGCACTTCACCTTTACACAATATATAGTCTTAAACCTAGTAGCTCCCACTAAGGCATCTACCGGTTTCTCGCATTAACCCAAAATGATGAGTTCAATAACTATCTATGGTACAAACAGAATATTTGTTAAGACGACTTACAATTTCAAATATGAATGAGAGAACAGAGATAAGGTAGTATGCAATATTCATGAGGAAGGAAGAGAGAAGCTAGAAGTAGAAATTCATAGGAAGAGTGGAAGAGGAGCCGAAAGAGATCAGCTGTTTGTTGGAGAAAATTTGGAAAGAAAATCCAAGAAAATAGATAAGAGAGAGGAAGAATACGAAGAAAGAGAAAAAATTAAAGACATAAGAATCCAACAAAAATGCAAAATGCCATTTATATATCATTGTCCTCCACTTACTGATGCATTAAAAACAGCCTGTTCCTAATATGGTAGAGAGTAGTAAATCAAAATATAAAATAAAATAAATCTTGCTGGAAAGTCGAACTGTCTTTGTTCATGATCAACAGTTTCTCAGCCCTGTCTCTGAGGTTTCTCGGGATCACCAAACTGGGATCCATCCTCAGAAACCCAGTCTCTATCCCACCAATCTGGGCTTCAGATACCTCCAGTCTTGGCCACACTGCAATCTCAAGATCTTAACGCTGGCCCTACTTGCAGAGAGACCACCAAGTATATCTTCATGCAAAGGAGCAACCCCTAGATGCAGCTGCAAGAAAAGGGCCACCAGCATTCTCATCAGGAAGACACCAGTTTCCTCTGAACCTGCAGGTTCAGCAATGGTGGTAGCAGTGCAGGCAGTGGTTGATTGACAGGAGACTTTCTGTTCTGGGGCAGCGACTTCGGAGGTAGACTTGCAATTCCTGTCTGAGGTAACCAAGGCCGAGCCTGGAGGAGAGACCTCCAGGCACAGTAGCGGCTTCTGCAGCAGCCCAGAAAGAAGACCTCCAGGCAACCTCAGGCTGGTGGGAGTGGAATCAGAAGTAGCAGCAATGGTGGTAGTGGAGCAAGGTAGTTAGATTCTTTCATGAGGATTCACCTGGTTTGTATGTCTCTAGTATTTTTTAAATCCAGATTACCCTCTGTCTACTTATTTTTTAATATTATTAATACCTATGTGTTTTTAATTTTATTTTTAACTGACACATAAAAATTGGATATAATAATGGGGTTCCATGTGATGTTTTGACAATGTGTATACATGGTACAATGCTTACCTCAGGTTAAAGGTACCTGTCTCCTCAACCATCTATCACTTCTTCATCGTGACAACATTCAATATACTTTCTTTTATCCTTTGGAGATAATCAGCACATAATTGTTGTCCTTAGTCATCCTAATAAAATCCTCCTTTCCTTTACAAAAACATGGGTGAACTGGAGATCATTATGTTAAGTGAAATAAGCCAGACCCAGAGAAACAAGTATTTCATGACCTCACTCATATGTGGAATATAGGAAAGTTGATCTCATAGAAGTTGAGAGTAAAGTGGTGGTCACCAGAGGCTGGGGAGAGTTGGGAAAAGGAAGGGACATGGAAGGTCACTTAAGTGCTTTTTCAAACATCAGGTGAGATGTCTGGTAGAGTATTTCACATGTTGGATTTTTAAAAATTATTTCCCCATGATTTTATTTAGGTTTAAATACTTTGGGCAAGAATGTTACAGGAAGGTGGGTAAATATACTTACTGCCACACATCAGGAGGCACATGGTATTAGGTTGTCATGCTGTTCACATGGCAAAGACGGTGACTGTCAGATCTCCTTAGTGTAAAGATTTTTCAGTATTGAGACTTTGAAGCTGTGACATTATTATCTCCAGCAATCTTTCACCCAGAGTTTTTAGCATCCATTGCTAATTCCTGCCTGAATCAATTAATGGAATGGGGATTGTAAAATATTAGTTTTCTACTTGTATAATGCCACTATGCTGATTAGCGGTTGGCATTCTGTTGAAAAGTTTTAAGCATTATCTTCTTGTTTGGAAAAACAAGCACATCTCAAGCTTAATGTGTAATTTTTCCTGTCCCAGATGTGTAATCAGCTAATTTCAAAGGAACTGTGGTTTTCTTTTGTGGAGAATAGTATTAGAAACCCAGACTTGGGCTATAGGTGAGATTCTTACTAACTGGTTGTTATTGTTTCTAATCCATTTTGAGGGGAAGAGAATAGGAAATATATTTTCCCTTAACATCCTGAATTCATATTGATAACCTCTAATTCAATAAATTTCAAATTTGTATTTTCTCTCCAACCATGAGAACCCAACATATTCACACATTACCTCTATTCTATAACACACAAAAATAGTTTCAGAATTGCATATTTACACTATTATCATTAATAACTCTCCTGGATAAAGTCAAGATTCTTTTTCAGGGCTTTTTCTTTGTATATTTTAATACTATCTCAGTTTTTAAAATTTGTATTAGTTCTTTTTAGTTAAATATAATATTAGGATTCATTTTGACATAATTATAAAAGCAAGTAACATAATTTGATCTAACTTTTAACTTTAGATCTTTAAAAATGTCTTCTAGAGTACATATTTGAAAGTTGCTTGAAAGAACTCTTTTGCCTCATTGGTTATGTTATCAATATGAAGTACAAATTGATTAGTTTTCTAATGTGTACATGCTTCATATTTACTTTAGATCCTTTTCATATAGTCATATTTTGTATATGTAAAACATTTACATCGCTCAAAATTCAAAACTATATAAAAATATACTCAAGGAAGTTTCACTCATATAAATATCACCTTATTCTACTTCTGTCCCTCACAAGGGAAAAAAAACTTTTCATTGCTCTTTGATATATCTTTCCTGTGTTTTTCTGCATAAATAAGTATGTATGTATATGAATATATATCTATTTTTAATACATCCATAATATATGCATGTATATATATTTGCATATGTTTTTATAAACTTTCTTTTATGAAAGTATAAGAAAAATATCTTTCTCTTTGCAGTTGATAAATGATTCAGGAAATCATTTCCTAATAGTTTATAAAGATATTTCTCATTCATTTTAGAGCTGGATGTTATTCTATTGTGTGGACATAGCAAGGTTTATCCAAAAGGTCTTCTATGGATGGACACTTGGGTTGATGTTGCTTTTTACCAGTCCAGGGTAAATTCCTTAATGGGTTTGCATTGTTACTTTTTAAGGGTTTGTGGGTGTATCTTGTTTTTCTGTTTTCACCTGATAATTTTTTCACATGTATGCTAAAAGCCTTGTCCAGATCCAGGAAGAAAATATTGATATTTTTTGTTGTGGTCATTAAATTTATATACATATTAATTTCATATACATATACATATGTGTGTATATATAGTCTGTGTATGTGTGTGTGTTTGTGGTGCTGGGGATTAGAACCCAGGGCCTTGTACATGCTAGGCAAGCACTCTACCAACTGAGCTATATCCGCAGCCCAAATTTATATATTTATGAGGCCAGATGGCACCTTTATGATGCTAAATTTTTGTGAGAAAAAAGAGTGCATTCTCATTTCCTCAGGTCTACTTCTGAGACTTTCAGTGTGCTTTTAAGTTTTCCCCACGTGGGTTTTATGTATTTCTTAATAAACATTTTTCATAAGAATTCATCTTCTTGATATTGTATAAGTTGGTGTTCTCTTCATTTCATCTTCTAAATGATTATTATTTATATATTTAAAGGCTCCTATTTTTTTTACACTAATTTTATATCCATCAACATTACTGAATTTTATATTTTGCATGTCTCTCTGTGTGGAATTTGTTTCAGCATTGGTTTGTTGGGTTTTCCACATGCACTTTCATAAGCAAATAGAGTTTCACTGATTTCAATTCATATGCCTCTTATTGTTCTAAAAGTATTAGCCAATCAAAGCAGAGAAGAGAAAAAGTGCATAGCAGTAGCAGAAGCAAAAAGGATAGGAATTTATTGGTCAACAAATATGTGAAATAATATTCAACATCTCCAGCAATTAGAGAAATGCAAATTAAAACTACACTGAGACTTTATCTCACTACAATCAGAATGGCAGTTATCAAGAATACAAGCAACAATAAATGTTGGTAAGGATGTAGGGGAAAAAGTATACATTGCTGGTGGGACTGCAAATTTGTGCAACCACTGTGGAAAGCAGTATGGAAATTCCTCAGAAAACTTGGAATGGAACCATCATCATTTGACCCAGGTATCCCAATCCACGGTTTATACTCAAAGGACTTAAAATCAGCATACTACAGTTACACAGCCACATAAATGTTTATAGCAGCTCAATTTAGTAGCTAAATTATAGAACCATCTAGGTGCCCTTCAACAGATGAATGGATAAAGATTATGTGGTATATATACACAATCGAATATTATTCAGACATAAATAAGAATAAAATTATGGCATTTGCTAGTAAATGGATGGAACTGGAGAATATCATGATAAGTGAAATAAGCCAATCCCAAAAAACCAAAGGCAGAATGTTTTCTCTGATATGTGGATGCTTACTCAAAATAAGTGGGGGGAGGGGAGTGGTAGGAAAGAATAAAGTACTTTGGCTTAGACAAAGGGGAATGAAGGAAAGGGAGGGGGAATGAGAATAGGAAAGATAATAGAATGAATCAAACATAGCTTTCCTAGGTGCATATATATAGGATTACATGACCAATGTAATTCTATATCATGTACAACCAGAAGAATGAGAAGTTATACTCCATATATCTATAATATGTTAAAATACATTCTACTATCATGTATAACTAATAAGAACAAATAAAAATATTTTTTTTTAAATGATAGGAATTTTTTTTTTACTCCTTTTTTCTGGAACTTGGCAGGAAATACTTCTAGTCCTTACCTTCTGAACTGCGTGATAAATACTCTATCACTAAAAAAAATCCATAATTTCTGAATCTATTGAATGTTTTTAATAGCAATAAATGTTGACTTTCATTGATGGTCTCTCTGCCTCTATGAAATTAATTTTAAGACCTAATAATGGGATAAATTTTATTGGATTTCTTGACATTAAACATTCTTGAATTCCTGAAATAAGTCCCACTTGATGTGATCAGATCCTCTGTAAAACAATTTTTGTGTTATTTTGATAAATACTCATCATTCTTTGAGCACTTTCACACTTTTCAATGGTTTATATGCTGTGTAATTTTCCATCCTTTTATTTTTTTAATATTTATTTATTTACTTTAGTTGTACACAATGCAATGCATTTATGTTTATGTGGTGCTGAGGATCGAACCCAGGCAGCGCACGTACGAGGCGAGCGCTCTGCCGCTGAGCCACAACCCCAGCCCCATCCTTTTATTTTCAATTGATCCATGTCTTTGCATTTAAAGGACATCTGTTATAGACAGCATATTATCTGATATTACGTTTTAAATATTCTTTTTGACAGTTTTAGTCTATTACATTTAATGCAATTATTGAAGTTAATTTAGATTAATGGTAAAATGTTGATCATCAGTTTACTATTTGTTTGTTTGTTTTGGGGGGGTACCAGGGATTGAACTCAGGGGCACTCAACTACTGTGCCACATAACCCAGCCCTATTTTATATTTTCTTTAGAGACAGGGTCTCACTGAGTTGCTTAATGCCTCTGTTTTGCTGAAGCTGGCTTTGAACTCGTGATCCTCCTGCCTCAGCTTCCTGAACCTCTGGGATTACAGGCATGCACCACCACACCCAGCCTTTTGTTGTTGTTGTTGTTGTTGTTTTTATATCTTATTTTCCTGTCTTATTTTGGCTTAGAATCATTTATTTTGTGGTCTTATTTTAATTTATTGATTAAAATAATCTCGATTTTTTAATAGTTGCTGTGGGTATTAATTTATACATCATAAGCTTTTCATAGTCTACTTAGAATTAGGTTCATTACTTCCTTCTTTCATCATTCTATCCTTATGTCACAACTGTTAGATGGATTACAGTTACATAATTTATAAATCATATAATGTTATATAATTTGCCTCATATTGGATTATGGACAGCTTTTTTTAAAACTTAAAAGAAAAAAGTATAGTATTTTCTAGATATTTATCAGTTATGGATCTCTTATTCCTGAAAAATCTAAGTTTCCATCTGATATTATTTATCTTCTGCTTGGAATATTTCATTTAACCCTTAGTACCATATATCTACTAGCAACCAGTTCTCCTTATTTTAATATATGTAGAACTGTCTTTATTTCACTTTTATCATGAAGAATATTTTTCCTAAAGAATTCTGTATTGATAAGTTTATTTTTCAGTAGGTTAGAAATCTCATTCCACTGTCTTCTGACTTTCAATGCTTCTGAAAAGAAGTCAGCAATTGACATTGTTCTTCCTTTACTATGTGTTGTTTTGTTCTCTAGATACTTTAAGAAGTTTCTCTTTGTTTTCCAATGTCAGTAGTTTGAATATAATATTTCTAGGTTAAGCTTTCTTTGTAATGTTTTTACTTGTTTTGCTAAACTTCTAGAATCTGCAAATCTTCACCAAATTTGTTAAAATTGGGAGCATTATTTTTTCAAGTTTTTTTTTTTTTTTTTGTATATTTTCTGTCTTATTCTGGAATTCCAATTGCATGTATGCTAGACTTGGTATTACCCCACAGATCAATGAGCCTCTAGTACTATTTTAATCCCCTTTTTCTTGGTCCTTTAGACTAGATAATTACTATTAATTCATATTCCAGTTGAATGGTTCTTTCATCTGTTATCACTAGCATATTGTTAATCACAATCTGTGAATATTTTATTTTCTTCAGAATATTTATATTTTTTTATGAGAAAAATGGTGAAATGGGAGCTACTCCACTATTACTGGAAGAATTCTCCTAAAAAAAAAAAAAAAAGAATGTATTACTTTGAAATGCAATTCCCTTTCACTTTTGAAGATTATTTTAAGTGGTGTATAATTCTTGCTTGGCAGATATATTTTTTTCAACACACACATACAACACACACACACACAAAATTTAATTATTTTGTAGCATCCATTTTTTTTCTTATTTAGAAGTCAGTTGTTAATATCATCGTTGCTCCTCAAAATAATCTTTTTCACATAACTTTTAAAAGATTGTTGTTTATTCTTAAGTTTTACTATTATATGAATGAATATGGATCTATTTTTTTATTTGCACTATTTAATATTCCTTTGTCTTTTTGAATTTTTACTTCTGGCCTTTTGAATTTCTAATTTGTATGTCATTAGTTCTAGAAAATTTTCAGCCATTTTATTCAAATGCTTTGCTCTGTCTCTCTTCACCTTTTGTAACTCTAATATATCAAACTTTTCACAGTGTTATTATTTACTATAACTTTTTTGATAATTTTCTATAATTTTTTTCTTATTCTGTATATATATTTTATATATTTTCTATTAATTTTCTCTTTAGCTGTATGCAATTTTCTGTAAAACCCATCCACTCAGTTTTTAAATTCAGTTGTATTTATTGTTCTAGAATGTCCCTTTTAAATCCACTATGTCATTTTTTTTTTTTAGAAATTTCAACTCAAAAAAATTCAACAGTGCAATTATTTAACAATTAATTTAAAGGCTGTGTCTGTTTTCATTATTTGGAGCCTCTGTGGCTCTTGTTTCTGCTAGCTTCCTTTCATTTTGTTTTTCCATGCAACAGAACACAATCTTTGTCTCTTTCCTAGACTAGGCACCATATTTACATCAGCTATGTTAACGTATTATAGCTTATATCATCATACCCATTTTTCAAATAAGGAAACTGATGCTCAGTGCTATTGAGTAACTTCTCAAAGCTACCCAGGTATCAGTAGATTTCATGGAATTCAGATCTAAATCTCCTTGCCTTAAGCTGAGATTTTAATCCTTGGCTATTTGGGAGAAGTTGAAATGATGAAAACTCATTGTCCCAAGTGACAGTGCCAAAATCCAAGCCAAATCATTAATAAGGATAAATATAGTGGTCAATGCCAATGCCGCCTCCCATCTCAAGTTCCCTCTGTGGACTAATTCTGCAGAAGTACACTGGCTGTGACCTGTTTTTTGGTCTATGACCTGGAGCCGGACAGGTGGTTCCCTGAGTGACGAACATGAAATAAAGGAAACAGCAATTTTATGACCATTTTAGGGAAGCCTCTTGGAGATTTAGAGTGGGGCAATGACAAGGGACCTATCACCTTCTGCCAAAGCAGAAAACAACCAGGAACAGCCAGCATAACAGACCCCAGGCTATCTTCATTGCCATACATTGAAAATCCTCTCTTTACAGGATCTTGTCATAACAACAATAAATGACTATTATTAAACGCTGTGTGCTCATCACCACTGTGGAATTTTTACGTTTATTTGTGCGTGCAATACTCATCATACCACCTTCAACAGATGGAGGATCCAAAGCACAGAGAGGTTGTGTATCTTGCCTAAAATCATTTATTTAGAGTTAGATACAGGACTCACATCCAGCTCCTGCTCCTGAGCTCACATTCTTAACCAACACTGCTAGTTAGTCCCCTTTTGTGTTAGTGCACTCTGTGAGTGGAAAAGTATATCACTGATTTAGAAATAAAATACAAATATGGATGGGGCTCTGGCAGGAGCCACTCAAGCTTGGATCAATTGAGAACCAAAGACCTCAGGAAGAGTTAGTGATGAGAGGAAAGGCTAGAGGTTGGAGGATGGAGGTCAAAGTACGGCCATTGGAGAATGAATCCAAGCACAAAGAAGAGATGAAAATGACCAGCAGCAAAGACTGTGACAGAAATGGTGTGGGATAGTAGCTGGCTCCATCCTAGAGGTGGAACTCAGTATTCTACATGGTTACTGCCAATGAGAAGGTGTGTCTCTTCAAAGCTGCCATTTACTACAAATTTTAAACACACTTTCTAATAAGACTCAGAGCTTTCACTCAGGATACGTTATCCAACAATCCTTCCATTTATAGATAAATGTGTCAGAATGGATTCAAATATTTCAGGTCTGGGCTAATTTTCCCCATAAGAAAAATAAGAAGAATACTATTTATTAAAGTATTCAAAATTTTGTCCCCTTAATTTCTCATTTGCTTTCTTTGTGTGTGTGTGTGTGTGTGTGTGTGTTTTGGTGTGGGCTTGCTCAATATTTGAAGTCCCTTTGAGCTGATAATTGTCACTCAGTGTTTGATTGCATTGGGTAACAGTTCCGGAATCAAGGGGCTTCACTGGGATTCTGGATAAAGGCAAAAACATGCTGTGGTTAACTGTGTAGCTTAATCTTAGTTAGACATCCCTGTGTAGAAACTCAGGGTGAACCAAACTGGGGCCAATAATCTAGTGGGAGTGGAGACCTGAAAATATAGGTATTCATTAAATACCCCTTATCAGATTTGGGTCATTTTTTTTTTCATATTTTGGAATATTTGTATACACATAATGTGCTATGTTGGGGTGGGAACCAAGTGTAAACACAAAATCTATTTATTTTTTATATACACCTTACACACAAAGTCTGAAGATAATCTTATGTGGTATTTTAAATAATTTTGTACAGGAAACCTAGTTTCATGACTTGGAATATTCCCCTTGTGGTGTCACGTCAGCACTTAAAATGGTTCAGATTTGGGGGCATTTTTGTTGTCTGCAAACTTCCAGTTATGAATACTCACTCTACAGTGTCTTTGCTCAGCCAGCAGATGGCTAGATCTCTCAGGGGGTGCTACTCCACTTGGGGCCACCTGACCTCATTGGCTTTGTCATGGAGAAGCCTTGGGGTGCCCTGGTCTGGTTGATGGAGTAACCAGGAGATTCCTGCTTTCTCGGTCTTCAGTTTTCTGCCCTTGCTAGCTCTAGAGGACAGGCGTGAATATACAAGTTAGATCCAGTGCCTGGCCAAGTGCACAGGCTGCTCACTTTGACAGATAATCCCAATGCCAGGTGAGGATGTGCTGGGACCTATAGGAGCAACTGAGACCTCTTGCCTGGGTCTCTCTGAAGCAAACCCTGTGTGAGTGAGGTGTAGATAGTAAGTAGAAAGGAAAACAATGAGGTTCAGGAGCAGGAGCTCTGGTTAGGGTTCAGGAGGATCAAGGTATGGTTGGCCCTGAACTAGCTCCAGATCTCCTCAAGTACTCACCTGCTGGGACCAAGGGACAACCTCACATCTTGCCACACAATAAAGCAGCAAGTTCAGGAAAAGGGGCCCATAGCATCCAACAGACCTGGGTCCTCCTCAGACTGTTGGTGACGCCCTCAGTGACTTTGGACAAATCACTTCATTGTCTTCATTTAAACTGGAGCCTGAGCTGCTCCCGGGGTACCCAACAAGGGACTCAACAAAAACAACACTTCGCTGACCTTGAGGCATGATCCTGACACAGATATAGACTTACGTGCACTGGTAAAATGATAACCCAAAGAATAAAAGTGCATTGAGGGAACAGATGTGGCACCACAACCCTATGGGGTTAGTGTGATTCCTGATTTCTAGGTGAGAACTCAGAAAAGGGTATTAGGCTATTATAAGCTTCATCAGAAACAGGTAGGGTTATTTCCAAATCCCATTTATAGCACATAGTAGGGTCTCAGTGCATGTTTGTTGAATGAATGCTGACCCCACTCAGTCTGTATTTTACTGAGGCAGTGCCCACCCTCCTCCTTCTTTCCTTCCTGGCAAGAGTGTGTGGCCCCCTGGCCACTGTCCTGCAGTCACTTTTCATGGGGATGGAGAGTGGCCCTGCTCTGACCTCCTGAGAGTCCACAGTCACCAATATGAAAACCAATCCTCTGTTGTCTCACTCCCTGGCAGGTGAGGACTGATGTCTTTTACCATTTATGAAAAAAAAATGTAAATGGCGACAAAAGCTATTTTTATAATGTTTTTATCTATTCCATGCCTGACATCAATAACACATAACAGTTTCATTGACATTGTATCACATCCAATGGGCCCAGTGACCTGATTCAATGTCAGTGGAAAAGCCTCGTACATCATCTCCGTGGCTGAATTGCAACAGATCCATTATCGACGCTTCAACCCCAGAAGTGCCCCAGAACAGATGCCAAGTCCATTTCAAGGGTTTGCCTCCTTCCTGATCTTCCTTTTTCATAACTGTCTCAGCTCTCTGGCCAAGGAGTCTGTCACCCTTGTTCTACCTTGTTCTACCCATGGACTTGGCATTAGGCTTAATGATTCTTGAAGGCTGGGACAAGTCCATGCATGTAGTACTTGGTGTGTTGCATGATAGGAGCTTGGTTTAGGAATGAGAGAGAAGAGGGGAAGGTGGAGAGGAGGAAAGAATAGAAGCCACACATATGCCTCAATTCTGTCCAAGCACTCCTGTGCATGGCTCCCTGTTCCCCACAGCCCTGTGGGCTGGCACTTCAGTGACAACTTCAAAGGGTCCTTGCAGGAAGGAAAGTAGTTCTTGTCTCAGCAGCTGGTACTATGGGGTCTGGATCGGGAAAGTCTTGGGGACGCTTTTGCAAAATGAAAAGCTAGTGTGGGGAAACCCTCTGATCCAGACTTCAGCCCAAGGGCTTGGAAAGTGACTACCACCTGGGAAAAACAAAAGTCACCAGGGCAGGCTCCTGTGCTGCATTTGAGGTGAGGAGCTACAACAACCAGGCTGTTGTGAGTTCTGCTTATCTTATCTGTGCAAAAATAGGAACAAATATCAACTCCACAGTCTTATATGGGTTTAAGGAAACCTTTGCTAATATTGCAATATATTTGTCATTTGTCTCACTGGTAAGGCTGTTTAGTAGTCAAAACTGTAGAAAATTGAATATACACACTGTATAAAAATGATATGCTTGGTTAGTGATAGTTTAGAAGAAATAAGTACATCTATCATAGAAGAGCAGGCTGTCAGCTCTTTATATGTAAGAAAAATATTGAACACAAATGTGATAAATGTTGGGCACCCATTTACAAAAGTTGTCCACAAAGTTGGTTTACAATCAGTTCTTCCAAGCAAAGAGGAAGATGAAAGGAAGAGAGAGAGAGAGAGAGAGAACATGAAAATCTCTACAATGGTTAAAGGAGAGACCCAAGATGTCGCCCTTGCTCAGACAGTGTAATCATGTCTGCTTGCAAAGTCCCCAGCTGGGGAAAACTGCCTGTCCCCTCAGGAGTTCTGCAAGAGAAGGGTAAATCCTCTGCAGATGATTCCACATCACAGGAAATGGCTGATAAAGAATTGGTTCTGTCCCAAGCCACTAGGAAAGGCTGCTGGGAAGAATCTCCGTGTGGCTGAGGGAAGAGTCGGCCAGATTAAGATGAACGCTTTGAGTTAATGATAAACTCTGGGACTTGGACAGAGGCTCATAAATAAGAAAGCTCCAGGTGGGGAGGAAATTAAAAAATGATGCTAAATGCTCCAGGTGGTGGGCTGGGGATCCCAGTGGGACAGTGGTGCAGTGAGGTGGCCCTGAAATGGTGGCATGGTCTTTGACTAAGGAGAGAAGGTCACTGAGACCATGGACAGTGAGTGTGACGGAGGAGGACAGAGGAATCAGGCCCACTCCTAGTATGGCGTGACTGGGTCTTGAGATCTGAGTGGATAGGGACCAGTTCCAGTGTGGGAAGAGCCCAAGGGGGAAGGAGTCTGTCCCCTTTTGGTTGAGGCAGAGAGAGAGAGGGCATTTGAGAGTAACCACCACAGAGGTACGTCTAGGAAAGGTTAGTTGGATAATACTGGACATGTTGGCAGGGCTTGAAATCAAATTCAAAAGACCTCCTCTGGTATTTAATAAGCAGGGGGAGCTGTTGTAGATCTCGGAGCTGGGCAGAAGAAGGATGGAAATCTAGACAGCATGGTAGATAAGGACTTCGCGAGTGCAGAAAGCCAGCCTGGAACTTGCACTCTTCAGCCCACAGGATTTCCTCTCTCCTGGCTGGGACCCATTTGTAGGCACAGCCTCCAAGCAGGGCCAAGGGGCTGGGGGAAGAGCTCAGCTAGCAGGTGGTGGGATGGACCTGCAGGAGGGTAGGCCGAGGGAAGGCTACTCTACACCCAGGCTCCTTTCAAGCTTTCGAGGAAAGTGGATGAGTTCAGAAAGCTCTGAGACCTGCTTTATACCTTTTCCTGATTTTCCTGGTAATATTTTCTTCCTTCCTGTCTTTCCTCGCTTCCTCTCCCTCACTCCCTCTTTTGCTTCCTTTCTCCCTTTCTTCCTTTTACCCACTTTAGCCAATCCTGACATAGATAGTACTCACTACCATCCAAGAACTGTTCAAAGCACTTTATGGATATTATCTCATTTAATCCTCAGAACAACTCTGTATACAGTAGGTGCTATAATTATCCCCATTTTACAGACAAGGACACTGAGGCAGGGGGAGATTAAATAAGGTGCCCAAGTCATTCAACAAGTAAGCGGCAGAGCTAGGATATGAATCCGGTCTGTTTGGTTCCACTATCTGACCTTCACCACCTCTGGGTAGCCCTCCTTCCCTAAGACATCCAACATGGAAACACCAGGGACTCTCTGGAGAGGAGGTAAGGACTTTGGTCCCTGAAAGAGTAGAAATCCAGCCTGGAGTTCACCCTCCTGTACTCCTCCACCCACAGTGGCCTTGCTTTTACAGATAATCCTCTGTCCTGGCTGTTATCTGTATGCAGATAACAGAACCCCAAAGCAAAGCCGAAGGAATGGAGGGAAATTTCATGTGTCCAGGGAGGGCACTGAACTCTCCTTGTGTGCTCCTTTTGGGAGCTGCTCTAGTGCAGATGGGAATGTGGTCTAAGAGAGTGAGAGGGTTGGAGAGTTCCTCCCATAGGAACGAGGGAGGCTAGGCCTTCACTCAAACCTGGAAGCACAAACTTTATAACTCTGTGTTTGCATTTACACTGTTCTCATCTCCACATACCTTCTCATTTTCAGAGGAAAATGTTTCATGTAGCAGCAATGTTGGCCAGCTGGGCCAGGCCTCCATTATCACCACAGCTAGTGGCCAGAAGAAGGAGGCCCTGAGTTCAGAGCTGGAAATGGCTTGTGAGTCACTTTTAAAAAGTCACTTTAAGTGAGTGTGTTTGTCCTCAGGACTTCCATTGAGCTGCTGGATCCAGCTATATCTGAAGCCTGGTACCCTTCAGTTTCCTGGAAACATGATCCAAGAGTTTGCTTCCTTCTCCTTAAAGTACAAGCATTTGCTCCATAGGATACATTTGATATGAACTCCTCTCTAACTGGTCTTTCTGGAGGAATATCACCAGATACAATGACCAGTAGATCTTATAGGATAAAGGCTGGTCACTTGCCCATCAGGTGAGATGGGAAATGCTCTCTCTGATGATTTGGAAGAGGGAAGTTACTCTCTGATTTCAGAGTTGACCATTCGTGTTTCAATTCCGTGGGGTATTGGAATTGATTCTTGAACAAGTGGCTTTTGAGGTTTGATCCTCTGTGAACCTCAGGGAACAGTAAGTGGGATGCTATACCTTGTGGAAATGCAGCCATGCAGCTCAAGGTCAAGTGACTTCATTATTTGGCAGTTGGGGGAATAGGAAATGATTATTTTTTCCTAGTGTTTTCAATATATTAACTCATTAGAGAGACTAATGTTGAAATCTCAGGCATATTATCAAGCAAGATGAATAAATTTGGAGCCAGGGAGAAAGTTTCAGGGTTTAGACCTGAAAATGGGCAGCTTTTCCTTAATTCATTCTGAAGAGACTTTGAATACAAAACCAGGGCAGTGACATGGCATTACAAGCCCACCCCAGGGCTGGGGTCTGTTTGTAGGATTCCCACGGGGAACTGAGGAAGAGTCAGCCTTGCAGGACACAAGATTGAGCACTGGAGGCCCCAGGATACTGTGCCCCATTCCTGTGACCAGTGGCCCTGTTGGGTGAGATCCAGAGGACATATAAATCCAATCTGTGCCCAGCTCAGGTCCAATCAGCACCAACATGAAGGTAGAGGCTCATCCAGCATTTGCTAACTGGGTAGGTGGAATCAGCTGAGGAGCTCGGAGAGGCCACTTCCTGAGCATGCAGGTCTGTGAGGCAGTCTGCCTTCCTTGATGCGATGGGTGAGATGCCTCAAAACCACAGCAGTTTGACTTTGGGGAATGTGGATCTACAGCTGTGCAGTCTTCCCAGAGGCAATTCGCTTCCATTCAGCAAGAGTCCCCCCTCATTCTGTTTTATAAATTTGAATTTTGTGGGGCTGCTTTCAAGAAGTGGTGCTGACACCTTCACTATTGGGGTGTGGCCACACTCGGCCTGCTGTGGCAGCTGTTGCCCCATGTCAACGCAGGGTCAGCGTTTGGTTTGCACTCAATTGCTGCTAGGTGAGAATTCTTCACACCAGAATCTCCATGCCCAGATGATCTCACTGGAGAATTCTACAAAAAAATCTTCAAAGAAAATTGGCACCGGTTGTATGATTGTATACAATTTCTTTCAGAAAATGAAAGAAAAAGGAGTACTTCCCAACTAATTTTTATGAGGCTAGTATTACTTGGATCCTACAACTAGATGGGACAAAACAGGAAAAAAAAATTCCTACCAATAATTCTTATCAGTTTGCATGCAGAAATTCTCAACACAATATTGGCAAATCAAATCCAGCCATGTATAGAAATAGTTGTATACCAGGACTGTATTAGTTTTCTGGGGCTGTCATAACAAAACACCAGAAACTGGGTGGCTTAAACAACAGAAATTTATTTTTTCACAATTCTGGTGGCTAGAAGTTCAAGGTCAAAGTATTGATCGGTATGGTTTCTTCTGATGCCTCTGATCTTGGTTTTGCAGGTGAACTCATTCTCAATTGTGTCCCACATAATCTTCCCTTGGTTTATGTTATCCTAAGCTCCTCTTTTCATGAGGACATCAGTCAGATTGGATTAGGTCCACCCAAATTACCCCCATTTTAATATAATTGCCTCTTTAAATTCCCTATCACCAAATACAGCCACACATTGAGGTACTGAGAATTAGGGCTTCAATATAAATTGGAGGGCGGGGCATGATTCGGCCAATAACAAGGACTATGCAGGTTATCCCAGTATGCAAATTTGGCATAATATATGAAAACCAATGAGTATCAATAATATCAATAAATATATATGTATATATATGCCTACATACATCAACAGGTTAAGAAAGAAGCCCATAGGATCACACTTATTATTGCAGTGAAAGAATTAGATAAACCTTCATAACCACTCTGGATAAAAAAATTTCAGTAAAAGAGAAAAACGTCCTTGACATAATGAAGTGTTACACACACACACACACACACACACACACACGCACACATACACAACCTTGTTTTGGTATCCTCACAGCTGTCCTCCCCACAGGACAAGGGGATGTGGCTAGATAAGCCCCTGCCTCCTCTGGACCACAGCAGCTATGTGGGGTCCCTGCCAAATGGCTCAGGTCCCACTTCTAGACCTTCACTGACTTCTTCCTTGGATCCAACCTCCCAAGTGCAGACCACACACACCCTGGGTTGGAGTTAAGGCCAAGGGTCTGCTGTTTGCAAGCAGTGTGGACAGAACTTGGCCATCAGGCTTGGTGTCCACACATGTGAATAGGAGGCCTTTATAGTGCATAGGGGAGTAGACAGGGAAGGGAATGCTCTGCCAGCTATGGGGGAGGGGCTGAGTGCATTCTCCATGTGTGGCCAAAACTCCAGGCTGTGTGGGAGTTCTCAGCCCACGCCTGACCTTCCAGTCTGCTGTGAAGCTATACCTGTCCAGATAGGAGGTCCTGCATGTTTAACAGCTTGGAACTTGATTTGTAACATTTAGAAATAGTTGTGCTCTTTTGCTGGGCCCTTTAAAGGTTAACTAGGACCTGTGACAGTGCCCTTGGAGGGAAGTCCTCTCTCTGACCACGTGCCAATCCACTGTTCTCCTGCAGAAGCAGCAAAAACCCTTGAGCCCATTTCCATGAGCCCTTCTAATGCCAGAGGTGAAGTGTGTGGCCTAAGTCAAACCATTGTATTCTTTTTTCTTGGACTTCAGACCCGGGTGGGATGACATTGGTTGACACAAATTTAAGTGATGTTCATTCTAGCAGGAGTGGATCTTGGGGTTCAGGCAGCCCTTATTCTGGCTCAGGTCTTGGTGCTCAGCCACATACTTGAGCCTCCTTACCCCTCAGATTCTGGAAGCTTCTCAATACCCATCTCTTTTATGCTTAGTTTGGCCAGTAGGTATCTGTTTCTTATCATCTGATAACCCTGTGGCTCTTGGCAATGGCCTAAAAGGGCCCACACAGTCCTGAAGCTCTATAGTCTAAGCTGCAGAGGCTTTAGAAGCTACTGGGCTTTCTCCAATGACAAGTCCATACTTGTCAGTGGAAGGATTGTTAACTATGGATGACCAAACAGCATGAGTTGGGTAGAGCTGGTGGACAGGAAAATGAATGGGATAGAGCATTGGGCCCGGGGGAGGGGGGGGGAGCAGATGTGCCGTGGACCCACTGAGGAGTCTCTTTGTCTAGTCTTGCATACCAAAGGCAACTCTGTGTCCTTCATTGCTTACTGCTGAATGTGTCCTGCATGACCCCAATACATTCAGCCCTTGGGCAAGAAGACTTTGACTCCAGGTACAAGGTTTTCACTAATGCTTCAGGTCAGCCCAACCTTGACAAGCTCAGACTGGTGCCAGTGGAATGTCCTAAAGTCCCTGGATTCTTCAAGGTGAGCATGAATTAGCATCTGCCCTCAAAGAGCTCTTAGGCAATCCACTGCTTTTGTCAGGACTTCCCAAAGTACCCTCCCCTTCTTCTTCCTCTTATTCCTCCTGAACAAGGGAGCATTTGCACCCACCTCCACTGTTGAAGACTTACAACATATACATTTTGAGAATTCCAAAAACAGATATCTGATTTTTCAGAATTCACAGAACCAAAATAAATATATGTTTCTAACTTACCCTCGGCTCTTTCCCCTGCCCACCGCAACCACAAATATGGAGAGAGGGTGATTCAGTTGCAATCCCATTTGGCCACGGCTAGAGTTGTGTCTTAAATACCCCTGAATTGATGGTAGACAAAACCTCCTTCTGCTACAGACTTGAGGCTGTTACTGGATTGCAAAGTGGTGGGGATTGTGTTGTCCTCATAGTTCCCAGCAATGGGAGGTTCTGGCAGCGGGTCAGGTTAGAGATGTTTGGGGGCTTCATGAGTTGGTTCTTTTCCCTACGCAGCTCACTCATTTGCTAGCCCCCTTTTCAGATGACAGGAGGTGCTAGACAGTGAAAAGGAAGATGTGTGGTGTTGCAGGCAGAAACTTGATATGGTGTAATGATTGTACATTAAAATAGATGGAATTTGGATATGAAAGCAGAGCAGACCACATCTTATGTGACGCTGCGAAGGGAGACATCACCCCATACCGCATATGCATGTGCCTGAAAGCGCATTCCGGTCTCTGAAAATGGCACTTGGACCAAAAGTACAAATAAACCCCTCACTGCTGAGAGTGGAGTGTGGGTGGAGGGGCTCTCACCAAGGTAGAGGAGAATAGATGTGAATTAGAAACTACAATCCTATGAATCATCTTTGATTTAAACTTTTACTTGAATATGAAGAATTGCAATTCTCTTTTCAGAACCAAATGAAAGCCATGCCATTTTTTTTTTTTTTTGTGGGGGTAGAGAAAAGTAGACAAATACTCCAATGCTTTACTCAACAACGAAGTTAAAGAGAAAGAGGAGGAAAAGCAGGTTCAAAGGCATATACAAATGTATTTGACAATTTAAAAACGAGTACAAATATTTTTTTGAAAAATCCTATCTGTAGTGGAGTGTTATTATGCACAATTCAAATAAGGCTGTCAAAAACAGAAGCTTCATTGAGAAGGTACAACTTTGGTGGAGTGAATTGAACGTGACATAGGGGAGGAACATGTGTGACCTGGTTGAGGGTAGGGGAAGAACATGAGAAATAGCTCAGGGGTGAGTGCTGAGATGACACGCATGAGCAAACCCGGGAAGGAAAGATGGTGGCCACACGATGGCATCAGCAAAGGGAAGCCAAATGCTGAGTGGGGCCTTGACTAGAATCTAATGATTCCTTCCTGTCCATTTCAGCCCTTACAGCCTCTGATCATAAAGCACCAGGATAAAATGCTGAGTCCAACTTCAGAGGGTGGGAAAAAATTATGAAAACTAGAATGTCATTACATTCTATTAGGAAGGGGGCCATACTGGCAATACTAAACTCAGGTTGTGACTGGGTTTTTGAATTTACCTTTTTTTGTTAGTGGTCACCTCACCTTGGTTCATGGAAAGAAAGAATAAAATAACCTTAATTTATCTGCAAAGTGCTACTGAATTTTTAGAAAAGAAGGATGTCACGCTGGGTGTCCTGCTCACCAGACGGCTGTCTTCCTTTGGGTCTAACACTGAATTTCCTGACCTCTCTCCCAGGTGGCAGAACACGTACAGCTGCCATCACTGAGATGCACCTGTTAGGGTGATTTTCTGAAACTGCTCTTAAAGTACATTTAAATATATGAAAGTCACTCCTGGAGGTAAGGCCATTTTGAATGCAAAGTGATCATCACACCTCTTTCAATCTTAGTTTTAAACTTCTTTCCTGGAGCCAGAAGAATATGGGCCAACTAGTTAAAAAGGAACTGAAGATAAAGTTTGGGCTGCTGATGCCATCACCAGCGCTCATGGGTAAGATAATAGATCACGTATTTACATTTGGGCTCCACCTCTCAGGGGAGCTTTCACTTTTGCTTACGCTGCTGCATGGAGAGCTCTACCATGATTGACTCATGGGGAAATGAAGGATGGACAATAAGCAGGCTCATGGAAGATCTCATGGTGGGCTTCCCACCCACCATGGCATCCATCTGGGAGACATTGATTTAGCTCCACCCACAAGTTTGTGTCTCTCTCCCTCTCTCTCTCTCTCTCTCTCTTTCTGTCTCTCTCTCTCTCTCTCTCTCACACACACACACACACACACACACACACACACACACACCACATATCTACCCACTGCTCAAGTAACAAGGAAAGCAAATGGAAAATGAGAGAAAGAAAATATACCATCACCCAAAACAAGAGCCATCATACATTAGTGTCAGCAGGTGGAAGGAAGTGATGCTAGTAATACTGTTTTTAGAAACACAAAGAGAAAAGAGAAAAAAGTACAACCATAACAACATATTTGACTTGCTTTTATTTGTAATTGACAGATCCTATAGGAGAAAAAATCTGAATAATGTGATATTTTACCTTGTACAGAATACACATTATTTCTTACCACTCATATAATACAGGATGATCTTATAATTAGGCAACAAACATCACCAACAAACTACAAAAAATCAGAGATTTGTGTTTCACACCTAACCAAAATATAACTAGTGTATTAATTTATGGTCAATATTTACAAATAATAACCATGAGAAAGTTAAGCATTACTCTTTTATGTATTTGTCAAATATAAACTCAAAAATTTGATTACATATTTATCTAAAAAGCTATGTATCGAATCTCAAAGTTTCTATCACAGAAAATTTAAAAACACTACATACTCATTATCTAACAAAAATTTTAACAAGTTGAACATTAACTTGGAAATAAAACTATAAAAACCTTCACAGAAAATACAGAGCCAAATAATTAAGAAGAAACTTTCTAAATAAATTAGAAAAAATAAAGAACTAAAACATATTGTGCACATATGCACTTGTATATAAAATAGTGATGCATGGCTTAAAATTGGGGACCCTTTCCCAGAAATGTGTCATTAGGCAATCTCATCAATGTGCAGACTTCACGGAACAAACCTACCAAACCTGGATATATAGGCCACTCAACAGAGTCTTCATGTAATCAAGACTTGTAGCAAGCTTGAGATGGATGAGGATATGCTGGCATGACATGACTTATTATTTTACAGCAACCTTAGAAAAGTAGGAATGCATTCTAAAATAATGATAAGTAGTAAATGGGTAAACGTAAAATATAGTCACATGCAGTATTTTTTTTTAATTTTAAATTTTGTTTTAGTTATACATGACAGTAGAATGCATTTATGTACTTTGATATATCATACATAAATGGGGTATAATTTCTCATATTTCTGATTGTACATGTTGTAGAATCATATCAGTCATGCAGATATATATATATATGTATATATATATACATATATATATACACACACACATAAGGTAATAATGTCTGTTTCATTCTACTATCCTTCCTATATCCTCTCCCCACCCCCTTTACTTTCATCTACCTAATCTATTGTAATTATATTCTTCCCTAGTACCCACCCTTAATTGACCAAAATGTCTTTATGTGGTATATGAGTGTAAATGGGAAAAACAGTAGGTCAATAATCCGAGAAAAAAATATGCATACAGTAATTCAACAAGTTTTGCTTAAACACATTATAAAGCTGCAGAAATAAAATAAGTATGGTTTGGCTTTCTGCGACAAACTAATGTATCAGAAGTGAAAGTTCAGAGGCATGCTTCTTTTACCTAGTGTGAAATTTAAAATCTGTGGATAAAGGGTGTATGGTTTATTTAATATGTTGAGGTAATGACTAATCATTTTCAAAAAGAAGTGTAATAAGTAATCCATGTCATGGAACAAAGCAAATTCCATATAGACAGAATTTAAATGTAAGTTATGAAATAAAAGACATCATTGAACCACCAAATGTGGTATGCATATCACTGGCAGATGAATGGATGAAAATGGAGAATGAGAAACATATTACTTCTTAAAATGTATAATGTTTTCCTAGTTTGCTAATTCTAATTCTAGTGAATTTTGACCCTAATAAAATTTAAATAATTTTATTGTGTCAAATCTATAAATTAACTCCTTTATGGTATCTGCCTTTATTTCCTTGCTTGGAAAATCTTGTGTGTGGATATGTATGTGTGTGCCTTCTAAAAACAAATGCTCCAAGAATATTACACTCAGAACACGTAAGGGTATGGATTCTGCCAGTATGTGAGTATTACTTCTAATTCTATATGACCTTAGGTGATTTAATCTTATTATATTGCAGGAGCCCTGTTTGGGGAGATGGCTAAGATTGTGGTTGTCTACGGGCCCTGGAGATGTTTGGGCATTGCCGCCTTCCGTAGTCTCACGGGACTTGGCCTGGGATCTCGAGAGACTTGAGCCAAGATTGCTGATTGGGTCGGTGCCATTTGGTGTGTGGGTTTTTTGGTGGTGTGTGGTGCGTGTTAAAGTCGTTGTTAGAGCCAGAGAGAGAAGTTATCAGAATAAAAATCCTGTTTGTTTCCAGTTCGCCTCTGAACTTCTTCCCGCGGCTTCGTTGCTCCAAGAGGCAGTTGCTTCGGACAACAACATTATACCCCAATTTATTTATCTGTAAAATGGAAATAATAACATTACCTGATTTACTGTTTTGATGATTAAATTAAGTAGAATATGTAAAGTATTTAGAACCATAGTTGTCAAATTTAAGCATCATATAGGCACTATTATGATTATTAGAATACTACTAAAGGACAAGAAAAGGTTATATAGAATTTTAAAAATGCATGTAACCAAAAAACATACTAAAATTACTAAAATTATTTTATACTTTTTTGGCTCAAAGAAATGCAATTTGATCATTAAAAATTCATGTTTTTTACTCACAAATATGGCAAAAATAAAAATATCAGTTTTCAGCAAGTCTGTACAGAAATAAACAGTCTATTAATTGATATCAAACTTATTAGAGCAACTTGGCAACACCTAATGAAATGTTAACAAGGCACATACTCCATTCAAGGAATTTATCCTATAGAAATTATTATATGTGGAGAAATATTCAGCTACAATAGTAGTTTTTCTAATGTTATTTAGGAAATTGGTATTATTTTTTGGAATGTTTGATAGAATTCACCATTAAAACTACATGAGCTTGATGTTTTCTTTATTGAAAGGTTATTAATTATTATTAATTATTGATGTTAGCATATTAATTATTGATTCAATTAGTTTAATGATTATAGGCCTACTAAAATTATCTATTTCTCCTTTGGTGAGGTGGCAGATGTGTCTTCCAAGGAATTGGACCATTTCAACTAGGTTATTAAATTTGTGGATATAGAGTTCTTCATAACCTTCATTCATCTTTTTCTTGTCTTTATTTAATTGGTGCATTATACGTGATAATAGGAATCATGCCATATTCATACGTGCACATATTTTAATGCTTTTATTAGTGTGTTATATCCATACAAAATATTGGGGTTCATTTTGGTATAATCATACAATCGTGGGAAAAAATTTGTTCACTTCAGTCCCTAGTACTTCCTCTTTCCTTCCCTTCTTCCCTCACATCATTCCCCTTCGTCTACTCTGCAGATTGTTCTTCTATTTATATACAGTTGTTTTTAGAATCAGGCCTTTATACATGTACATATTGGTCAATTTCATTCCAACATTCCACTCTTTTCCATTCCTTACAACCTCACCCTCAATCCCCTTCCTCTACTCTGCTGACCTCCCTTGAATTTTCGTGAGATCCTACCTTCTGCTTCCTTTTGGGTCTGGCTTCTGCATTTGAGAGAAAACATCCAACTCTTCACTTTCTGAGTCTGGATTATTTCACTTAGCATGATGTTCTCCAATTGCATCCATTTACCAGTAAGTGCCATAATTTCATTGTTCTTTATCGTTGAGTAAAACTCTAATATATATCACATTTTATTTATCCTTTGGTCTATTGAGGGGCACCTGGGCTGATCCCATAACATGGCTATTATGAATTATGCTGATATAAACATTGATGTTACTGTATCATTATCATTATAGTATGCTGATTTTAGGGTTTTTTTTTTGTTTGTTTGTTTTTGTTTTTTGTTTTTGTGGTGCTGGGAATTGAACCCAGGGCCTGTGCATGCAAGGCAAGAGTACTCTACCAACTGAGCTATAGCCCCAGCCCCTGATTTTAGTTCTTTAGCATAAATATGAAAGAGTGGGATAGCTGGGTCTTATGGTGGTTCCATTCCTAGTCTTTTGAGGAATCTCTATAGTGCTTTCCAAAGTGGTTGCAGTAATTTGCAGTTCCACCAACACTGTATGGATGTACCCATATCCTCACCAGCATATATTATTATTTGTATTGATGATGATTGCTATCCTAATTGGAATTTTCTATGGAATCAATAGTGGTTACTCCTCTTTCATTTCTAATATTAGTAATATTTTTACCTTGTTTGGCCTGATTGAAGTTCCATCCTTTTTAGTGATGTTTTCTAAGGACAACTTTTGTTTCTGTTGATTTCCCTATGGATTTCTTGTTTGGGTTCCATTTGGTTTTGGTCTAATTTTTGTTACTTATTTCTTTTGCTGACTTTAGATCTGATTTTCTGTTGTTCTTTATCTAGTTTCCTAAGGTGGAAGCTCATAGAATTGATTGTAAATCTTTCTTTTTCTCTAATGTATACATTCAGTGCTACACACTGCCCTCTAAGAACTGCTTCTGCTGCATCTCACTAATGTCAATCTCATATTTTCGTTTTTATTTTACTCAAAATATTCTGAAATTTCCCTGACTAAATGTGCAATTTATAAATGTGCTACTAATTGTCACAAATTTAGAGAGGGGGTTCAGCTTCTTTCTGTTATTGATTTATAGTTTCACTTCATTATGGTCTTAGAGCACACATTACATGATTTCTGTTCTTTTTAAATTTGTTAAGGTAAGAAAATAAATTTGTTAAGGTGCACTTTATGGTCTAGAATGTGATATATCCTGGTGAATGTCCCACAGGAACTTGAGGAGAATGTGTAATTGGCTGCTATTGGATGAAGTATTCTATAAATATCAATTACAGCCAATTGATTGATGATTCTGTTCAGTTTGACCATATTCGTGTTGATTTCCTACCTGATGGATCTGTCAGTTACTACTGATGCTGGGGTGTTGTAAGTCTTCAGCCATAATAGTGGATTTGTCTATCAATTTTTGCTTCATATATTTTGACCTCTTGTTGCTAGGCACATACATTTAAGTATTGTTATGTTTTATTAGAGAATTTATTCCTGTATCATTTTGTAATGCCCTTTTTTATTCTTGATGATTTTTCCTGCTTTGAAATCTGTTTGGTTTGAAATTAATGTGGTGTTGGATTTTGATTATAGTTAGCATGCATCCCTTTATTTTGTATGCCTTTATACTCAATGTGAACTTCTTGTAAATAATGTATTATTTTTTTTTAATCCACTCTGACATCCTCCAAATTTTATTTGGTTTATATAGACCATTGAAGTTCTGGCTAACATATCTAAATATTTTTTATTTGTTGCTTTTGTTCTTTATTTTCCCCTTACTCTTTCTGCTTTCTCTGATTTTAATTATTTCATTTATATTATCATTATTATTATACTTATATTATTACATATTATATTATTATTCTACCTATTCCTTTTTCTTCTCTTAGTGTTTCAACTATACTTCTTTTAATTTTTTAATGGTTTTAGTAGAATTTTCCATGTACATTTCCATGTAAGAATTTGCAATATAAATTTCCAACTAATCTACGTCTGCTTTCAGATAACCCATACCACTTCATCGTTATTACAAGTACTAACAGTATTTCCAATTCTTCTTCCTGTCCTTAAAAACATACTGTCATTTGCTTTCTTTATCTATAATCACCAATGAATTGTTACTATGATTATTTTGAACAAAGAGTTGTCTATTTGATCAATTGAAAATAAGAAAAATAAAGTATTTTATTTTACCTTCAGTTATTCCTTTCTATCATTCTTCCTTTCTATATGTAGATCTAAGTCTTCAGTCCCTATAGTTACTTTTCTCTAAACCTATGTTGTTTCAAATAGTAAAAATTTGGAAACAAAATAAATATTCAACAGCAGGATAAAACTATGGCAAATCCAGGTAATGGAAAACTATGAAGTCATTGAAAATGAATGTAAGCTTCCAACTTGGTTCTCTTCTCAACCTTCTCACTGGTAATTAATCACATTTCAGGAGAGCTCACCTAGGCACCCTGTGAGCAATATATATTGCAGGGAAAATTAACCATTTCCACTTCCTCTTGTACTTCTAAGAGTGTTTCCCAGTGTTGGTAGCAGGGGAGAGGCTGCAAGGAAGGCAACCATGCCCAAGATCATGCAGCCAGATATAAAAAGCAGACCATGGACCTGAGTGGCACCTGAGAGGAGAGGATCCTCAGGAAGGCCTGGGAGGTGCATTTCTCATAATGTGCAGTTGGGTGGCTAGTTATTACTGGGGAGGGTTGGAATAGGATTTATTTTCTCCACCAAGCTTTACCTTTTCATGCTTATTGAGTAAACTAGAATATTTTTTTCTTAGAACCTCAGGAAAGGAAGGAGGCCCCAGAGAGGAAAGAAATAAAAGGCATCTCTTCAGAACCTCAGCAACCTTGGCCCTTGGAGGAGCCTGAGGATTCTAGGTATGGGCAATATTGTAAAAGAAATTCTCATGACTAATAAATTCTCCTCTCAAGACTAGGGAAGCATGTCAGTCTGGAGTGAAGCAAGGGAGGAGAGACCAGCCTCCCTGTGACCTGTACCCTAAGTTGAGCCCCTCAAATAGAAAAACAATCCAAAAGATTTTGCAGAAACCTAAAGAAGTAGTGCCTTACAATTTTCTTGGATAAGAACAGGAATGGCATTGGCATGAAGCTTAGTGAAGGCAGACAAAGTTTTGAGTGACCTGGAGGAACCTTCAGCCAGTAGCAAAATGCAGGAGTAGCAATCCCCCACTCCATGTGCCTGAGTGCAGTGTGGAGGCTGGTGGAAAGAGGTCTTAGGGTGAGACCCACTTCACTGGTAGAGTAGACCAATGACACAGACTAGACATGAGGGTAGACACAATGGTGAAGGTCAATGTAGACTAATGACATTGGGGGTACGATTGCTTGCCTCCATCCTTAGAAAGAACCTGTAAAGAAGGGTTAGCCAGGCTTCCATCTTTACTGAACTTGAATTTCTACAACCCTAGTAAAATGATAGCTCAGAATTAATATTAACTGAGTTATTAAAAGAAGCATTTGTTGGTTACAACAGTGCAATTCAGAATAGCCAAGCTATGGAAACACTCAAGATGAACAGATAAAGAAAATGTGGTATACACACACACACACACACACACACACACACACACACAATGGAGTTTTACTTAGCCTTAAAGGAGAATGAAATTATGGCATTTGCTGCTAAATAAATGGAAATGGAGAACATCATGCTAAGTGAAATAAGCCAAATGCAGAAAGTCAAAGGTCGAATATTATCTCTCATATGTGGAAGCCAGAATGGAATGAAGAAAAATAGTGGAGGATCTCACAAAAATAGAAGGGGGAATCAGCGGAATGGGATTGAGGGGAAGGAAGGAGGGACTGGAAAAGGGAGGAATGGTGAAATGAAGTTGACCAAGTTATGCCATATACAACATGAATATGCCACAGTGAATTTCACCTTTATGTCTGTCTATAAAGCACCACTTAGAAAAACAATAAAAAACAATAAATATAATGTTGGACTAGACTCAATTATCTAAATATATAAAGTTGTATTTACAAACCATTTGCATTTGTGAATTAAAATTTCTATATGAAAATTTTTATGGTAATTTTTTGCCCCAGATTTCCCTAGGGTGATGATATGTGGAGAAGAAAGAAAAAATATTACTATTACCAAGTTGTTAGGCCTGAAAATTCCATCCCCCTAAGGGTTAAGACAGACCATTTTATATCCAAACTGAGTGAGCCAGCATCCCTGATTGTAAATAAGGAATTAATGAATGCATCAAAGACAATGTTGAGATTGCATAAAAAATGAGCAGTTCACACCTTTTTTTCAAGTTAACTTTGTTTCAGCCTAAAAAACCTGATAAATGTTTTCAATTAACAGTTACAGAAAAAGAAAATTATATTGCAAATTCATGCAAAATCTTCCTTCAAAATCACTTGCCTAATTACACAAATCAATTCTTCAGACTGAGAATCGAGCTCCAAAATAGAAAGTACAGATGTTTCAGAAGCAGTTGAATGGATAAGGTGGAGATCTCAGGGTGGCCTGCCCTGTTTCTCTTTCAACAACATAAAATGAGTTATAGATCATAGAAACCTAGTTTTTGAGGACCCAGTGCTGCTTTATAAAGAACTCAGCACAGTGGCTAGGACATTTGGGGACTAGGGGGGGTACAACATAACTCGTCCTGTTGCCTCTTCAGGAAAAATGAAAAATAAACCCTTTCACCCAGGGAGCATTGCAGAATATGCTAGCTCTGGAACAATTAAGAGCTTAATAAGCAGCAATAAGCATACGTGTGGATATTCTGTGACATTAAGATCCAAATAAATTTATTTGTCATCACCATCCTTATCATCTTTCATTGTTATTATCATCATCCTTTGAGAACTTTACAGTCATTCAGACAGATTTTAATGCTATAGAAAAGGATTTGGGCTTGGAAAGCCTGGTTGCAGAACTGACTCAGCCTTTAGCTGACATTCAATTTTGGCAGATTGCTTCCCTGCTCTGGATCCCATGAATGGCTGAGTGGTTAGTCTAGATGAGCTTGGGCTGACCCTTTTCTGCCTTTTCTATTGTCACATAATAGTAGAGCAAAGACCTTTTCTTATTGATCACAGTACCTGTTTTCTCTGTGTCTGTCTCAGAGTATGTGCCTAACACTAGTTAGCTAGTGTGAGTTAGAGCTTTTATGGGTCGTGTGTGGAAGGGATGGAGAAAGAAAAAGGAGCCAGTGATAAGCACGTCCACTTGGAGATGCTAGTTTCCCCACCATTCCCCTTACTCAAGGACAGGTAAAGATCCTAAAAGCTTGGTCCTCAAACCCTGGCTGACACATGGGAGTTATACACCATGTGTGTTTGTGTTTGCTAAATCGATAGCCTCACATTTCCCAAAAGAATAAGGGGCTGCTTTTACATTTTATTCCCAAATCTTTGCTGTGCCTTAAGGATGGAGCATCCTCTGCTTGAGTCACAATGGTAGTTCTGCATCATTAATGCTGCTAATAACTAAATACAAACCTAGGACAGGAGTCCCCGGAATGATTCTCCCTCCTGATTATGGATCAAATTTTAGACCCTGGATTAATAAACATACAGAAAATAGCAACATCCCTCCCCTAACATACCCAACAACAACAGAAAGTCATCAGTAAGTTCAGAGACAGTAATGAGAAATTTCCTAGAACACTCTTGACTGGAGGAACCTATGACATTTGAGCATAAACCTGGATCTTGAACTTCTGGGGACTCAGGGAAATGGAGGAAACAGAAAGATGCAGGTTCTCAGACAATATCATAGTAATGCACAGGGAAAATACCTTCTTAACCCTGAACTTCTCCACTAGTGCTCTTGGAAGATGCACTGATTAATACCACGAGCAAGGGTTTTCAGTATCAACTACTCCTTTACAACACATCATCTCTTTACAGCTTGATAATGGCTGAGAGTAACATCCTAAAATGCATGATTTCTCTTCAGTCTATAAGTCAGATGAATATTTCTGCTGATCTGGGTCAAGACCAGCCTATCTCAACAGGGATAACTCATGATACTCTGTTCAGCTGGGTTATATTCAGCATCACTTCTTCATTGTTCTCTTGACCAAAATGAATAACAAGGGTAGCCCAGAGGAAAGAATCAATGAACTATTTCTGCATGGGAGAAGCTTCAAACTCACTTTGTGAGAGTCATGGATAGAAGGAGGGAGAAAATTTGAACCAATTTTAAATCAACCTACCACAGTCAGCCATCTGTCCACTTCCCGTCTCATATAAAATACACTAAGCCCTCATACCAACCCCCACTCACACAAACTCTCATCCAATGATGGCATCATACACCAAATCAAGATCTTGTAATCTTGTGATAGTATCAACTCCAGCTCCAGGTCCTCTTGATCTTGAGAACTATGAACTGAAACACCAAGTCATCAGGCCCCACAGGCCCTACCTACAAGGTTTTACTAGATAGTAAAACGTCAATAATCATTTCCATTCCATAGTGGGAATGGTAGTCAGTGGTCTACAGTAATCTGAAATCGTATTACTTAAGTAGGCCATGGTTCTACTCCCTGGGAGTGACTTACCATCCACTGATTTTCATAGATCTGGGCTCCAATGTTTGATGTATCCTTTCTTTGCTATCATCCTCTCTGACTATGTCTGAAGAAGTGGGCTCTCTCTCGGCAATCAATTGTTACCTCAGTCTGCTTCTTGACCTTCAGGAGCTAGTGTTCCAGAAGTATCTTTATAATTTGAAAAATGTCAATCCTTTTATTATACATTGGCATTGTTTTACCAATTCAACTTCCTTAAAAACTTTGTGGGCTTTCCATGCATCTAATTATCATCTACTTCATGCTTCAAAATCCACATCTGTAATATCTTCTAAACAGACCCCTCTCTTTGATGCTACTGCTATTTTGGGGTAAAACTTCTATGTTCTTCAACTTCCCTTTAATGTGGTTAGAAAGGTCTATGTAATGTTAATAAAGAATCCTAAAGTCACAAGTTTGATTTGTTTGTTGTAATCAGGGTCATCTTATTTTATTTATTTTAAAAATTTATATACAATAAAATAAATCTACATTTCATGTATAGTTCCATGAATTATAACACATACATTGATTTATGCAACTATCATGACCCAATACTTCCCAATAGGCCAAACTTTCCAATATCGCTGCATTAAAGATTTAAGTTTTGACTTGGAATGGAACCACCTTATGACCCAGCTATCCTGCTCCTTGGTCTTTACCCAAAAGACATGAAAACAGCATACTACAGGGACACAGCCACATCAATGTTTATAGCAGCAAAATTCACAATAGCTAAACTGTGGAACCAACCTAGATGCCCTTCAGTAGATGAATGGATAAAGAAAATGTGGTATATACACACAATGGAATATTACTCAGCAATAAGACAGAATAAAATCATGGCATTTGCAGGAAAATGGATGGAGTTAGAGAATATAATGCTAAGTGAAGTTAGCCAATCCCCAAAAGCCAAATGCCAAATGTTTTCTCTGATATAAGGAGGCCAATTCACAGTTGGGTTGGGATGGGGAGCTTAGGAGGATTAGAGGAACACTAGAATGGCCAATGGGGAGGGAGAGGAAGGGAAGGGGCAAAAGGGTGAAGGGAAAAAAAAAGATGGTAGAATGAGATGGATATCATTATCCTAAGTGCATGTATGAAGTCACGAATGGTGTGAATATACTTTGCATACAACCAGAGATTTGTAAAAAAGTGCTCTATATGTGTAATATGAAATGTAATGCATTCTGCTGTCATTTATTACATCTTAGAATAAAAAATAATTTAAAAAAGATTTAAGTTTTGGACATATGAATTTTGGGGACACACCCAAATGACAAAAATAGACAACCATTTAATTATCCCATAAAAACTCTTTTATAATTATTCCTTTAAAGACACATTTTCCCCAAGCTCTAACTTCTGGTAACCACAAATCTGTTTTCCATCACTATTTTGTCTCCAAAAAGTCATGTGAATGGAATGGAAAAGTATATTAAGTTTTCAATGTTAGACTTATTCAGCTAAGTTTTTGCTTGTATCATCAGTACTTTTCATTTTGCACTGATGCGCAGGATTCCCATGTATGGATATACCACAGCAGGCAAGTGACATTCGCCCTCTGAAAGCACTTGGGATGCTTCCAGTTTGTGGTGATTATGAATAAAACCTCTCTTAAATATTTGTTCACAGGTTTTCGTATGAAAATAATAGTATAAAAAAATCTAGATTAAATATCTATGAGTGAGATTGCGTGGTTAGAGCATAGGTGTATGTTTACATTTGTAAGAAACAGAACACTGTTTACCACAATTCTCATACAATTTTACATTCCCATCAGCAATACAGGAGAGCTCAAATTGCTCTTCACCCTCACTAACACTTGATATTTCAGTACTTTTTTATGTTATTCAAGGTAATAACTGTGCAGTGGCATCCATCTAGCTCTAACTCACGTTTCCCTAGTGGCTAGTGATGAACATGTTTGCATTGATGTATCTGCCATCTGTATATCGTCTTCAGTGAAATGGCTGTCTTTTGCCATTTTCTTATTAGATTGTTTATTTTTCTGTTGAGATTAGACTTTTGTATACATGCTAGATATGAATCCTTTGTCACATATGTTGTTTGCAAATACATTTCCTAGTCTATGGCTTTTCTCATCCATGTAATAAGATTTTTCACAAGGCAAAAATATCTCATTTGTATAAAGTCCAATTTATTGATTGTTTTCTTTGATAGATCATGTATAGGTGTCATGTCTAAGGACTGTTTAACAAACCTTTGCTTTTAAAGACATACACACACACACACACACACCCAGACACACACACACACACACACACACACACACACACACACACACACACACACATTCTTATTACAGCTTTATGACTTTATATTTAAATCCATGATATGTTTTGAGCTAATTCTTGCATAAGTTGTAAGGTCTAGATCAAGATGTATATGTATTTATGGAATGTATATAATATTACAAACACACACACACACACACACACACACACACACACACACACACACACACACACATATCCAGCACCATTTTCCCATTCAATTTATTTTGTAACTTTATAAAAAATCAGCTGCCTGAACTTGTGAGTGACTGCTCAGGATTTTCTATTCTGTTAGCTGACCTCTTTGTGTACCCCTCCTCTGCCACTCCATAGTCTTGATTTTTGTAGCTACATAGTAAGTCTTAAAGTAGGATCAAACAATTTCTCTAACTTTATTCTTTTCACTTTTAGAACTATTCTGGTTACTTTTGCTCTTTTGTCTTCTCTTATATATTTTGGAATAATCTTTCTATATCTATAAAATCATCTTGCTGAGATTTTGCTAACCCAGAAATTGTATTATCAATGCAGTGTGTCAATTAGTATATCCATTTGGGAAGAACTGGCATCCTCACTATATTGAGTCTTCCGATCAGTGATCATGGAAATATTTTTTATTAGTTTAGAGTCTTTGATTTCTTTCCTTATTATTTATATCTTGGCATACATATTTTGTTAAATTTACACATAAGAATTCTAATTTATCAATTACATGTTTATATGTTTTACTTATTTCCATGTGTCCAAAATATAATCAATTTTTGCCTGTTGATTCTACTTCCTGTGAACTTTGCTGAAGTCCCTTAAACTTCTAAGATAATTTTTTTGTAAATTCTCTGTTTTCTAACTCAAAATAGTTTAGAGTCTTAAATAATACTAATTTACTTCAGCTGTTATATTAACTGAGTATAATTTTACAAATGACAAAAACAGTTTAGATAATCAGATTTTAAGAGAAATAAAATCTGATGACCTCATAGCCCTGATGGTCTGGAGTAATTAACTACAATGTGCTTAATATTTAAGACTGGAGTTTGGCTGATATTCATTCCTCAGAATCTTTTCAATTATTTTGTATGTAGACAATCATGTGATCTACAAATAGGCACAATTTTATCTCTTTCTTTCTAAGCTGTATGCCTATTATTTCCTTGCCTTGCCTATTGTTTTAGTTAAATATTCTAATTCTATATTTAATAGTAATTACTAGGCAAGATAACATTCTTGCCTAGTCCCAAACCTCATGGGGGAAACATTCAGTTTCTCACTATGATGTTAATTCTAAGATACTAGGTGTAAGTGATTCATTGTAATGTTGTTCATCAATTTGAGGAAGTTCTCATATTGCATACAGCATGTGGTTTGGTCATTCCTTTTTTCCTTTTAAATTCATTCTGCCAACCTTTGCCTTTTAATTGGAGAGCTTAATCCATTTACATCTAGTGTAACTACTGGAACAATCAGACTTATGTCTGCCATTTTGCTTTGTTTTTGAGAAGTCCTGTCTTTTTAGTTCCTTGATTCTGCCATTACTGCTTGTGTGTGTATGTGTGTGTGTGTGTGTGTGTGTGTATGTGTGTGTGTATTCTTGTGTGCAATCTTACTGTCTTTTTCATTTCTTTTACTATATATTTTCATTACTTTCTTAGTGGTTTTCTTGGGAATTGCCATTATCATGTGAATTTTAAATTTATAACTATCTGGTTTGGATTAATATCAACTTAACTTGCTTACAAGAATTAATTTCCTATAAAGTTCTATTCCCCTCCTACTATATGCTGTTATTGTAAAAAATTACAACATTGTACATGTGTGCACATAAAGTTATAAGTTTTTGAGATTTTATTGTATATCTTTTCTCCATCCTTCTACTTTCAATCTGAATTGATCATAATGTTTATAGTAAGTTTTTTATTCACATCATATAATTGGGCCATTTAAAAATATGCTCTGCCAATCTTCAGCTTTTAAGTGTAATTTTAGATAATTTAAAAAATATGATTATTGATAAAATAAGTTTAAATATGCTACCCCTTTTTATTTTTTGCTTATTCTTTCTGAGTTTTTTTTTATTTTTATTTTGTGCCTGTTTTCTTTTTATAGCCTTCCTATATAACATGTGAACATGTTTTAAGAATACCATTTTTATTTTGCCCTTGCTGGTGTTGTTTCTGCTTCCCTGATATTCCAAGATTTCTTCTTTTATTATTTTCTCTCTGTTTAGAGAATTTCCTCTAGCCGTTGTTTTAGAATAGGTCTTATGGGGACAGATCCTTTAAGTTTGCTCCATCTGAGAATGCTTTGATTTTCTCTTCATTCAGAAATGGTATTTTCACTGGATATTGAACTCTAGATTAACAATAATTTTATTTCAGAACTTGAAAAATATTGTGCCACTTCCTTCTGATCTTCTGATGAGACATCTATTATCATTTGAATATTTTTACCTCCATAAGATAATGCTTTGTTTTTCTCTAGCTGGTTTCAAGATCTTAACTCTATTCACTTAGTTTTGGGATGATAAATTATAATGTGTCTTGGCATGGTGTTCTTTGGGGGTTTTTTTTTGTTTTTTTTTTTTTTTTTGGTTTGGGATTTGTTTAGCATCTTCACTCTAAGTTTATGCTTGTTAGCAAATTTTGGAACTTGTCAGGCATTATTTGTTCTAATACATTTTTAGCACTTGCTCCCTCTCCCCTCTCCTTCTGAGACTCTAATTACACAAATGCTCAATCTTTTGCTATCGTCCTCCAAACCACCAGTTTGGATTATGCTTTGAATTCTAGTCATCGTTCCCAGTCTGCTTACTACTATCTCCTTTCAGAGTCATTCGATAGCCGATTCACACATTTTGTCTAGATTTGATTCTGCAGGCAGTAGAAGAGACAAGGTAGGTATGCTCACTCCATCTTATCCAGAACCATAAAAGGTAACACCTCACTTTATATTGAGAATCTTTTTCCAGCTGGGGAGACTAGAGATTTAAAAAAAATTTTTTTTCTAATCTGTTGAGTTCTACCTCTCTATAACCTATGAAATTCTATTGCAAATTGGCCAATGTTTTCTTTAAGTCATTTTTATTTTACAATCATATCCCGTCATCTAGATGTTACCGCCTAATGCTTTCAAAATACTGCCTAGAAATCACCTTTCCAAAGGCCACAGAAATATATTTTTAATCATTGTTTGTCTATTTCATAAGTGAATATTTTTCTACCTCCTATAATAATTTCCTAAACATTTTCCTACTTTTGTTACCAGTTTCCCCACTGTTTTTTGCAACTTCCACAGTCCATCTAGTCCCCAAGCCAATTTCAGCCTTTTGTTATAGCAGCAACCCTCTTTCAGATAACTTACTTCTGTATCTGCTAGTTCTTGAGGCAAAACCATTCCAAAATTGGAAGGTTTTAAACTACAATCACTTGCAATTTCTCATGAGCTGAGGAATCATATGGGTGATTTTGCTTAGTGGTTTTCATCCGAAGCTGCTAATGTGTCTATGGTCAGCTGGGGTCAGTCAGGGACTGTCTGCTTATGTTGAACTAATTGACTGAGTTGGCTCTGTTCTATGCGTTCTCTTATCCTTCACAAGGGTAGTCTGGGCATATGGATCAAGAAATATGGAAAGCACACAAGTTCACTGGAGGCCTATTTCTGGGACTCATACATGATCCCATTTGCTACATGCTGTTGGTCAACCAGGGTCATGAGTCCAGTCTACATCCAAGGAGAAGGGAAATAACATTCCATCTTTCCATGGAAGAAGTTACAACATATGTTTCAGGAGTGCAGAGATAGGGAAGAAAACATTAAGACCATTTTTCTTGCAATCTGTCTACTTGACCAAAAATAAATAAAAAAAGTACAGAGGCTTTCCCCGTGAAGTTGGATCTTAGAGAAAGCCAGGAGCTCAATGTTGAGGTCTTTTTAGTTCTTGAAAGAAAAATTCATGGGCCTTGGAGATTGGATATAGATATTACAGAAGTCCCTCTGAAGAGCATAGGACACATCCAAATATAGCATTTGGGGATGCACCTGACTTAAATTATTTACTTGCAGGTTTACTTAAATAATTTAAAGCTTTGAGTATAGTTAATGTTGCTACTTGCAGTCTGAATCTCTCCAGAGGAAATAATCAAAGAAGCTCAGAGATCAAGAGAAAGAGGAATGACACAACCAGGGAACAGCAACAAGGGATTGGACTAAGGCATGGGGTGGAAGCCTAGGAGTGTAGGCATGGCAGTTGAAGCTCCAATCATAAAATGTCCTGGTGAAATGTGTTGTTTTTATAATCTCACTAAGACCTTCAGTCTTCAGAACCATGCTGGACTAGGGAGCATTTGGGTTGGTCCTGGCAATGCTTTCCGAAAATATATTGTACTCTTCTTCTACTAGAACTGGAACTGTCACCTTCTCATGAGATACCACACCAATGAGTAATCTGAAAAAAATTCTCTGAATGACCATGGGGCTAGAAGAAGCAAGAACTCACCTCAGGCTGGGAGCCCAGAAGTGATATAAAGAGAGTATCATTGGCTTTTATTTGGTGGTGGTGGGGGGGGAGGTTATTGGAGGTTGAACCCAGGGGTGCTTAACTGCTGAGGCACATCACCAGCCCTTTTGGTTTTTTCTTTTTATTTTGAGACAGGGTCTTGCAGAGCTGAGTAGGGCCTTGCTACATTGCTGAGGCTGGCTTTGAACTTGCAATCTTCCTGCCTCAGCCACTGGAGTTGCTGGAATTAGAGGCATGCACCACAGCGACCTTTTGAGAGCAATGTGGAGACCCTTTACTGGAGGACATATAGGAAGAACATGCCTGTTATTTAGTGGTTCTGCATCCATAGGAAAATGCAGTGTCTTCTGGGCCTAAGAGTTCCCAAAATCTTGAGGGTCTTCTTACTCATCATGGGAATCCATTCTAGACACTTCTAAACCTGTCTTGATGACTAAATATTCATTGATACAATCTAATACTTCTTGGGGTGGAATTTACTCAGTTCTCTGTAATGCCTGATAGCTCACTGGGGACTCTGTGAAGCTTCCGGAAGGCTCCGTGAGGCTGAGGAAGGGATCTACAATGCTTCCGTTCTCATGAATTCCTCAGTTTCTATTCTCCTGGACTGAGTTATCCAGGTTCATATAATGGCTCTAGACATAAGGCCCTAGAGATTCCAAGATGATAGAAACACAGAGAAATGGTAGTAGATGCATCCAGAAAGTGTTTGGGTGTCAAAACACACTCAGGGCCTTGGAGCATCCCCAGGCAGTCTCAGTAAGCCATTGTCCTAAAAGTGGACCACATGTCCTTCTTTTTACTTTAATATGCCTTAAAAAAAAAAAAAAAAAAGTGAGATGAGGTCATCGCCTCTGCACTTGTTTCTTGAGAGCTGACACATCCAGTGCGAATGAAGCTAATGACGAGAGACAGAATTTTAATGTTAATTAGATATTCCATGTGTCTTAGTTCATCAGAGAACTATTGCTCTTTTATGTATCAGATGAAAGCAGAGCTCTTGCTTGGAGGAAAACAGAGTACACAGAAAAGAAAGTATTTTCAGTTTTGTAATTATTCAAATGATTGTTGCTTTTTATAAAAGCAAAAGATTTTGAGAGGGCAGGAGGATATTTAGCAATAACACAACTGCATGGCAGGAAGCCACAGCAGAGCCTTCAAGACCCTCTTTTCTCTCTCTTAGTAAACATTGTTAAAAACCATAATCTCCAATTAGGAAACAACCTCTCAGAGAGTTTTCAGTGGCCTCATTAAACAAGTAAGAGGTGGGTGGTAGGACCTAGCCCCTTCTAAATGGACCTACCCAGGGGGAAAAAGGGCAAAAATAAAGAGAAAGTCCCCTGGTGTCCTGAGGCCCTTGTACTGTGCCAACACCCATGTTGGAAGAAAAACACTAGGTCTGCATGCGATAAGTACTTTTAAAAATTTATTTAAAAATAATGTTGGGGCAAAGAATGAAGACTATTCCATTCCATCTGGGAACTCCATTTTCACACCTAAAATATGCACCTGTTGGATGAGCTCAGAGAATCTGAATAATGGCTGCAGGGGCCTCCTAACCTCCAGGGTGCAAAGCAGAGGTCTAGGGTTAGAGTAGGAATGGTTTTTAAATTACAAGTGAACAGATAAGCTCCTGTTCCTTGTGGAAGTATGTTATATCCTGGTAGGTTGAGAAACAAAAGGGTTGAAAACCAGTTGAGTGGATTCATTGTTCCATCATCAGCTCTTTAATTATTAATTTGAGAATTAGCTGATTCTACTTGATAGGTGAATCAATGAGTGGAAATAAAGAATTGACATTTATGAATAAAACATTTAATATTTGCCATTTTCTTGTGTTACTTTTGAATTTTTTAATATTTTGGAATAATTTTATAATTTTAGATTTACAAAAACCTTGGAAAAAGAATTTCCATGTATCCTTCATCCAGTTACAGTTAATGTTTATGTCTTATATAACCATAGTACATTTGTCACAACATTTGTGCATTATTATTAACTAATTCTAAGTTTCATTTGAATTTTGACAGCTTTCCAACTAATATCCCTTTTCTGCCCCAGAATACAATCCAGAACACTACATTGCATTTAGGCAATATTAATCTTGTGTATGCATTTCCATGCTGTGTATTGATTGGGTAGACTTATAAGTCAATGAATATTCATGGCTCCCACTCATCAGAAGCTCATGGGTCCATAAGGCAAAACCATATTGCAGAAAAGTTTATGCATCTCCATCCTTAGATCTTTATTTTATTTCATTTGTGGCTCTGGGGATGAAACCCAAGGCCTTGTGCATATTAGAAAAGGGCTCTACCACTGAGCTACGTTCCTAGTACTGTCCTTAGAACTTTAAAACTTAACATATGAAGATTGAGGATGCCAAATCAGTAGAAGAGTCTTCCTTGGAAGTCCACACCTCATTGATCACCAGACAATCCATACTGTGGACACTAGTTATACTCCAGCCGAGACCTATGTGCTGACTGACTCAGGATGGGATGGATGAGCAGGGTTCTTCTCTTAGGACATTCTGACCAGCATGCAAAGAGTGTATCAGATGGGTCAGTCAAAGCAAGAAGCTACAAAATAGAGTCCAACAGGCTACTTCACATCATGTATCCAATTTTTCTTTATTTTTCTTTAGGTTCTTTGGTATTATGTGGACTCAACTGGAGATATGTAAATAATCATTCCTAATCAGAAAGAATAATCCTAACAAAATTGACAAAACTTTTTTTCAAATAGATAAATTCTAAGATAATGAGGGTGTGGGGAATTGGGCATTATACATAGAACTTCTGGTGAGAAAATGAACTGACTTATCCTTCAAGGTCATAAGGGACTTTGCAGTTTGGGTTCTCAAGATATGAATACCTATTGACACAGTCAGCCAAAAAAAAAAAAAAAAAAATTCAGCATAGTATTGTTTATGATTACAACCAATTAGAAGCAACATAATTGTTGGCCAAGATTGTCTAGACAAATTATAGGACAGGCATATAAAACTAATGTGAAGCTTTAAAAAATAACATTAAAAAAGAATATTTATTGACAATGTACTGCTAATAGACAATAGGATTCTTTTGTGTATGTATATATTTGTTTTTTGAAAGTTGTCTTACTAAATATATTAACAGTGATTATTTTGGGGAATTGGAGATATTTTAACAATTGTATTGAGATGTAATTCACATACCACATAACGCCCCCTTTAAACTGTCTGCTTATTCTGTACATGTCTTGTGAATGTTATTATGCGATATGTGGCCTCTTGTAACTGGCTACTTTCATTTAGCATCCTGTTCCCGAGGTCTCTGCATGTCGTTCCATGTGTCGGTACTTCATTTCGTTTTTAGTTGCTGGATTATAATGATTCATTGTTTGGATATATTACATTTTATTTTTCCATTCATCATTTGATGAGCATTTGGGTTGGTTCCACTTTGTGATTATTATGAATAATGCTGCCATAAACATTTGTGTACATATTTTTTCTGTGGACACATACTTCCATTTCTCAGACCTATGCCTAGAAATGAAATTGCAGGGTCCTATGGTCATTCTGTCTCATTTTCTGAGAAAACCACCAAACTGCCCAAATGGCTGCACCATTTTGCATTCTCACTAGGAATTATGGAGGATTCAATTTTCTCATATTTTTAGCAACACTTTCTATAACCTGTCTCTTTCATACAGCCATCATAGTATGCAAAGCAGTACATTATTGTGGTTATGGTTTGTATTTCCTTATGACTAATGATGTTGAATGTTTTTTATGTGCTTTCTGACCATTTGTATATCCTTCCAAGAGAACTATTCAGATCCTAGGTCTAATTTTAATTGAGTTATTCATATTTTTATTACTATCTGGTATGAAATCTTTACATATACTCTCTATATAGAAATTCCAGAAAAAATATTCTATTTTCAAATATTTTTTCTTGGTAATGATATCACTTATAGCACAGAAGCTTTTAATTTAAATTAAGAGCAACTTGTCTACTTTTTCTCCCCTTTTTTTTTTTTTTTTTTTTTGACACCAAGGATTGAACCCAGTGGTGTTTTACTACTGATCTACATCCCCAGTCCTTTTTATTTTTTTATTTTGAGACAGGTCTTACTAAGTTGCTGAGGCTAGCCTCCAATTTGTGATCCTCCTTTCTCAACTTCCCTACTCACTAGAATTACAGGCATGCACCACCGCACCGGCTCCCTGTGCTTTTGGTGCCCTACCTAAGATACTATTAGCTAACATTGATCACAAACATTTAATCCCATATTTTCTTCAAAGTTTTAGCTTTTGCATTGGAATGTATTAATCATTTTCAAGTTAATTTTTTTGGTATAGGGTAAGGAAGGGGTCCGATTTTATTCTTCTATAGGTGGATATCCAGTTGTCCCCAAATCATTTGTCAGAAAGAGTATTCTTCTCCATGTACTGGTCAGGTCCCCTTGTCAAAAGTCAGTTGACAACAAATGAAAGAGTTCGTTTTCTGAATTCTCAGTTCTATTCCTTATGCCAGTAACATACTCTAGCTCTGTAGTAAGTTACAAAGGGAGTCCTCAAATGGAAAAATGCGGAAGTGGAAGTCCTCGAATTCTCTTCTTTTCCAAGATGCTTTTGTCTATTCTAGTTACTTTGCATTTGTGTATGAATTTTGTGACCATTTATTTTTATATATATTTTTAGTATGTTGATGGACCTTTATTTTATTCATTTATTTATATGTGGTGCAGAGAATCGAAACCAGTGCCTCACACATGCTAGGCAAGCACTTTACCACTGAGCCACCACCCCAGTCCCTTTAGTGATCATTTCTGATCATACATTTCTGCAAAAAGGCAGCTGGTTTTTTACCATAATCACATTGAAGCTAAAGATCAATTTGAAACATATCACCATCTGAACAATACTAGTTTCTTATCCATGAGCATGAGATGTTTTTCCACTTATGTAGATCTCTGATAGTTTTCACTCTATAAGTTCTGCACTTTTTTGGGTCAATTTGAGTATTTTATTCTTTTTGGTGCCATTATAAATGGAATTGCTTTCTTAGCTTAATTTTTAAATTGTTTACTGCTAATCTACAGGAATAAAACTGTTTTGGATATTGATTTTTCTACCTCAAGAACTTGCTGAATGTCCTTAGATTTCTAATGCTTTGTGAGTGCATGTTTGTGTGTGTGTGTTCCTGGAGAATTTCTATACATGATAATATCATCAACACATGGAGGTATTTGTACTTCTTCCTTCCCAAGCTGAATAATTTTGTTACCTTTTTCCCCCTTATACCTAATTGTGCTGGCTTGACCTTCCAGTACAAGGCTCTGTAGAAGGGGCATGATCATACAGGATCTTCTTATTTTTATTTTCTTGTCTTATTTTTTTAATCTTAGGTTGGGAAAAGCATTCTTCCTTTCACTATTGATTTTGATACTGATGATTTTGTTCATTTTTTTCTTCCTTTGATGATATGTATTTGTTAAATCTTCTATTTCACACAAATCATATTTATAATATAAAAGTTAGCAAAAAAGAAAATTTCTAAAACCTTAACGGGGGAGGAGGCAGATGTAAGAGAGGAGCCTGCACTACTGGGGCTGTTAAAGGATCATGGGCTCAGGTTTCCCACTGGCCCGAGCTGACAGCCAACCAAGGACATAGAAGGGGAGAGACAAGATGAATTTGAGAATCAAACTTCCTTAGCTGGTTCTTGACTGTTCCCAAAGACTCGTGTATTGAAGGTTTGGTGCCCATGATGGTGCTGGTAGGAGGTGGTAGAAACTTCAAGAGCTGGAGCCCAGTGGAAGGTCCTTAGGTGACTTGGAGGTGTGCCCTTGAAGTGATTGGGGGCTGCCAGTCTCCTTGTCCTCCTCCTTCTCCTTTTCCTTCTTCTTCCTCTTGGCTGAGAGAGGAATGGCTTTGCTCTGTCACACCCTCCCACCATGATGTGTTGCCTCATCTTGGGCCCAAAAGGCCAACTGATCATAGACTGGAACCTTCAAAACTATGAACCGAAATAAACCTTTTTTCTTTATCAGTTGATTTTCTCAGGTAATTTTTAATAGTAATGGAAAGCTGACTGACATATAAGCCATACTTTCTAAGGAGACCTGGGGGGAAGTGGACTCAGTGTAAGGAAATATATGTTTAAAAAAGTGGATGACCACTCAGAGAACATGTAACACCAAGAGTGAAGCCTAATGCAAACTACGAACATGGATGATGATGGTATGTCACTGCAGGTTCATTAGTCATAACATGTGTGCCACCCTGGTGGAGGGTGTTGGTAGTGGGAGAGGCTATGCATGTGTGGGGTCAGGTGGCAGATGAGAACTCTGCACCTTCTGCTCCATTGTGCTATGAACCAAAACTGCTCTAAGAAAGAAAGCTTATTAGTGAGTAAATAATGATTAAATTTTTAAAAAAAGGAGCCCATTGTTTTGAATTAAACTGCACTACACCCCAAGCACCAGAGTAAAAGTTGAAACGGAGTCATTCATATTCAAATTCCACAACATCAAGCTGACACTAACTTGTTATCTGACCTAAGAAATCAGGAGAGAGAAAATAGCCAGATTTTCCAAATAGGCTGATTTCAGTCCACAGGATAATGAAATTCCCTCTGCTTTAGTCAGTACCAAAAAAAGTAATTTAATATTAACCACTTAGTTATTTTTCTATTATTCTGTCTTTCCCCAACTAATAAAAATAGTGACTTTGAAGTAACAGATCCTCTCTTTGTTCTTTGTTTTGGTTTCTTCAACTCTTCTTTGTCTATAAAACAAACGTCTTCTGCTTAGCTCACTGGCACACTTACTCTATTTTATGAAATGGAGTGTTGCCTGATTCTGGAATCACAGATAAAAACAATTCAGATTTTTAAACTAAATTTGTTGTAATTTTGTCTTTTGACATATAGCTGTTTAGCTAGACATAGAGCTAGACATATAGCTAGCTAGATATGGATAGATGATAGATGGTAGGTAAGAGAGAGATTTAAACAAAACCGTTAATCAGAAGTAAAGAAACTGGATAATATCTGACAATACAATCATCTAAAATCAGACCTTGAGACAAGGATTTAAGTGAATGTTGTTTATTGGTAAGTTGATCCCGGAAACTAGGAGTGGAGGAAAAAGGAATTGGGGTAGAGAAGGGAAGTAAGCCAATGCTGGGCATGATGTGCAGGATATCACTTGTCCACTGAGGACCTCTTACATACTGTGTAAAACAGCTCTGTGTTATTCCATATGAGGGGCAAGAATGGAAATCTTCTAACAGCATTTGTCCTTTGTTGTTAGGCCTGTGTCATGTGGGAGCCCACAATGCTTCTGCACACAGCTGGGTATGGTGGCACACTCCTGTAATCCCAGCTACTCAGGAGGCTAAGGCAGGAGGATTGAAAGTTCAAAGCCAGCCTTGCAATTTGAGGCCCTGAGCAACTTAGTAAGACCCTGTCTCAAAATAAAATCTAAAAAAGGTCTGGGGTTGTGGATCAGTGGTTAAGTGTCCCCGATAATCCCCAGTACATTATTAAAACAAAAACAAAACAAAAACCCTGCACACAGAGTCACAGAGGCTGACAGTAAACAACACTGTTCATGATTGAGAACTGGGAAGGCCAAGGACATATTCCATGTGGTAAGAGGGTGACCTCATCTTGTCTGAAAGTTTCCTTTGGGTTCTCTCTCTCTCTCTCTCTTTTTTTTTTTTTTTTTTTTTTTTTTTTTGGTACCAGGGATTGAACTCAGGGGCACTTGACCACTGGGCCACATCTCCAGCCCTTTCTTGTATTTTATTAGAGACAGGGTCTCACTGAGTTGCTAAGTGCCTCACCATTGCTGAAGCTGGCTTTGAACTCGTGATCCTCCTGCCTCAGCCTCCCAAGGGCTGGGATTACAGGCATGAGCCAATGTGCCCGGCACTTTGGGTTCTCTTAACAAGGTAGCTTTTTAATGAATTTAATATATAATGTGAAGCCCACATTTCACATCATACATTGTCATGAGGAGCTGTGGCCTCCGGGTAGAGGGATTTCTTATCTAGCTCCAGGGTCCCCAACCCTGTGCATTCTGAATGGGGCTAGGAATTGATTGGAAACTCCACGTGTTTGTGTAGAATGGAGAAAGGAAATGAAATGTGTCCAGGTCACATTGGCAAATGTGGGCCTGGGGCCATGCTTAAGATAAGGGGAAAGGTTTAAATGGAACCAAGCTCAAGCATTGTGCCCCTGACTTGGAGATACATAGAACAAGCCTTTCTAATCTCTTAAGAAAGGGGACTTCCCCATGGCACCCTCTAAGGACAGTCCCCAAGAAGCCACTCTTGATATTCATCGGGGCTCAGAAACTTCACCCACACTCACATAAAAGAAAAGTGAATCTATCGGTCTAATTTTGGGGAACGTTCAAAAGGATACCTCCAGGTAGAGTCACAAAAAGGTTCACCAGGGCCCAGTCTCTCTTCCTTTCTCAGTTTCATTTCCTATGTTGGCTTCTTTCTCAGTGATCCTGTGGTGTTCTCTGACAAGTCTGGAATTACAGGCTACAAGTCTGTCAGCCCCCATAGAAAGATTGTCTTTTTCATGATTCCCAACACTGGCCCAGTGTTAGGTTACCTGGGCCTGCTCAGTCACGAGCCCTTCCATCTTCCACAGTTACAGCCAGAGGGTCAGTGGTCTGATTGTGCAGGACAAGGGCATGTGTCCCCTCCTGGAGTGAAAAAAATGAAGGTAGCTTTACCCAAACTACATGGACTATGGACTATAAGAAAAGAGGGCTCTCCAAAGGGAAGGTGGGGAGCTGTCATCAGATCCAAGAGTGACACTAGACAAGCAGAGAGGCCTTTGTCATAATTAAAGCCATTATTCTCTCTGCCTGTGGATACCTTCATTACCTTTAAGATCCATTTTATTCATTTTAAGTGTTTGCTAAACTAGCTAGAGAAACATCAAATTATCACTCAATTAAATGTATATTTAAAAAAAAATCAGTGTGTAATTATCAGAAAACTAGTGCAATGATTGATCAAGAACTTCACAGAAGTTCTTCTCTCTAGTGACCCAGGTGGTACCAGGCTGCCTTAAGTCCAGCAAGTGGAGATATAGTCAACTTAACTTCCCATGGGCCAAAAGCTCTCAAGGTATTTCATGGCACATCAAGGGAACTTTATAATCTACCTAAAATAAATATGCAGAAGATTTTTTTTGTAGGAGATTGATATATTTAACACAACTGCCAACAATAACAAAGAACTAATAAAAATATTAAGGATGTAGATAATTGACATACAGCTGGTAAGTTTGTTCAGCAGACAGATAAACAGAGAACCTAGTAACCAACAACTATATAAAACATGTTATTTTCTTTTTTTTTTTTTTTTTGGTACTGGGGTTTGAACTCAGGGGCACTTGACCACTGGGTCACATCCCCAGCCCTTTTTTGTATTTTATTAGAGACAGGGTCTCATTGAGTTGTTAAGTGCCTCGCCATTGCTGAGGCTGGCTTTGAACTCACGATCCTCCTGCCTCAGCCTCCCAAGTGCTGGGATTACAGGCGTGCACCACCACGCCCGGCTAAAATATGTTATTTTCAACATACATGAAATACTAACCAAAATGGCCACATTTGAGTCTCTTAAGGTTATCTCAAAAGATGTCTTTTTGAGATAAAAAGAAGTCTTTAATACCATAAAGTCAACCTTCTTTGAGTATAAGTTAATCCATTTAAAAATCCATAGCAAAAATAATTTTTAATTTTTCAAAAATTTTCTCTCATAATTTTAGAGTAAAAAGACATATTTCTAAATAATTTATGGGTCCAACAGATGTAATATTGAAAACATTTAAAGTTGAAAATATAAAAAGGCCACACATTAAAACAATTCCTAAAGCAAGATATGCATCTTTAAGTATTTCTCTTAGAGAAAGAAACCTGAAAAATTATGAGATAAGTACCCACTGAGAACGATTGTTTTTAAAAGACAGAATAAGTCAAAGAGCATAGGAAGAAAAAATTTTTAAAGGTGAGAGAAAAGACTAGTAAAACAAAACAAATAAAAAAATAAAGAAACCAAATTTTATATTTCTGTTTTTAAGAACTATAAAAACAGATGACCCTCTATCCAGACTGAGTAAGGCAAAAAGAGGTCAGGCAAAAATCATTTTATAACTGAAAAGGTAGAAGAAACTACAGATTTTGCAGAGATGTAAATAAGAGAATATTCTGGAAAATTATGGCTTTAAATTTGAAAATTTAGACAAAAGGAAATATTTTCTAGGAAAAAAAATGACCTCTGGAACTGACTCAGCTTGAGATAAAATCTTTACTACTTCAAAAGACTTGAATACAGAATATATAGAACTCTTATTAATATTACCATTAATATTGCTAATAAACTTAATACAATATTAATAATATTCTTATCATTAAACTTACTATTAAATAAGAAAGGCAATCTTGTTTTTAAAAATAGGCAAAAGACTTGAACAGATACTTCACATAAAAAGGCATAGTTGCCAATAATCACATGAAAAAGAGTTTGATATTAGTAATCATTGCTAAAATGAAAATCAATTCAACAGTGGAACACTATTTTATACCCAGTAGAATGGATAAAATTAAAATTCTTAGAACATCAATGTTGGCCAGAATGTGGAATAACTAACCTCTCATATACTGCTGATAGAATATAAAATGACAAAGCACTTTAGAAAAACTCTGGCAGTTCCTCATAAAGTAAACCATGTGCGTATCGAAATACTAAGCAATTCTACTCTGGGATATTTACCCAAAGAGTTGTACATTGATGTTATAGGAGAAGTACTTATGATAGTCCCAAAGTGTAAGCAACCTAAATATCCATCAAAGGGGGAATGGTTAAGCAAATTGTGTACATTCGTACAATGACAAATTACCTGGTAATAAAAAAGAGCAAGCTTCTGATTCACTAGTAGCTTGGATAAATTTCTATGAAAGCTACTTTGAGTCAAAGAAGCCAGACACAAAATAATGCATTTTATATGATTCCATTTAAATTATGTTTTAAAAAAGGCAAAACTAATCTATGATGAAAGAAATCACAGCAGCAGTTTTCTGGGGAGAAGATGGGGGGGTGGGGACGTTGACTGAAAGGGTACATGAAGAATTTTTCTAGAGTGATAGAAATATTCTAAATCTTTAAGAGAATATGAGTGATGTGGGTATATACATTTATGAAAACATCACATTATAGACTTAACTTTGCATTTCACAATGAATAAACTATATCTCAATAACCATATGTTTAAAACTAGTCCAATAAAAAATAAGGAAAATGAATCAGTGGTTGAATTTCCAAACACACCAACACATGTACACACATATTAGCAAAACAAAATGGCTTCAATGGTTCTGCAAATTCTACCAATCATCAAGAGATGAATAGCCTTGGTCTTGCTGATTCCATGGATGAACTCCATGAGCTGATCGGCTCCCACATGTGGGGGTGCTGTTGACCACAGCGAGGGAAGTGGGGTGTAGAGCACACTGGGACTGAAGGAGAGCTGGGCAGTTCCTGGCAGGTCCTGCAGCACATTCCACAGACATGTTGGTTAACCACTGGAGAGTCACATTCCCTGATGTTCCTTCTTTCTTGATAATGAAACCTCACTATTGTGCAGCTAGGAAGTGACCTTGAGATTTAAGGTGACTTTGACCCCACCTCAACCCCTAAGGAGATGAATCGTCCTTAGTCTAGCCAGGACAAGTCATTCTTCTTGAGGATGTGAGTTGAGTCCAGTAGGAGAGAGTTGGGGGTGGGCACAGAGACTCCCCGATGTGTTTTCTAGACTTTAAAGGAGGACGTAGCAAGGTACTTTCCTTCACCTGGCTCCAAGCACTGCTGTGCACAAAGGTGATACATGGAGTTCCTGCAGACATCTTTGACCCTGCAGGAGCAGACTAGAGGGAAAAGCCAACTTGAGGATGCCAGGGAAGCTAGAGGGAATTTATGTTCTTGGTGGTGTTATTGAACTAAATACAGACATTTCTTATTTCTGGACATTTATGTAAAACCATAAATGCTCTTGTTATTTAATTCATTCTTAACAAAGATAGATCCCTTTTTTTCTATCATTTGCCTCCCAAAGCATCCTGAACAATTCCCTATAATGATTTGAGTAATTATGATAAGAGCAATGGGAAGTAATTGGTAAATTTTAAATAATGGGTGCTCAAGTTATGCTTTAAATTGATCATGTTGCTTGCGGTGTGGAAAGTGGACTAGGGGAGCAGGAAATGGAGTGTGTGATGATCAATCTGGATTGTCAACTTGATTGGATTAAGAGATACCTAGAATTAAGAGATTTCTGGCAGTGGTGATGAGGGTAGTCTTGAGATGATTGGCATGTGGGACAGCAAACTGAAGGGGGAGACCTGCCCTGAATGTGGGTGGCACAATCTCATAGGCTGGGGGCCTACATGGAAAAAAAAAAAGGTGGAAAAGCGGGGGTGGAGGCAGATGCAAACTAGATTCTTCTTCTCGCGGCAAGTGTTTTGATTGTTGCTTCAGTCACCTGAGGACACTGGCTACTAGTTTCTTTACTCTCTCAAAACCACTCTGACCAGTGATTCTCCAGGGCATTACCAGGTCCTCCGTGTCTGATTAGGGCTGCATCATTGCCTGCTCTCTCTATATATATCCCTCTTTTTATTTTTATTAGTGCATTATAGTATACATAATATTGGTCTTCATTTTGACACAATTATCCAAGTATGGAATAAAATTTGCTCCAATTCAGTCCCCAGTACTTCCCCTGCCCTCTACTCCTCCCTCCCCCTGTTCCCTTTCCTCTACAGATCTTTTGGTACCAGGGATTGAACTCATGGGCACATCCCCAGCCCTTTTTTATTTTTATTTTTTTTGTATTTTATTTAGAGACAGGACCTCACTGAATTGCTAAATGTCTTGCCATTGCTGAGGCTGGCTTTGAACTCGTGATCCTCCTACCTCAACATCCCAAGTGCTGGGATTACAGGGGTGTGCCACCACGCCTGGCATTAAAATACATATATTTTAATTTGTGCTTTTGGATATACATAAGGGTGAAATTCATTGTGGTATATTCATAGATGTACATAGGATAGTTGGTTGAATTCATTCCACCATTCCTCCCACTTCCCCTCCCTCCTTTCTCCCCCTGAATCCCCTTCCTCTACTCTACTAATCTCCTTTCTATTTTCATGAGATTCACACACACACACACACACACACACACACACACACACACACACACACACTTTTTGCCCCTTATTTTGGACTAGTTTCTGCATACTAGAGAAAACATTTGACCCTTGACTTTCTGTATCTGGCTTATTTCACTTAGCATGATGTCCTCCAGTTCCCAACCATTTACCAGCAAATGCCATCATTTCACTCTTCTTTGTGGCTGAGTAAAACTCCATTGCATTTATTTACCACATTTTCTTTACCCATGTATTGGTTTTTCTTATTCTGAGGCTCCGACTTCTTAAACTGAGCATCTACTGGTTCCTCTGGACTCTCTAGGTTACAGACAGCCATTGTGGGATGATCCAACTTCTGATTAAGTAAACCAATCCAATAAATCCCCTTTTGTAATAGTGTGTGTGTGTGTGTGTGTGTGTGTGTGTGTGTGTGTCTCCATCCTGTGGTTCTGTTCCTCTAAAGAATTCTAATGCAGAGAGGAAGATAGGAAGCCCATGGAAATAGTTCACAGCACCATCTCAGGTGGCAAAGGTGAGAAAGGAATTGATTCACATACACTTAGGGAGGAAAATCTCCAGTCACCTCCTCCAGAAAGCCTTCTCTGAGACTTCAGCTAGACCCTGGCTTTGAATTCTGCCTCCTTTGCCATGGGCATTGCCTTATGTCTCCTCTTCAAACACGCTCTTCCCAGTGGATGGAGCTGTCTGAGAACTGATACCCCATCTGGCCTGTCCCATCCTCCCCAACGTGCCTGGCCCAGAGGAGCCACTTAGCCCGGTGTGGACGGCTGAACTGCCCAGCCAGCCTGAAAGAAGACAAACCCTGTGTCTGCTTCTCTCTGGTTGGCAGGCAAGCTTCACCTTTAGTTCTCTTCCACCCACCCATCCATCTGCGCTCACCCACAGGGAACCTGACTCCCTGATGCATGCAACCAACAAGTGGAAGGAGGGAGGGAGAAGGGGAGAGGCCGTAGCTCAGGATTAGCATAGCTCCACGTGGGGAATCCAGTCCTGCCTCTGGCTTCTTAGGAAAACTTTTTTTTTTTTTCCTTTCTGGGCCTCAGTTTCACCTCTGTAATATGTGTGGAGGTGAGAAGTTGCTGATTTCTCTGGACTGACCCTGTCGTTAAGGTGTGATCTACTTTCCACCACAGGCTCCCAGCCCTCCCTCTCTTCCTTGGAATTGAGTTCCATTGTGGGAAGCTGGAAAAGAGGGGAGCAAGGAAACCAGAGACATATGATAAAAAAGACTTTGCATAGTACATTTTTTCCCTTCCCTACAAATTCACATTTTGTGCTTTCAGTGAGAAATAGAAAGCAGGGCTGCTGGCTTTTGAGGGTTGTTTATTTCAAGGAAGCGGGTAGGTGATGAAGAGGGTGATGGAGCCATTCTCAGACAATAGCCATTGTTTGTGCCCAGAATTGCAAATGTGGCTGCAGCCTTGGTCCTTGCCCTCCCTGTGGGTCTCTCTACACCTGGGGAGCCTGGGTGGACAAATCCTTTGCAGGTTGCCTGACTCTAAGACATACCAGAAGGACATAAATAATCAGCTACCAATTCTTCAGCTCGACTATAAAAAGCGTGCATATGCTCTGTGCAGGTTTTCTTAAGGTAAGGGACAGAGCTGGGCAAAACTGAGCTTCTGGAACTGCCCATATGGGGAGGCGGTCTTTCACCGATGATTCTGCAGACAGAAATTGCCCATCTGCACTGTTTGCAGGTGTTTTGAATGATTATATTATTAGCTCTGTCTGTTCAACTTTGCTTTTTTATGGTGGCTTTAGTATTGCAGTAAAAAAAAAAAAAAAAAAAAGAAAGAAGAAGAAGAAAGAAAAAAAGAAATATAAAGGCAACCATCTGGCTCTCGATTTGTGATCACATTCTCTGTCAGGAAAAAGGGAAGAGGCAGTCACTGCTCTCCTGGAGGTGGGTCCGCCACGGGGCAGCCCCCAGTTTTGCCCTTATCTGAGGCAGTTAGATTGGGGGTAAGCAAAATCTTTCATGTTTCTTAAAGAACCTGGTTTATGGCCTCATTTCTCCTCCTCCCCACCCCTACCTGGAGGCTCTGCTGCTGCTTTGGAGCTCACCTGGGTACTAGAACTGATGATCAATATGTCCCCAAAGCCCCAGTCTGGCTAGGAGAACTGGCCGTGTTTGTTAGGGTGGCCCTGGAGAGCCAGGCCTGAGCTGTCCGTCCCACCCATGATTCTGGACCTTAATTTGATCTGTGCTATGACCTGTGAAACTTTGCAGGGCATCCCGACTGCAGGTAGCAAGACAAAGATTTATTTGATTATCTGTGCATGGGTAATTCATCAGGGAAATGCGCTCTGTGTCAGATGGTGCAGAAGCGGGGTTATTTAGGGTTGTGCAACACATCCAGGGCTGGGAGGGTGCCAGGAGCCACCAGCCCAGCAAGGTCACGATGCCTCCACACCACAGGAGACGCCAGGCAGATCCCAAGTCGCACTTGGGCCTGAGGGTGTCATCTGCCTTTTTATTGCTTTGGGAAAAGAGATGAGAATTATGTAGGTGTTTTTTTCCCCCCTTTTCTTTTTTTCTCTAAAAGGGTAGGAACAATACTCTGATGTAATCTGAAGAAGCAGACAGGAGGATGTAATGCCAAACTTCTTTTCTGTCCAGGTACTCCTGAGGCAGACAAATAGCAAAAAACTTATGTGTGTGTGTGTGTATGGATATATACACATCTAGATACATCATATAATATATCATATATGATATTGGTATGCAATAGTTATGCATCATATTATATAGTTTGACATATATATTATAAACCTCATCCTGTGACTTCTGTTCTGCAGCGAGCAATCATGGGGACACTTGTGTTTGCCAGTACAATGGAAGGGGTAGTGTTCAGCACAGGCATCTTAGAGAGGCAGAAGGAAGGTGCTGGAAGAAAGACTCCAGCCGGGCGTGGTGGCACACGCCTGTAATCCTAGCACTTGGGAGACTGAGGCAGGAGGATAGCGAGTTCAAAGCCAGCCTCAGCAAATGGCGAGGCACTTAGCAACTCAGTGAGACCCTGTCTCTAATAAAATACAAAAAAAAAAAAAAAGGGCTGGGGATGTGGCCCAGTGGTCAAGTGCCCCTGAGTTCAAGTCCTGGTACCAAAAAAAAAAAAAAAGAAAGACTCCAAAGATGGGAAGAGTTCCTAAAACCCCACCTCACTGATTATAGAGCTGTTTTGAATTGGCACTTTTGATGGCAGTGAACTGAATGCCACTCAAACACTCATGCCACTCAAGCACACACCAGTGAAGGAAGCCTGTTGGTTATCCCATGGGGAGGGAAACTGAACTCTGTTCTTTGCACTGTTCTCTCCCCACTGTGTCTTACTTGGAGAAATGAATCAGACAATTTATATTTCCTTTTGTTAGGTGCATGTGCAGCTTAAAGCAGGAGCTGGGGATGGGGTGACCTCTCTTCCCTTATTTTATGAAAGCCGGAGTCATTCATAATGGCACCTGTAGGGGTCCTGAAGGAATGCAGTGATTTGGGGAAGCAATTAAGGAGAGGGAGAGAGAGAGAGACAGAGACAGAGACAGAGAGAGAGAGAGAGTATTTCTGTATTTCTACCTTAAAAAACAGAAGTTGTTTGTCCTATGGTGGTCAGCACTTACCGTGGGTAAGACTTTGGAGGGCATGGCTTCGTGATACACATGGTGTGGCCATAACCAAGTTCTGTGACCCTCAGCCTTGGCAATGGACTAGGAGAGCAGCAGAAGTTAAGGTCATCAAGGACCATGTAAATGTGCACCACAGGCATCTTGGGAGTAAGCACTGCAGAGAAAAGTAAGGGGCGTCCTGCTTTTCCATACCATGAAGAAGTAGGGTAACTCATACCTGGAATGGCTCCTTCTTACTGGATGGAGTAATTGTCAATTAAGGCTCTCATGCTTTTGATTAGAATAACAGTAAAACACTTTGGGCATCGCTGAGCTTGTAGCCTCACATTCATACATGCGCAGGTACTGTTGGAGGGTCAAGGGGAAGTCCAGGAAAATATAACAGCCACAAGAACCTGGAATCGAATAGTGAACCAAGAAGGTTCTGAGGGCCTCTGCAGAGGCAGACTGGGGTTGGCTCTGTGATCCAGCCAAGGTGCAGGCTCAGGACTAGGCTGACCATGTGGGAGTGCTGTCATTGTAAGCTACAAAAGACAAATATGCTGACAGTTTCAGACTGTTCAAAGTCATACTTGAAAGTATACCCTTGGATTTCATACGGCCTGAGTTTGAATTTTGTTTTTTTGATTAGCTGTAGGACCATAAATAAGTACTTGGTCAACCTCTTCCTTCCTTCCCTCCCTTCTTCCTTGTTCTTATTTTCCCTCAGTTTTTCCTTATCTGAATAATCAATTTTATAATAATAGCACCTACCACAATCGTCCTGTTGAGAGGATTAATCCAGATGCTGCTTACAGGATGAACTGCTATATGATTAGTGTTTAATAAACATTACCCATAACTATTCTGATTGCAGTTATTCTCAGAATATCTTTCTCCTTTGTCCCTTTTTCCTTTCTCTATATTGATAAGCAATCCAGGGTAGTGTTAAAAGACCAAAAGTTGAAGTAATGTAGCCAAGATTCAAAACCAAGTGTGTTAATTACTTAATCTTATTAATATCATTATCAATATCATCAAATGGTTTCTTCGTTGTGTGCTTTCTGGTTTTTTTTTTTTTTTTTTTTTTGTTCCACATTTTTTAACTAAAATTATATATATTTAGAATTTATAACATGATGCTTTGATACACATTGATATGATTATTACAGTCAAGCAAATTCATGTACCCACTCCTCATATGTTTCAAGAGAGAGCATTTGAAATCATTCTCGGTAAATTTCCAGAATTTCTTGCTTCTGAGTCCAGTTTGCCTTTGGCTTGCTGTGGTCCCAGCTCACTTTCTGGTGCCCTCTGACTTTCAGGGGCACTCTGTGCGGAATCGTATCTCTTTCCTTCTTGCTCTACAAGGAGGCTCCCAGATGCCCTGGTGATAGGAAGGTCCTAGACAACTTTCTTCCAAGCTGACTCACTTAGAGCCCAGAGAAAGCTGCAACCTCTCCCACACATTGCTCCTTCCAGGAGAGATGTGGGCAGAAGATTTGTCACCTGCTCCAAGTTGACCAAGGGGCCAGAGAGCCTCTCTCCATGGTACAGTCTCCATTTAACATGTTCATTCTCAAATTCATCCCAATGACTCCATGTCCTGTGTGTGTCTCAGACCTCCCTCCTGCCAACCTATCTCCAGGCCTTCCAACAGGTGCACGAGGAAATTTGAAGGTTTACTTATTTGCACATGGTTTTGCTTCTTAGCATAGACGGGAGCCCTGTCGCCCACGCAGTTGGGATTGTATATAGTATGCATGGGGTGGGGGTGGGAGCACTCAGGTCAACTGTGTCTGCTCTTGATTCACCCTGTGTCTATTGGGAAACACATATGGTGCAACTTCCCTTTCTTATATGCTCTCTGTTTCTCTCCCCATTATCTTTTGGGACCTGTCCCTATTCCCTTGAAGTCACTGATTTCAATTATAATTAGCACTGAAAACTGCTTTATAATCTATTCCACCTCAGAATTCTCCCTCTGAACATTCTATACACTCAGCAATTTTCATGTTTTTGACTTCACATTCCCAAGGCAGAAAGTCAGATTGACTCGACTCATCTATTCAGGTGCTGGCTCCTGGTCCCTCAGCTGCCTCTTAGGAAAGGGGTGGAGTTTCATGGGGGGAAAAAAATCTGCCTCAGGGTGCTAATTCAGCAGGGCAGGAGATGTCTCCTACCAAGTAGGCACAGGGATCTCTCTGTTCTGTGGCCAGCCCTGGCCTTGACATTTATCTTTTTCACATGAGAATGAAAGAAAAAATATTACTTTAAAAAGACTTGGAATGAGGCAGAGCTACACTGTATAAACTCAGCCACACAGAGGCAAAGCTGGTCCAGCCCCTTACCCTTGCTTCTATGTCCCCAAAGTTTATACCTCCTTAGGTTTATGGCACATTCTGAGGTCTTAGGGCTTCTGGAACCTATACGTCATTCAAAATGTCAGCTCCAAGTTCAAATGACCCCCACTCCAGGACAGGTTTTATTTCTTAAAATAAGCTGTCTTACAGCCAAGATTCTTTCTTTAAGATCTCCTGTGTCTTTATGATTGTACATTCCTCGGTCTTCCTTTCATACAAGGCTCATCTGTTGAGGACCTGTTATTTGCTCTCCCACTGAGCAATGAAATGAAAGATAAAGTCACTGTCCTCCTGCGGTCTATGTTCCAGTGGAGGGGAGAGAGAAGACAGACAGCAAACACAGCAGCATGAGAGGATGGGAAGGGCTGGACGGCATGGTCAGCATGAGAGGGGTCAGCCCAGGCTTTCTGACAAGGTGACATTGCAACAGAGACCAGAAAACAGTGAAGGCGTGAGCTATAAGGGTATCTGAAATATAAGTATTCCTGTCAGAAGGCACAGAAACTGCAAAAGCCTTGTGAGAAAGGTCTTTAGCATGTTTTGAAAACATCAGAGGTCAACATAATGGAAGCTGAGTGCATGACCCACAAGGCAGGAAATTTGGGGCCATGTAGGATTCTATTCCAAATGAGATGGGAGCCAAGGAGGGCTCTCACAGAAGAGTACCATGGTCTCACTTCAGTCTTCAAGGGATTCTGTTGCTTCAGCATTTAGGGCACTGTTAGCAAGCCACAGAGAAAATGAGGCCTTGCATTCAAGTGGAGCAGTCAAGGTTGATTTTTTTTATTGTGTTGTGCATTGACTTGGGGAAGTTTGTTATGAGAGCTACCATGAATTTCCCTAAGACATGCACTATAGCAAGCAGATGGTTTCCACCTTTGCAGAATTCAGTACCTAGTTTGGAAGATAGACATTAATAAAAGTCATTTCATGTTCAACATCCATTGAAAGTCAGACAACTGTCTTGAGATATTTCTTCCAAGTGGTTAATCAGGGATTTAGGATCCTTCTGTATGATGGTTTTTTTTGTTTGTTTGTTTTGTTTTTTTGTTTTTTTCCATCTTGAAATTTTTCAAGTCCCACTAGGGGAGTAGGGACAAGAGAGAGTAAACCAAGAAAAATGCAAACTAGAAGGATATCATGAGAGATCTTAACAACAAGGCTTGAAAGAGGCATACCTCACTTCTATACATCACATTTTTCCATTGGACAGAATCGGTTGTATGAATCCAACCTATCTGCAAAGGAGCCTAGAATGCATAGTCTTCCTGGAAAAAATGGAATAGTACAAGAGAGAGACTAGCAATGGCATGAAGTCTAACCAGAGCCTGATCCCACAGAATGTCTTGCAGTGAAAATGGCACCACAGTTGTCCTATGCTGAGGACAGGTGCTGGTCTTTTGTACTCCCCCATCAGTCAGCCATTGTCTGTAGGTCACCCTGGAAGGAGCACATTGGCACCCTTTTTCTGTGTAGGAGTGGGAAATTCTATTAACGCTCCCCAAGTCCTCAGTACTTGGACAGAAACCATTATTCAATTTCTATATATGAGAAAACTGAGGCAGTGAAGAGAGGCAAGCATGTCTTTAAATTCTCTGAAAGTTATGAATGACTGTGGGAAAGATTTTACCATTTACAGTCCTTCATTTCACTAGCATCTGATGTCAGTTTCAAGTGTCTATGTCTATGTCTATGTCTATGTCTAGTTGGTGATCATGACCACATGGGGCCTGATTAGAACCCTTGGTTTGGACTTTCTCCTTGATCAGGAAGAACTTGCCCTTCAGGTGAAAAGAACTCAAATGGCCAGACAGTGCCAACTTCCAACACAATATCACCAACTAACATCCATGACTTTTTGCTTGGCTTTGGGGGTGCTTTTATTAGATGCAATGAAAACAATCACTTAAAATGGGGATTCGGAAATCTATTATTGAGCAACAGATTCTATAGAAGATTATGGGTTTATTGTTGTTGTTGCACATTTGTAATGTGCAATCTGGGAGCAGCTGAGATTATGTGATTTGGCATTTCCTCTTGGGTTTCTGACAATTAGAAGAAGAATCTGTGCTGGAATAGCTGGAAGTTTCCACTGTAAGCCCTACCCTGTGAAAATGGCTTTTCCCTGAGTATGCATGAGATCTGGGGCTCAGAGCTCAGCCTTTGGGACAACTGCAGCAAGGCCCAAGTCCAGGGCTCATGCCTCACCTCCCTTTGTGATGGAGGTCCCCACTCAACATTGTGTAAGGTATCTCCTACAGGGATACCTTAATCCTTTTCCTGTTTCTCCCTATGAGTACTCCCACCACACAGACCCATGGTCTACTAGAAGAAGAACTGACAAAATGTTGCCATCATGAACACTCTCCAGTGCTTAGCATGTCCAAAGCTGCAGAGCTTGGTGATCCTAGTCCTCAGGATGACAGCTGGGCAGTGGACATTTCCACAGTTTTGATAGACTGCGTCAAGGAAACAGCAAACTCAAGGTCCTCTTTCCCAGAATTGGCAGCAAATCATGATGACAAACATTTGTGTTAGCTGCTTTCATATAATTTTATACAATGCCATTATCAAAAGCTGGATTATCATTTGTAAAAGGCACTTGAACACAGCAACTATGGCTTGTGATCCAAAGCATCATTAAAAAAAAAAAAAAAAAAAAACACTGTCATTTATCCATTCATTCTTTCTTTTTTAATACTTATTTATTTTAGTTGTACACAATGCCTTTTTTACGTGGGGATTGAACGAGCACTTGCCTAGCACTCATTCATTTTTGTAGTCAGTAGACACTGCTCATGACGTGAAAGTCACACCAAGGGGAACAGAGAGATGGTACCTGTAAGAAGGAGTCACAAACATGTGTTCACCACCAAAGCACAATTCAAGGTGGGAAGAGTGACAGACCAATAAAGAAGTGCAAGGGAATTTGCTGTTCCAATTAACAGAATTATTTGTATATATCCATTTCATTTAGCAGTGTAAACTCAGCTGTGACTGTTTGGAAAGTTGGGAGTTATCCAGTACGGTACCATGCAGCTCTGACATAAGACTCTCATTTCTCCTTGGCTTATCCTTTTGTTTCTTGCTCTTGGAGGGGTAGTGGCTGCTAGTGGTGGTGGGGCATTTAATCTATTGTTCTATTACACTTTGTCTTGCCCTTGAAAGCCCTTCACTTGTGACTCAGTGAAGACAAGGCCTAGTTCCTGCATTTAAGTTATTAAACTCAAAATGCTTTGAGTCTCCAGGATGCTGTGGGCATCTCTTATGGGTGTATTAGAAAGAAAAGCTTATACCCAAAGAGCTGTTATCTCCCTGGAAGCCAGCCAGAGCTGAGACCCTTTTGGGTTGCTTAGATTATGACCCCCATCACTTTGCCTGAGCCTTAGGAGGTCACCTGTGCTGGAAATATGGATCAAGAACCAAAGAAGTGTTCATTTTAGTCAAATAGTTTTAAGAAGTTTTCCACTTAGGATCTAGGCTGAGGTTGGATTTTGCCATCCCAGATAAAAACACAGAAAAGAAGAAATAGATTAAAGCACTCTATGGTTTATGTTAAAATTGTTGAACTGAAGCCATGAGACAGACATTGTCTAGCAAGCAGACACTTTGGGTCTGCCTTAAATTATATAACCTAATGTCCTAAAATAAGCCCAGATTTGGGATTTTTTTCCCTTTTCTCCCGACCTCCCTTCCCCCCTTTCCCTGTCCTCTCTCTCTCCCTCCTCCCCCATCTCTTTCTTCGTCTCTCTTTCTTGCTCTTTCTGTCAAAATATAGGCTCAAAGGAAAGAAAATCATATTACTGTGAATAAGGAAAAGAGAAGGACTCTGACTTTCTTTGGACCTCAAAGTGGTATCAAAGGCAAAGACTACTACACCAGTTGTATTAGTTTGTTTTGTGTTACTGCAATGAAACATGTGAGGCAGGATACTTATGAAGAAAAGAGGTTTATTTAGCTCACAGTTTGGGAAGCTGAAATTCTAAATAACATGGCACAGGTTCTGGTGAACACCCTCACCCTACCAAATACCTACTTCCCATGACTGTGTCACTTCATGACAAATGGCGATGGCAACAGTATGTGCAGAAAGAAACATCAAAGGGAAATCGGAGAACACTGGGTGGGGTCAGGATCAGACTTTATTAAAAAAAAAAAAAAAAAGAAAGAAAGAAAGAAACTCTCTAGTGAGAACTACCAAGAGATCACAAGGGGTCACATGAGAAGACAGCACTTCCCACAGAACTCAGGACCTTCCACTAGACCCCACCTCTTAGAAGTTCGACTAACTCTCACAAAACATTGAGGACCCAGATTCTAGTGCAAGAACTTTTGGGAGACATTTAAACCACATGCAAACCACAGCATTAGTAAGGGGCCATTTGGAAGTTGCCACCCACGCTGCAGGTCTCATTTATGTGTCATCTCCAATAGTAGTAGAGCTCTGGCATGAGGTCCAGCAACAAAAGGGCTTTGTCATTTACTCACAGAGAGACTTTGGTTATGTTTCTTAATATCACAGATGCTTACTTTACGTACCTATAGGCAGATGTGGCCAGCTCTACTACCTCAGGGGATCCTTGCAAAAATCAAGAGGCAGGATGATGTTAACACCCCACCATGGATCCTGGCTTGGGAAGTGCCACGTGCCATACTTCTCAACACCCGCACCCAACAGCATTCTGTATCAGGCAGGGCCAAGGGAGGCTGGAACCCGATTAGGCTCTGATGATGATTAGTAGGCAGACTTGCCATGGAAGAACCGATCAGCCTCTAGTTGTATCCTTAGGAAATGAAGGTGTCAGCGTTAGAGACTTAGGAGTTATAATCGCATCCTCTTATGCATACCCCCCAGTGGGCCAGAGGTGTCAGAACCAATAAATTCTACCATTATAAGTTGGGGCCAGATGGAGTGGTGGTCTCTCTGGAGGGCACAGCCATTAGGCAGGATAGTATCTTTAGCTCTCTAGCCATGTTCACTCAGGACCCCCTTTGAAATGAAGATGCCATTTGGGGTGGGAAGCAGGCACTGAACAATCCTGCAGCCCCTCTTGGACAAGGCAAGATACTAGGTTGGCTGGGGGATATTAGAAGGAGTGGAGTGACTTCCTCACTGAATGTGAAAAGCGTCAGCATAGTCTAGGGAAAAGATAAAATAACAACTAGGAGCTATTTGCTTTAAATAAAATTTACACACATTTCAGCTTGTATGGTTGGAGCACCAGCATCTACTAAAAGAAGAGGAGCGTTTCTATAAGACTACCTGCACACCATGGAAGACAATTTCCAAAGCACCCCAAATAATTGCTAATGACCACTTGCTCTCTTGAGTTGAGATCTGAATTCATTCCTCTTCCACTCTGCCACTTAGTTCTATGGGGCTTGAGTAAGCCTTTCTCTTACTCCGGGCCTGCTTGCTCTTGTTCCCACCATTTGTGGATGAGTGTCTTTGCTGAATTTTGGCAACCCAGCCTGAGGAAGGATAATCTCTTCCTAAGTCTAGAATGAAATGGCCAAGGACAAGGTCAGAGAGAATCAGATGCAGCAGTCAGCTCTAGCCACTCTCCGGAGTCCAATGCTGGGCAAAGACCACCTGCGCACTCACACGTGTCAGTCATCACCCCGCAGAGCTCCCATGCTTCTCTGTCAGTCATGGAGGCTCAGAGCCCTCAATTTAGATTTGGGCCAGGAAAGTATCCTACTGTAGACTAGGCTGCATAATTAGGCAACAGAGCTAATGCTTTGTCTGCAAATTTCTCAGAACTTGCCCACCCAGTGAGCTTTCCATAAACTCCCTCTTTCCACAATTATTAGAAGCTAATCTACATAGTCAAATGTCCAAAGAAACCCATTTTGGCCTGAGTTTTTTTTTTTTTTTTTTTTTGTAACAGGATAGAAGAACCTTAGGGTGTATTTATAGGTGGTCTTTTTCCAGATTATACTTTTCCCTTGCTACGCATCTAGTTTCACTCGGGAGAAAAGTTCACACAAGTAACAATCACTGTAAATTTCCTATGTATGTCCAAAGCAAAAGCAGAGATTCTTTGCTAAACCATTGGAGGGGGCTCTGCTTCTTAGGGATTAAGAAAACACAGGTACACTGTTCTGTGTAAAGCCCCAGTAGAGACTGACCTTGAGCTTTATATTTTAGGACCTACAGAATCCTGGAGGAGCCACCCCAACTATAAAGAATATATCCCAGAACAAGTTTTTCAATGCAACATACTTATTAGCTCACTTAATCCTCACAACAACACTCAAAATTAGAAAAGTTTTTGCATGCACAAGAAGACTCTTCACTTCTAAACTGAAATGTGTTTTCTTTATTCCTTTCATGCATGAAAGGTACAATCTAGGACATGTCCCATTTAAACCAGCCCTCCAACATCATGCCCTATTGCATGAATTCTGGAAGCAAAACATCTTTCCCTGCAGGAATTTGGCTTCCCATGGGGGAAATAAAGCATCTATATTTCATACAAAGAAATAGGAGGATATAGAAAAGATATCAAGTACATGACATGTAAGCTGCTCTTTCACCTTTCTATGCCCAACGCAGACATTACTAATCAATCATAAGATTTCTGTCTTGATGAACTCAGATTAAGCTCAGGATACTTCTCAACATCATGATCGAGGAGGCTACTATCAATGATTTCCATTTGTTTTTATCCAGTTTGCTTGCCTTGTGCCATCTCCAGGATGTGTTTTTATAGGACATAGATAAGTCCATATTGATAGGGGTATTAGCAGGCTGTCACTGTAACAAATGCCTGAGATAATCAATGTATAAAGACAAAAGGTTTATTTCAGCTCACAGTTTTGGAGGTGCCAGTTCATGTTTGGTTGTGTCCATTGGGTTTTGGAAGAGAGCATGTGATAGAACAAAGCCATTCAGCTGGTGGTTGGGACATGAAAAAGAGACAAGAGGAGGACTGGGGTCCCATAATTCCCTTCAAGGGCACAGCCCCAATGACCTAAAACCTCCCACTAAGTCCCACCTCCAAAAAATCCCACTATTTTTCAACAGTGCCAAGCTGGGAACCAAAACTTTGGGGAACACTCTAGGTCCAAACTGTAGCTTAGGCTTGCTGGCCACCTTGTGAAAACTGCAGGTAGGAGTCATTCTTCACAAAACACAAGGCAGGAGATTGACAAGCAGAGAGGTCAATGACTTTTCTGAAGTTGCCTTGTCCAATAGGTTGGGCTCTATTCCCCCACTTGGCTAGTAGACAGGCCATGAGGTTGCAGTCATGGGAGTAGACATCATTTCCAAAGCCATGCACTTTTACAAAGTAGGAATAAATACTGAACAGTGTGTGTGTGGGGGGGAGGAACAAAAACAAAACAAAACAAAACAAAACAAAAAACAGAAAAAAAGAAGTTTCCCTACAACCTGAATTCTATTTCTACACAAAGGAGCACCACTATCTTTCAGCCCTTCCTCTAAGTGACCCTCCCCACCTTGTTCTAGATCAAATTTAGTCCTGGGGGGTCTATGGCTGGGCTTACTTCTTAATACCTGCCATGGTCCAGGTGGTAACTGGTCTATTCTAATGCAGCGGGTTTATTTCCCCTCACTTCCTGGATGAGGAAACAGAGACTTAGATTAAGTAACACACATATGAGGTGACACAGTTAATAGTCTCTGAAACTGTATCAGGATGCTCCTCAGGTTCTTTCCTAATAGAGATTCCAAGTTCTGCTTGTGTATTAATTAATGAATTAATCATTTGTTGAGCACTAAACATTCTTTGTCTTCATTTGTTCTTGCTCAAAAAAGCCATCTGCTTGTAAAGAGCTCCATTTCATCCCCCTGAAACACACCTCTCTGGTCCCATTTCCCAGGGGACCCTGCTAGGACAGGAAATGACTTTCCATTGCTACAAGCTCACTGGGAGACTCTTTGGGCCCCAACTTCATCCAGCCAGGGTGCGAATCTTTGTTGACTGTCTCATCATGCACTGGCCCCTAAGATCCCTAGAGGCCAGTGTCATCCTCCCTCATTTAACACAGGGTCCCACCTGCTGTAGAGCTTGGATGATGACAATTGAATTGAGCTTCTTAGGCTGAATCATTTGAAGTGGCCAATAATAGACCTTTATAACCTACCAAAACTGGACTTTTGCTGGGTGTGGTGGGGCATACGGTTAATCCCAGCTACTGAGGAGGCTGAGGGAGGAGGAGCCTAAGTTCCTTTAGTCTCAAGAGACTGGATTGTGCTATAATCAAATTAGTTCTTAAAAGTCCCCACTGACTTAGGAGAAAACCAAGGCCCTAGGAGGTTAAATGGCTGTGCCCAACATCCCGAAGTGAGTCCGTGACACTGGCGGGGATGGAGCCCAGATGTTTGGCAGCATGCACACAGTCTTCCTGCCCCGCCCTGGGGCCCCAGCCTGGGTCCATGCAGAGGAGGGTCTGGGCCGAGCCCCCCAGACCCTTCCTGGGGTCAGCAGGAATGCCCTCTACAGATCACCACTTCCTGTTTATCTTTCCACCAGGCAGCGAACACCACTGTGAAAAAGGTTGAAAGGGTTTCCTGACACACAAAGCCCCTAAAAGGCAATATTTTGATGATTTAAGTATAAATGATCAGAAACATGTGGATTTCATTTCCTTTAGAATACACTTGGGTATGAAAACGAAGGGGAAACATGCTTGGCAAAATACAACCTGGGTTTCCTCAAGCCCCTGAAGTGGTTTAAGATGTTTAGCGAATGTGAAGGGAATTCGCCCCTTCTCTGCTCCCTCCCACCAGGCTCACACTCGTCCACATATTAAATTTGTGTAGGATGTGCTACCACTGTGGCCTTGACCTTGTGAAGAAGGGGAGGACTAGAAGAGGCACGAGAGGAGAGGCAGGGTCTGGGCGAGGAAGTCAGACAGCTTTTCTTCGCTGGCTCTACTGTTCCAAGAAGGGGGCTCTGACCTGTCCTCCTGGATAACATGTACCTACAAGGTCCCACCAGTCCTCAGGGGGCCAGCCATGTTTTGACCTCCTTTCTCCTTTCCCCTGAGAAAAATAAACAACCAGGGTTGAACAGAGACATGGCAGACACCTTGGGGAGACAACCTTTCCCTCCCTACTGATGTTAAGAAGAGAGTCATCCTCTGACTGAGTGCACAGCCTCAGAGCTGCGGGAAATCCAGACACTAGACCATAAGTTCCTGGCATAGCAAGAGGGCCGGAAAATGCACTGGAGAAAGAAAGACAGGCTAGTAAGAGAGGGACAGGAAGGGTAGGGAAGAAGAAAAGGAGTGAGGGAGGGAAGAAGGAGGAGAGGGAAGAGGAAAGGGGGAGTGAGGGAGATAAAGAAGGAGGGAGGATTAGGGAAGGAGAAAGAGAGGAGGAAGGAGGGAGAGAAATAAGGGAGAGAGGAGAAATGAAGGAGGGAGGGAAAGTGTGTGACACCCAAGTCAGGGGGTAGGCAAAGCCTGGACAATGGCCTCTGGATTCTGGAATCTAGCCAACTCCAGGACAGTGTTTTTGTCAGCAAACATTTCCAGAAATGCCCCTTTAATTGGGCACACAGTCAGTAGAACAGTCTCCAAAGGCCTTGCCACTTGTCTTGATTAACAGACCCCAGGCCTTTCTGGGGTTCCCACTGAGATGAGGGTTGCAAGACATCCTGATATCACCCCCCCCCCCCGATCCAGTATTTGTACACAGAGTTTCCCAGCACCCCCAGTCAGGTCAGCATAGGACCTAGAGGTGTCGGGCATTGCTGTGTGAGATGCTGGTGACAGGACAAGAGACTGGACAGGCAGGCCTTCCACTTCTGAGGAACATACCAGTTTGAAAAATTGAATTAAGAGAAAAACCAAATTTCCCATAGTGGAGCAAGGTGGGCAGAGGGCAGCATCATTGTCTTAGTAACCTGCCGACATTGGTCAAGGTGCAAGTGACTTAGACTGAGGTTCCCCCACAACAGACTCTGGCTCTGGGGGTATGTAGTTTTGGTGGGATATGATCTCAGGAAGAAATGAGAGTGAAGAGAGGGAACGGAAGGAAGAAGCATCAATAGGGTCTTATTAGTGAAGTGGTTGCTACTATGAACAACGGGGCCCAGCAACATTGGCGTTCCTACGATAGACAACAAGACAAGAACATCTCAGGAGGTCCCATCAAGATGTGAGGAGCTGGGCTGCACATCCACCCATTGGTTTGGTGGTGGCACCTAAGGCTGCCAGACTCCCAGTCTTTGGTCCTCTTCCCTCTACAAATGTGCTTTTTAGGCCAGAAAACACACTCCAGTAGTGTATTACTTTTTTGTTACTATATCTTAATAACACAGGCTAGGTAATTTATAAAGAATAAAGGCTGGGAAATCCAAGATCATGGAGCCAGCATCTGCGGGGCATCTGGTGAGGATTTCCTGCTGCCTCATAATAGGATGAAAAGCATCACGTGGAGAGAGAGTGTCAGTTCAGGTCCCTCTTTATCTTCTTATGAAAGCCACTAGTCCCATCTTGGAGGTTTCACCCTGATGAACTTCTTTAATCCTTATTATCTCCCAAAGGCTTTACTTCCAAATACCATCAACATGGGAACTGGGGGTTAATTTTCTGACATAAAATTTGGGAGACACATCCAAACTGCTAAGTTTGAATTTAAGTTTCTGACATAAAATTTGGGACACTCATGTTCGTATGGTGGGAGACCCATGGTAGATGGGAAGCTATGAGCTGTTGTGTGTAGTTACTATGGGAACTGCATTTAGGTGGCCTCCAGAGTACATTCAAAGGGATATTGGCTGAGTCTATCCTAGTCCCACCTTGGAGGCAAACACCAACACTTTGCTCAGAAGAAAAGACTGGAACGTGGTAGTTAGAGAGGCTGGTGTCAGAAACCAAGAGCTATACGTCTCTGGGCAAGAGATAAGCAAAGAACCCTGCATCAGGCACAGCCCTGTCTGAACCAAGCACCTGGATGCCCAGTCCCAATTCACGTGACCCCAGATCCCTGGACTAGAGCCTCTCCATGGAGAACAAGAAAGTCTCTTTGCTCTTGGTTTGGGGTGACTTGGATCAAGCTCACAGCTAATTAGAATTAAATGCAAAGCACAATTATGTATGAACCTTCTGTGGCCAAATTCATGAAAGGAATAACTGGTGTATGTTTTCCTTTTATAGAATTTTAATGAACAAGTGGCATGCCATCCATTATTTATCTGCTTTCAATTGCAATGAATAGTTTCAATGACAAAATCAAATTTCTGTATTTACAGAAAACCAGCACATGTGTAGATAATGGTGCAAGTCAGTATTTACTGTGTAAAATGCTGACTTGTTTTTCTTTAATATAGAAATTTGGTAATTATTACTCTAACTATTCATTAAAATGTGAAAGTAGATACAAAATGAATCGGTAGGCCATTTCTTTTTGTGCTCCTAGAAGCAATAGCCAGATTCTCTTTGGGAATCCAGGCTTTTTATATTTTTGAAAACTTAGCCCATACCAAGATGACAGCTCAGGAGATGGTGCATTCTATGCACATGGCAAATGTTCAATACAAATACCTTAACAAAGTTTATTGATTGAAAGATCTACTAAGCATTGGCTTCATCATTAAATCCACTAGTGTGGGTAAAGTCATGTCATGAAGTTGACACCAGAGGATGGGACCTTCATCAGTGCCAGATGACAAAATGAAGGTTGATCAAGTTTTTTAACTTGGCAACAATCTTGAGTAAGATTGTTGGAGAAAAAGAGTGTTCAAGATGAAGATACATAACTGCATAGCATACAAGAAAACAACAGTATGAGTCAGTTTTCCACTACTATGACAAGATATCTAAAGCTGGATACTTACAAAGAAAAGAGGTTTATATAGCTCACAGTTATAGAGGCTAAAAGTTTAAGATCAGGTGTCCCTAGTGGGTTAGTCCCTATTGAGGGCCTAATGGTGAATGGCATCATGGTGGAAACACATATGTGACAGAACACACAGTCAGACAGGAAGCTAAAGTCTGGGGAGAGACCAGGTTCTATTGTTTGCAAAAAATGTCTCTTGAGAACCAGCTCAGGGTCCCACAACAGCTATGTTAATCCCTTTGGAGCTCAATATCCCCAGTGACTTCACACTAAACCCCACCTCTTAAAGGCACCACACCTCTTAACATTACCACACTGGAGCCCATGTCTGCAGCCCATGAACCTTTGGAGGACACATTCAAATCACATCCAAACCATAACAGCCACCATAACTCTCTTACCTGGGCTGAAAGTCCCTATAACCTCATCCCATGCATTTATCTGTCCTGGTGGAATTCACTACAAAAAGACAGTGAACTAATTGCCGAGAAAGCAAAGAAGAATCACACATAGCCTGTTCTTGAGACGCCCCAGGCTTGGAGATGAAGCAGAGTCACTACAGCAACTTCACAGTGGAAAGCGTCTAGGATGACAGCAGACTCCAAACCAGTCCTACAGATGAGCAAAGGAGGGTGAAGTCATGAAGATGTGAGACCTGTCCCATGAGTTGGGTCTCTCTTCTCTGCTGTGAGGTGCAGTTACTAAGGGCATCTCGGTGCAAAGAAATTCAGCTGGATGCCAAACTGATGTCTGTTAAAATACTACATCAGTTCCATGAGTCGCCTTGTTTACAAATACTTCCCCTTGAATCCAATAACAATTGTGAGCTATTTTCTGTAGTTTTCTGCATTAAACCCCACTTGCTCCAAATTCCTTACATGTGTAAAATTATAAAGGAAGAGAGAGAAGAAAAGAAAGTGAAGGGAAGAGAAAAGAAGGGGAAGAAGAGAGGGAGGGAGGGAGGGAGGAGGAAGGAAGGAAAGAAAGAAAGTAAAGAGAAATCAGACTAATTACAGAAGTAAACTGATGGAACTTTTCCTATCTTGGAGAGAAAAAATGGGCCTCTGAAAACCTTGTCATGCCCCTCTTCATGACAAATTCATTTTCTTTTTTACTTTCTAGGAATAAATCTCTATACACTCAAAAGAGCAGAAAGGAAGAGAGAATACTGGAAGGGGTTCAGTCATGACTTTGAGTCCCTTAATGTCCCCAAATCTAGCTTTAGCTACATGCACAACAACAGTCCTTAGGGACCAGATTAGGTCTTGCCCATGGCTGTAGCACTCTCTGGGATATGAAGCCAGAGCCAGCAATAGCCTTTTACATGGTTCCACCTTGGGCCTGGTCCTAAAAATTAACCTCTTGACTTTTTTTTTTTTTTCTTTTGAGCAGCTGTTTTTAATGATTTCTCAAGTTTTGCTTCCTGGTAGCTGCCATTCCAAAGCACTCTAAAAACCAATTTTACACTTAATAAAGTTTAACTATTCAATATTTTTCATTTTAAAACTAAATAACAGACATTTAAAAGAATACTTCTTTTTTAATGACACTCATGCCACTATTTTAGAAAGCCAAACGACATCCACCGTGCATTCCTATCTCCTTAACTGCCAAATACTCTATTAGTCAAGTTTGTTCATATTTACAAGAATTTTTTTTGGATGTTTTACTGCTATCAGAAGATCTAACATCTGTTTCTCCAGGGATTCTCCATGTGTTCTGTAGTTTACAACAATTGAAACCACTGTTTTTGAAATACATTTGGATTAAACTCAATGTACTAAGACTGGATTTCACAGGGAGCCCTGTGCATACATCTGGGGTTTTCTCTCCTGTAATTTTTCCAAATGGTGAGACATTCTCTCTGGATTTAGGAGGGTAACATATAATAATAGTGGAGCTCGATGAACACATGTATAAAAAGATTGCTAAAGGCAGCCAAGCATGGGAAGTTTTCTGGGTGTGTTCCTACATGGAGAATAGGATAGAAAAGGATAGTCCCTGGACTATCTTTGAAAACCACAGTGGCAGAAGCACACCCAACCCATCTCCCTGCATCCAGTCAGGAAGGAACACTTGCCTGACTGCTATATCTCCAACAATACTGTCCACTGGATCTTTCTGTGCTGATGGGAATGTCCTCTACCTGCACTGTCTGACATCATGTAACCCCATGCAGCTATTGGGGATGGAGATGTGTCCTAGGAAACTGAGGAACTGAAGTTTTCATCTTAAATTTTTTAATTTAAATTTTAATACCCATCTAAAACTAGTGGCTACCATATTGAACAATGGAGATGCCTCAGTCTTTCTGAGGCTTATCTTTCTTTGATATGTCTGCATTGAATCTTCTCTGATTTCTACAGATAAATGATTTTTCCTGTCCATGCACTCCTCCAGTGCTTACCAAAGAAACAATACTACCAGTCCTGAACTATTTACTCCTGAGCCCCATGACAGTCCATTTCCAGAATTGTGCAGAACATAAAAGGAAGATCTTCCTAACTGTTGGAAAGTAACAGAATATTATGTAAACCCACCATGGTAATAATGTGAGAGGTTTCTGTAGCCTTTGACAATATCTACAGCCTTCCCAGCAATAACCACATATGGTAATCCTCCTCACCAGTGGTTTCCAATACAGTCATTCCTCAGTATGGGGAATTGGTTTCAAGACTTCCTGCAGTACCAAAATCAGTAGACGATCATATAAAATATAAAACGACATAGTATTTGCATATTATCCACATACATTCCTCTGTGTACTTTAAACCATTTCTAGATTATTTATAGTACCTAATACAATGTAAACACTATGTGAATAGTTTTTGCACTATATTGTTTGGGGAATGATGAAAAGAAAAAAAAATGTACATACCCACTACAGATTCAACTTTTTTTCAAATATTTGGATCTACTATTGGTTGAATCTATGATTGCGGAAGGCTAATTGTACTTGGGTGTGAGCACACACGGAGGCTCCCAACACAGGAGACTATTCCCTCTCTCCCACACACACCACACCAAACAAGCAGAGGTCTGGACAAACCAAGGAGGTGTGATGAGAAACTGGTTCTGCAGTTAAAATCCATTTGACGTAGAAGTTTGTTTTTGTTCGTCTTATTTCTGTGGGGATTCCCTGGAGAATCGCCATCTAGTCTTTCCTGTAGGAGAGCCCTATATCCCTTCAGGTATTGGGTATCTGTTCCAAAGCCTCACTTCAGCCTGTTTTCTGGAGCAGGGGTTCTGGGATAACTGGCTTCTCTTCCTCCAGCAGGCTAGCCCAGGCATGTTCTTGTTGAAGAGTCAGAGGCCAAGGTTACAAGCCAAAGTACACAAAGCCTGGAGGCCAAGGCTTGGGATGATATGCTACCCTCAGTTTTGCCTTGGGTTTTGGTCAAAGCAAGTCACGTGGTGGGTGATAGATGGGCTACCCTCTCCCCCCCCCCCCCCCAGAGCTTTCCATAATCTGAACAAAGCAACCTTGTTTCTTCCCCGGACAGGATGTTTCTTTTTCCCGGGCAGGAGCCAATAGGCTTAAAGGTCGCCCTGCACCATGGGCAAAGAGCCAATGGTTTTGGAGTTGCTCTGGTGCACCCCCCACCAGAAATACCTATATAGGGTCCCATTGGAGAGACTCAGAACACAATAGCTCATCCCTGCGGAGAGGAGGAAGCCACTGTGACAACTCCAGACCCACCACCTTCAGCCCGACGACAGCTCCCCAGCCGACAGCTCCAGCCTCCAGCCAGACAGCAGCTGCCCCAGCCAACAGATCCAGAGATCCCAGCCAGCGTGACCAGGCACCCACTTTCCATTCAGAGCTTGCACACTCCCCTGTCCCTGACTCTTCTCTCCCACCAGAGCTTGCACACTCCCCTGTCCCTGACTCCTCTCTCCCACCAGAGCTTGCACACTCCCCTCTCCCTGACTCCTCTCTCCCACCAGAGCTTGCACACTCCCCTCTCCCTGACTCCTCTCTCCCACCAGAGCTTGCACACTCCCCTCCCCTGACTCCTCTCTCCCACCAGAGCTTGCACACTCCCCTCTCCCTGACTCCTCTCTCCCACCAGAGCTTGCACACTCCCCTGTCCCTGACTCCTCTCTCCCACCAGACTTGCCGACTCCTCTCTCCCACCAGAGCTCTCCCCTCTCCCTGACTCACACTCCCCTTTGACTCCCCTCTCAACCTCTTTGACCTTCAACCAGAGCACCTCTTTGACCTCCAACCAGCCACAAAGGCTGTTGAATAAATCTCTTGGTTGCACAGCTGTCCCCGGTGTGATTTTTGCCCTTCAGTGAGAAGTGGGGAGAAGTACACTGTTACTTTATGAGAGGAATTCAAAGTCACATGGCAGAGTGCGTGAAGACAGGGGATGGAAAGGGGCAGGGAATTGAGCCATCAATGTAGTCCACCTCTCATGAATTCTAACATGATACAAGCTAAAATGTGAATAGTGGCTACCACTTGAAAGTGAGAATATCACCTGATCTTCTTTATCTTTGCATGGTCTAAATTTTATCTATCTATTTTACATTTTCAAATTGTAGAAAAGTATATCCTAATGGTAATAAATGGAATGGACTCATGAAAATAATTTGGAAAATAGAGAAAATTGGGGAAAAACATTGACCTAAATTTTTTTCACCAAGGATGTTACCTAATTGTAAGTGAAATACTTCTTCCTTGCTAGAGATGGTCACATGACTTTCAGGATGCTTAAATCTCTGGCTCTGCAACATTCAGCATCCTCAGTGGTTTTCAGTTACACTGACAGGTATCCTGGCTACCAACACCCACTTTTCCAAATGGCCTGCAGAAACACTGAAAACCACATTTTTCCTTTCGTTGTGGTTCCCTCTGTGGCCTCTCTGTGAATGACAGCCATTCAATCATTTTTATCATTTTCTTGATTTACTTATTGTCATTCATTGATATGATACACCACATGGATAAGGTTGAATATAGATTTTTTTTTCTATTTAACTTGATGTCTAAGTGTGATCCCCAAAGTTCTTTGACCTAAAGTCATCTTTCCTTAAAGAAAAATATTTAAATTGATGCCAAACTGGCTTCAGGAAGTCCAACACTTTCCTAAGCACTCTTGTGGCAAGGCTGTAATTACCTCCTTCCATTGCCTCTCCCACCATGATCCCAGGCACCTCTGTTTATCTCTGTACCATAGCACTTCTCTCTTTCCCCACCATTTTTCATAGACATTTCTCATCTCTTCATTTATTTCCCAAGGAACTTCTTACTCAAGGCACTTGTAGGTAATAGAACTTTACTACAGACTTGGTGATAATGGAAGGTGACTATTGCATGGAGCCAGGAACAACCTCCAAGTGCCTATCAGACATCACAGTTGCTAAAGTTCATTGGCCATTATGTGTTTTAGTGCACACTTGGGGTCTGCAGAGAGTACTTAATCATAACTTTCTCGCCTGAAAGTTTTGAGTCAACTGAGGATCAGACACATGCTCCAGTGAGGTAACAAATATCAGCTAAATTACTGGAAAACGTGGCTTGGATCTACAGCCTAAGTATCAGCACTATAGTACTTTCCTGTCAAGCTTAGACCTTGAGAATTCTAATCCACACAAATGGATGGAAAATTATAACTCATTTTTTAGGAGAGGTCAGTTACAGAGACCATATAAGGGCAGTTCCTTTAATTCATTAATCCTACATATTAGATGATGAATCCAAATTAGTGAAAGTCAGACTCTTTCCAACCCGACAGATGAGCCTCTTCCCTTTTTCTGGTGGGGATAGGGAGGATACGGGAATAAAAATCTCTTTTTGGGTCCAGTCTTTTTTTTTCACTCCAGACCATTTTAATTTGATTTCCCCTTCCCTCCCATTTCTTCTCCAAAATCCAGTGAATAAGATTTCCTTACTTTCCCATGGCTGCCAGGAAAATAAAAATATATATTGCTTTGTAAGTAGTATTCTACCTGACCCTGAGTTACTATAACACCTTAAAGGAATCCTTGTGAAAGATCTTAAAAGAAGTTCTTACATAAATTAACATCAGAAAATGAGGGGAGAATATTATAAATTTAAATTATTTTATAGATAATATAAAATTGTAACACACACATTGTGTTTCCTTAGCTTGGTGCAAAAAGATATCTTTATAAAATATGAAAAATATTGTGAAAATGGTTCTAGTTGAAAAATAAACCTCAGAAAGTCAGAGTATGACAAAGACCTTTGTGTACTACAGATACAATTAAATAACTGAGTCTTTGTATGGGAGATGAATTAAGATAATAAAGTAAAAACAAACCATTCTGCCCCAACCTTAAAATAACAGAAAAATATTTTTAACAAAATTAATACAGAATGCGCACACACACACACACACACACACACACACACACCACACACACACACAGGTCTAAGGACTGCAAAACAAAATAAAACAAAAAAATGTGGATTAGCAGACCAGAACATTTACAGAATTCCTAGAAGAAAGAAACCAGATGGGATTAGAGTGACAAGAATAGATAGATCTATGGCCAAAAATCTTACGCAGCTTGCAGGACAAATCCCCAGATGGCCTTGCCTGACCCAGCTCTTCCCCTTTCCTCACTGATAGTTCTCAAGAGCAACTGTAGCTTGTGCTATGAAGGTAGCATCCTGAGATAAAGAGGAACTGGCCAGAACAGACCCCAGGCAGATCCTGCCCCTCTCAGAACAGGATGGCCTTACGTGTTTTAGCTGAATAAATCTGTTAGTCTCTGAGTATAAAATCAGGGCAGAGAGGACTGCAGGGGTCCCTCAGCCACAGTCCAAAGAAGGACATGTTCAGAGGAGACTCTACCCACCCTGGGCAACTTTCCTAAGCCTTGGGGATCTAGCTCACCTTGAACCTCAGGCTTCCACTGTTCCTTGCTGCTGACTAGTGAGTAATAAAGTTGCTTGACTTAACTTGTGTGTGTTCTGTCTCACTGAACTCATGAAAGTAATAGAGTAACCTGCACACACTGAACATGCAAGGGTCACTGGTGCATGGTGAACCTCCATGACACAGTAATTCTGAAGATAGAAGCAAACCCAGAGAAATTCCCAAGCTCACAAGAGGGGCCAGGGATAATGCAAAAGGAACTGAATTAGAAGTCTGCATTCATAACAGTTGCCATAAGTTCTTCCCCACCCCCATCTCACCTCTACACATCTATAAACTGAGTACTCATCAGCTGAGCTCAAGAATTGCCCCCTAAAGAAAGAGAACTTCTGATCCAGACTTGGAATAAAGGGCTCACAGAAGTAGTGGGCTGAGAAAATGCCATGTGCTTATGATATAATAATGTAGTTATCAACTTTTATGTTTATTGTCCATTTGGATTTCTCTAGAAAGACTCTGCTCAAATACTTGCTTCATTATCCTATTAGGTTGTCTGGTTTTGTTGTTTTTTTTTTTTCCTCACTTATCTATTGGAAAGAACTCTAGAACATTCTGGGTTACTTACACATGTTGCAAATATGGTTTCCTACTTTGTGACTTCTGAGATCTGCATGGTATGCAGATCTTTCTAATTTTAATGTGATAAAAATCTATCAGCCTCTTTACTATCATACTTTTGTATCTGTTTCAGAATAAGTTTTTCTACACTAAAGGTCTTGAACATATGTTCCTTTCTTCTTTTCTAAATGCTTTATAATTTTGTTTCTCATGGCTAAATATGGAATCTACCCAATGCTGATTTCTGGGGGCAGAGACATGTATGCATCAAATTTTAAATTTCATTTCCATATGAATATAGTGCTGTTCTAGCATTATTTATTTAAAAATTGTTCTAGAATTTTCTTCATTTCTCTCCAATAGTATACCTATCTGTGTATTTTCCATTCTATTGTATTGATCTTTCAGATATCAAAGACTTCATTCAATTCTAGTGTGGTATTAGCTGTGGATAGGTAAATATGTAATGTCATCATGCTCTTCTCCTTCAAAAGTGTCTTAGTTATGCCTGGGCCTGTCTTTCCATATAATTTCAAATCACTTTGTCAAGTTCCACAAAAATAAACACACATAAATTTTGAGATTTGGGACTTGCATTGCATTGAATGGGTTCTCATAGGTCAATTTAGGGGAAAAAAATGACACTTTATAATTTTTAAGTCTTCAAAACCACAAACATTATGCCTTTTTTCAGTTTTAATTATTTTGTGGTAAGTATGATTTTGTGACTACTGTGATTTTTGTGACTATTTTTGACCCTGAGGGTTGCTGGTCTTCATTCCAGCAACTCCAACAACAGCTGAAATTCAGTCCACATACATGGCAAATAGGCTCTGATTCCTGGGCTTTGGTTCCTCTGCCTAACTCATGCACTTTATTTGTGGCGCTGTTTTTTCTTATTTTGCTGATTTGATCATGTTGCTTTTCATTCCAGTTTTGCCAGCACTATTAAGAAGTTCTATTGCGCCTTCCTTTACATCCATGGCTGGCTGTTTCCTTCCCTTATTCCTTTATTCATACACATAGTACACCACCATTATTTGAAAGTAAGTTATCAATTATTTACCCAACAAGATGCCCTGTTTCTTCCACCATGATGCCCTAATTTCCAATATGTCAGAATTCCTTAATAATATGAGAGGTGTAGAATGCTTTCTTTCTGCTTCTTGTATAGTAACATTTGACATGCTTTCTCCTTCCCCCTCTCTATTACTCTCACTTGCAGCATTTACTGAAATGGATCAATTAGTTAGAATTTTTATTATTTTATGTGCCTTTCATTTGTGTTTTTTATAAACACAATTAAATATGCATGTGTGTTTTTTAGTTTACCATCCCCAACTTTATTTTTCAATGAGAGTCTTCTTTTCAAGCATTCTACTCAGATGGGATAGTTAAGTGATGTTTTTTCTAAATTCTTGAGTACAACTCTTTCACACATTTAGCTTTATTTGATCACTTCTGGGCATAGAAATGTGAGGGTTGTAGACCTTTTCTCTTACTTATCTGTAGACACAGTTCCACTGTCTTTAAGCTTCCAACATTGCAAATGAAAAGTCAGATGTCACTAACTTGTGCTCTCTACTTGGGAGCTTGTACAAATTTCTATTTTTTTCTGTAAAATTCATGGATCTTCTCAAATGGATCTAGACACTATATATATATATATATATGTATATATGCATATATATACATATATATATACACACACACATACATATATATATATATATATATACATACACATACATATATATGTGTGCTTTCTCATCAATTTATTCTAAAAATTTGATTATGCACTTTAAGTCTGCATTCTTTTCGCACTTCAGGGAATGAATGTAGTTGGTCTATTTTGTGTTTAATGTTTATTTGGTTCTTGTGTATCTGCTGTTCTTTTCCCATATTTTCTGTAATTCACATGTTCAGTCTCATGGATTTATCTATTAAGCCTCTTATCTTTTCCATCACATCTATAATCTCTTTTTTTTTAACTTATTTTCTCTGTTCTTTCAAATAGCTCTGGCTTTTGATCTTTAGAAACCCTGATTCAACTGTAATAGTCATAATTCTTCACTTTATTCATTTACTAACTTTTTTTTAGTTCAGAAATATGTTTAAGCCCCTGGAGTATTATATACTAAAAGTTATTTTCCTTAAATCACATGCTAATTTTTTATCCAAGTATTCAGCAGTGTCCTCCAACAGTTGCTTTTACTGGACTTGCACATTAATTGTTCTGCATGATCCTCCTTATTAAGGTTTCTGGCTTAAATCTTAAATTGGACATTTTGATTATCAGTTTATATATATGGGTTCATTTTGTGCTGTTATTAAAAAAAAACTGTGACTTTGTAAGGAAAAGAGTTTTACTTTGGCTCACAGTTTTGAATGTTGAAAAATCCAAGATTAGGGAACCACATAGGACAGGGGCCTCATGCTCTATTATACAAGGCAGACGTCATCACTGGTGGGGGTGCTTACAGAGAGGAAGCAAGAAGGTTTCCAGAAAGTCAAATTCACTTTAAAATACCCTGCCCAAAACCACCCCTAGGAGATGGGAATGAATCCTCTCAATGACCTCATCACCTGTCACTAGGCCCCACCTCTTCATGGTTTCATCACCTCTCAATGCACTGCAGACTGAATCTCTAGCACATGAACTTTTGGGGGGACCAATCATATCCAAACCACAGCAATACCGTTCACTTAGCTATGTTGGAAGAATCTAAATAGCAGAAATTTTGTGGATGGTAAAAGATACAATAGCCTCTGTCCCCAAGATCCTGGAGAGTAAAGGGAGCTGTCACTTGCAACTAAGGCACCTGGAAAGAACTCTTGCTTTTGGAAGTCCTTACACACTCCCACCTTAGAATCAGGGAGATCTTGGTAGACTTACCAGCTTATTCATAGGCCTACTCTCCAGGACACACTATGTTCCTATACTCCTGTCACTGCTATTTGGGGACTTGTCCAGCATCTGTGCTCTATGCTAGAGTCATATAATTCCAAAGGCTTATGTCAAGAGACCGGTTTCTAAGGTTCCCAACAGACCTGTGATTTGGAAGAGGCCAGTAGCTTGGGTTAGGAAGGGGAAAAAAGAGAAGGGAGCTGGTTCCACTATATGAAGCCCTCTCACACCATTGGCTAGGGCCATCCAAATAATGCTTCACCAGCAAAACTGCAGGCAGGAATTTAATGTAACAATGTCTAGAGATCTTTCAGAAAATTAATTTTGAATATACATATACATAGCCAATCAACCAATCACTTCATTGGGTAGGAATGAAGAAGGTGTTCTCATTTGATATTGTTCATCTGAAAATTACTCAGACAACATAGGAGAGAACCCTCATGACCTGGGGCAAAGTAAACAGTTTTTAGAAATGATGTCTTCAGCAAAATTCCTTTTAAACGTTGATAATGTTCACATCATCAAAATTAAAACCTTCACTCTGAGAAAGACACTACTAAGAGAACAAAAACATAAGCTAACCAAATGGAAGAAAATATTTTAAAATTGCCTGGTTGGTAAAGAACTTGTATCCAAGAAGTATAAATAACTCTCTAAACTTGGTAGCATGAAAGAAACAGCTCAGGGTTTAAAAATAGCAAAATTCTTGAAAGGCACTTCATTGAAGAGAATATATGGTCAAGTACACAATAAGATATTCGATCACAAGGGAAATGTCCACAGTCACATAATGCTTTACAGCTATTAGAATAGCTAAAATTTTTAAATGCTGGCAAGGTCAAGCACTGGTGAAAATGGGAAACAACTAGAACTCTCGTACATTGCTGCTGAATATCCAAAATGATACAGCCACTCTGGAAAATTGTTTAGCAATTTGTTATCTATTTAGACATACACTTAAAATATGACCTGGCAATCACCTCACTTCTAGCACAGAGAAATAAAAACTTCCTACATTTATTTGAAAACAGATGTTTATAGCAATAAAATAAATAATCACAAAAAAACCTGGAAATAAACTACATTTTATTCAACTTGTAAAAGAATAAACAAACTATGGTACATCCATACAGTGAAATACTATTTTAACAATGAAAAAGAAGAAATTATTAATGCTTATAAGATATGAATGGCTTTCTTTAGACTGAATGAAAGGAGTCAGTCTCAAAAGTTTGCATGCTATATCATTCCATTTATATCACATTCTCAAAAATTCAAAACTATAGTAATTGAGAGGAGATCAGTGGTTACTAGGAACTAGGGCCAGGGACAGATGTGGCTACAAAGAGATTTTAGTGCATGATAGAACTGTCCTGAAATACATTCTGCTGTCATGTATATCTAAAAATAACAAATAAAATTTTTTAAAAAATTTAAACATATTTAAAAAATAACTGTCCTATATACATGTTGTGGTGGTATTTATGTGAAGTCATATATAGTTGTTTTACAAATATGTACACAAAAAGTTAATTTAACTCTAAATCAATTTCACACAGGAAAAATAAAATAAAATCTTAGTTGTTCCAATCTGAAGATATGTCTTCTAATTCTCAAGAATTCCATAAAGGGGGAACTATGAAAATAGGAATAAAATTTAAAATAAAATAAATTTCCTGGAGCTGAACTTTCAGTTTGAAGCACTCTGTATAATAAGTGAAATTATTCCCATATCTCAACATATCATAGTAGTATATTCAAGATAATTAAATCTTAAAATTTTACAAGAAGGAAATATAATGTAATCTACAAAAGAGCAAACATTAGACTCACATCATCCATCTAATTCTCTATACTGGATGCTAACAATAAAATACAAAAACAAGTAAAATGGAATAATACCTTCAAAGTTATGGGGGTTGTTGGAAAATGATTTACAAATTGGAATCCTATATCCACACAAACTATATCAAATGTGAGAGAAGAAGAAATACACTTAATACTAGATGGGCTCTGAAAATTTACTTCAAATACACTTTTTGCTTAAGAATTTATTTGAGAACTCTAGCAAAACGGAGTAAACCAAGAGACCCATAATCCCCTTAAGGCACATCCCCAGTAACCCAACAGCCTCCCTGTAGCTCACCTGTCAAAGTCTCCATCACCTCCCACTGTCAGCACAGGTGGAAGACCCAGCCTTCACCACATGGGCCTCGGGGTTCACTTATCCAAACCAGAGCAATAATTGTCATATTATTTAAATTCCTATTGAAACTGGAATAATTCTTATTCATATATTTTTTTTCTATTGAGATGTAACTTACAGTAATAGAAGTCATTACTCTTTTTAACTGTAGCCTCTCCTAGACTCATGTTGGGGTTACATCCAAGTAAACCCATCATAAGTTGAAAAGATAAAAGTCCAAAGCACATTGATACAACTAATCTACCACAGTTTAGCAACTCCATACCTTGTAACGTGTTGGCTGTTTCCATTCATGATCTCCTTGCCGACTGGCAGCTTTGGCTCACTGCCCCACTGTAAATCATCTTGAAAGAGTGTTGTAGTAGTACAAATTACCAGTCTGAGGGAAAAATATCAAAATTCAAAATTTGAAGTCAGTTTTTACTGAGTGAGCATGGGCTTTTGCACCATTGTTAAGTAAAAAAAAAAAAAAAATGTTAAGGCAGGGACTGTTCATTGTAACGCACCACAAAAACAGTTGTGTAAACACTCAGAATCATGATGCAGAACATTTTTTAAACTCCCAAATTTCTTCATGCCTTTGGAATTGATATCCTCCTTCCATCTTCTAATCCCTGGCAACCACTAACCAATTCTTTGTACCTGTATGTAGGGTGAGGTTCGTTGTGTGTGGGGAAGAAGAAGGTGGTGGTTGGAGTTAGAGCGTAGTGCTGGAGCTTGGAGAGAGGAGAAGAATAAAAGACCTTTTTTCATTTTCATCCTGCCTTCCGAATTTTGTATGCCCGTGTGGCGTTCGCTGTAAGCTCGAGCTGTAAGCACGTGTCCTTGAAGCTATATGTACACCTGTAGTTTTGTTTATATAAACTACTATAGAATTGAAATCACAGTACTGAGTCTTTCGTGTCTGACTTCACTCACTTACCATAATGCTTTTGAAATTTACCCATAACGTTGCATTTATCAGTAATTCGTCCCTTTTTATTAATGAGTAGTGGTCCAATGTGTGGATAAAATGCAATTTGTTCATTTTTTTTTCACCAGTTGATAGACATTTTGGTTGTTTCCCGATTGGGGTATATTATGGATAAAGTGCTATAAACATCTATCTATTTGTAGGACTTAGTGTGGACATGGGCTTTTATTTCTCTTATAAAATGCATAGAAGAATGGCAGGTTTGGTTGGTAGGTATACATTTAATATTACAAGAAATAGCAAACTTTTTTTTTTAAACATCAATGTACCTTTTTCACTCCCACTAGCAATGAATGATTGATGGTAGCAGTTTTCCCAAATCCTTACCAACATATAGGCTTTTTGATTTGGGGTAGGTAAGTATTCTAATGGGCAAGTACTACTATCTCACTGTGGTTTCACTATTATTATTGGTGGTGCTGGGGCCTGCGCTCAGGGCCTCTTCCATGCAAAACGTGCATTTTCTAACTAAGCTACACTTCTAGCTCTTTATTTTGGCTACCCCCCGGCACAATACTGGGAATTGAACTAAGTTGGGCTTTGCAGATACTAAGCTTTGCTCCACCACTGCACTATATCCCCATCCCTCATGGTGGTCTTAAATTGAATTTCCCTAGTAACTAATAAAGCTAGTGCCTTATTGTATGCTTATTTTCTATTTGTATATCTTATTCGGTTCTTTATATAGTCAAGAGACAAACACATTATTTTGTCAGTTTTTTCTCCTGACATGTGGCTTTCTTTCTCACATTCTTAACCATGTCTTGTGAAGAGCCAAATATTATAATTTTGATTCAATCTTATTTACCCACTTTTCTTTTGTGTTCCATGTTTTTTATTATCAGAGCTAATAAATCTTTGCCTCATTTAAAGTCACAGAGTTTTTCTCATGTGTTTGCTCCTAGAAATTTTCAATTTTAGGTCTTACCTATTTTAGGTCTATAACCTATTTTGAAAGAGTGGTATGAGGAAAGAGTTGAGTTTTGTTTTTCCCCCATATGAACTTCCTAGTTATTCTATTACATTCTGTTGAAAAGACTATTGCTTTTGAAAATACTATCCTTTTCCCCATTGAAATAGCCCCTTTCAACTTAACATATAGGTATGTTTCTATTTTAAATTTTTTTGTCCTCTGTTTTTACCTGTACTATTACATGCATATACATCTAGAAACTGTGTATCTTTTTTGAAGGAGCCCCAATTAGGGAGATGGCTATTGCGGCTAGCTGGAAGCCATAAGTTCCACCTGATAATAAGTATGTATGTGACGCACCTGTAAATGCACGTGAGGCACCCACAAAGCTAAAGGTATATGACCGGGTGAAAGCGGTCGGAGTCAGGAGAAGAATGAATTCATTCAGTCAGTCGTGCAGTCGCTCGGTCGGTCAGAAGAAGAGTTCGGGTCGGAGAAGAAGAAAAGAATCAGAGCGGCCAGAACGTAGGCAGAGTGGTTACAGAAGAGAAACCAGATAGAAGAAGTAATTGCTGGTCAGAGTCAGGCCGAAGCTCCCGAGGAAGAAAGAAGAAAGAAGCTCTAAAAGCTAAGCTCTCTCTCTCTCTAAAGAAGAAATCTCTCTCTTTCAAGCTCTCTCTCTTTCTCTCTAAGCTCTAAGAAGATGAAGAAGAAAAAGCTCTATCTTTCTCTCTAAGCTCTAAGAAGAAGAAGAAGAAAAAGCTATCTCTAATCTTTCTCTCTAAGCTCTTTCTAAGAAGAAGAAAAATCTTTCTTTCTCTCTCTAAGCTCTCTCTAAGAAAGTAGAAGTAAAAGTAGTAGTATCTTTACTCTGCCTCCGAGAGTTTTCCTCCCGCAGCATTGTGGCTGGCCACGACAGGCAGCTTACACTTTTTAATGAATTTACTCCCTTATCATTTTATAGCATCCTTTTTTTTTTGGGGGGGGGTATCAGGGATTGAACTCAGGGGCACTCAGCCACTGAGCCACATCACCAGCCCTTTTTTGTATTTTATTTACAGACAGGATCTCACTGAGTTGCTTAGCACCTCACTTTTGTTGAGGCTGGCTTTGAACTCATGATCCTCCTGCCTCAGCCTCCCAAGCAGCTGGGATTACAGGTGCGCACCACCACGCCCAGTTTATAGCATCTTTCTTTATTCCCCAAAGTACTCCCTGTTTTTTAATCCATTTTTTTCCCGGTATTATTATAGCATGTCCACTGTACCTTTCTTAAGATTAATATGGACATAAAAATACTGTTTTCATTCTTTTATTTTTAATCTACCAATACCTTTATATGTAAAGTAGTATTTGTGAAGATAACATATAGGCAGGTTTGCTTTTTATCTAATCTGATCTCTTCAGCTTTTTAGTTAGAGTGTTTAGGCCAATTACATTTAGTGCATCTATGGATATGGTTGGATTTAAATGTACCATTTTGTTAGCTATTTTCTCTTGCTTTCATCTGTTATTTTTTATTTTCTCTTCATTCTGTCTACTTTTAAAAGGAGTATTTTTAAGATCCATTTTATCTTTACTCTTGATATATTAGTTATATATCTTCCTAAAATTGTTATTGGTTGCCTTATAGTTTCAGTATACTCACTTTCAAATAACCTTATACTGTTCCATATACAATGGAGGGTAAGAAACCTACAGGATTATCCTCATGATTTCTATGTCCCTTTTCTTTTTTCCTGTATCGGGGATTGAACCGTGAGGTGCTCACCCACTGAACCACATCCCCAGCCCTTTTTTATATTTATTTAGAGATGGGGTTTCTCTGAGTTGCTTAGGGCCTCACTAAGTTGCTGAGGCTGGCTTTGAACACATGGTCCTCCTGCCTCAGCCTCCTGAGCTAATGGGATTACAGGTATGCCCAGTTATGTCCCTTTCTTTGCCATTATTTTCCTTTTCATGGGAATCCTACCATGCATTGTTACTATTGTTACTAGTTTTGCATCATATTTTAGAGTGATGAAAAATACTAAAAATTCCATTTGTGTATTTACTTCACTTTTACTGTTTCTAGAGATCTTCATTATTTATGTCCAAATTTCTGTGTGAATTATATTCTTTCTGCCTAAAAATGTTTAGAAGTTTTTTTGTTGCAGTTCTCGTTAGTTAACAGTGAATTATTTCTTTTTTATGGAAAATGTGTTTCACGTTCACTTTTGGAAGATACTTCAGCTGGAGATAGAATCGAGGATTAATAGCATTTTTTTTTTTTCAGTGCCTTAAACATTCCATTGTCTTCTGGCTTCCGTATTTACTGAAAAGAAAGCTGCTATAGTAGATTCTCTTTGTTCCTCTAGGTGAAAAGCCTCTTTCCCTTGCTGCCTTCAGATCTTCCTTTCTTCATTGGTTTTTTGCATTTCCACAGTGATATATCTCCATGGCCCTTTCTGTTCTTGTTGTAGAGTTTATATTCTCAGTCACTGGAACTTTGCTTTGGTATTTATCACTATTTTTTTAAACTTCACCTTCATTTCATAAACAGTTTTTTTCTGTTTCATTCTCTCTTCTTCATCTGCCCTTCCATTTGCATATATATTTGACAGTTCGATATTGTCCCACAGCTCTTGGATGCTTTGTTCTGTTTTATTTTTCACTATTTTTTTCTTTTTTTACTTCAACTGAAATAATTCTATTGAACTATCTTAAAGTTTACTAATTCTTTACTTAGTTGTGTTGAATCTTCTGTTCAGCTCACCTCTAACATCAGGTGTGTTTTTATTTTTTTAAATCTATCTACCCACTTGACTTTTTCTTGGAGATTTACTCTGACTGCTGAACTTCCTCCACCTGATCATGCATGTATCTATCTTTTCCACTAGATCTTTTATGCATACAACACAGTTTTTTAAAAGTTGTTCTCTGATGGTTCCAACATTTGGGACATTTATTAGTCTCACCAAAAGTTATGTTTTTATTTTAGATTTTTGTTTCATTGGATGTGTATGTGTGCACACGTGTGTGTTGCTTTTGATGTATCTGGTAATTTTTGATTGGATGCTTGCAAGAGCCCTGTTTGGGGAGACGGCTTAAATTGCGGTTGACTATGGGCCATGAATATTTGGGCATTGCCGCCTTCCGTAGTCTCACGGGACTTGGCCCAGGATCTCGCGGGACTTGGTCCAGGATCTCGAGTGACTTGAGCCAAGATTGCTGATCGGGTCTGCGCCATTTTTTGGTGGTGTGTGTGATGCGTGTTAGTCGTTGTTAGAGCCAGAGAGAAAAGTTATCAGAATAAAAAGCTGTTTGTTTCCAGTTCGCCTCTGAACTTCTTCCCGCGGCTTCGTTGCTCCAAGCGGCCATCGCTTCAGGCGGCAACAGATGCTGACATTGTGTGCAGACCAATAGATGATGAAATAAACAGTCTTTATGCCTGGAAATTTGCATTTCTCTTCTTTTATTTGGCTACTAGTATGGTGTGAGCCAATCTGGTCAAAAGTTCGTTTTATTGTTGCCATGTGCACCACAGCCTTTGACTTCTATTAACAATAGGTTGAAATTATTTTGTGCTTGGATGAGGGCTAGGGAGCCCAAAGTTTATTTCTCAGAACTGCTGATCCACTTGCAGATGTTAAGTTATCTTTTCTCATACACACCCCAGAGGGATCCCTCTGCCCACCTCGCCTCTTCTCTGGAGGTAGGTGCTGATGCTCGTTTCAGGTGCACCCTGGTGAGGGGTTAGTGTCACTGGAGCTTCTCTTTGACCTTTCCCAGCCTTCGTCTTAAGAAGGACCTCTCTGTCCATCCTGCACAGGGTATTTATAGGAGTTATCCAAATGGCAAACAAACTAAAATACATTCCAACCTCACTGATCCTTAGGTGGCTATCGTTTTAAACTACAAAAATACCACTAAATTCATGGCTAAAATTAAAAGACCTGAAAATACCAAGTGTTAATCAGTATGTGGAGTTCCTGGAGTACATAGTGCCCTATGACATTGCTGTTTGTTGGCAATGCAAAATGGTACAGCCCTTTTGGGGAAACAGTTTGGTAGTTTTTTACCAAGCTAAACATATAATTCTAGCTTCCAAATAACTGAGAAATTCCTCTTCTATGTATTTACTAAAAAGATGAGAATATATATCAACACAAAGGCTTTTTCATGCATGTTCATAGTAGTTTGTTCATAATATCTCCAAACTAGAGACAACCCAAATGTCTGATGGATAAAACAAATTGTCATATGTCTATACAAGGGAATACTATTCATCAATAAAAATGGAATTAATTAACTTCCCCCAAAATATAAATGAATTTCAAAAGTATTGTTAAATGAAATAAGCTAGATATACAAAACTCCATATTACATAACTCTGTTGATAAAAAAAATAATTCCAGAAAAAAAAAAATAGAGAAAGAAATTGTTTCCAGAGGTAATGGCAGGGCAAGAGAATTTACTAAAAAGGAGCCTGAGGACACTTTTTATGATGATGGAATAATTCTGTATCATGATAGTGGTAGTAGTTGCAAAGCATATACAGTTGTCAAAAATTATCCACCTGTGCACTTGGGACTGGTGGATTTTATTGTATGTCAATTATACTTGGTACATATAATTACAAATAAAATTGCAAATAAAAAGATGGATAGCTGTTCCATTTGAGTAAGGGGAACAGGCACAGGCTGTGGGAGGTCTCTGCCCTTGGATGCATCTTCAGTTAAGTGGGTGTGAGAAAGCACTAAGCTCCTAGACATCTCCATCTGGCAATCAGTGCCCTAGTTTCCCTCGCTTACATGCATCTGAAAAGGAGAGCCAGAGAGAATGTGAGTTTCCCAGGTCAAAGAGTTTACGTATCTCAGTCCTAGGGCTTTGTAATAGGAAACAAAAGAATTTGAAAGACAGAATCAATTATTTTCCATCCATCTTCTGAATAGTTTTGGTATACAGCTGGTACTCTCTGCCAACTGTATACCTGACATTAAAGTAGCTATTGAAATGACAAAGAAAAGTCACAAATCTGGCATTTTACGTACTTTCTTTTGAGGAATGAAGTTCATTTAGCACTTATTTCTCTTTTTCAGGAATGATTTCATGCTGACTGTACAGTTAAATTTTTTAAAAAAACTTTTTTTTTTTTTTTTTTTTAGTTATAGGTGGACACAATACCTTTATTTTATTTATGTGGTGCTTGGATCGAACCCAGGACCTCACACATGTGAGGCAAGCACTCCATGACTGAGCCATAGCCCCAGACCCCAGTTAAATATTTCCGTATAGCAACAATAACAATTAGAGATGTGGTAATGAGAGTTACCCCTGCCCAAATGTACCCTGTGTCTAGTACACCCATAGGTCACTAGGGACACTCTCTGGGTTAATGTGCCATCCTATAAGCTATTGTGAGATGCTGGGGTGCAGTCCAACCCTGGTGGCAGGTAGATGGGCAACCGCCTTGGAATTTGGGATCAGAGAAGCTCACTCATCACCTCTTGAAGACAGAACTACCCCTTTTCTGGAGCTTTAAGCTTGCCCAGGAAGATTATCACAAATTCAAAAAAATTTTTGATTTAAGAAAAAAAAAAAAGTGATTCTGGGACTTCTTTGCCTTTTTCTTCTTTCTGAAGAGAAATCATCCTGGGGGTTCTGACATCAAAACCACTCCCCCTTCTCCAGCATGGCCATTGCTCACCCATCAAACTTCTGCCTTATTTCCTTTTGGCCTTGAAGAGTTTATTTTCCTTTTGGGCTTGAAGATTATATGTCTCAAGCTCACTTCTCAAGCTCTTTTTTTCTCCCTTTCTTTCTCCCTCTCTGTGTTTTACCACTGTTTTTCTTCTATACTTTCCTTTTTCCTTTCCGAGGAATGAGGAGAAAGGTTTTGTCATTTAATAGACATTTTCTTCAGGTATTTCTCAATTTTTGCATTGACATTCAGCCCCTTCTATGTAAATGGTATTGAAAGAAAGAATGAGAGGAAGGAAAAAAAAAAAAAAAAAAAAAAAAACACTCCCAGAGCAGTATCCTCCCTGGGATTGTAACTAACTCAGTGTCTTCTTTCTTCTGAAAGAAGATCATCCTCTGGGAACAGCCCTGCTCAGAACTCAAAGAAAAGCCAAGGTTGCTCTCTCCTGCAACATCATGATTTAAATGTGTTAAAGTGTGTGATTATCATTAGGTCTTAAACACTCTAGATCCGCTCCCTCGTTCCACACAAGTTTTAGAAATAAAGCCGAGACCAGTCTCTAGGAGAGATTGATGCTTATTCTGTGTCAGAGGCCTGGTCCCCAGACGTCCCCATAAATTTGTCTGCTGGAAGCCCATAAACATAATTCTGAGCATGGAAGTTATTTAGATTTGAATTAATTGCTTTTTCAGTTGTTTTCAAATATGCAAATCGAAATAGCCAAAGAAACATGCCCATAAAAAAAGCAGTCCATTCTCCAGGAGAGATTCTGGAGTGTCCTTTGCCAAGGTGATCTGCCTCTTCTCAGTGAAAAGGCAAAGGTGTATTTTTAAGAAACGACCCACATCTGTTGTGGGTATTTCCTCCTGGTCTGACATTTTTCTAGTGGAGTGGTCAAGTGTGATGTGTCGTGCAGAGCCTCTTTGACTTCAACATGTGACCACAAAATGAAATAGGGTTATTAAGTCAACTGTAGAGAGTAAAACTGTCTTTGCCAGCCCTTGGAGCCCGTGTGGAAATGATTTCACAGATGAGGCCGGATGGGGATGCAGGAGAAGACTCCTTCAGTGTAATTAAAGACACAGGTTAGACAACCACCATTCTTCTCATCCATGAGGTTAGAGGTGTCTCTGGTTAAAGCCCATAGTATGGGAGAGTGACTTAGATGGAGAGGAGACCCCCAAGGGACCATGCAAGACACAGTGATTTACCTGGGGAAACAGTTGTTGTAAACATCCCCCTTCTAGGAATTTCCCTAAAACCTGAGCCTGGAAAGAGGCCCAGTTTGTGCCAATTCCTGTATAACAAGCTCCAGATGCTTCCTTTCTGCTGGGCCAGGTGGGATTCCCGTAAGTCATCCCCTCAAAGCCAAAGCCAGGAGTATGGAGGTTCTAGAATCAGGTACCTGAACAGGGCTCCATTGCCTTTCCTCGCCCTGTCTCTGGTGGTGACCACTCATAGTCTATCTGCCCAGACAAGGCCAAGTTCAGCCAGGAAGAGAGACTCAGCTCACTCTTTTGAGATTATTAGTGAGCAATGACAGGTTAACCGTCTGATAAGAATAGTCCATTTTCATGACCGTTTAAGTTCAAATTCCAAACCAGGAAATCCCGAAGTCAGGGAAGGATGGGATCTTGAATTCTTTCATTGGGTTAGTTTGGATTTCCCAGAAGTAGGGCCTGAGGTAGGGATTCTGGAGCTCATGACTTATTGCAGGAGTGCATTAAGGGGGTGCAGGTTAGGGCAGGGGAAGCAGGCAGGCAAAGATCTGTGGCTAACTAAAGTCTGGCTTCAGCTTGAGTCCCTGGGAAGTTCTGGGAGGACTTACAGTCCCAGAGTTGCTTTGTGTTGAGGTGAGGCGGTTGAGTTTTCCACCTTCATATCAGTCAGTCATTGACTGTGAACCCTTCAGAGGAAGCAGGCGGACACAGCGTCCCAGTGTGCTGGGCAAGGCAGCCTCTGAAGGCCATTCTCAAGGAGGGTGCATCTGGGAGATGTTAGTGGCCCATGCTCAGTCTTGGGCAGGGGATACCCAGGCTCATTAAAGGGCATCTGAGCAAGGCATCAGGACAGAGATGACAGAGCTATAGTTGTCAACGTGGTTTGAATGCACGGCCACACGGGCTTCCTAATATGACTCCAAGTCTCAGCCACCCAGGATGGCTGGAGTGGGTGCCTGGAGAGGAGGAGACCCCTTCCCAGCCAGCACATACAGGACCGGGGCACAATGGAAGGTCGATTGCCTTGAAGCTGTGATAGGTAGAGAAGCCTGACCGAGAAGCCCAGGGTGGCTGAGGAATAGCGTTGCCATTCTACCATGTGGATGAATCACCTTGGAGAGAGCTCAGAAGGCAGCAGCGTTATCTAACTGTTTAGAGTTGGCAAGCGTTGCTTCTTTGGGGTCGGGGCTGTGTAAGGAAGGACAGTGACGGAGGCGTGGGCGGGGAGAGAGCTATCCATGCAGTGATTCAAGGAGTGGCGGGTTTGGCTGGGATGGAATGGGCATCCCAGGAGAGTTACATCAATTGCCACCTGCTCCCAGGCACCTGAAGCAGGGAGGCAGCAGCTCTTCTGGCACACAGGGAGAAGCCAGGGTCCAGGCCTGGGCTTCATCACCACTCCAGGAAGCTGCGGGAGTCATGCCAGGACCTGGGGGCTGGAGCTTCTTGAAGTCCTCAAGGGCTCCCCCTGGAGGGGAGGTTGCAAACTGCATACATAAGAGCTGCACCCTGCTGTGAAGTGCCCTGTGTGTGCCCTCCCGCTTCAAAGAAAAAAAGCTGAAAGCACGAGATGAAATTTAAAAATCAGATTTCTCACAACACCTAGGGTTTTAGGTTTTGCTGTTGATGAATCTGACATCCTTGCCAGGTGGTCTCACCCACCCACAGTGGCTGTGCCTTTCACACAGGGCATTGGCTCTCCAGCTTAGCAGCGTTCAGCATTCTGAAGAGTCCAAGGGTGTGACCCTGGAATGTCTGCATGGAGGGTCAAGACTGACAGATAGACACGTACTGACATGTGAAAGCTCAGATAGTAAGAGAAACGAAGAGGAGCCCAAAGCATTGAGGTCCTGGGGTCAAAGGCAGAGAAGGGTCACTCTGAAGGGAAGAAGAGGGGACAGGATGTGAGAGCAGTCCCAGAGTAGTGGATCAAAGCTAACAACACAGGCTTTGTGCTATCCTCATTGTCCTGCCACTCTGACACATTATTTGCAGGTAGGGCTAGGAGCAGTGAATTTGACCTCCAGTGTCATTCACTGCCTGGCCACCTCTCGGTCCCTCCTCATGCAGACTTCAGGGTCTCTACCTGTATCAAGACCCTTTCCCCATTGGCTTCCCCACTGCCTCCTCCTCACACCCCAGCCTGTCCCTCAGCTCTAGCCCAGCCTCCAGAGTGATCTGTTGTCAGCTCAGCCCAGCTCCTAGCCCTTTCTTCAAATCACCATCCAGGGCTTCTGCAGCCCCAGGTGTGGTTCAGACTTCTTAGTCCTTTGGTCAAGACCCAAGGAAGCCAACAGTGAGTCATCCATGAGAGAGGCCAGTCCCAATGTCTCAGCAGGGTACCTCCAGGGAAATACAAAATAAAGCTACTATAACTAAAACAGGGTAGAAATGAAAGTCACAGGTTAATATAGTGCTTTTAGCTATATGTTGGAGTCACCTTAGAGTTTAAGATCTAATACAGGTGCCCAAGTCCTATCCATAGAGATAATGATCTCATTGGTTTAGACAGGGTGTAGCCTGGGCTTCCCATATCATAAATGCCTTTTAGATTGTTGTAACCAACAACCAAGAGTTAAGAAGCACAATGAAAGCAACTAGGGACATTATTAAAAATGCACATTCCTAGTCAGGCATGGCGGAGCATGTCTGTAATCCCAGCGGCTCAGGAAACTGAGGCAGGAGGATTGCAAGTTCGAAGCCAGACTCAGCAACTTAGCTAGGCATTAAGCAATTCAGTGGGACCCCGTCTCTAATAAAATATATTTTTAAAAGGGCTAGGGGTGTGGCTCAGTGGTTAAGTGGCCCTGTGTTCAAACCTGAGTACAAAAAAAAAAAAAAAAAAAAAAAAAAAAAAAAATTCCTGAATTTGAGGCCACTGACTGAGGCCCTCTGGGAGGTGACTACTGCATTAAAGGTCCACAATTTATAATGAAGTTTCAGAACCACTGGACAAGAGAATTTCATGTGGTTGCAGGAGTTGAGTAGATCATAATGGTGGCATCTCAAGACACTGGAGGAGCCATGTGACAAGGACACTGGATGAACAGCCAGCCATTTGGAAATCAGGGTAAGTCTCAAGCTTACTTCTTTCAAAAGTAAGTAGGGAAAAGGATGGGGTTGTGGCTCAGTGGTAGAGTGCTTGTCTAGCATGTGTGAGACACTGGGTTCAATTATCAGCATCACATAAAAATTAAAAAATAAAGGTCCATCAACGACTAAAAAAAAAAAAATTAAAAAGAATGTAAGTAGGACTGGGGATATAGTTCAGTTGGTAGAGTGCTTGCCTTGCATGCACAAGGCCCTGGGTTCAATCCCAGCACAACAACAACAACAACAACAACAAAAGAATGTAAGTAGAGCCGGGCACGGTGGCGCACCCCTGTAATCCCAGCACTTGGGAGGCTGAGGCAGGAGGATCGCGAGTTCAAAGCCAGCCTCAGCAATGGCGAGGCACTTAGCAACTCAGTGAGACCCTGTCTCTAATAAAATACAAAAAAGGGATGGGGATGTGGCCCAGTGGTCAAGTGCCCCTGAGTTCAATCCCCGGTACCAAAAAAAAAAAAAAAAAGGAATTTAAGTAGGGCAAACTAATTTATAATATTGTGGCAATGCAAGCCCTTTTAGGCTAAGAAAGCCAGAAACTTAATATACAGGAGAACTGTGATAGATTTGGCTACAAGTAGCATCCATCTTATATTTCATTATTATTCTTTGTTTTAATACTATTCACAAGCCTAAATGAAATCAAATCATGAACCGTGAAAATACACAAGCAAGTAGCAAAACGTAAAAGGGAGTGTTGCCACACACATCACAGATCAAAAGGTTAACCATCCTAAAATGGGGGGAAAAATTAACAAAAGGAAAAAAAAAAAGAATTTGAGAAACGCCAAGGAAGAAGACAAATATTCAGTAGAAAGTGGAACAGTAAACACCAAGAGGCAAGTCACAAAATAAAATGTACAAACTGTCAATACTAAAAGGTGTCCTGCCTCATTAGTAACCAAAAGTGCTAAGCAAAAATAAAAATGACTCATCTTTTTTCACTCATCATATTGGAAAGGATTAAAAGTTTGACAAAACCCAAAAATAGCAGAGATGTGGGAAAATTGACATTCTCATGCACTGTTGTTGGGAATGTAAATTTGAATTCCTTTCTGGAGGGCAGTTTGTCAACTGAAATTAATTTTTTTTCAGAAGCATGTCTTTGGCCCCGGCAATCGTAATCTTAGGAATTTATTCTAAGGAGAGAATCTCTGAAGGATGCCAAGATGGAGGCACAGTGGCATTCGCCAATGCTTTTAATTGTGGCATTCCAGGAAAATCCTAAAGATCTCTACATAGGTATTTGGTTAAATACTTTATTATGTACATATAAAAATCACATTTGAAATGTTGCATGATGGCTACAGATTTCTATTTATAGGAACAATGAATGATCTTTTCCATTTCCTCTTTTTGTATATACTCTCTCCTCTCCCTGATGCCATTTTCCCATTCCATCTTTTAGTGGACTCCTGGTCATTCCAGAACAAACTCCTATTGTCCCTTCCCCTGGGACGTCTTTCCTGCTTTTCTGAGCCACTTAAGTAGGAGCTGTCTCTTCAAACCCAAGACATTCACTTCGATGATAGCACTTGTTCATTCACTCGTTCATGCCACAAATAATTTTTACTGAGCTTCCGCTATGTATCAGGATCTTTGCAGGACTCTTGGTACCCTCTAAAGAAGTTGACTCTTACGTGCCTAGCTCTCCCACTGGGTTGTAAGCCCCTGCAAAGGAGGAACATGCTTGATTCGTTCTGTTACCTCAAACTCCAATGTGGAGCCCAGTAGGTGAGCAATCTACATTCATTGACTAATAGAAGAAATGAATGGAAGCCTGAATGGATGGGTGAGCGAAGAGATGGGTGAGTATCTGAAAACATGAATAGCTGCATGTGTGGATGTTTAAATGGATGGAGTGAGTGAGTGAGTGGCAGTGAACATGGGTGCATGGATGGGTGAATGTAGGAGGATTGGGTAGTTGGGAAGATGAGCCAGGTGCATAGGTCAGTAGATGGATAAGCAGGTAAATGGGTGAATGAATGGAGAGGATGCAGTGTCCCTCAGTCCATTTTTTTTGCCACCCTGCCTTGGAGACTGCAAGTCATTAAACATCATTGCACAACTATATATGGGGTCTACGAAGTGTTCCAAGCGGCTGAAGTTATGGAACTATTGAAGATACTTGGATCTTTATTTGTGCCAAAATAAAACAAAACAAACAAACAACAACAACAACAACAAAAAATGCTCTGACCTGTCAAGATTCAATCAAGAAAAGAGAAAGCAAAGAATTTGTTTCACAGACTTTGGAAATGAGAAAACAACAGAGGAGAGAGAAACAACTCAGAGATTAGGAAGAACCCACCACTATGTCAGGCCAGAGGGCGAAAGGCAGGGCTGTTACCAGGCCCAGGAGGCAGGGACATTCAGTGACAGCAGATACCACAGGGGCTTGACCATTGGGAAGTGGTCACAGAGGGGAGACACCCAGCACCAAGTGACAGGACAACCCGCTCACCCTCTTTTCCTCCTCCCCTGATTCTCCCACCTGGGCCTCCCACTGGCTACACCCGGCAGGGAACTCACTGACAGAGGCCCTGGATAGGGTGATCTCGGATAATAACAGAACAGGGAAGGGTGAGGAAGGGATTTGAGGACAAATAGTCTAACAACCTGCACACCCTACAAAATTGAAATCAATAAATATTTAAATGTATCCACAATGTCACATTCTTTGTCAGCAAAGCAACTGCAAATGAACTCTTACATATGTTATGAATAAATTATGTTAGGTGTGTGTACATTTTAATATGTCTGATGAGGTGTGGCGGTGGGGGGGTGCCTGGGGACAACAAAGCCTTAAAGTGACCCTCCTGTCGTTCTCTGTCCATTGTGCAAGTTTCAAGGCCCAGCTTCCCATTCTCTAGTGAGATGACAATGGGAAAATTACTTGGTTTCCTTTTATTAAAAAAAAAAAAAAAATCCATATCAAGTTTTTTTCCAGCATCCCTTTGAAGTTAAAATGAAGTAATGTCGGTAGAAGCATTCTGGAACCCATCTGATACCATGGAAGCTGTCACTGTTTCCAAGGGGCACTCCATCTGCCAGAAGAGGTGGACACAGGTGGTCTTTCTGCACAGCACTTTGTCATCACACATCAAAAGACTTAAGGTATGAGCCAGGTGCATAGGTCATATGAACTTCTTTCTGGAACTAAAACTCTCATGTCCATCAACTCATGTTGAAGAGATAATAGTGGAAGTGAGCAGTGATTTAATGACAAGGACACTCATCCAGGCACATTTATACTAGTGCATCCTTAATTCTTTCATGTTGAGCAGGAAAGAATATGTTACATTAGGGTGCATGAAGACAATGGATTATGAGGCAAGTATGAACCTCTAAAATGAAATTATAGGTAATTTCTCTTTTCTTTTTTAGTTTTATCAGTGACAGCATCTTTGACCCAGTGCAGCAGCCCAGAAAAAGGCAACAGCACTGGAGCTGATGAGGACTGCAGGAACTAAAGACAAACGATTGAGGTCCTTCTCGTGGTCATTACTGTGCTTGATGAGGGATTGGACTTCTTGGCTCTCACCTGGTTGAACCTCATGGTCTGGCTGGAAAATTGGGTCTTCTATGACATGCCTCCAGAGTCTTTTTTTCTGTGTGCTGCCACCTACAGCCACTATCCAGAATTGCAGTACAATGTTGATGGCTACTACAAATCATGGAACACCTCCCTGGCACACAAGGACATTAAGTCCCTAATATCAGGACCGTTCACCAGGACTTATGGGGAGCCATAAGTACACGCGTTGGTGAAAACTTTGCATGTTCTATTTGCCTTTATTTTTTAAAATATATATATATATATTTGAAACAACTGAATGCATTCCTGAGAATCAGCACCACCTGAAAAGATGAAAAATAAAGCAGAAGACCCAGCAAAATAAAGTAGGGGAGACTCAGAGGGCTTTCTTCGGGCCCTTTCTATGTGGCCTTGTAGGACCCACTGAGCTTCCCTCTCTTGGGCCTTTAGTTCTCTGGGTCTATGAAAGAGAGGTTGTGCAGATAACCATGGAGACCCTGCCATTGCTCCAAGATAAACTCCCTGCTCTGACCCTATTTTCAATTTTCCTTTGAGATGGGGAAGTCATGGCCTGAAGCATGGGGAACAAATATTTTTCTGGTAAAGGGTCAGCTATTTGAGGCTCTGGGGCTTATATGGTCTCTTTTGCAACTTTACTATTGAGCACAAAGAATAACCAGACAATACGTTAACAAATGGAAGTCACTGTATTCCAAGAAAACATTATTTACAAGATCAGGTGGAGGGTTGGAATTAGCCCCTGGGCTATCCTTTGCAAAGTATTGGTTTACAAAGATGAGACTAGTGACTGATGATGATGATAAAAATTCAGATGATGGTAATGATGATGAAGATGAAACATGTCTCTTTACTTCCTTTTGCAGAAAGCACTCGTGTGTGTGTGTGTGTGTGTGTGTGTGTGTGTGTATGTGTGTATGTGTTTCAAATATTAAAATAATACCAAGTTTGGCAGACAGAATAGTGTCTCCCCCACTCCAAAGATGCCCATGCCCTAATCCCCAGAACCTGTGAAGAGGATTTGCAAATGCAATGGAGGTGGTGCACCTTATGAGAAGATTAGCTTGGGTTACTTCAGCAGACTCAGTCTGGTCACCAAGAGTCCTTAGGAAGTAAGAACATTTCTAGCTGGGTCACAGAAAGATTTGAGGATGGACAATGGTTCAAAAAGATGAGGCTTTGGAAGGTAGGGCTCTTCTGATGCTGGCTTTGCAGTCTGAGGATGGGCACCAAGACAGCCAACAAATGAAGACAGCCCCTAGGGCTGGAAACGGTCCCTCCCTCTAGCCTCCAGAAAGGAGGACAGACCCTGATTTAAACTCCATGAAACTTACAGAAGTGTAAGATAATAAATTCATATTGTTTAATCCACTGGATTTGTGATAATTGGTTAGAAATTATCACAAATGGAAAACCATACTCTAATTCCCTGAGAAATATCTGGAAAGTCCAAAGTTTAATATCACCCTCAATGTGACTGTCCATTAACATATAATTTTTTCAGATGCCTATGTATGTATATGCACAGAGAAAGAAAGAAGTAGCAAGATGTAGATATATAAATACATTAGTTTATATTGACTATACTTTAGATCCTGTTTTATTTTATTTAAGAATTTTAAAGAGTTTTCCTGTGCCAATAAATTTTCTTCAAAAACATGTTTTCTAGTATAGATGAGTCATAATTTATTCACTTCCCCCTATTTTAATTGTTTCTGATCTTTTCACTAGTATAAAAAATTGCCAAGGAGAAAATTTTTGCACATATTGAAGTGTTAGAATGTTATAAGGTTACTGTCCTCTTTTTGCCATAAAAGTTGAAACTATTTTTTCTCAGTTTTCTTTGCTTTTAATTTATTCAAGGACACTTCTGATGTATAGAAATTTTACATTTTGTTTTTAATTCAGTAGATCAAAACTTCTTTGTTACCTTTTGTTCTTCCATGACTGGAAAGGAAAATGCCACTCTCCGATTTGTGTTTTCTTCTCGTTTTTTTCAGGGTTCACATTTTCAATTTTATCTTTGGCCTAGATGGTATTTATTTGATTTTCCAAGTTGCTAAGCTGTGTTTCCATCATTGTTTATTTACTGGGTGGTCCTTCATCTTTGATCATGGAAATTTGATGCCCATTACCAGACTCCACTGCTTCCAAAATGTTCCCCATGTTACCTCTGCTAAAGTCCAGACACCTTACTGATTCTAGAGTCTGAAGGTCATTGTTGTCTTGGCTTGGCTTGGCAGTTCTCCAAAGAATGTTTGTGTTTGGTTCTGCCATCACCTTTGGGAACCAGAGACCCAATATCACTTTAGATTGAGTCTGAAACCCACATTATCAGGGGAGAAATATTTTCCTCCATCTATCCATTGCCAAGACTGAGAATCGTGCATTTCTTGTTGTCTTTTTTGTGTGATGTGTTTCTTGTTTCTTTCTCATGAACCCTCACACCAAGCATGTAGTCCTTGATGCATAGGAATTCTCCTATTAAATTACATCTGGGAATTTTTTCTTCTGTTTCTGGTGCATAGAATAGTAATGTGTCACACAATTGATAATGAGTGTTAGATTCAGCAACAACATATATTATGTATTAGATGGACTATATCACAGATTCAGTTTCTGAATTACCTACCATGTTCTATTATTTTTTACTGATTGTTAATTGTATCAATATAGCAATGCTTTGAAATATTTTGCTTTCATGTTTGTTTTAATATCTGGTAGGATAATTTCTTCTTCATTATGCTTTCTTTCTAAAATGTGCTTGGCTATTTTTTTTTCATTCCAGGTTAATATTAGAGTTAATGTTTCAAGTTCTCATGCATCACTCATACTGATATATAATTTTTAAAAATGCTGCTTGAATTTTTATTGGATTTTTATTAACTCATAAATAAATATGGGAAAAATTGGTATGTTTATAATATTCAAAAGCTAATATATTTCCTAATCAAAAGTCTATGCATTTTATAATTCCAAGAGCATTTTATGTTTTGTGTCATTAAAATTTTACTTTATATAATTTTTTAACATTTCTTGTTAATGACCTTTTTCATATTTTTATATATTTCAACGTTACTAAGAATAAAATTTTAGATCCCTTCATTTTCTATTTGGTTAATAAGTTTCATATTTTTATTTTGTTACCTAGCCACCTTTCTGAACTTTCTTAATCATTTCCAAACCATATTTTAGTGATTTTACGAGACCATCAACCTTTAAATTGATCAAAAGTCTAAAAACTTCAGGAAAACCAAAGAAACACTGCCACTCTAAATGCACACATTGATTATAAAATGCACTCTGATGTTTTAGAATTTCTGCATTTTAGAATAAAGAAACTTGGGTTTTATAAGCAAAACAACAATATTCTCAAGATATAATGATAATGGTGTCCCATCCTATAGTTTCTTCTCTTGGTTCTCTCTTATGTGTTATTTTACTGGCTAATATTTGTGGTATTGTTCTTGATTTTAATGAGAAGTCCTCTAGTGCAGTAGTTTTAATTACCTAATTTTTCTTTAGTGTGGAGAAGGTCATGGGCCTTTTGAGAATCTGATGAAAGATGTGCATTCTACCCTCCCAATAAAGGCAAATGAGCACCCGCACCCAGATCCCCAGTGCCCACACTTTCAAAACACTCCCAACCAATATACAAAACGTACAGTAACTAGGGAAAAAAATTGTTAGCCAGGAATATGAAGAATTTTATAGAAATAAAACAATGATACAGAAGATATTTTAAAAGCCTTTAAAATGATAAAACTTCTTAAGTTTGATTAGGATACTTATTAGTTTTTAAGTATTATAAATGTTATTCTCATATCCATTCATAAGTTTTGGCTAAGGTAAAGATTGATGGTGTCTTAAAATCAAGAATTCTTTCATGAACCACCAAAACTTACGAAACCTGATTCAAAATTCCTTCTCTAAGAACTTTATCTTTTGGATGAACATTAAATGTTAATTTAAGACAGATCATCTTTGTCTGTTTGGGGAACTTCCTTTATTTCTATTTTGATTTTTTTTTCTGCTTAAAATTACAAATTAGTGCTGAATTATATTAAACATATCTCAGGTGTTGTGATATACTGCCCTTTTCCTCCATTTCTTCTGTCCTCCCTGTATTCACAGGTTTTGCCATGAGACCTTGCAGTTTCTCCCAGCAGAGGAGTAGATTTCTCTGCCTTGATGTCATGGGCACAGTTACGTGACTTCCTTTGGCCTGCTGGACTTCAGTGGAGTAGGCGTGAGCAGAGAGTAAAGACGTACCTGCTTGTGTGGTTGAGCTGTCCATATCAGGCCCCCGCCACCAGGGTGACCCTCTAGCCCAAAGGCAGTGACAGGCAGGGGCTCAGTTTCTACCCTATATTCTTGTAGTATCTGTGCAGGTTGTCTGTGCCTCACCTTAATGTTGGGCTTTCAGACCCTGCAGGTGTCCCTCGATGTATGCTACTGCAACTAAAGGTGTCAGCAATAGTGGAGGTAACTCGAGATAATAATGAAGGTGCCCCAAGATGGATGCAATGTCTTCCAGAGATGGGGCTGAAAGGCTGGGCCTTACAATGTCTTTGGGATGCCGGCTCTGAGACGCGGCTGCTCTTAGGCCCTGTCTGTTGTCAAAAGGTAGGAGCGACTACGTGGGAAGGCTAGGGCTATGTGTGCAGTGTCTCAAGATGGAAGTGGGTTAGGCTTGTGCTCCCAGGCGGGGGTGGGGTAGTGGAATCTGAACCTACCCTGGGCCTGGGTCCCACGCAGGTTGGTGTGGGCAGAACTGGTTGAATCTGAGCTTCCTTCCGCGGTGCTCTGCTGGTCGGAAGAAGCAGTCCTATGGCAGAGCCTGGGCTCGGCAGGTGTTTGCTGGTGGTGGGATGGCCCCGGGCCCACTCTGAGCGGAGGTCAGCTAGGCTGTCCTGGGCCTGCCTGAGCTCCACGGGTGTCAGTGGGGCTGAGGCAGGGGCTCAGAATGGCCCAAATAGCAGATGGGAGCCAAGCTGAGATGAGCCCAATTCAGATCATCTGATCTCCAGCTGATCCTCAGACATGAATGGGAATATATTTTTGTTGTTTAAAATAACTCTTTTAGTCAGGATTCTTCAGAAAAACAGAACCAATACGATAAATAGATAAATTGGAAGATAGGTAGGTAAGTAGGTAGGTAGATCATAAATGAGTTCATCTTCTCTATTAATGACAATGTTCTGTTTCTTTGCTAGGAATTGCTAAATGTGTGCAAAGGAAGTTTCAAAGTTAACAAGGAATGTCTAAAATTATCTAGATGGTAAAAGAAAGATTTTCCCACTCCTTATGCAGTTCACTGATTCAAAGGCCAACTACTTCTAGAAAAACCCTCACAGACATACCAGAAAGTAACGTCTTACCAGCTACTGGGCATCTCTTCATAGAGTCAGATGAACCATAAGATTAGCCATCACCGTCACTGAGTCTGGGGACTGGTTTATCATACAGAATATTGTGAACTACACAGTACAGCTATTGGTTCGATCATCGTGTGGTCCCATATTTCATTCATTCGTCTGTTCACTCATTTAAATGGACTATTAAGTTCATATCACCTGTACTGTGTTCGACGCTGCTGATAGACAATGAGTGGGACCTGGTCCACTCCTTTGAGGGAGCTTGTTTTCCAATACGGGCGGCAGACAGAGGACAGGTGACTACATCATGGTGTGCCATGTGGCTAAAGGAAGACTCTGCACAGATTTCTTCTGAATTCTCTTGAAGGAATTGGAGCCCTGCCAGGGTTGGGGCAGGGAATGCCAGTAAGAGAATCCTGCATGAAGGACGTGAGATGCCAGGGAAAGAATGAACCTGAGGATGAGAAGGGGGAGTAAGCCAGGTAGAGGACGAACATGCATAAAAGCCCAAGGCCCAGAGACAGAGGAGCCTGATTTATTCAGGACTTTTCCGATTCAGGGTGGGTACCACTTTGGGTGCTGAAGATAAGTTGGGATAACGCCTTCAGCCTTTCAGAGTGGGAACCATGAAGAGTTTTTTTCTGCAGGAGAGAGTCTTGATCGATTTTGTGCTTAAAGGAGACTAACATGAGAGTTATGTAGGGAATGGATTGCCGTATATAGGACTAGTGACATGCAGACCAGTTGAGAAACTCATAATGAAGTGACAAGAGCTCAAAATGAGGGGTGGTGAGGAAGAAGAAAGATTAACACTTATTAAGAAGGGGAAATGGACAGCATTTGACATCTGATTTAATGGAGGAAGTCAGGGAAAGGCAAGCATTTGCATGATCCAAGTCTGGATTACAGGTTATGGAGTGAGGGTGGTTCTCTGTGAGGAGGAACAGGAGGAACTTTGCGGAAGGGGAGGTGTATAATGACTACAGTTTGCAGGTGTGTCAAGGGGACTTCCGGTGGAAGTATTCAGAATTTGGGATTGAGGAGAGATCTAAACTTGAAAGTTGCCATAATCCAGACAAGGGCATCAGAAACAGACCGTGTCAGTGCCCCACTAGTCTTCCCTAGCCCACCCCAAAGTCAACTGCATGCAATGCCCATCCAGACCTATGGCTTTCTTTGTTTCTCTGCTTGCGATATTCTCTAGCCTTGGGTGTTTCTTGACATGCACACACAGAAGACCAAACTTTCTGTGAGGTGACCCCTCAGGAACAGCCCCTCAATTGTTGAGGGAGAAACACTATTGGATACATACCCAGCTTCCTGGCCCTTTGGGAAGCCATCTAGGTGAACCATAGGCCACTGCTTCTCAATATTTATCCCAGCCCATTCCCCTGGAAAGATTGCTAAAACTCAGATTCCTGGGCTCTCTCCAGGGACTGATTGGTTAGTCTGGTGAGCCGGAAGAGGATAAGATTTGCATTTCTAACAAGCTCTGTGGTACAGTGTCTCTCAGAGGCTTCCCATGAGATTCCTCCCAGTTGTAGAAGGTTAGCCTGTCATTAGCACTCACTTGATTGATTTCCTTCACTGTCTCCCACTGTCCCTCACCCTGCTTCTTAGCATCACACCCCAAATAGACTGTTTGCATCCAAATCCTTATCTGAGATCTGCAGTGGACAAATCCTAAGTATGGTAGCTACTAAGTCCCTGAGGGGACAACTGGGGAAACTATTTTGGAATTATCATCAGAAATAGAACAGACAAGACACACATGAAAGACCCTAGGTTAAAATGGCAGCAGGTACCTTATGCCCCTTCCTTCTCTCCAAAACATTCTGAAAATATCCATAGAACAAGAAAGGAAAAAATCAGCAGGCATGGAAACTTGGTTTTTCATTCACAGTTTCAAGAACTTTGGGAAGAATTATCATCAGCCACGTGGAGATGGAACCCATTTGGGCAAGAAGTCAATGGACCAATTCCGCTTTCCTTCTCTGTGGGTTTCCTCTGCTGTGAGAAAATATGAGTTATTATTACTGTTGTTGCATTGTTTTGAAGAGTTAGAAAAGTTTAGTTACTGTCACTGTTTATGTTGCTGCTACTGTTATTTCAGGGTGAACATTTCTGACCTGAAATACTTGGGACCGGAAGTATTTATGATTTTTTTTTTAATTTTGGAATAATTGCATATACATAAGGCTAGCCCCATCTTAGAGATGGGACCCCAGTGTCAGCACAAAATTTATTTCTGTTTCATATATACTTTTACACATGCCCTGAAAGTAATTTTATACAATATTTTTAATAATTTGGGACATGGAAAAAAGTTTCCTGGTATGGAATTTTCCACTTGTGGCACTATGTTGGCACTAAAAAACGTTTCAGATTTTGGAGCAATTTGGATTTTAGATTTTCAGGTTATGAATGCTCAACCTGCATTATGATACCATCTTTGAGGAGTTAATGATACTTATTATGATTGATGTTATTGATGTCATTATTATTCTTAGGTCCTTGGGGAGTCCACAGAGCCCATAAAATGAATATAAAATCCTATGCTTTGAGGACCTCCCCATAGCTTTCTTCAGATCTTTCTGAAGATTTACCAGAGTCCTAAGTATTATTGGAGAGTACTTTTTTAACTATATTTTGAATTGTTGATGAACCTTTATTTTACTCATTTTGTTCATATGCGGTGCTGAGAATCGAACCCAGTGCCTCACACACGCTAGGCAAGTGCTCTACCACTAGGCCACAACCCCAGCCCTTTTGGAGAGTATTTTAAGTCCATGGGAGTAGGTGAGATTAAAAAGAGAAAAATAGTTTTATGTGCAGATTGCTAAGGGAACAGGAGAAAGTTCACACTTTGGGGCTAGGACAGGTGCCCTGTTGTGGAAAGCAGAGGTAGGAACACATTCATAAAGGGAGGGGTGGTGGATAGTGTTGGACTCTCTAGAGAGACTGGTAAAGATTAGAGGGCTGAAAGAAGGGAGGAAGCAGAGTTGGGAAGCATCTAGGTGGCCCAGACACTGTAGAGAGGAGAACAAGAAACCGCAAATTCCTACAACTTTTTCAGGAAGGTGCCCTTCAAAAGGACCTGAGGGAGACACACTGGCGTTATAGAATTGGGGGAGGGAGAATTAATTCTTCAAAATTGTTGACAAAAAAAAAGCAGTGGGCCATAAATGTTTATGGAAACATTTGATTATTTCATCTGTTTTAAACATGTAAACTGAGGCTCAACCAAGTAATCTGACCTGCTTCACTTAAGCATTAATCACAGAGCTGGAAATTGGCTTTGGATCATCTTTTTTTGGAGCAAATGTACCATTGCATAATATTTCTTAGAATAGCCAAGAATTCTTTCTAGCCACCAATACCTACTTTTCCAGACTACAATGCTGGATTAAAATTTTTTCACGGGGCGCTTTCTTAGGATCACATGTCAGGGTGCAAGGATCCCAGGAAGAGGAGATGTGATCAAAGTGAGTAGACGAATCAGGAATGAGGTGTCTCCCTCAATCCAAGGCAGGAAGCTGCCTGCATGGGGTGGCTAGGGTAAAGAAGAGGAATGATTCATCAAGTGGACGAGACAGCCCCACAAGATGCAGAGCCCACTGGAGTCTTGCCTGGATGTGGCTTGTGGGACGACACCCACATTTTGATTCCTTCATCTGTCCTCTACTGCCCTGATGAAGATGTGATGTTGGTGCAAATTTGTCAGCTCTGGAGAGCAGGGAACCTGTCCAGATGGACAGAATGAGCAGGTAGGAGGTCTGGGCAAAGCCATACAGTGGCCTAGCTGTGACAGGCACATCCATCTGTGGGGCATATGGGAAGAAGAGCAGAAATGTACGTACGGACAGGGAGTTTGCAATTCCTGACTCTAGCAGAAGCCACTGCACGTGTCCGTCCTCTGTCTGTTCCCCACATTGATAGCAACTGAAAACGCTCTGGTCATCCAGACATGGGGATTTGATGGTGTGAGGACATTAAAACAAAAGACAAAAAGGCTAAAAGCAAAAAATATAAATCAGAAACTCCAAACAGCAGAAAACCAACTGCCAAACTGTAAGGAAGGCTTATTCCCAGTATTTGTTCATTATCTTTGGAACAATTTATCTCTCCCATAGTTGAGCACTTTCTATCTCCCTCCTACTGTCCTACAGTTATCCATATTGAAGAGACAGTGGAGCCAGGGAAGAAGTGATGGGAAGGCCAGCAAGGAGGCCAGACTGCAGCCTGATGCAGTAGAGACAGGAGGGAAGCGTGATCCTGTGGTGACAAAGTGACTTAGCCAGCTCAGGAAGCACAAGGTCATCTTTACCCAGTGACAATGCAGCCATCATGGCTCACAAAAATGTAGGAGAGAAAACTAGGAGTTGATCCAAACAAATCTATCATCTATCAAGCTTTGGCATGAATAAAAATGTATCCAGTTTATCATTCACTCTTGTTCACCAGAATGCCAAACCTCACCAGCTGGAATATCCTATTTTAAGTAGCATCCCATTCAATCTTCAGAAGCAAGGCCTGCAGTCTTTGCAGGTTAGAATTCAGTGTTTGCATTAGTCAGCCTTTTCATTACTACAAGGAAATAACCTGAAGCAGTTTACCTTATAAAGAAAAGAGGTTTACTTTGGTTTATGTTTCTAGAGGTGCAAAGTTTAAGGGCCTTATCTGATAATGGCCTATTTGCTGGCAAAATCCTGAAGCAGCACAGGGTGTCATATGGCAAGACACAGGGAATTTGCATATCTATGTCTGTGTTTTCTCTCTCCCTGACCTTAGAAAGCCATCAGGACTCAATCACTGGAGCTTCACACAGTGATATAATCTAATCACTTTCCTAATGTCCCACCTCTACACACCACAGTCAGATTATGTTTCTAACCTCTTAAGGCCATTAACATATCATATTGGGGAATTAAACTCATGCATGAGTTTTTGGGGGGACACACCATATTCAAAGCATAGCAATGTTTTAAACAGCATCTTCTTCTCTGGATGCACAGAAGAAAGCATCAGAAATGAGCTTCAAAAACCAAACTAACTAAAATGTCATTATGATGTTTTCACCATCTGAAAGGATATTGGCAAGTCACTGGTTCAAGTCCTGTGACAAGGTTGGTTCTGCTGTACAAAGAATGTGTCAGCACCATGTCCTCAGAACTCAGAAATGTTGGGTGCTTAGAGACCAGCAGTGCACAAGGGAACTTTTAGAACAAACTTGGTTTCTATTCAGCATTTTTTAAAATTTTATTTATTCTTTTTAGTTATACATGACAGTAGAGTATATTTTGACATATTTATACAAACATGAAGTATGTCTTATTCTAATTAGGATCTCAGTCTATTTAGGATTGAGAGCTTATGATAAAGAATGGTCACAAGTATGGGCTCAAACGAACCTGAGTCAAATTTTCCCTCTAGGACAATTTGTTCACTATTTTGTAGTCCCCCATCTCTGACAGCAGGCTTGTTGCAATGTCCCACCTTGGGGGACTTGGTGAGAAGCAGATGAGAGGACACATGTAGAACTCCAGACTCACTACCCGGTACCTAGTAGGTACTCAATAAAATAACGAAGTGGTTTCCATCATCAACTACCTTTTCCTTTCCATTTAATCATTAGCAAAGTCTCTCTAAAGAGCAATTTATTTTAAAGTATAACTTTAAGACATTGAATTAGAATTTTATAGCCATGTCTAGGCTGTGTCTTCTTTGTGTTTAAAATCAAAACAAAATGACTTTAAAACAGCTTAAACTGAAATGAGTTAAGCTGAGCTTAAAGCAACTGCTTTGATATACTTGGTGTGTCTTAGAAATGTTGGGGGGAGCCAGGCTAAGTCTGGATGGGGTGGAAAAGAAAAGGAGAGCGTGGAGAGGTGGGAAGTAGAGAAGAAGAGGAGAAAGCTGCTTCTCTCAATGCAGCTTTTTAAAAAATGTTGTAAGGAAGTGGGGCCATCTCCCCACCCTGCCCGGGGAGCACTTGCCCTGGTGGGCAGGATGAGGGTCTTCCACCCCTACAGGAACCTCAGCGCAATTCCTCCCGCTGAGCCCTCCTGTCCTGCCTGCTTTTCCTAACACTACCATTTGAGACAAAAGGAAACATGATTTTCATTCAGATTAGTGCTTTTTATTTTTCTGTTTCTGAATGTTGCATCAAAAATGAGGAAATCTTGAAATTAATTTTAACCAAATACATCCCTTTTCTCCCCTTTTTACGGTGTTTATCTTTTCTGTCTGATTCTGCCCTCACTTCCTGAACAAGAAGAGAAATATTAGTTCTTTCAGTTTTAAAAAGTAAAAAGCCACGGACAGAATCATGCCCTTCTCTGGTTCTTAGCATTCTGCAACGCACCTGTGTTAAAATATGAAGAAATAAAACAAATATAAATTATGCATTTTCCAACTTAATTTAAAATGCATTATACTCTGCTTTGTTCTCTGGAATTAGTCTTATTAAGGGGACAGATCTGTATGGATTAATTTTGAGTCAGTTTATTCACTTCTTTGTAATTCAGTGGCAAGAATTTTTGTCCCCAGGCATCAAATTAATTTTTTTTTTTTTTTACTGTAAGTAACACATACGAAATATAGACCTCTTTGTGTTATTTCTTTGTTTACCTAACATGCAACATATTTCCACGTTAGGTTTCCACCAAATCTTAAATCTCTCCCTTTAAAGAAGAAAACTTTCCAAATGATTTTTTAAAGCAATATAGCCATTGTCACAATATTGGAGTTGAACACAATCATTGCATTATCCTTTTGCTGATTTTCATTTATATTAAAGACCTACATGGGCTCCTTCCAAGCCAAACTCTGAGACAGCCACCTCCAGACCCCTGCCTTTCCAATCATTTTGGCAACATGTGAACTGATATTTTACGACTATTTAAAATATGTACCAAATCATCATCTTTAAGTATTGTTTTAGTACAGTAATTCTTTGTTCCGCTTAGACGTTTTAAATCTTTATTTTTCCCCCCTAAACCGAGCAAGAAAATCGTCTGCATTCTTAATTAGTCTTCTTTAAACAAAATATCCTTTCATATGCACTAATAAAGACTAAGGATCTCTCCTCTCTTGTTTAAATAACTGCTTGCTGTAGTATAAAATTGTAAGAGACACGATGCAGATCAAGTTGCGGGCTTGAAGTGGGGAAGAAGAACAAGCCGTGCCATAATAAGCAGATTTTAATGATTTACTATAAATCAGCATTTTTGCCCTGTCAGTGAGATTGAAGAGGCAGACAGCTCCTCACATGTCTGCCGAGCAAATGTCTTCGTGATGAATCATGTGCACTGAATCACTGATCACAACATTCAAACGGCACATCCAAATAATGAGGGAAACATATACACAGGCTCCCAATGGCTGCTCCGAGGCAGCAGGAATATATGTTTTTTCGTTGTGTGGTAGTTAAACCCTTACATTGATCCTCCGAGGATCCCACGGAGGGTAATAGAAGTGTATATTACCGGGTTAACCGGTGATGCCCGAACATAGACTGATTTGCATAAATGCTCTCCCCCACCCCCCAGGCTTTTGATGAGAATCTAATCTAGTCTTGAGGAGAAGGGAGGGGGGGAAGAAAAAGAAAAGAAAAGAAAGACAGGCTGTATTAATGAACCTAAATGTAAAGAATTTGGTTGCAGAAACCAATAGAGATTGGAGCTAATTTCTGATGGGGGAAAGGCTCATTGGGTCTGGGGGCAGCTCTTCCAATGCCCCCCTCCCGCAGCCCCCTGCGGTTCCAAGATCCATCTTATTGCTTCCTCTGCCAGGGTCTAGTATTCCTGTAAATGATCTGGTTTCAGGTTGCGGGGGGTGGGGGGTCGGGGGTCCTTCCTTCCCTAAGGAGGGAAGTCTACCCAAGGAGGAAGGACCCATTCAGAAACCAGCTATGCTGAACTGTGCCCCTGTGTGGGGCCAGTGGAGCCAGGCCTCCGGAACAGACTCTGAGCCCATCTGTGGACTTGAACTCAGAGGATGTCAGGAAGCCTGCCTTCACTGCTGCCCTCAGGGCCTTCCTCTTCCCGACCACTGCATCCTGCTATCTGCATCGTACCACTTTGCCCCTTGTCCTTATAACACAGACACTGTGTTAACTTTTTTTTTTTTTTTTTTGGTGGGGGGGGGGGTACTAGGAATTGAACCCACGGGCATTTAACCATTGAGCCACATCCCCAGCCAGTTTTTATATTTTATTTAGGGACAGGGTCTTGCTAAGTTGCCTTAGGGCCTTGCTTAGCTGCTGTGGCTGCCTTTGAACTTGCAATCCTCCTGCCTCAGCCTCCTGAGCCACTGGGATTACAGGTGTGTGCCACCCTGCCCAGCTGAACCTTTTTAAAACTCTCAACTTTTGGAATCTCTCAATATCTTGCATGTAGTGGAGACATCATTATGAACTAGCCACCCTATAAGTAATGACTGAACCCATATGGCCAAGGCTTGACTAGTCAAGCTCAAAGGCAGCCCAGCTCTCTGGGATGCCATGCTCTCAGGGAAAATAAGAGGAAGGCCTTGAGCTGAAGGTGATGTGTTTCTCTTTGCCGTATTCTAACCCTCTTCTCTCTGGCATCCAGTTCAGCTCTGCTGCTGGCTGAGAATCCACCAGCACTGACTCGCCAGCTCAGGATGTACCCTGGAAGCCGACCTCTTAGGGAGCAGACAAGAGTAGCCAGGGAGTGAGGAGGCCAAGGACTAAAGGTTACCCACACTAGCATACTCAGCATACTCTGAGCTTTTATTTTAAAATAAATCCAAGAATAAATCAAAGCTACATTTCTACCCTCCACCCCTAGAACTCTGAGGCTTTTTCCAGAAACACTTTCTTATGAACAAGAGTGGACCTTTGTGGTCAGATTTGGGACGTGTTTCCCTTCTCCTCTTAGGACCTTCATTTAGACTGGACACAGTCTTCATATCTTCAGATGAGTCCCTAGAATATTCAGAGATGAAAAACTTGCCCACTGTGGCTTTCTCAACCCCTGAATCACTTCACAGGCCCCCCCCCAAACCAAGACCCTCACACACTCCACTTTCTTGCAACCTCAAAACCTGGTCAGTGTCCAACTCATTGCTGGTCCAGGGGTTGTAAAGATGTACGTAGCATGTCTGCCTTCCATGCAGGGCCAACTCTGCCGGATTCACAGGAAAGACCGTACAGGATTCCTTCCAACCTCGGACTTCACTGGCTGTCACCTGCTGTTGGGGAAGCTCTCCAAGGGAAATCTCGACTCCAGCTGGAGAAGAAATGAGGGGCCTTAAATACCAGGGCACTTCCTGCTATCTTCCCACACATGCGCCAGGTTCCAGCCCAATGGTATTCCCGCTGAACCCCAGAACACAGTGGGGGCTCTGCCGTGCCACATCATTGTCTAGTTGCCTCTGCCTGGAATGGCCACCCTATTTAAATCACTTCTTATTAGAACAGCACTCCCCTCTTTCCCTGAAGCCCTCTCTCATCTCCCACAATGGAAGTAATCTCTTCCTTCTTTGAGTCCCACAGTGCTTTGGAATATTTCATCCATCCATCCAACCATCCCTCCATCCATCCATTCATTCATCCTTTTGCCTAGTACTTAGTAGAAGACGTTCTGCCTCACACCAGGAGATGCAATGGTGAGGAAGCACTAGGTCCTCTGGGCTTATCCCCTAGGTCAGAGATTGTCTGCCTGGTCTCTTCCGGCAATGGGTAAACTAAGAGTACCCCGTGGTTGGGGGACTCTGCTGCAAGATTCATTCCTCAGCATGTGTTCAGTGTTTGCTGCCTCCCAGGTGATGTTCTGCGCTCCAAGTGACAAAGTCAGGGCAGGACAGGGTCCCTCCAGGGTGGCTCCAAGGATGACTGACCTGAGTCACCACACAGGTCCCCACCCTTAGAAGGGCCCCTCCCTGATTTAATGTTCTGATGTCACTATCTTACGATTCTTCATAATTTGTGGGCAACAGGCACTGTGTTTTTATTTTGTGATATCATAGAGCAATCAGGGTCTTTCTGGTTTTTTTTTTTTTTTTTTTTTTTTTTTTTTTTTTAAGGACTTGCACTCAGAGGAATGAAGTTGGGTGCAGACAATCAACAAGCAAATAAAATACCAAGACATTTCAGACAGTTACAGGTGCTGAGATGGAGAGCCAGAGGAAGTGCTACTCAGACAGGAAAATCAAGGCTGGTGAGAAGGGTTTTCCCAGTGGAGCTGTGCATGGAGGAGGACCCAGTCCCAGGCGGAATGAATGCAATAAATTGATTAACTCCTTTGGATGCTTTGGTAAGTGTTATCTGGAAGTGTGGGCTGTTGGGCATTTGGCCCCACCAGGAAAATGCAGAGATTAGGGAATGGGAATTCCTAGTACTTTCTCCCCCAGGCAGCAGGAGGGAGGAGGAACACCAGGGAGCATGCACTCCCTGATCCCTAATCCCACCTGCTTCTTCTTCCCAGCCTCACTCAGAGGCTACCCTGGGTTCTTTGTTTCCTATTCACCTGAACTGGGTGGTGCAAAATGTGTCCTAGCAGAGCTCCATAGGAGACATGCTGAGGCCCACAAAGCGCATTGGAGACACCACCAGGAAGCATCCTGCTCCTTCCTGGGGACATTTTTTTTTTTTTTTTTTTTTTTTTTTTGAGATAAGATCTTGCTAAATTGCTGTGGCTGGCCTGGAACTTGTGGTTCCTCAACCTCCCAAGTAACTGGGATTCTTCTGTCTCAACCTCCCGGTCACTAGAATTTTCCTCCCTCAGCTTCCCAAGACAATGCACCAGGCTCTTGGAATTGTTTTTTTTTTTTTTTTTCCTTGGTACTGGGGATTGAACTCAGGGGCACTTGACCACTGGGCCACATCCCCAGCCCTTTTTTGTATTTTATTAGAGACAGGGTCTCACTGAATTGCTAAGTGCCTCTCCACTGCTGAGGCTGGCTTTGAACTCGCGATCCTCCTGCCTCAGCCTCCCAAGTGCTGGGATTACAGGCATGTCTTGGAACTTCTTGATGCAGGTATGTGCTGTCTCTGGCCTGAGAATTGGGGAAAAGGCCCAGCAGGTGCCTGTGCAGACTCTCTTCCACGTAAGTCTCCAGTGTGGTCCCCACTGTGGTGTCCCAGAACACTTTAAGCTTTTTGCTTCTTTGATAGGATAGTTGTATGTAAATTAATTCGCGCAAGACTGATGTTTCCTTTAGGTTTCTGCAGAGAAATAGCGTGCAGTGCCCTTCATCAGGGCTTTGTGTCAAATTGGCCACTTGCTTCTGGACAGGGTCACACCATTGGACCCTCAGCTGGCCACCTCATGGGGAAGTCAGAGAACACAAAGACCACATTATCCCTCACAGTGATATGTTAATGTGGAGCCAAGTACGGTGAACCAACACATAGGAGCACTGTCACCTCCTCCAGGCTGTCTTCTGTAATCATCTTCCATAATCAACAAGCTCAGTGTGCTCCTTGATAAACTCTGCCATGAGAGTCTCTGATTCTCTGTTGTTCATGCACCCATTAAAGCCCAACTGTGGGACTCCAACATGCCAGAAAGAAAGTTCTCCCAGGACAGAGACCTCAGGCATGGCAATCCCCAGGGGACCGCGTAGACAGCACTGGTGAGGACAGGAGCAACAATCCCTGCTACGTGTGCAGGACCCAGGAAGGAGACACGTCAACACAACAAGGAATGACATGGGGCACTCCACAGCTGAAAGCAAATCTCAACCACAATGTAATTATCCACCCAGGAAAAGAGGGTCCCCTCTCATGGGACAACCATCCATGTGAGGAGAAGGAAAATAAACTCGTTCTAGGTCAATTTAAAGGTTAAATGGAGGTCGGCGAGAGGGAACCAAGACCATCCCTGACCATGGGAGCGGTCTCTTGGCTACCCGCTCAGGTCTTTAACCTTTGGCTCTGACATTCATTTGAGGGGGGAAAAAAAACAACTGTGAAGCAGATAATTGGGTATTAGTAGACATACCATTTTCGTAATCTTAGAAAATAAAAAAAAAGAGTGATTGCGAATCCAGTGGCAGTTACTTTAGAAAGATAGTAATGTGTAATTCCCAGTTTCTCAGACTGTAACTTTTGCACTTACCACTAATTTCTCCACTGCTCCAAATGCAGTGTATACATTTAGTTTAGAATTTATCATCACCGTTTGTGTATATTACGCCAGCGGCATAATCCATCCTCATGAAGCTAATGCTCAGCATTAGGAAAATGGACTCCGTGTGGATCCTGCCAGGCTCTGGCCTCAAACACACCCAGAGTCGACGCTGCAGGTTTAGACACCCCCAAGCCCCTCCCCCAGAGTGCTTGTGGCTTTATGTTTTGTGCACTATCTCCAAATTGTGTGGTCTGATTTCTGCAAGTTGCTGGTGTCCATTGTCTGTGTATGTAAAAATCAATGACCTACATAAGATTTTGATTTTGCACTGGGAATTGAGAGAGAGAGAGAGAGAGAGAGAGAGAGAGAGAGAGAGGAGGAGACTTAGATGGAGATAGAAAATAATGAAACCGTCATGCTAAAAAATATTCGCATGTTGAACTCAAAAAATATATTTCCAAGAGGATATCCTTTTTTTTTTATTCCCCTTTGAACAGGAACATATTTAATTTCATGGTCATTTGATTAAAACAGTTAATTGTATTAATGTGTTATTGAGCTGAGAGTGCTGGTCATTCTAAAGTGGACGCTCACTCGGGCGCAGAGAACAAAACCCCATAATTCCAAGGCTGCTTTGGAGCTGGTAGGACTAGGACCTGCTAGTAACACCTCTCAGTGGATATTCAATCCTTGTTTTTATTTTCTTAAAAGAAAGAGAGAGAGAGGGGAGGGGGGGAAAAGGCTCAAACTGCTGATTTCTGCAGAAAAAAAATCTGCAAATGAACTGTTCTATTAGCACAAACATACCAAAGTCTTTAGAACCCCTCTCTTCAAAAGCATAATTAGGTATTTATTTCAGACATACTAACATCTTTGCAGTAGCTAATAAGATGCAGCCCATTTGAATATTAATATAATAAATGATTAAATTAAACAGCAAGATTCAGACTCAGAAATAGCCTTTATAGGTCCCAGGGGGTCAGTAAAACTGTTTCCATTTCTTCCTACAGTTAACATAGTGCAAGGGACATGAATGCATAGAGCAATATTTGTCTTATGAAACGCAGAGTTTTATATGGTGCTATTCAGTTTTATTACTCCACAGTTTGAATCTGGGGCCCAGAGTGAAGTCACCATGCTGAGGCCTGACAGCCCCTCTTCCTGTCTCACCACTCACTGGCATTCTGGAGACATTCGGCTGCTTGGCAGAGAGTCATCTCTGAGCGTCACCATGCCGATAGGTACCCACGCAGGCAAATGCAAGGTAAACTCCTAATGTGATTAAAAAAAAAACAAAGAAGCTGGAAAAACTGACTGGATCTGCACACCAAGGCAGTCAGGGTTCATTTTGTGTGACTATGTGCCTGTGTTTCTCACCCCACGAGGTGCCCTGCGTGTGGCTAAAAAGGCCACACCCAAAACCAGGGTGTGGGCTGGAGCCAGCTGAACCACGATGCTGGCTGGCATGTGGGCGGGCGCTTCATCTCTCAAGTATGAAGGATCCCCCTCCCTCCAACCACTGGCACAAAAAAGAACGGGCAACGTCGGCAATTATTATCGGTCATTATTCCAATAAAGGTGTTTCCCATTTTAAATTAGTTCATGAAAACTGCACACTCTCAAAATCCCATGAACCTGAGAAGTGTTAATAAACATCTGGCCATGGTTTTTGCTTAATTAGCATTCCTTAGTTTGGACAGAAGTCTGTTTATGTAAAACAAAACACACACACACACACACACACACACACACACACACACACTCACACACAGATTCTGTTCTGTGAGTCACAGGCTCTCAGAAATCCAAAACCAGCCTCCCCTAATGGTTGGTGAGAGATTTGGGTCTTTCCCATACTCCTATTTGTCAACTGAGCAGCAGAAAAGAAAAGATCCTTGGATCTGCATGCTTAATTTTATTGTGCCAGCCTCAGCTCCAACCTCTAATGACTTGATATTGTCATGCTGCTTGGAAATATTCACATTTTTGAAATAGAAAGGATATTGAAGCTTGGAGGTCAGCTTGAATAAAACAGAAAACAACACAAACCAACCTCAAGCATGTCCACAGGCCACATTATTATTATCCACAGCCAAAAAATCTCCCAGCCCTATCTCTCCAAGGAGCAGCATTGGCGGAGAGGTAATGGATAAATCGTAACCCGGCTTGCAAGACTCTACTGTCTAAATTAGATAAAAGAAAAGTAGGAAGAAAACTCAAAGATAAGTGGTACAAAGTAAATCAAAACAAATCATCTTACCAAACTTTATTCACATCTGATACCATTTTTAGAAATTAAGGTCAGTTTTGTGGAACTAATAGGGAGTTATACCTATATATCTTGGACACCATGACAATGCCGGAGTGGAAGATTTATACACCATGGTTGCAGATGCAGAAGAAAGATATGAGAGATCAAATGGAAGTGCATGATAACAAATGAAAAATGGTCCCCACAGCCCATAAATTAATTGAGAAAAGAAGGTTGTCATTATTTGAACATGCTTTAAAATAAGGTATGGGGTCCAGATGGCTGACGATAGATAGGCCCGCAAAGTTTGAGTAATTGATGACTTAAAAATAAAACAAGATCTTAAAGAAATGAATCACATTGGGCAAGCTAGAGGAGGAATATTATAAGAGAAAGGAACAGATTAAAAAAAAAAAAAAGCACACAAACCCAAGTCTCTGGGAGCATTAAAGCCCAATAAAGACATAAGAACAAAAAGTGAATTAGTTGGCATTCAAAAATGGGGGCAGGTTAGAACCAGAGTCCCAATAAAACTACATTTCAGATGCTATTTCATTAACCTCTTCAGCTTTGTTTGGAGTTTTCTTCTGCAAACACTCCTTTTCTTCCTTTCTTTTTTTTTTCCTTCTTCTTTTTTTTTTTTTTTTTTAATGGTATCAAAATAACGCTGTGCTGAGGTGGGCCACCAACGTTGCAAATAATAGTTTTCTGCTGCTGCCTCTTAAGCTAATCCCCCAATGGAAAATTCAAAAACAATTTGCCTTGGGGTACATGTGGGGGGTGGCTGGCAGCTTGGGAATTTTCTTGAGGGGAAGTTGCCAAAGGAGCAAGCCCAATTGATTTTGCACAGCCACAGCAGACTAGAACCTTCCCTGAGGAAGGGAGAGCGCCACTGGAAAAACCCCTGTCCTCTGCTTTTGCTGCCAGTGGGAAGGTGATGCTTACCCCGGGATCCTCTCCTGGAAATAATTTTTCTGGGGCAACCAGATGCTAAGTGCATTCTAAATTAATGACCAGTCCTCCTTCCTCCCACCCACCCCCGCCCTTCCTTTCTTTCCTTTTCTCTTTCTTCCTTTCTTTCCCACTTTTTTCCTCCTTTAAAAAAAAAAAAATCAGAATTCCTTGCTTCCTTCCTCCTTCACACTTCTTTCTCTCCTTTTTTTTAATCACTACTTGTACTACCATCTGTAATTTCACCCATATCCTTGAAATACAGGAAATGGAAGCAGCGGTGTAGTGTATTCCATATTTATGACTTCTCAGTACATTAGAGCATTTACTGACTTTGGAGAGCCCCCATCTGAGCGCGCTCCCTGGAAATGCTCTATACACAAGCCAAGAGAGGAAGGCTCGGGGCTGGGAGAAGCCTCCCAAGTATGCTAATCATGCTGCTCAAAAGCTCCCCAGTAGGACTCTACTCCCTTCTTGTTTTTAATTTTTTTCCCCTCTCTGTTTCTCTTCTTTACATACATATATAATTTCTTGCCCTCAAAGCCACATATTTGCTGTTCACGTATAGAGGGTATTATGAATATTCCAAATGAAAAGAGAGCATCGTGTAGGATGCTAGGCACAGGGGACAGTGTCTGTGCGCACAGCCTCTTTCCTCAGCCGGCGAGTGAGTCTGCCTCGTCACGGTGCTCCTCACAATGTATCCTGTCTCTCACATTAAACTCCTTGGCAACTGATTACTGATGGCAAAAAAATATATACCGCGGTAGAATTCCACTGCTGCTGGAACCGTAGGACCACAGACAACCTTTCCATGCTAAAGAATGTGCAAGTGAGTGCACCACACAGGCAATCGTGTGAGTGTGTGTATGTGAGGGGGAAAAAATGTGTTCCTGAGACAATATAAAGGCAAAGTTGTGAAGTCTCACATCGGGGTCATGCTCACGCTATTAAGATGCATTCATCTGCAAAGAAAGAGACACCCTGGATAAACCAAAATCTGACCCCCAGTGAGGAAAGTAATAATATGAAATAATCCAAAGACAGAAATACACAGGCCACAGACGTTTCAAGACAAGGAGATTTGCCAGAAGGATTGATTTGAATACTCTGCCTGGAGATTTATTTGGCCTTATTGTCATAAAAGGCAATGCCTTCTCCCCTCCTCTGACAGTGAAGGAGGTGGGATAAAAACCTCTTTGACCCAGTGGCAATGGCTATGTCTTAGTAGAGGCTAAAAATGGACACGAAGTACTGGAGAAATGAACTTGTGTGTTTTTCAAAAAAAAAAAAAGAAGGTTCAGAATAGATGAGCCAACTCCTTTACATGTTCAAAAGAAAGAGGGAACAATTTTGTGAAATGCTAAGGCAGTGCAAAGTGAATGTTAAATAGTTTTTATCCACCCCCAAAAAATAGACTTATTCAAATGCATGTCTTGCTTGTCTTTAACTAAAGTGAAATTTCTTAAATCCAGCTGTACTCTTATGGGCGCTGGTGGGGGGGGGGGGTGGTGGCGGGGAGAGGGGGCACAACGGAAGCAGGGAACAACCTCCCAGAACCAAACATCATGTCATTTTAAAAGCAGAGGCACACGCTATTGATTTTTTTTTAAATACAAATTTGGCAGATTTCACATGATCCATTACATTTCTCAGGACGGTTAAGATGCAGCTTGCATGATTTATTCAGAATAAGGTCCATTTTTAGCTATATTTAAGTCTCCTATTTGTTATTTAACATGTGTTTAATGTTTTCTGTCCCTGCTGTGCACAGCTGCAAGCTGCTATTTTTTGGCAATTTTTGTGACTGGGAAGTGATTTGTGTCTTCGCATCTCACCTTTCCATTCTATGGCCTGCTGTTTTGATTTTTTTTTTTCCCCCAAACTTTGAGAAATAAGTTCCTCTGTGTCGTGACCTCTGCTTCACTTTGCTGGGCAAACAGGAAAGTGTAAAGGGTACAACGGACCATGACAAACCTCTTACAAGGTTTTTAGAAAGACATCCCTGGGAGCTGGAATGTACTGAAATTTTGCAAAGTTTATATTAAAAGAGGAAACTTTTCCCACCCGAGCCCTTCTTCACAATGCATTGAAACTGGCAATTGAGAAAACTGTCTGTCCTCCAGCCAGAGTGTCGTGATTTAATTTGAGGCTGACATGACACCGGAGGACTTGACCGTGTAAGAACCAATGTCGCATCTGTCACCTACAGACAGGAGAAGCAGCCTCCTGCATGCCGTTGCTGTTTCTTAGAAAACACTCCATGGTTCTGGAGACACTAGCTCTAGCAATACGCTTACAGCCAACATCTCCCTGGAACCGTCGTTCCCTGGAAAAGAGGGCAGGAGGATCACAACCTGTGGAGGCCAGAGCTGGGCGACTTGGAGAGACCCTCTCTTGAAATAAAAAGTCAAAAATTGTTTTAAAGACTGGTGGTGTAGCTCAGTGGTAGAACACTTGCTTAATGTGCAAGGCCCTGGGATCCATCTCCAGCACTGCAAAAAGTAAAATTAAAGTAAAGTAAAAGAAGGAGGGCATGCCTTTGAGGGATGACTGTCCAGCACTAGGTCAAAATCCCCTGTGGCCATCGGGCTTTTCTCTCCTGTCCCATGCTTCCCCTGACGGACAGGCCAGAAAGCCAGCAACTGACACACTCATTGCAAAGAGCAGCATCAGGCCTGGACACACAGTAGTCTCGCCAGTTTGGAAAGATCACATATAAGTAAAAAAAAAAAAAAAAAAAAGCCTGTACGTGTTTATCTGATTCAGGCAAACATGATGATGGCACGGAGGGACGTGGAGATTTATTATTCCTAAGCCTAAAGGATGCTGGTTAATACTGCTTGATACATGCTAACCTTCCCTTTATAGAGTCTGCAATTGAAAGCCATGTTGCAATGGTTCCATCCTGGCCTCTTACTTATCTGAAACACGCTCTGACTGTGCAGTGAAAATTGAATCTTTTCCTCACAATCTTACTGACATGAAAAATATATAATACAGTAAATGATTAATGCAGTTATAAACTATACCTGAGATAAGATTTAAGTATTCATATTTCTATCATGTTAATACAACACGATAAACCCATGAAGCAAACTTGACCGGGGCATTTGTTATTCTGTCCAGTGTTCAATTATTCTTTGTCCAAATACAATTTAGGGGCTTGCTATAATGCAGTCACTGGGTGCAACACATTATGTGCTTCTAGAAGATAATAAGCTACCTCGATGGTCAGCCAAGGAGACCTTGCTCCATAAAAGGCCCTACCAAACACCAGGAAATATGCAGGCAGATAGCAGGAGCCCCCCTCCCACCGCCCCCCTCCCTGGCCCTGAGGACAGTCCTTCTAGAAAGATCATTTGCACTAGAATGGTGAGCCTACTTTATTCACCCTTTCTCTCTTTTATAAGAAAGTCTCCCATTAGAGGAAAACTTATTTGCCACAATCAAAAGGAAACCTAACAGTCGGTGAAACTGCTCAAAGGCTGCCTTCCCCTAACACTGAATATCATTTTTTTTTAATCTGTGACTACAGAGAAGCCATTTCTTTGTTGACTCTAAATGGCCCCCATTCCTTCCTTGTGCAAATTGCTCACACGTGCCAATGTGCCATTTACCACCCACCTCATTATTTTTATACTTCCGATGATGTCGATTTTGATTTTCAAATGCCAGCCATTTATAGCTCATTCTAAAACACACACACACACACGAAAATTAAGTGATTCACAATCTCTTCCATTAGCTGGGTTTCGAGGGACTCTCACTAAGTTGAAGAAAGGCAATACAGAACAGTGGCCACACACTTGCTTTTGGTGCCCCAGACCTGTCTCTCATTAGCTAAGAGATCTTATAAAAGTTACTTCTCCTGTACAAGTCTTGGTTTTCTGCCTACAAAGGTATAATAATGCTTTCTATCCCATAGGCTTGATATGCAGTCACTAACAGTATATGACTTACAATAAGTTCTCAACAAACATTTATATTTACTGTCATCATTATTTCCTGGCTTCTCATGACAATAAACAAGCTAAACTGGTTAGCAGGTTCAGTGTCAACACCTATCTGTTCAGATGTGGACAGGGGCATTTGGTTGCTATATTTTTCTTATAGGATCTAGCAACTGGTACTACCTTGAGCAATGGATCCACCCTTGGCTTAATTTCAGGGCCAGGGAGGAATGCATCTGTAAGGTTCTTGAGGGCAGGCACAGGCAGGAATCATTTGCAAGAGGTTTGCTCAACACCCAGCATGGTCAGGTTTCAGTGTGGACTTCCAGTTTAAGGCAGGACTGCAAATGGGTGTGATATAGTGTGCGCACAACTCTCCTGGCACTGTCCATACACAGGTCCCCTGGGCTCCTTTCATAATAATTCAACCGTAGTAAATCCATGTTCTCAAGTACTGACAGCTCACCAGAGCAGGTGCTCCATGTTCTTCAAGAGGGCAAAATCAATACCATGAGGAAGACAGCGCTTGCTGAATCTCTCTACAAAGTCCAGCTCTCTAGGATGGGAATTGGAGGATTGATTCTCAGATTTCCTATACAGTGGGCAAGAGGTAATAAGGAAGGGATCTCTGTGCTTGTTTAGGGTCAGAAAAAGATGGTCCATTGAACTGACTCCTATTGGCCAAAGAAAAGCAAGATGGCAGCCAGGATCCCTTGGTCTAGGAGCAGGACGAGACCGGAGAGGGAGGTCAAGAAGGTTATTTGCATCTGCAATTGTGTACAATCAATCAAAATGCATTCTGCTGTCACATATATCTAATTAAAGTAAAAAAAATAAATAAAAATTTTAAAAGAAGGTTATTTGCAGTTCCTTCAGACTGCACTGCAATTTCTTTAGGGTAGGAATCTGTTTGGAGGGTGGGGTCTTCCTCCCCACTCTATAGAAATTGACGTATGAATATTTATCTTGCAGAGCTTAATGTAATCAAGTATTTTCACAACTGCCTTTCCGAAGCAAAACAGCTTTATATACAGAGCCTTTATGATGGATGCACAGCTTTATGATGGATGTTCAATGAATACTAGCTTCTGTCAGACACAATTTCTTTGCTGCAATTGTAGGGTCAGAAATTCATACTTTGGAAATAATGTTCTTGGATTGATCTTTGATTGCTGACTAGTAGGAGGACCCTAAAGGGAAAGAGAGCTGAGCGATCACAGGGGTCAGGCCCAGCCCTGGTCTAGATGCTCACCACTCTGTCCAGTTGGGCAGTCTTGACATCTCTCCTGCTCTGGAGTTCTCCCTTCTTTGCCCAGATGTGGGAAGGAACAAATGTGTGTTTTCTTCTCATGAGGCTGTTTGTCCAGTCCCCCAGGATGATGGCCTTTTTTGTTCTGGAGAAGATGGTCCACCATCTTCCTCAAAGGCTCCCCTACCTGTGGCCTGGTTTGAAAACCTCTTTAACAAGGAAAGATGTGTTTGCTCTACAGTGAGACACTTTAAAGATGATATTCATTTTGGAAAGGGTCTATTCACCAAAGCTTTCAGCAGATTCCCCCTAAGAATGGTTTGTATCATTGCAAAATGGAAGGCTATGAATCTCAAGAAGGCTGACAATCCTTAAGTACCTTCTCTGAAATACTTACCTTCCTCTTCCTCCATCAACCAGCAGAGTGTTAGGCTTGGAAGGGGGCATTCATAAATATTTACTCAACTGAGCTGATAAAAGAGAGACTCTAGCATGGATAAGTCTACTTTCTTGACTTCAAAAATCAACACAGGTTTGACATCAAACCTTCCCAATAATTCTTCATCCTTGGATACATTGTCTCTGGCTTCATAAAAAGGCTGTGATGCTGTCATTGTTCCCTTTGGATTCGGATTCTTTTGACATTGTCTGCCTTGGTGTCAAGACTGCGCTCACATGTATGGTGTTCACATCCTGTGAACCTCACTGTATCCCTTCTTCAGGTCCCAGTGAATGACTTTTGAACCGAAACACCCATATTTTCCACAGTAATCCCATGGACACTAGCTAGATCCACTCTCTAACAGCCATCTGGACAAACCCCACTCATTTTTACAACAAATCATCAACTCAGTGGTAAAGAAAGGCAAAACCATCAGAACCCTTGAACAAATAACACAAATGCAAAAAAAAAAAAGTCTTATGACCCAACCATAATGGCTTGCCCAGGATTGTTCCAGATTAGCACTGGAAGCCCCATGTCCTTGTCAACCCTGCAACTCTAGGTAAACTGGAATGGTTGGTCAACCTACACAGAAATACCATTTGCAGCAGTTTGCTCTAAGAAAACCTTCAAAGATGTGTGTCAAGATTTAACTACCAAGCTTTGGTCAGAGTTTTATTTAAAATATGGAAACACTGCAAATGGTGCTGGATAAGATGGTCCTCTTATGAGCTGACTGTCCAATAGCAAGGAAGCAGCTAAGCATCATAAAGTGGCTGCTCTGCTGTCATGACAGATTGTGCTGTGTGGACTATGTGGAGGCATGAGAAGGATGGAAAGGGAAGTGCAATATTTAAACATAAATCGTTCAGTCATGTAAATACATATATAAGTAGAGTAATTTGGGCTGTAACTGGTTAAATCCTGGCCTTGCCATTCTAGCTCAGGTAATCTGTGGCAAATTATTTAATAATTCCATCCCTTTGTTTCTTCACCTGTGAAAGTGAGTAGGAACAACTCCTCCTGCAATATTAGGCAGTAGTGAGGACTTCATAAGTCAATGTAGAAGCACTTGGGACAAAGACTGGCCCAGAGAAGACACTCACAAGAGTATTCAGAGCTGCTGGCGGTGGTGAGAGTAGAGGAGGAAATGGTTACTAAGCCTGTGCCATGTGACAAGTTGAAGGCTAAGCCCTTGTCATAACTTTTCTCCATTCTCTCCTCAGCGAATCCCATAATCCACTTTAGAGAGTTGCCAAAGGCCTAAACATGGGCCCTCAGAGTCAGTACAGGAAGCAACTGGCTGACTATCGGTGAGTAACTTGTGACTTTGCTGTCATTACCTATGCACAGGCAAGCTTAGCTCTGGATAGAGGCATATCCATTTGTCAGAATCTCACCTCGGTTGCGAGTCATTAGCATTGGGGCAACACAGAAGAGAGAATGTTAATTAAAATTCAGACCCCTGGTTGAAAGCAATGTATTTATGTGGCCAAAGAAAACTGACTGTCACACACCTGACCATGCAATTCAGGGTGAGAGAAGCTGCCGGGGTCCTAGGGTTGGGTCAAGGACTTTCACGGTTAGGAGAAATTGAGGTGTCCACTCTATGAAGGACTTTCTCTCAGGTATCGAAGGATTGTCTGCCTAAAGCTTCCAACTGACTTTCAAGAGAAGACCCTTCTCCTCAAAGAATGCGTGAATTATGGGGAAAAAGGTTATTCATAAGTGTAATCAAATAGGAAGTGCAGACCAATCCCTAATATTCTTTGATGTGCTTCAAAGACGGGCTATCAATCATGGAAGTGTTTGAAGATATCATAATCAAGGTTACAAATGTGGATTTTATAAAGCATTTCCCATTGAAGCTGGGCATTGGCACTCATGGCCAAGAGCAATTGAACTGAAGAAAAAAAAAAGCATAGATTTAAATTTTGATAACTTTAATTGTGATTGAGGAGAACTAATCAAGCTGGGTGTGGTGGTGTACACCTATAATCTCAGCAACTAGGGAGGGTGAGGCTGGAAGATTAGAAATTCAAGGCCAGCCTCAGCAACTCAGCAAGGCCCTAAGCAACTTAGCAAGATTCTGTCTCAAAAGTAAACAACAAAAAGGACTGAGGATGTGGCTCAGTAATTAAGCACCCCTGGGTTCAATCCCTGGTAACAAATAAAAAAGGAACAAATCAAATGAAATTGAATAAATAAATGATTTTGTTTTAAGTAAAAACACTTTTCTTTTCAGTTAGTACAGTATCTCTTCATTCCATAGAATTTTTTGTACTTAGGAAAGAAAATGTGTGTATATGTAATATTTTACTAGTTTATATATTTGTTAATGACACATGTTATTTACATATTTTTATATATTTATATGTGTGTATATATCAAAGTATTAATAACAAAAATGATAATTATATCTGGGCAGTGAACTTTTAGATGTGTTCAAAGTTTTCTTGACTCGTTCATATGACTCTTCTACATCATTCTCAATGACAATGCCCTATGTTAGTGATAGGAAAACTCAACACAGACTTGCACAAACATCTGATGCCAAACCTTTAGAGTCCAAAGCTGTCTGTTTTCTAAATTCTAGGCTAAGCCCAACTTTCACATTCACAAAACGCTATTCCTGCTCCGCACATGCAGTGATGTTTCTTCAGAATTGCATCTGGAGTTGCATCGCTGGACATGGGGCTGTCAGGGATTAAGATGGGTGCTTCTAAATTCTGGGGGACGGGCTACCTATTGAGCCGTAGGTAGTGCCTGCATTTTGTTACCCATGGTGACAGCTGCCAATGTGTGAGTGAATGTGAAATGTCAAGTTCTCTGGCACCATTCCTGGAAGAATCTGTAATTTACTGGCTCCGTCATGTCACTCTCTGAAGTATTGCCTGGGAGACAGGCTATGACCCACCCTGGATCTTGGCCGAGTTTACTTTGGGATCCTCTGAAGGCCACTTTCCCATTAGGGTTCATTGGTGGGAACCTTTACACCCATTTTTCTCTTGCTTCAAATTTCTCCTGGGAACGTGAGTGGGGTCTCTGGCACCTTCCTTTTTTTTTTTTTTCCTTCTGCCTGTATTTCTGGGTGAAATCCCATGGAGGCACAAAGTGTGGAGCGGGGGATGCTGTTCGCCCCATCCTATTTTAAGCCAAGCTAAGGTGGCAGGAGCCTTCAACGATCAGGAAGGAAGAGACAACTGAGAAGTGGCAGGAGGGATCAGAGCTGACTCCAGAAAGGCTCTGGGATTTGCTGGAGGCCTCACAGAGAGGATGCCTGCCAGGTTCCTTTTTATTTTTTATTTTTTAATACCAATTCAATCAACCAAGCTAACCTAAGGCAGTGTGTGGATCACTTTATTTTTAATTGCTGCAAATGAAATGCCATAAATTAAAAATTGACACTGGGGTGATCTCGCTGTCTGATCAAACAAAACAATCCATCCCCCAAATGTGGGCAAAGCGGCAGCCTCCCTGGGGAGGCACAGTACAGACCTCTGGTTGAAGGCATGCACTCACATGCAGCTCCTGACGGCATGCCTGGGAAGCACCCGAGCCAGGAAAGGTCCTGAGTCCCTGCGCTGACGAGGACAGCAACCAACTGAACACCCTTGTTTTCTCAGGTCTGAGGCATTCAGGTGAGAAATTTGCATGCTACACACGTCCTCTTCCCAAGCCAGACACTTGATCCAACCCTTTCACAATGAAATGGTAGGAGAATGGAATGGTGGGAGTGGGCATGGAGTAAGTTGCCATGTGCAGACTAAAGAGACCCTCCCACACCACAGGGTGAATGCACCAATTAGCATGGTTCCATTGTGAATAGCTGACCAAGCCAAGAATGCCCAATCTCATCTCAGTACTCAAGGGGATCTGAAGCATCTTCAGCATTGACCTCTCTCTTAACTATCAGACCTGAAGTTCTATTGGATATGTACCTTTGGATGCTCAGTCAACAACTTAGTCGACCTGGTCATGACCGAACTTGTTGGTTCCTGATCTGGTGGAGGAGAGAAAGAAATTCCCGTGCTTCCCTGAGCCCTTGCTTTACCTACCCACCTATATTGGCTCATCTCCAGCACTACTGGAATACAAGTTCATAGCTGCTCGTGATGCTCAATGAGCTTTCTGAAGATGATGGCTTATGGACGGCTTATCTCCTCTCTTTCCACCATCTTGCCTCTCAAGGTTTTTCCTTCTCAATCTGTGCAGGAGCCCTGTTTGGGGAGATGGCTAAGATTGCGGTTGACTACGGGCCATGGAGATGTTTGGGCATTGCCGCCTTCCGTAGTCTCACGGGACTTGGCCCGGGATCTCGAGAGACTTGAGCCGAGATTGCTGATCGGGTCTGCACCATTTTGGTGTGTGGTTGTTGTTGGAGGAGCGTGGACGGTGTGTTTAAAGTCGTTGTTAGAGCCAGAGAGAGAAGTTATCAGAATAAAAAGACTGTTTGTTTCCAGTTCGCCTCTGAACTTCTTCCCGCGGCTTTGTTGCTCCAAGCAGCAGTCGCTTCGGACAACAACAAATCTGCCCTCCTCCATGCCACTACCAGAAACGAGTTTCTAGCTGTGAGTTGGCACATGTTACCCTTTTCCTTACTAACTCTGTACTGGATGTAAGATAAATCTTAAACATTTTAATATGCCTTTCTAGAACTTTCCAGATATTTTAACCTAGTAATTTTCAAACCTCCATGCTACAGCATCCTTCTATAGACCTGAGAACCCCAGCCAGGATGGAAAACTTGCCCTTGAATGAGCTGCACTCTTGACCTTGAGGGGGTCCACCTGGGCAAAGGCATAAACGAGGATGAAGTTCCCATCCCTGCCATTCTTCACGCATCATGATTTTGTTCTTTCAAGACTCAGCTCCAGTTAACATCACCATCATTTGCCCTGTCCATTCCAGGGTCACGGCTTCTAGGAGGACCATCCTCTGCCATTGATCTTGTCCAGTTATCTAGTGAGACTGAGCTCCTTGGAGGTAGAGACAATATTTAATTCACTCTTGCATCTTGTCTTCATCCAGTGTACTAATTCTGGAGACTCAACAAATGTCTGTCGAATACACAGAACTCCAAAGCAATTATTAGGGCAATTCGGAGAAGTAATGAAAGCTATGTTCTGAACAGTCGCCTCCCTTCTGCTCCCTGATCACCTGGGCCCCGACAGGCTGCCACAAACCCTAAGTCCTCGAGGAAACTGGAAGCTGTCAGTCTGTGGCTCTGTCAATCACATGCCTTTCACAAAGGCTCAAATTCATTAGGAGGGTAAAAAAGCCTTTAAGAAAATGTTGTCAGGAGGAATCAATCAATTTAAACATTTAAAAGTAAAATGTGCGTCAGTTGGTCTCCACGGTAAGGTTTTCATAATGCAAGGAGTTCCCTCCTGGTCGCCAGCGGAAGCTGGGGACCCGAGGCTTCCTCCTGAGGCACGGCTGCTCTCCGGGTGAGGGCAGGCCAGTGGGAAGGCCACCGGTGGCACATGAGCTGGGAGGGACTGTGGCTCAGTGAGAACTGGCTGTGTCATTCTCTAGCTGCTGCGTGTCTCATGTTTATATAAAGGGATGACATTGTTTTCAGGTTCTTTATGACTCATGGTGCAGTAAAGTGATCTTTTGGGCTTGTTTTCTGGCTGGAATTAGAGTTTTCTCTGTTCTTCTTTAAAGGAAAGAAGAAACGAGGAGAGGAAGGGAGGGAGGACTTAGGGGAGGGAAGGAGGAAACTGGGAAAGGAAGGAGGTTGTCCTAAAAGAGAGACCTTCACCATTGACATTTTGAAGGTACTCTGGGCCACCTGAGCTTCACAGCAACTCTCCTGGATAGTCAAAGTAGGAAAATAGACCTAGTTAGACATAAAAAGGGAAGGGAAGAAAAAGCCAGGACATCAAAGAGGCCAAGGAGGGTGAATAGGGAAAATAAAAACATCATCCTCTCTTTTATAAAAGAAATTACTTTTTTCATAGCCCATCATGAGACTATCTGAAATGGCTTCCAGAAAAACAATAACAACAACAACAACAAAAACTGTCCACAGAGAAACAAGGAAGACCTGGGCAAAGAAGGTGCTCTTCTCTCTTGGGTTGCCAATGCTTGACAATGGCACATCCCCTCTTGTCCCCTCAGGATGTCCCAGGGATTCCAAGCCTATGTGTTCACCATGGCCTCTCTGCAGATCTTAAGGTGATGTGGAGCAGTGTCCACCGGCTTTTGGAACTGAGAGCAGCAGAGGGTAATATATCTAGGAGCAATGTCAAATTTTAAATTGAAATTATTTTATTTATTCATTCTTTTTTAAACATAACATAATAGAAATTCCACTGGTCGTCTTATTCATTAATGCACATTTGTACACCTGAGCTCACACCACACACACACACACACACACACACACACACACACACACAGATGTTACATTTGCAGGGTACCTGATTCTTTTCTAAGCATTCTGGCAGTTTAGAATTGAAAAGGAACTTAAAGTTATAAAAACATTCTCCTAGCCCTATATAATATGAAGGGTCTCTGCTAACAAACCACATAATCTCAGTTTGATCACTTTTAATAACAGGGAACTCACTATTTTCAGATATAGTGTGTTTCCTGTTCAGACTGCCGACTGCTGGATTTGGACTCACTATAAAGACAAACTTTCTGTGCCCCTTTTTGCTGATTACTCTTGACACAGCATCACTGGGGCTAAGCCCTCTACATGTAAAATCTATGTTGATTCCTCAAGAATTCTGTAAGATAGGGATGACAGGAAGAAGCTGCGGCTCAAAGGGGAATTTGCTGAAGATAAGGCTGTAAGTGGTGATTCTGGGATTTGATCCTAGGTGTGCTGATTTCAAATTCTCCCTCTTGAACACTGATCTTGGGCTTTACCCACAGGGCAAGGCTAACTCCTCTCAGGGCTAACTCCTGTCCCTAAAAAGCCCACAGAAGGATGGGGAAAGCATACCCATCCCCTCCCCTTGCTCACCTCTACCTCTACCCTTCCCTGGCGCTATCTTTTCCAAGGCAAATATCCCATTCCCTAAAACCTTAAGTATGGCATGAGTGACCTGTAGCCCTCTAAGAATGTCACCTTTGAATAACACCATTTGTGCATTTTTCTTGGTGTTGCTTCTTGCCTAGACTGTCCTCAGGAGCAGATGAGGAGCTTTGCCAAGTGACAGAGGTGCAGTCCTCAACAATCATGCCTCTTCTTAGCACCTGGGGGCAAGAGGTCTCTTTCCATTGGTCTTGGAACATGGACCCTGGCATACTGCATTAATCTGGAAATATCCAGTGTACAGTCTTTCTTGCCTCATCTGGATTCTGAAGTCCTTAAGGAAGCTGTATTCATCTTTGTCCTAGCAACACTCACCATGGCTCAAGTACACAGTTGAAGCTCAACAATTCTGAAGAAGAGAAGGAAGGCAGGAAGGAGGAAGAAAAGAGAAGGAAGGAAAGGAGGAAGGCAAGGAGAGATGGAAGGAGGAAGGGAAGGGACCCAATTGGTGATAAAAATTATTTAATCAATATGAAAGGAAAACTATTTATGCAGTTGTAGTTACTTCCTATGATGGGGGGAAGAAAGAATGTCAAATAAAATTATGACCAGTTGAAAGATCATTTAGTGATATTCTACCATTTGGACTGATCTTACAATTCTCACTGGAGAAGTCACTCATCGGACATTCAAACCACAGTGTTTTCATTTTATTGTTCTTAAAATCTAAATTGATTGCCAGAATTTTTAAAAATTAAAAAAGCATTTTAAAATCAAAGTTTGATTTTTCTTCTTTTAAACAGTTGGTGGATCTGACCCACCATTTCTTCTGGTGAAAGTTGGCTGGAACTGGGTAGCAGCTGCCATTTGAGAAGGAGGCCCCAATTCAAGTTCATGGGGTCCCCCACCTGGCTTCACTTTGTATGATTCCCATCTGTCCCATGAGCTGTCTGCTTTTGAAGGCCCTATTTATAGTCTATGTGCACTCCTTTAACACTGAGTGAATGTGAACTGTGATCATTCATTCATTCATTTTGAACTGTAGACCCTGCAAGAAGTCTCCAGTCCTGAAATCCTTTCATTCTGTGTCTTGTCTTTAGAGAACCTGGGAGTCACTAGCCCACATCAGCAATGCAAGCTTAGTAGGAAAAACCTTGATTGATAGTGCCATACTTCATGGTGTATTAGAATCTCCACGTTTGAATGCTAATTTTTTTGATGGGAGGTTTTATTTTGAAATAAATCATAGGTTTCATACTTAGCTTTGTTTTTTTTTTTTTTTTTTTTTTTTTTTTTTTTTTGGTACCGGGGATTGAACTCAGCGGCACTAGACCACTGGGCCACATCCCCAGCCCTTTTTTGTATTTTTAGTAGAGACAGGGTCTCACTGAGTTGCTAAGTGCCTCGCCATTGCTGAGGCTGGCTTTGAACTCGCGATCCTCCTGACTCAGCCTCCCAAAGTGCTGGGATTACAGGCGTGCACCACCGCGCCCGGCTCTTAGCTTTGTTTTGAGAATTGTGGAGACTTCTGAAGACGTGCCTGCTAGGGTGGAATCAAACGAAAACAAAAAGCATCAAGGCTCCACCATGGCCTCTCAGTCCCTGCAAGTCCCTGTCCTGGCCAGGACCCTCTGCACGTGACCAAACTATCTTGAAGTTTCAAGCGTCCCGTCTATACCGCTCCAGCCCCCAGCTCCTGCCATTAGTTTTCAGGAAACCCAGAACAGCTTCTGGGCTCCTGTAGTGAGTGATCAGTCTATGCCTCCATGGTATGGCCTTACTGCCAAGACTCCAGAGGTCAAAAGGCAGGACACCCTGTGCCCCCTCTGCAGGGATGTAGCCTTGAGGCTCAGTGTGAAGGCAGGTGGTTCTCTACAGGGCTCTAGTGGATGCCATCGACATCAGATGACCGAGTCTACTCTGTTTCGCTTGATGCTGCTGAACTGCTGGCAAGACAGTTTCTTTGAGCTTCCTTCCCTCCTTCATTGAGCAGAGGGGTAAGTCAGGGAAAGCTTTTATGTAGCTGCTGCGTTTCCAAATGTTCCTCTGTGATTGACAGCTCTGCATTCAGCTTCCCATTATGGCACCTGCAGATAATGAGATATCTTGAAACCGGAATTTCCAGCGCCTGAGCCTGCCAGGAATATTATCATCAGTGTTCTAGCAAGCCATTCCTGCTGCACACATGACCTCTACAAATTTGAAATGTCAAAACACAGCCAGGAGCTGAAACCAAGGCCACTCCAGACCAAGTGGCTATTGGCTCTTGAATGTACAGGAAGGAGTCCTTTATCTTGGGAGAATTATGGATTACCAGAAAATAGTGATCTTTTCATTAACCTATATGTATTTAGAATGTAGATAATGTCTGTCTTTCATCATTCTCCTAGCCTGTGTGTGGGGAGGCCTGATGGAGGGAGGACTCTGCATTTCTCCAGTGACTCCAGGCCTATTGGGAGTTAATTCAAGCCATCAAATTTCTTTGTTCTCTGTGACAATCTGGGGCCTTAATTTCGTAGGTATTGCAGCCACCCCAATCTTCTTATGTTATCAGAGAAGCTAAAGGTAAGGGCCATTTGGTCCTAAAATTGAAATTTTAATCTTCTCTTGGTCCCCTTTCTTCCATTTCCTTTCCGTCTGGGCGACAAGCTCGGTGCTCTGAGAACAAGGTGGTCAGGAGCTTTGCTGTCCACTCAGCCGTGCTTCCAGTCTGCTCCCTTGATTATGTTGGGTGCTCAACATAAAGGGGATTAGATATCGCAAGAATTTTCAGCGTACAGAGGGTGAAACTGCTAATGATTATGTTATCTTAATGAACCTGGAAATGCAGAGGGTAGGGGGACTCCTGGGGGATGGAAGTCAGGGAACCCTGTTCAGAGAGCATACCATCTGAGTTGGACTTCAAAAGATGGGCAGAAATTTTTGGCAGGCATGAACTGTTGTCACGGACAGGCAGGTTTTACATACAGACAGATCTGTATGACCAAGAATCCGGAGGCCTAGATCTCCATAGCGCATCTAGGGGGCAGCAAAGGTCTGGGGGTCCTGGTTCACAGAGTATCTGGGCATAAGGGGAGACTTGGCTAGAGAAGGCAGATAAGACCTCCTCTACAGGCCTCGGACTTTAGCCAGAAGGGCTGGACCTTTCTCCCAAAGCCTGAGGACTTGTAGTGACAGCTCTTTCTACCTTTCTCCTCTTTCCTCCTTTTTAAATTGTTGATAAACCAATCCTCCCCGAGTCGCTAACCATGCTGGGGCTGGCTTTAGGGCTAAGGTCTAAAGGCAGACACAAAAGCCAGTTTGGGCCACCTATAAGAGTACTCTAAGAGAACTTTATCCCTCAGACACAGAGCTGGGCTCAGGATGGATTGTGATCTAAACTGGGCCAATGAGAATAAGCCCTGAGCTTTTAGCCGGTACCTTTATGGCCAAGATATGCTGTCTCCACTGGAATCCTAAGCAGCAAAATACAAGCTCAGCCCTGCTGGGGGCCATCTTGGCCCTATCTGGAGTGGCCCCACCTGTGGCTGTGCCACTGTGAAGGAACACAGAAACAGAGAAAGGGTTCCAATGGCTTCGTTACGTACCCAACGTCAGCCATTTCTGAAGTCAACTTTGCTAACCCTAGATTTTACACCGAGATGATTTATTTTTATTTATTTGTGAATTTAAACACGTTAGAGTTGACCTTCTGTCTCTTGACACCCCAAAGAATCTTAACTTATATAACAGAGAATGTTGGCATAGTCTGTTTTCACCATAGTGATTTTGGGAGTGACACACTGGTACCTTGATTAGAATAAAAGAAATTGAGATAAAGTGCTGCACAGACAGGCCCACTGGCAGGTGTGAAGACATACCCCCCCACACACACCTCTCTCTCAGGGTAGACCTTCCTCTGGCCCACAAAATAAGACTGCAAGGAGTCCCAAATCAGTGGCTACCAAAGCAGAAAACTCAGACCAGAGGCTCCAAGTGAAGCTACATCCCTCTGGAGATCTCTACTGAAAGGTACAGAATCCTCTTGTATCCCAATGTCCACCGATAGAAAGAGAAGCCTGCTCTGTGTAGGAGCACAAGTAGAGCAGAGGTCCACCCTCCAGGCCAATGGCCTCCAGTTGAGCTTTAGTGGCCCTCTCTCTGCTTCCTTTGGGAGGTTCTGTCTCCATCAACAGTGACCCTTCTGGTGGTCTGGAATGCAGAGATGGTTGAATGTCTGCCTTGCTCCTGTGGGGCCCAGATAGCAGGCCTCTTCTCAGCACAAGGAGACAACATTGGCCCAGAGGGTTTCTGTCCTATTTGGCCGAGAAGTCTCAGTTTGCCAAGAATGAGTTAGCACACGTCCAAGGGCATCCAGAATTCGATGGGTCAATTTCTGCATAAGACTGAAGACTCATGATTCAGTGCATCAGAACCCCAGCCACACACACACACACACACACACACCACACATATGTATGCACACAGAGAGACATATATACAGATATAAACACACACACACACACACACACACACACACACACATACCACACATATGCATCCACACAGAGAGACATATATACAGATATAAATACACACACACACATACACACACACGCACACACACACTACTTTTTAAAGATGCAAAGGAACCTACTCAGTCTGCCCACTAGGTCAGCTGGACCCAACCATGGCTGTGTGTGTCCCCACTGGTCCAGCTGACATTACCTCAGGATCTTTAAAAAGGTTTGGTTTGTTTGTTTGTTTATTTGTTTTTGTCCTTTTTTCCCCCTCCCAACAGCTTCTGGTGACAAAAAGAAACTTGCAGTAGCCTAAACAGGCCTGGTAAAAGTAGAAATGTCTCCAGAAAGGGACACAACGTGCTCAGATACAGAACAAATGATGTGTTGTCGGCTGCTCTCCCTCTGCCTAAATATATGGTGGCTCCTGGACAGTCCACGCCAGACTAGAAATGGAGCAATCCCCCTGCCCAGGGCCTGCCTTGCCAGGCACCGAACAGGAAGGCCAGCCCGCACGGCAGACAGAGGCTGCGTGTGGCAGTGCAAGCGGCCAGGGCTCGGGGAGAGAAAATGGCCGCCCTGTCACCACCAGGTCCTTCTGTGTGGCCCTGTCAGGAAGGAGCCTGAGCTCCGGCCGGCCGGGGCTGGCTGGCTCCTGCTAAGTACTAATGCGGTGGTGGCGGTGGGGGACAGGAGATGAGAGACAGAGCAGGGCAGCTGCAAATGAAAATCACCCTGGGGAAGGTTACAACTAGATAAAGTTTTCGACAATAAGATTCCAGAGACTGCTGACGGGAGCAAAGCTCAATATTTTAGTCTCAGTACAAATTTGCTTCAATCTTATACAACTCCCATGCAGCATTGCCCACAGCTGCATGCTGTAAACAACAAACAAATCTATTTCCATCAGCCCTGCTGATGCCAGGAGAAAAGTGCGTGAGCATAAGACATGCACAGATGCAAACTCTCACCTGAGCCTGGCGCTGCCCTCCATTTGGCCTCTCTAACTTAATATCGTTGTTACAAAGCTATTGGTCTCCTGGTAGCTAGCTGGCTCAACGCAGTGCCTCTTCTTCCAGCTAATCTGACAACTCCGATCCAAGAAGCATCAAGGGCCCAATTAAGAAGACACATCTTATCAAGGAGCTTATTTTGCATAACAGAATACAAATGACGAATAAAAATTTAATGTTTAATAACTTAGTACAAAGAGGGCTGTTGATATAGAATGCCTGGAATTTTTATGGAGGCTGTCAGACTTGTGATAAAACTGTTATATAGGAACACTTGGCAAAAAACAGCGTAGAATTTTTCAGTAATGGTGTGTGCATGATATTGCATTAATTCTTGATAGGGAACTAACTGTAAGCCTGGGAATCAGCCAGTTTGAATTTCAGTTTAAAATGGTGTGTGTGTGTGTGTGTGTGTGTGTGTGCGCGCGCGCGCGCGCGTGCCCGTGTGTGTGTGTGTGTGTGCGTGCGCTTGTATGTGCCCGCTCTTTGTGCTCCATCCAGAATGCTCTGAGGGTGAGACTGGACGTGCACACGTGTTTTTATTGAGCAGGATCTAAGTGCATTTTAATGAGGACTTTGCTGAGAGCTGCTCAGGCCTTCACATGGCATTTGGGTGTGTCCTACAGAGACAACAGGAGAGGACGAAGTTGTTTTCTGTGCTTAACCACCCTGATGCAAAGGGAAGGGGCAGGATTCACTGAAGATTCTGCATTAGCTGGGTTTGATGGTAAGTTGAGTGGCACAGTGGGATGTGATACCAAAGGGAGCAAAGATATATAAGCCTTGTTATTTTTTGGGTCCCAACATTTGGTCCCAGGAGACAGCAAATGAAGGTAAGCACAAAAATTCATGCCTGAGCTGGAGATAATACTTAACTGTTCTGCAGTTTTCTCATAGCTTTAGCTACAACAAGGCCTTCCTTCAAATATTTATTGAGAGCCTAAACTTGGCTGGGTTTGGAGGAAAAACTATAGTTTTAGTGGTACCTCTGGAGAGAGGATGGCCACAGCCTTGAGTCTAGGTTCTACCACATGCTGACATGCAATAAGTTACACAACCTCTCTGCATTGCCCTTTCTTCAAATGGAAATTGGTCCTTCTCTGACAAGCTTTGACCCACCAGGGACACTCAGCATGGAGTCTGGAGCACAAGAAAGGCTCCATGTGCCTGATCTTGCCTTCATGCTGCAAATACATCATAGGTCAATTGCACCTCCAATAGCTTGGACCAGAGCAGCCCTGGTGTCACATTCTGTGTGCTGTAGACTGATTGGGGGAAAAAAGAAAAAAAAAAAAAAAAAAAAAAAAAACTCTTGACATAATGACTGTAACTCCACAAAAGTCCAAATGTCCATCAAGAGAAATTGAGCCTTCATCTCTAGTTATGCTTTATTTTTAAAGTATCCATTAACTAGGATACTAAAACTCATGCTGAATTAGAGTGGAACTCTCTCATAAGTACATATCACATCTATATGAATGCAAGATGAATTTCATGCTCATCCTGTCCCATTGCGTTAGCGTTATTACATTGAATACTAAATGGATTTCTAATGATTGGCCACTCAAAGGAAAATGTGACCCCTTTAGACTAGTCATCAAAGTCCATGGGCAGATTGGACACTGTGGGGCGAGGGGGCTTACCCTAGTGTCAAGGAAGCCAAACGACAGGAAATGCAACCCTGAGTATTGTGGTGTAGGCTATTGAAAAACATAATTTACTTGATGAGGCTAATATTCAAATGGAAACTTATATTAGAATTAACACTACAGGAGGGGATTTTACATGGAGGATTTGTTACAGAAATAAAATCTATCGGTAACACTTTCATTGTTCCATCATTATGAACTCATTTGGTATTCACTGTAATAGCACCGATCATAATGAATTTGTTTGATATTCATGTGGCTCTCCCACACATTAACAGTTTCTGTTATAATTCACCATCCAATAAGCATTAGTTAATGCGGACTTTGGACCAATGAAGATGGTCCATCCCAACCCCAGATTTGCCTGGAGCTAAGAGTTAAGGGACACATTGAAAGCGAATGATCCTTCCGGTTCTCCCTGATCCTCAAGCCATCCCTCAAACTAGAGAGCTTTCTGAGTCCCAAACTGGAGATAAATAAGAATGATGGCAATTTAGTTTTTGGAGCTCAGAGAAGTCAGAATTTTACCCCTTGAAGTCACTAATCCAAAACTTTAGATACAGACTTGAGAATTATGCTCCTTACTCCTGATCCCACCTGAGCGGAATGGGGCCCATGTTCCCAGCAAAATGCTCTCTATGCCAGAGTGTGTATTCCTGTCCACTCTCCAAAATAATTTTCTACAAAAAAATGTCAGGGCTCTGCTTTGGTGGTTGTACAAATGTTTACCCTGCCTTAGATCCCTCAGCCAGGGAAAGGAGCCAGCTTCTCAGCAGTTCTCACTCGTTGGCAATCAAATGACCCAATCCTACAGAAAATAAAATCTGACTGATACTGGCCCAGTTACTTCATCACTTGTCAGGGCACTGGGTGAGAGCTCTCTATTAAACTCGCTGGTAATTAAACTTGTAAAATGTCCCTATGATGTTCCCTAGCTTCTTAGTAATGGATTTACCTGAGCGTCTGTTGCCCAAGAGGAAATTGTTCCGTAATTAGGAAGGATGGTTCTATCCATAACTATGCCTCTTTCTGCTTTAGTTACCCAATGTTTAATACCCATCGTACAGTTCCAGAGCACTTGCAAGCCAGTGTCATTTTTCTTTGGAGTAGATGTTACCCGTGATTATCTTGAAAAGAATATCTGCTTAATCTCTTACTACTTGGAGAACTCTGACCTCAGTCTGAAGGCATGATGTATAAATCTACACACCTTATATCTTCTGTGTCTTTTGCAATGACAGACCCTTTAACCCCAGGTCAGGGAGCAAAGAAGTAGGCTTGCTTTTGCCTTTGAAGAATAAGCAGGACTCTGGTAATGTGAGCAGGAATGTCCACCATTCTCTGTGATGATACTTCCTGTCTTCCTGGAAGGAAAGGAACTCTCAGAATGATGTCTCCTTTAGCTAACTGAGAGTCGGTGGGCAAGGTACTCGTCCACTGGCAATCAAATGGTCCAATGCTTCTCAAATAACCTCTCCACCTGTAAGATGGAGATAATAAGATGGTTGCAAACATTAGATAACTTGGGAAAAACACTCATACTGGCTCCTACTTAAAATCTGGGCTTCAACAACATGAGAACGTGGGATTATTGTATCAAGCAGCGTGTTAGCATCTTAGCAGGAAACAGATGTTCCTGCTCCAGTTCATCCACATGAGTCAGGTTGGCTAAGCCCCTTTTGCCTTTTCGGCAAAGTGGAGTTTCTGTTTCTCCCGCCATCTTCCTAGGCTCTGACTTCTCCAGGATCTGCAGATAGAAGGAAGCAATGCAGAAATCCAGGGAGATGGGCCCATCTGTCTCTGCCTGCCTGTTGGGTAGACCTCCCTTGGGTTGCTTGGGCAAAGCACAGTGATTTTTCTTTCCTTGCGCCTTATTCTTTTGTTGTTGCCATTGTTGTTTTTCTCTCCAACGTAGCAATGATTTCCCATTTTAAGAGAAAATATTAAGCCATTAAGCTGTAATAGAAAACAAATGCCTTTGGGCATTTTTAACGTTAACTCAGCAGAGGAGGAAATGTCGCATCATCCTGTGCTGCACTGTCCTCAGAGAAAATGCATAGCCAGGTTGTTGGTGTGCCAGGCCTGAAACATAGCTTCCTCCTTAGCAAGATGCAAACAGACAAAGAAAAGCCAAAGATGACTTGGAGATGAAGGCTGATGTCAGTCAGCCTTCAGGTGAGCTGACTTCTAGTCTATGAGATGAATTAGGGCGGGTGCCAGAGGCTCCAAGCTGGCCTTCCCGAGTTTTGTGGGCCCCTGTCATAAGCTCGGTGTTATTTAGCATAGTTTTGGGTGGGATCAACACACAGTGGAGCGCATGCGCCAAGAAGCAGTCCAGGGCCATGCCCCCACAACAAGCCAACAAGTCGTTCCCCTGAGCTGCTCGTAACCTCACCTTGAATTAGTGAAGTGCGGCTTGATTCATGTCCTTCAAGTGCACACCTTTTTTTTTTTTTTTTTTTTTTTTTTTCCGAGAGACACCTACTTGAAAGAATTCCTCCCCGGAATTTAAGAAATAATGAATGTGGACCTCACCAGCCCCTGGCCTTTCCGTAGTTCATAATGAAAACGAATGTTCATTTTTCCTTTAAAACTGTCTCGAGCTAAATGATACTGACGCTTTCAATTTTTAACATCATAATCAATAAAGGCTGCTTATGCACACTTTGCAAAACCATCAGTTTAGAAGTTTGAAAAAAAATCTGCATATGGCTGCAGCTTGCTGGCTGGAACGCTCTCGCACTAAATCTTCTGAGTTAAAGTTTTACTGGTGTGTTATGAGTAAAAATGCCTTGTCAGCCATCTGCCAGTTTTTCTCCTAACATCCATATTTCCAACCCTTGCTAAACATTGGGAGCATGCAGCCACAAGAGGCCACCTCTACAATTAAACAGCCGAGTGTGGCGGCAGAAGCAAGGGCATGTCATGAGAGATCTGTCTAGTATTAATTTTAAAAGTCCATAAAGACTAGCTCTGACCCATCCAGGATGATAGACTGGCAGCTAAATGTATTAGAAACTGTTAACTCCAAGTTGAAAAAGCTGGGGTGGGGTGGGGAGGTAATATGGAAGAGAGGAAAGAAAGAAAAAAACAAAAAGGAAAGAGGAGGGGGCGTAGAAAACCCAGAAACAATGCACCAATGTCAAAAGCTTCAATAAATGCTAATCATGGCTGATTAATCAGTCTCTAATTCCACTGATCCAAAAAGGTTACCAAGTCAATTGTGTAAAATTAGCTCCTTCTCATGTGTCCCTCTGCATTTGGAGTCTCTATCTGTTCATTTGCATCTTTTGCCAATGTTTACTAAGAATTCAGTTCATTAGCTCTTGAGCATAAAGTCAGAAATTGGAGGGGACTCTGCATTTTCTCGCTGAGAGTAGTACTTAAAACAAATAGCATCACTTCCTCAAACATTTATAGATTAAACTAAATGGCATTAATTACAGTAAATCTCCTATTTGTGTGGAGAAAGAGGGGGAAAAGAAAAAAAAAAATCCTCCTTCTAAATACCCATGGTTTCATGTCAGGATTGCTCTAGTCTCGTTCTAATGTCTTGTGTAGTTGGGGGCAAAATGTTTAATCACGGAATTAACTGGAAGCGAATGGCGAGGGGCGCTAACGAGGCTTGCTGCGAGGGGCCTCGCTAACTTTTTATAGAGCAGCGTTTTGCAAAGCTCAGAAGCAGAAGGTAGCTTTTGAAAGCCCTTATTAAAAAGAGATCCCTGCCACATATGTAGAAGCTGTCTTGGGAAATACCTGTTTTACCCGTGTTTGAAAAATCTTGAAACCTGCCAAGGAGAGGTGGAGAAGCCAGTGTTGGGCTGGGCCCAGGAAGTCTGCCTGGGGCCTCACGGAGGAAGTGAGCGATTGACAGGGGACACGAGGAAGCTCTTGCTTGTTTTCCAAAAGTGCACCTCCTGGCGTGTTTCGGATGAGGGGGAATGTGCTCGGAGAAGGAAAACGAGAGAGCGCGGCCAGCGAGGGGCTGCTTTGTAAAGCAAGGGAGTTGGCTTGCAAGAAGCCACACATCTCCCTAGGAAATGTGCACGCTGCTTGGTCCTGGGAAAGAACAAAACACCACCTGTCCACTTATGTGAAGACAGTTCATCTGCCTGCCTTGGGAAGACCTGGGAATGGACCAGGTAAAACACCCCAGAGAGCTGTGTTGGCTTGGGAGAGACTACAGCATGCCCAAGCCCATGCAGTATGCAGAGCTGAATGGATCTTAGACAGGTGCTGATGTTGAACAAAACCAGGGCGTCTGCTGGCAGGAGTTGGGCCGTGAGGATCCATTCCTGATCCCTGAGTGCCTTCCCACCTTTTATCTAAACAAATTCACATGGGCTGATCTCTGGGCCTCTGCTCCCATCTATATTCCTATGTGTTTTCTGGATGAAATGCCCTTCACTCCACCACCTGCAGCTCTCCTCTTTTCTCCAAATTGCTGCAAAGAATCAACTCTGGAGGGATGACAATGCCAAACTGAACCCTGCTGATGTTGGCCCTGACCTCTCAGAGCGTGCGAGGAGTGAGGGAACTCCAGGTACATAAAGAGGCATTCTAATCATGCTGATAACAGACTCGCTTCCTCCAAGAAGCCTCCCCAATCTCTTCAGGCTGCGTTCTTTAGCAAACCACTTGAAAACACTGTTTTTCTAATTGTGGTTTTTGCATATTCTCTGCTGAGCGTGAACCTCTTGAGGACAGGACAACATGTCTTCATCTTATCATTCCCCAGATCAACCACAAAATAGGTGCCCAACATTAGTTGAATGAATAAATGAGCCTTAGCACTCGGACCCTCATTCTGCAATGTTCTGAGCAAACGCAGCTCGAAAATGCAGCTCAGACACATGATCACTCTGGTCCCAGGAATGAACAGATTTGCAGAGGGTGAGGGTATATAAGATGTGTTACTCTTAGACAAGTCCATGATGAGGTTTTTAAAGGGATTGCTGTGATGGAAAGCTATCATCACCTCTGTCTTCTGTGTCATCAGCCAATTGCTAGATACAAGCACCTTGAGGGTAGGACTATCTTTTCTTCATTCTAGTCCTAACACAGGCAGAAGTCATAATAGATGCCCAGAAATACTTGCAAATGAGTCAGTGAGTGCAGCAACCCCCCTCTCTTTTTGTTATAACAAATTTGGAGTTAGAGAGTGTCCACACTACCTGGTGTATCTGAATCCATGACAAATATACCCAGAAATGGGGTCTGAAAATCTCAGGTAAAGTGAAAATCACTTATGCCAAAGTTATTCTTGAAACTCTCTTAGGACAGCATCCTGTTAGAGACCCATGGCGGCCTCCCCGTCAGTTTAGTGAGCCATGTCTCCCTGCACTGCTCGAAGGTACATACCTTAGAATCTAGTGAGGGGTATTAGAGGAAATAGCTAGCTTGCCTTTAGGAGCTGTACTGTATAAAAATATGTGCATTTTACATTGTAAAATTGCTGATGAGATGAGACAGTCCCATCCACTACTAGGACTGTACCCCATAGACACGTTCACCCATCACCACTCACCCTGGGTGAACCTGATCATCAAAACTGCCTGCACTATTAATGCTACATTAATGCCCCATATTCTCAATGAATCCCCTTCCAGCCACCCAGTGGTACCACTCACTTAGAGGAAGCAACAGAGGCTTAAGGCAGCGTTAATGACCCGAGGGGGACCATCCTTAAGCTCACATGCAGGCGGGTGCTCAGGCAGAGCTGGGGTGTGCTCCAGAGCAGGAGGCTCATTACAGTGAGCTCCTCAGCTCTCCTCGGCTTCCTGATTCATCATGTTTTTTTATTAGCTCTCTTTTCCCTGATAAACCTTTGCAGAAGAGGAGCTCTTGGAAACATCTGGAGCAAGTCCCTTCAGCAGGTGGAGTTTGGCAGGCAGGTTCCCAGATCCAGCCGCCAAATCACTCAAGCTCCCACTTAAATGAGGGGAAAAGAGATGCTACATAAAACTGCCTTGGCCCTGTCCTTATTCACCAAAGAATAAATGCAGCAAGCCAGGAAGAGAAATAGGGCGCTGCTCCTCAACAATGAATTGAGGTCTCAGATAACCCGTTGCTACAAGGGGAAATGTTTATTTAGGGGTACAAATACCTCTTTTCTCTTACTTCCTTTCTTCCTTTGTTGTCATTTCAGTGTTTTGTCTGTTCGAGGAGAGAGTCAAGAGGTTTGGCTTCAAATGGACACCATTGTGTGTTTTTTTCTATTTCTACTCAATGTTTTTTCTCTTTCTCATTTTTCTGTGTTCACTCCATCCTCCTTCTCTTGTTGCATCCATCTGCAGTGAAGTGCAGAAGCAAATGAGAAAATTTAGAAGCCTTATTTTAAATTATTTTAATGGCTTTTTTTTCTGATCTGGAATTCACAGAGATGTTCGTGCCGCATCAGCCATATTTGGTATCACATCCTCATAAGAATTCAGACCCACACAAGTTGGGGCAAGGCCTCAGCATGTCATGTTGAGACAGCCAGGCAGCAGACCCTTACTTCTTCAAACCTCGGTTTGTCCCTTCCTGGGACAGTTTAGGATCCATTCCCTAGTTTCTCTCCATTGGTGAATTTGCTTCCATATGATCACTGCGGGAAGTTGTGGTTTAGATATGAGGTGTCCTCCAAAAGCTCACGTGTGAAACAATGAAAGACTGCTTAGGGGTAAAAAGATTAGATTGTGAGAGTGATAGCCTAATCAGTGGATTAAGCCACTATTGTGGATTAGCTGGGTGGTAATTGCAGGCAGGTATTGTGTGTCTGGAACATCACTGAGGGTTTGATATGGGGCTCTATATTGTGCCTCTGGTGAGCAGAGCGAGCTCTCTACATCCTGGTGCCACATCCTAAGCTGCTTTCCTTCACCACACCCTTCTGCCATGAGGTTCTTCCTCAGCCCCAGAGCCATGGAGTCAGTCAACCATAGACTGAACCTCTGAAACCATGAGCCAAAATAAACGTTTCCTCCTCTACATTGTTCTTGTTCTTTTGTGAAGTAAAAGCTAACTGCAACATGACTGAAGTCAGTGACCAAAAGCAAGGCAGGATGCTGTTTCCCAAAGTCACAGCTAACTGAAGGAAGCTCCCATGCTTGGTACTCACAGAGCATCGGTTCAAGAACATTCCACAGATACCAAAATCCTCAAAGGCTCATGTCCATTATTATTAAAAAAAAAAAAAAAAAAAATGGGGTAGGGTTTACCAATAACCTATGCAATCCTACCAGATATTTGAAGTCATTTCTAGATTAATATGACATAATTGCTTTGTCAATAGTTGTTACACTGCAATATTCAGGGGGAAATGACAAGAAAATAAGTCTGTGTACATTCAGTACAAACCCATCCACTCCACTTTAGCAACCGTGGAACTTTTTTCCCCAAGTATTTTCTATCTGCAATTGGTTGAACCTATGGATACAGACTCTGTGGACAAGGAGAGCTTACTTTATAAGCACGAGCACTATTTTAAATATTTCTGGAATGGGATGAAAGACTTCTCTATGCTACAAAGTGAGCACATTTTGCTTGTTAGAAGCAGGAAAATAGATTAAGGTTCATCTGCTAACCCTTAGAATGGCCCAGAATGCTGGATTCAGGAGGATTCTGAGCCAAGGGTAGTAACTTCAACTATCCACAGAGGTACTAGAGAGGAAAGTCCCCACCAATTTCCTTTCTGGGTCTTGAATCTCTGAGATCAATTTCCATTCTAGTCAAAATATTCCAAAAGTCAAGAAACACTCAATAAATCCCTACCAAATACATTGATCAACTCATTCAGTTATCTCAGAGCCACCATTTTGGCAAATTGAATACACTGGAAATTGTTTTATCCCTGGGATTGAACTGCTTTTCTTCCTTATTCACTCACAGTTGTTTGTGAAGGGCTCTGAGATAGCAGAGTTGAGCACTCTGTTGTTTCAATGGGTCCAACTCTGATTATCAAAAGAGAATCTATGAATCCATCGAGAGGAGATACAATTCCACAGAAGGCGAGAACGGCATTTTCTTTGACATTTTTTGGAATTGCATTATCCATTTGCACCACAACTTGCATACACATTAAAAAAAAAAAAAACAGACAAAAGGAAAAAGGTAAAGATTATGAGATGCATTTCCTATAATATTTAATAATCACATTGAAACACTGGTGCACATTGCGCTGCATTTACAAACCTCTGTTTCCTTTGAAAATTACACCCCAGCATTTAATTCACCAAAATAACTCATTTTATACAGCACAACAATGTAGTAAAATAACTCATCTCGAATATGTGGATATGAATAGATTTAACACATCTGCATTGAACAAAATGAATTAATCTAAAAGCTGAAAAACTGCTGTTCCCTTTCGAGAGTTACCGATTATTTTACCATTCCCTTCAGTTTACTTGTTTGTTTTCGTTAAATTACTTTAGGAATTAGGAAATGAGAAAAGCAGAAACACCGGGTAGGTTTTTTTCTCTACTTGGAATAGAGGAATGAGGCATAAATAATCATTTGTATTATACCTTATTTCATTAAAAATTATATTTACAATTGTGCAGAGACCGAGGAGAGGCCTCCATTCACTGTAGGTTGTTCTGTTTAATCCTTGGAAAATACTGTATTTCCATTACAACATTCTCCCAACAGAAGTCTAGATATTAAAATTATTCTTGAAGCTGAGTGTAAAGTGCTGAAAACAAATCAGAGTTCAAGTGCATTGCCGGGCTCCCCCTGGGAGGAGAAATTCATTTGCAGACATGGGGCAGTATCCCTGGAAAGAAGATGCAGATGTGTTTATCACATCTCAATTCTCACGCAGGGCCATGGGCTCCACGCTGGAGACTCCCTAAGGCCCAGTTGTTATTTCTGGCCTGGGCCTTCTGGGTAGGCAGAGGCATCACAGGAAGCAGAGCCCATCTGTGACTGATGGTTCGAGATGAAGTCACTGGGCCCACAGCTGGGGAGAAAGAAGCAAGCACGCTTCCAGGTGCACGTGTCCCAGAGCCGAGGTGGGTCTCGCTGTTCCTTGGGTCCTGGAGGGCCTCTGCAATGCCACCAAAACTGAGAACCATTTTTGGAGCCCCACTCCATGCACTTAACAATGCTAATGTATCCAGCAGGTCTTCCCTCTGTGAGCAGGGGCAGGAACAAAGACCACATGTGTGCAGAAGGATGTAAAAAGAAAAGCTCCAATCTTTGGATGCAGAGTGTTTGGGGAAGAGCCTGTGAATAGGTTCCAAGCCACCTCTCTTGTACATGCTACACCCGGATGTCCCACCCACCACTTCCGGGTTCAGTTTGGAAAGTGGAGAAACACATGTGTGGTCACCTAAGTGCACTCTTTCTCTATCTTCATGATGTCTCTCTTGGGTTATGCACAGTAGTTTCTGGAGCAGGAACTTTATCAATAAGTGATCCATATCTATTGAGTCTCTCTAAAGCATTCAATTTAATTTTCATGTGAAAAAAATGTATTTTGTTCACTTTTATACAATCAATTAGCATAATTTATTAAGTTGTGCAATGGCGATTACAAGTTAACCAGGTGTAAACAGGTTTGGGAATAAACTCACGTGACTCTTGGTAAATATGCAGTTCAGCCAGCAAACCTCCACAGTCTCTGGTGCTCGGGATGGTGTAGGCGTCGGTCAGAGTGTCTTTCAAAAGGAATGGCCAGCCTTGGCTATCTTTGAGTTGGTTAGGAGGAAACTGGGTAAGAGAGTTTCCAGGTTTAGGCTGGAGACCATGTAGAAGGTGTTCAGGGAATAGTTAGGAAGAGCTAGAAACACAGGCAGGGTCAAGTAGAGGGACCCCCTGCTAAGGGGTGTCAAGATTCTCTAGGTGGTAACAGGGAGCTTCTGATTGATTTTAAGAACAGAAAGAAACGATTTTTATCCAATTTGCGTTTTAGGAAGCTCACTCAGTTATGATGAGAAAAGGTAAACAGGTGATAGACTGGATTGACGCCTCCCTTTCATTTTCCCTCCCTGCAATGGGATTTTAGATCCACGGCTTTTGTGACATGACTTTGCCATGCAATACAGGAGGTGCCCCCATTGTGTGTGGACTTACCCTTGGGACTGCTTTGGACAGTGAATGTTGAGTGGACACAGACGTCACATGTGTTCGCGTGATCTGGCTGTCCTCTCCCACTCCTGTAAGTCTGCCATGAGGGGAACAAGCCTCAGGTAGCCACTGTCCCTTCAGAATGAGAGGCCCATGGAGCAGACCGGAATCTGACCCACAGCCTGGAGCATGTGTGTTTGCTGTTGTAGGCCATGGAGTTTGGAGGGACGTTTTTGCTAAGTGTTTTGCTCATGGCCGGTCAGTTACGGTCAGGCACCCAGTGAAGATATTTTGGACAATTGACTGCATATGCGATGGTGTTCCACAACAGTGTAATGGAACTGTAAAGTTCTTATTGTTCAGTGACGTCAGAGCTTTTGTCAGCACCATAGCACAACAACACATTACTCGTGTTTGTGGCTATGCTGATACCAACAAACCTACTGTGCTGCAATCATATAAAGTATAGCACATATAGTTAAGTACAGTATATAGTACTCGATAATAAATGACTATGTTATTGGCTGGTGCATTTACTGTACTTTATATTTTATCAATATTATAGAGTGTACTCTCTACATACTAAAAAGTTTACTATGAAGCAGTATGCCATGTAATGCCGGCAGCATCTTATGTTTACAGTGTCTCGTGATTGCATCATTTTCTCCTGTGTTTGATTTCATCTCATGCTGTTTGCCACCATGGCTCTAGGGACAATACTGTATATGTATATATGCCATGTAGCCTAGGTGTGTGGTGGGCTAGTCCATCTAGGTTCGTGCAAGTCTGCTCTGCTATGTGTGCATAATGATGAAATAGTCTAACAACAGATATCTCAAAATGCATCCCTGATGTTAAAAGACACATGGCTAGATAAGAGTGAGAGAAATGGGAAACACGGAACCCGTCACTCTGCCTCATCCAGCTTGGTGACCTTGGGTGAGTCCCTGCCGCTCTCTGGGCCTTATATCTTTAACAGCAAGATGAGGAAGTTGTAGTAAATGATTCCTAGGGAACTTGTTGCCTCTCAGGGAATGACGCAACACAAGAGGAGACAGGAGACAGAAGAGGAGGAAGACAGGAGACTGGTGAAGCTGCAGGAGCTAAGGGAGGGATGGTTGCTACCACTTTCACCAGGAAATGACCCTGGTCCTCGTGCAGTTTACAGTCCACAAGGTGCAAGAGGGTTTTTTTGTTTGTTTGTTTGTATATAACTGAGACCAAATGACACATTGAAGCAGAAAGTCCAGTGTCCCCAAAGTCACTACAAGTTTGTTTGCCTCATCCCTGCTATGGTCTAGATACAGTCTGTCCCTTCAAAAGTTCACGTGGTCTCGGTGTGGTGATGTTCAGAGGTGTTGATCTTTAAGAGGTGGGACCTAGTGGAAGGTGGTCAGGTCATTGAGGGCACTGCCCTGGGATGGAATAAATGTAGTTCTCATGGACCCTGGTTAGCTCCAACAAGAGCAGGTTGTTATAAAGACAGTGAGCCTGGCCCCTGAATCTCTGTTCCTTCCTGTCTCACCAGGTAACTGCTCTCTCCTTCCTACACCCACCATGAAGCCATCCACCATATTGCGACATGTTCTGAAGGCCGTCACCAGAGGCCAAATCAATGGGACAGTCTGAACTTGGACGTTCATCCTCCAAAACTGTGTGTTAAATACTCTTTTCTTTTTGCTTTTTATTATTTTTATTGGTGCACAATAATTATACATAACAATGGGATTCATTATGCCATAGTCATATGCACTTAACATAATCTGATGAACCTCATTCCCACGACCTTCCCTTTTCCTCTCTTCCTCCCTCCCGCTGCTCCACTTGCTCTACTGTTGCCGCCTGAAGCGATGGCCGCTTGGAGCAACGAAGCCGCAGGAAGAAGTTCAGAGGCAAACTGGAAACAAACAGCTTTTTATTCTGATAACTTTTCTCTCTGGCTCTAACAACGACTAACACGCACCACACACACCACCAAAATGGTGCTGACCCGATCAGCAATCTCGGCCAAGTTCCACGAGATCCCAGGCCAAGTCCCGTGAGACTACAGAAGGCAGCAATGCCCAAAACTCCATGGCCCATAGTCAACCGCAATTTAAGCCATCTCCCCAAACAGGGCTCCTGCACTCTACTCTACTAATATCCCTTCTATAATTATTACCATTATTATTTTAGTTAGTGCATTACATCTCTTTTCTTGTTGCATTATCCAGTCTTGAATATTTTGTTCTAGCAACAGAAAACACCCCCCCAACCCCCGCACAAGATGCATTGCTGTGCACACACATCCCGACTGCTCATGTGCCACTTTCCTGGTGCTAGGGAGCATGGTATTCCCTAGAGAAGCTCACAGGTTCTCCGGGGACTTCAAAGCAGGCAGGAAACTTTCCACCAGGAGCCTGGATGAGCAGCTTCGAGGTGGGATTTCCGGGGAGGAGTTACTATCACGGAATCAGTAATAAGGATGGGAAGAGCGTGATGAGAACAATGGGAGAGGCCTCCCGGTGCAGTCACTTTAAGGTATGTCACCTTCTTCAACGCCAGGGCCACTGTCAGAAAGGCAACTTCATCTAACTAATTAGCAGGGTTTGCCACTTTACAAATCTGCCGTGGCTTTCTTGGCACGAAACAGCTGCTAAGGCAAAGAGCTGTAGGAACCTATTAAAAATCACAGGCCTGAAAGAAAAGAAGGGCAGGAGGGAAGTTTGAAAGAGAGAGAGAGAGGGAAGGCAGACAACTCTCTGCCGTGGGTCAGAAGCCTGCCCTCCCTTGCTGGGTCTGCATTCAAGGAGGAAGTGGTTAAAAGCCTGGGGAAGGGACCCGACCTCCTCTAGAGCAGGCCTCTGCTGGGTTCGCTCCGTTTTTCCTCTTGAAGTGCTCTCTGGTTTTAAAGCAGCTTTGAAGGAATGCTCTCCCGTGGACTGCAACCTGTCACTGCACCCTGTCACCGTCCAGTAATTAAAATCTGACTGATTTACTGACTGGCACCGACCATCCTACCTCAGGAGTAAGCCGATGTTCATCTTTCCCAAGGCTAAATTTACTTGGTGAAAAGAGACCACTTGCTCCCGAGCTGAGCTGTCATTCAGCTGCTGTGGAAACCATAAAGATAGCTAACAGAGCCCTCGCCAGCCATCTTTGGTTTATTTTATTCTAATATTTATCGCCACCCAGCAAATGAACATAATACAGGCGAGTTAGGGAGAGCTGTGTGGGCTGATTTGTGGGTCCGGTGTGGCTTGCCAGCAAAACCATGGCTGAGCCACACTAAAGGAGGACAGGGTGTTTCCCTGCAGGGCTGGCTGGCTCATGGGAATCTGCGGGGAAGCCATTGAGTCCTCACATACAGCCTTTATGGGTTGGGGGAAGAATCTTGAGCCTTTAAAAGCAAGCCAGGTTGGGTCTGCTTATGGGAAAGTGTAAACTAGCCAGGGTCCCTCTCAGGGGTGCTGACAGCCTGGGCTGTCAGGATCAGGCCTGGATTCTGCATTTCCTGAGCTGCCCAATGGCCTTTGGGGTGACTCAGCTTTTTCATTCCCCTCCTGAATGGAACAAGGTTACTCTTCTTATCTCTCCTCTTGTGGGCTTGGCTTTGCTACTGCAGTCCTAGGACACGGCCCATTCTGACCCTACTGGTGTAAGGTTAAGCCACAGCTTGCTTGAGAGCAGCCCCTTAGCACCCAGCTCCTTTTCTACTCTTTATTTCAGCATTCACTTATTTTTCTCATGAGCATCTGAGTGGGCCAGACCCCTGCTAAGCACAAGGGAAAACAGACTGGGGACCCCAGGCTTTATGGGGATCATAGGCCTGTGGGAAGATTGAGCCATTAAATAAATAAAGATACAAAGAAATACATATTAGTAATTGGAGTGAGTGCTATCAGAAGGGAGAAGGAAGGGAAGAGAGACAGGTCCCACAGAGGGAGCGCCATGCCAGTTCAACACTTAGGGCACAGCATTCAGCTGCTCTCTGGGCACAGCCGGGACCAGGGTGTAGCCATGAAGTGCCCAGAAAGCAAATTCCAAGGAGCTGCCACCCTTGTGGCTCTGCGTTGTGCAGGGTTGCAGAGAGAAGATGCTCCAGGTTTGGCTCCCTGGGTACTTGGGCTTCTCCCTATCCCCAGCCCAGCTTGGATGTCACCTCTCATTTTTGCTGAAGTGAAGAGGGTCATACTCTTCAGGTTGTTGCATCTCCCACCTGTCAGAGCCATCAGCTTCTGTGACACAAATCACACACACACACACAAAGAATGGACAGTGATATGCTCACATGATTCACTGGGTTCGGCCATGAATTGTGCACGCTATTTACAGTACAAACCAAAAATAATTATAACAACACATAGGTAAGGTGTATATGTATATGTGTGTATATATATGCATGTGGAATTTTTCAGGGTCTCTGTTCCCCTAGCATTCTCTTTGAGGATGTTCATTTTCCATTTGTTTCTGGGACAAATGGTCTCTGGGGACAGGACCAGTGTGGGGGATACCTTGAGTGGAGAGGGAACAGACAAATCCAGATGAGACAAAAGCATATGAGATGTCAGAGAACAACTTATTGCACTGATCAAGCTTCCTGGAGCCTAGTCAGGGGAAGGGCTGGTGAAGGCCTCGAGCAAATATGTGCAGAGCTGAGACTGACCAGAGACAGTTCTCCTGACCCTTCCCAAGACTCTCCCATCATCCTCCAAGTGAAGGAGGCTGCTCCCCTTCTGCACAATGAAAACACATTTTCATTGTGTTTTCCGCCTATGGAGCAATAATTCTAGGCCCCAGTGAAACCTAGAGCTCAAATAGTAGTCCTCTCTTATCCATGGTTTTAGTTACCCATGATCAATTGCTGTCCAAAAATATTAATAAAAATTTCCAGGAATAAACAATTCATATATTTTTAAGTTGCCATTCTAAATAGGCACTGTCCCATTTCATCCTACCAGGGACATGAATCATCTCTTTGTCCAGCATATCTACAGTGTATATGCTACCCACCTGTGTGCTTTAATTACAGTACTATTTTATTTTGTTGTTGTTACGCTCTTAATATGTCTTATTCATCAATTAAACTTTATCATAGGCATGTATCACAGAAGAAAATACATACATAGGGTTAGACACTCTCCAAGGTTTCCACTAGATGTCTTGAAACATATTCCCTGAAGGTACAGGGGCAGCTACTGTATCTCTTCAACTAGGTACTAAAATGGAAGACATCTAAAATTGTAGATGGAAGTATTTCTTCAGCCACCAGCTGTCCTGTCTTTCACAGCCCAACCTACCTCCTCACATGCTGGTGTGAATGAGGACATTCCACCCTGCGTCTGAGCATGCTGCCAGCCACCTGCACACCTGCATCTGCTCAGTGAGGCTCACCACAGAGGATGCATCTGCTAGACAAAAGCTACGGCTCTTGGGAGGAGGGAGGAGACAGCGACACCAGTACAGTTGTTAGCACAAAGCCTGGTGTGTTCTCTTGAGCATTCCAAAGGACTCCGCCTTCTGGGCAGACAACTGACTTCCTCACCTGGTTAGACAGCCCCCAGGGAAGAAGGTAAGCCCCACCTGAAGCTCCTCCTGTGGGCTCCCCTTCTCCAGAAGTTGGGGCAAGGGGGCCAGAGGAGTGGAAGTGGTGTTTTTATTTTGAGTAAATCAATTGGCTAATCAGGGTGGGATTTTCCATCTGGGAGTTGAAAGGGCAAAAGGAGAACAGTTAATTTTTCAAACCTTCACTTTAAAATACAACTCCCATGTTTGTGAGCTGCATTTGATGCAGGGTCCAGGCGGGACATCAAGCAGTGGTGTCAAGGCCAGAACGGGCATATTTTAAAGTAACAGCAAGTAAATTAAGCCAATTAGGCATTCTTAATGCCCAGAAATCTTTTTTTCCTCCTTTTTATTCCAAGAGATCTTGCTTGCAAGACAGAATTTCTTTCTTCTTCTTTTCTTTTTTTTTTTTTTTTTTTTTTTCCTCTCTTCTGTTTTGTTGCATTCACACCTCTGGTTTTTACCTTTGTTTCTCTGTCACTAGGAGCTGCGTTCATCTGGCCCTAAGATAGGAGCCAGACTGCACCTCCAGCAGGATGCCTGTCCTGTCCCAAAACTGGGCTTGACTCTAAAACGGTTCTGTGGGGGGCTGGGACAAGACTGTTTAAAGAGTACAGAGAGACTCCACATTTGATCCCCCAGGTAGGGGTCAAGGAGGTTAAGTGAGATAAAGAAGTGAAGGCATTTCTGGAAGTTCTCTGGAAGAAAGGTGCTAGGTAAAGTCAGGCGACATTTATGGCCACTTTTACGGTTCAACCTCTAACCCTGTGGGTGGTCCCCAAACACATGACTCATTCATTCACCCATGTGGAACCTCAGGTTGAGATCTGCAAAATGACCCAGGCTCTGGGGAAGCAATGAGATAGGGAGATGGCTCCACCACACACCTCTTCAAGGGGGTGAGGAGGCCCCTGATAAACAGGAAGATAGGCCACCCCAAAATGGAAGGCACGTTTCTCATACATTTCTTACCATTGCCCTTTGAGACTCAGCCATACATTCACCCCGGCCGTTCCCATTTTCCTGTGGGAAAAGACCCAGCAATAACAAACAAGTGGAGAGTGACAAAATAAGCCAGTTGTTAGCAACACACATAAATTGTGTATTATTTACTCTATGAGAGATGAATATGAGCATATACGCACTTGGTTTTATTTTATAAAACAATGCCTCATAAACTAAACACTAGCCTAGCAATTTCATTACATTTACCTTGGTAATATGTTGCAAGCCATTTAAATAGAACAAATTCTCTGACAGACCATCACCCATGAAGTACGGCTATACAAGCACAACAGTTTGGGGGTAATGTATAAATCGGTTTTAACATTAGGAGCAGAAATGATTCATATTCAAACCACAATGCATGTATGCCTTTGACTTGAATAAAAATTTTTAATTTAGAGGTCAGTAATGCTGTTAGTGGAAATGCGTACCTCTGTACGTTGTAGGGTTGAACAGGGACCCACAGCAAACTAATAATGAAGCAATGCTTAATGTAATTTATAAATTAAAAAAGCAAGACCGGCAGCCTTTGGAGAGCCTGTTCTACTCAAGACACTGGTCATGCAGAGACCTTTTGGAAAGTCACAGAAACAGCTATGCTTCGAAAGGGGACGGGTACACTGTTACTCCACAGTGCTGTCAACCAGACCAGATAGAAGAGTCCTCCACAAACTCTGGTATGTTCTTCGTTTTCCTTTATGAAATCTTAATTGCATTCACCTTCAATAGCCCTCCTAATGAGTTATTAGTAGATAGCCCTTAGTAATATGGAAATCTGAAAGTTGATGTATTTTCCCTCTAAAAGCCAAAGATGGGACTTGCCCTTTCTAGGTGGGTAGTAGTGACCTTGGAGGAAAAGTGGAAATTACTAAAAGGGAAGTTTAAATTAAGGGTTATGGAAGTTCAGACGAAAGATATTTTGGCAAGGTAGAAGGTGGGGACAGGGAATAACAAGGATAATAGCTTGGAAAGAGAAAGCTTCCAGGAAAAGAGCACCCTTCCCCCAAAGCAAAGGCTTAGATAATGAGGAATGAATGGTCTTTTTTGGCTCCATGGAGCCAAAGCTTGACCATTATCCAGCTTCAACTACTCCTGGTGGTGAAGCTGATTAGGGGTGGCACAGAGGTGGAAATGGGAATTAAAAAAAAAAAAAAAAAAAAAGAGTGAGAGAGCTCTTCTTTAAATGTCAATATATTGAATTTTTTTTTTTTTTAATCAAAACCAGTAAACTCGGAATGAAGAGATCTGAGTTCAAATCCAGCCTCTACCATTTACTGGATACACACACTTGGGGAAGGAACCAAGCATCTATAGGGTCCCTGGAAACCTACGGGGGATTAGTTCTAGGCCTCCCTTTGTGGTGCTCACCCCCATATATAAAATGGCATAGTATTTGCATGTAACCTATGGACACCCTCCCGTACACTTCAAATCATCTCTAGGTTACTTATAATGCTTAATGCAATGTAAATGCTGTGTGAATAGTTGATATGCAGTATTATATAAAGAATAACGACAAGAAAAAAAATCTGTACGTGTTCAGTACAGACACAATTTCTCTCCCAAATATTTTCAGTCCACAGTTGGTTGAAGCCAGGAACATGGAACCTGTGGACATGGAGGCCTAACTACTCGGTTCTTTTTCCTACAAAATGGGAGGGATGGCAAACACCCTGTGGGGTTTCAGTGATAAGAAAAAGAGCGGAACCTTTGGAAAGACTTTAGCAAACTCAAAGCATAAGGCAAATGTTGGGTATCCCTGGCCCTTGTGTGCAGGTGCCTACAGACATGAGCTCTGGCTAACTTACCCCAGTCCCCACTGTCCACTCCCCTCCTCAGTAAATGCTGCCACTTCCTCAAAGTACCCCAAGACACTGCTCAGCGCTGGCTGGGGAACACACGTGCCTTTACTTTTTTCATTTTTCAAGGAGAAAGATCTCAATCAGGAGAGCAGTGTTTTCAACAACAATCTCCCATGTTATTACACCGGCATTGTTTCCAAATTGATGATGTTACTTAATCAAACCCCACGCTAGTATTCTTAAAAGCATTTAGAACAAAGCAATGAAGAGTTCCTTTGCCACAGTTTGGCTTTTCTTTCAGTGTCTAATCAAACCTCACATATTTCCCACTGTCTCCCAAAATGAGTTTTTAGGCACTCTTTATATTCTCTGCACATATCCCACCCTACGATGAAAAGAGGGGGGAGAGCGAGGGGGAGGGAAGGAGGAAGAAGGAAGGAAGAATGAAGAAAGGAGGGAGGGGGAGGAAAGAGGGTAAAGAAAAGCAGATGGGAGAGAATTAGACAGAAGTGAAAGGGGCAGCTTGGCTGGGCCGACTGTCTCCGCATCCTTGATCTATTCAGCAGGACGCAGCAGGCACAGGACGCAGCCCTGGACCCCCAGAAGGCCACAGAGACAGCCGCCAGCGGTGCCCTCCTTGGCCCTCGTTCTCTGCCTCGTGCACACCTGAGGGTCAGGCCCTTGCATCTAATTGGACAGCTGGGTTGGCGACTGTGGCCTGTCCTGCCAGCCGCCTCGTCGGCCGCAGTGACAGCTGTATCACTTCCCTGATGTGAGTGGGCGCTGAGGAGCGTTGACACATGATCAACTTCCCTCTAATATCCTTCAACCAACCTGACAGTTGTCCGGCAGAGGCTAGTCGGCTCGGCTGCCAGCCCTGGCTGAGGCATTGTGGGACAGCTTCCTAAGGAAACGGTCAGGAGAGACTTCAAATGAGGCTTTTGTTTTCTCCCAGCAAAGTGACTAGGAATTGGAATAAATCTTGGGGGCGATGGCTATCACAGGGGCCTCCCTGTAGGGCCTGGGGAAATGCAGGTAACCACACACAATAGCATTCATTGGGTGTGTGGGGAGGGGGGGCTCCAACTTGCTCTGAGACTAGATGGGTGGTCTAGTCAACACGGATGTGGTTCAGAGGAAGATGTATTATCGGGGATTTGCAGTTACAAGGCAACACACATTTTTTTTTTTTTTTTCCTGTTCTCACACATCTTTCCATCTTATGTTCAAGGTGGAAAAAACTCTCTCACACTATGCAAAGTTCTGAACCCTCGACTTTGTAAGCAGAAATGTCTCCATTTTTCCTGACGGCAGCCAAAGTCTTTATGGTGCTATGACATCTCATCATTCTCTCCCTCCTGGCCAGATCTCTTAACACGTGGACCCCCCACACACTCTCTCTTCCTCTGGCAAAAAGGACAATGAGGTATGAGTCCCACTGAAGGCTCTCCCATTTGGAAGTGAGATCAGAGACATCTTGTGGCATTGATGAAGAGTCTGGGGTCTAGTAACTTTGTCATTCTTTCTTCTGGTTCTTATGCTCTCTGGACACCAAGGACCAGGAGATGAGAAGAGTAGCAAACCCAGTTTAAGACAGGATGGCAAGACTGTCCGAATTTCTCAGGGATTAGAGGCTTTGGGCTGCAACTCACATGAAGGCAAGAAAAGGGAGGAGGTTATTACCATAGGGATGTTGGAGTGTCTCAATGGTCCATCCAACAGAGTCCAGCTGTGCTTCAAAAACAAAAGGGACTAGAGATTCAAGCACCAACACAGCCTCTGTCTATTGTTCCTGCTCATCTCTGAAGGTGTGTTTCTTGGCCCTACTCCCTGCTTTTGCCTCTTAACTTACCTTCATGATTAAAAGAAAACAAATTAAATTCCCAGCACCTCCAAAGCTTCCAAACTTATAGCCTTACAACTTACAAAGAAAATACTGGTCTCTTTCTGTTTCACTTCTAAAATTCTCAAGGAAGCATATTATTGGCCCAGCTTGATCATGTGTCCTGTGCCCAACCAATAAACTGTGGCTGGGGGTGTGTCATATGGGCTGATCATGGCAGATTCCATGGGAAGCACATAAGTGGGAAGGAGGCGCTGGTTTCAGCTGTTTCCAGAACAGGAAAGTACTAGGAGAGGAAGCCAGAGCAGAACACTAATAAATAGATGGCTCCTCTGCAAAGGGGGATTCTGTAAGAGAGTCAACTAAAGGATATTTTATTAAAATAAATAATGTCAGGATTTGATCTGACATTACCTTTAATTGGAGTTTAAGGTTGTGATAGTTTATTGTCAGAATAGCTTTGCTTTGTGTAGCCTGTGGGAAATAGTTCAGAAATATTCCTCTCCAAAGTGGCCTGTGACATCACTAAAAAAAAATAAAATAAAATAAAAATCAGCTGGCACCCCAGAAGAAATAACTGAGTTGACTAGAGATCATAAAACAAATCCGTCTCCAAACTATAGCTGGGGTTGTCTTTAAAGGGCAAGAGGCCAAGTCTATTGTCCCCATGGCCTTTCTAGCTTTCCATTCTTCTTCTGCTCTGCATGTGGACTGATGGAGGGTGACCCCACCAATCTAATGAACTCCTAAATACTGATTGGAAATCATCCCAGTGGTCAATGGCTGCTCAGAAGAAACCCCTGAGGACCTCAGTGACATGTTGGCAAGGCTGGCACAGGTAGCAAATGTGACACTGGACAGGCCCTGCAGGTTTGGGACCTCTCTCTGGCTGCTCCAGTGCAGACAAGAGCCATTGGAGAGGCTGGAGAAAGTAGTGAGGGGGCTAATGTTTGATTTAATGCAGGGGAGCTGTAACGAATGTACAGAGAGGGCCCAGCTCAGGTGCTTCTTCCCAACACCTGGGAAGGGCTGGTGGTGAGCCCAACATGGGATGTATTCCGAGCTTTCACCAGTTATTCAGTTTCTGAAGAAGTCACCCTTGAGAAGTGTTGGTGACTACCTCAAAATTACAAGCTTCACACAAAAGTCTGATTTATGAGCAATCTGTGAGTTATTTGAATCACAACACCTTATCTGAATTAATTAATCTATCAGAAGAGAAAAAGGTGCTTTCTCCTTAAATGTCAAGTTTGTATCCTGTCCATTTTCTACATGGAAGAAAGCATCTTTTGATTAAGGTCTAAATTTCTCCTGGTTGGGGTTACCCAGCACCCAAGGGTTCCTCTGCCTTTGCACACTTGGGCTTGGTATGTGCCTAATTATGAGATGCAGGTCCTTTCATGTCTATCTAAGCTCTGGCATAGCAGAGAAAAATTAAAACACTGCTCAGAGTATTCCTTTTACGTTTCTGGGTTGGGGTGGCCAACCACCAGCCCGCCAGCCTGGGACTGCAGGACAGCATGTGGCAGCTTGCATTTCTCTCTGTGACGTGATGTAAGACAGTGTCGGGGGGGGGGGGGAGGAGGCTATTGGCTATGCATGAAACTGTTGCTGCAATTAGTGTCCTCTCCAGCCTGTCCCCCTTCTTCATTGTGCACCCAGAACTCTCTCCCCAGCCTGGTCTGTCTGCATCTCTCCCCCTCCCTTTGTATCCACCTCCTTGATCTTCCCCCAACCCTCCCTTGTCCTCCCCCCAGTCCCTGGATACCAGCCTCCAGCCTGGCCATGTCTCCTGTCAGTCAGCCTCCAAGACTGGGACTTCTCTTCACTCTCCTGACCCTAGACCCACAGACTTTTCTTGGTGACAGCTTTGTGATTCCCTAGTGCCTTACCACTGTGATATTCCAAGAACGCAGGGCTCTAAAGGAGCCTCCAGGCAGATGGCAGGAACTGAGAATCTAGTCCAGTCCCCTTGTCACTCAGCCAGACTCTGCCTGCCACTGCTAGCCCCTGGTTTGAAGTTGAGGGGTACAGCTTCTGCTGTTCTCCCCTCCTCTTCTCTCTTGCTCCTCCCCTGTCACATCATACTGTATTTGTCTGTTCATGGATAGCTTGAATTTGGTTTATGCATAGGGCACACCTCACCTGTGTTATGTGTTTTCTTAATCCATTTTATATTGTTGCAACAAAATGTCTGAGACCAGGCAATTTATTTTTAAAAGAAATTCTATTTTTTTTTTTTTTTTTTTTTTTACAGTTTAGGAGATTGGAAAGTCCAAAAAGATGGTGTTGGATCTGTTGGGCATCTAGTGAGGGGCCTCCTGGTACTCCATCACATGGCACAGGACATCACGTAGCAGGACAGCAAGCTTGCCAGAGAGAGCTCACTCTTGTACCAAACCCACTTATGTGGGAACCCATCAATCTACAAATGGATTAAGCCAGTCATGAACACAGAGCCTCCATGACCCAATCATACACCCAACACTCCCACCTCTCAGCACTACTGCATTAGGGACCAAGTTCTCAGCACATGAAATGTGGGGACATGTTCAAACTGTAGCATATATGATGACACATTTCTCAAGATGAATGTCACCTTCATGACAACTCTTAATACCCACCTGCTAAAAAACTCCCAGATTCAGCAATCATTTCCTGGCTCTAATTAAGCAGCTTGATCAAGAGACAATGTCCAGGGTGCTTAAGACCATGAGTACCAGTGGCACAGGCCTGACCTGGTATCCCAGTTTGGCCACTTATTCCCCATGGACAAGTAACTCATATCTCTCGGGGCCTCATCTGTAAAATATAAGTCATGAAGGAAGCAAATACCAAGCATGTAAGTTAGAGTCGGACCCATAGCAGCTGCTGCATAAACAGCTAGTATTGTTTCTAACATTCACAGTCAACATAAGTTTTCTCCTTCCGTTACCATGAGATCTTGTGAACTAGCTATTTCTGTCCCTGTTTGATTTATGGCGACACCTGGGGTGGAGAAGTTCAAATATTTTGTCCAAATCTATACCACTAATTAGTATCAAATATAGGACTTGAACCTGGGTCTCACAGCCAGTTCTCTTCCTTCTTGCTCCACGGTGTTTTAGCACCTTGTTGGCACATACATGCTTCATTAATATTGGCCAAATGCTGGGCCAGCCTTGTGCCCAGGGTTCTGGGGTGGGCTGGAGGCTGGAAAACCTTCCCAGTTAGAGAAGAAAAACCCTGCAACAAGTGGCCCTGGAGCTTGTCCTTAAGAAGGGGTGAAAAATCATAAGAGGCACAGCCAGCAGCGGGCATGGGATAGCAAGAAAAGGCAGCAGCATGCCAGCTGGCCCAGCTTATGTGGTATTTTTAAAGATCAGCATACGCCCAAATCCATCTTTTTCTCTCCCCCAGCATGGTTATTAGCCTCACTCAAGCTTCCAGTCATCTATGTTTCTGCAGTGTCCTTACTAGTCCCACTGTCCTTCACCTGGTCTCCACCCTACCTGTGGCAGCTAGGATGATGTTTCCAAAATGCAAATGAATTGTGTCCTGCTCACCATCCTCAATCTTTCAGTGTATGATGCTTCTCAATTTATAATGGGGTTACATCCCAAGATGCCCATCATAAATTTAGAACATCCGAAGTTGGAAATGCCTTCAACATACCCGGCCTCCCAAGCAGGATGGCTTAGCCTGCCTACCTTAGATGTGCTCGGCACACCTACATTAGCCTCCTGTTGGGCAAACTAAACTGATGCAAAATCGATTTTATTAAAATGTTAAATATCTCATGAAATGTATTGAATACCTATATCGGAAAATGCTGGCAACATGGTACATTATAGTATGAGTATACGTGGGTTCCCCTCATGATAGCGTGGCTGACAGCGGCTGTGACTTACTGTCATTGCTCAACATTGCAAGAGAATGTTGTACCACAGAGCACTAGCCCAAGAAAAGATCCAAAGTCAAAAACTGAAGTATGTAGTTTTTGCTAAATGCCTACCACTTTTGCTCACCGTAAAGTCAAAAACTTGTGAGTGGAAACATGGTAAGTTGGGACCCTCTCTGTTCCCATCCGCTCATTGTGAATGCAGCCACTTTTCATAGCCTTGCCTGACCCCGGCTTCCACACTGTGTCCTGGTCCCTGGGCTGTTGCTGTCGGCTTCCTGCTGAACCTGAAGTCCACCAAGTACTTCCCTCTTTCAGGCTTTGAACCTGTTCTGCCTTCTGCCTGGAGCACTTCTTATCCCCAACCTCAAGGTGGCCCTTTCTCTGCTTGGATCTAGAGTATATACCATGTCCTCAAAGACACCATCTCCAGCTACCTCACCCTAAAGCACCTCCAAATTCCATCTCCATACCACACTCCTGCTTACTGGCTGCATTGCATTCATAACAGGAGCTGAAACTAACATATATATGTATGCATCATCTCCCTGAGGTTAGGGGCTTGGCCTTTCTTTTCAATTCCTGTCATCCAGCAGGATGAGCATTTGTTGATGAACAGTAAAAAATTTAATCCTGGCCTTATTTACCCAAACATTGAATATGGTATGTTTTTTATTGGGGGGGATAGGACAGAAATAAAATTATGTCTTAAGTCCTGGCTCTGGGGAGCTTCTAGTCTGATTTTGAGCAAGAAGGCACTTACCAGGTGTGGTGGGCAAGTCTGAAGACTCCATGACGGAGGGTCAAGGGTACATGGTAGGAAGTCTTAAAGGGCAGGGATGTGGACTGCATTCCTGGACATGTCCTGGGAAGCAGGTTAGAAATGTTTAAAGAAAGGGGCCTGGGGAGACAAGGAAAATGCCCCAAACAGAGGTCTGGGTGGGAGTCGGAGGACAAGAAGAGGGACATGGAAGAGGTGGCCTGTCAACAGGAGAGGCATTGACAGTGAGTAAATGCTTCGGCTCCATTTCTCATGTTCCCTGCATTAGCCCCGCCCACCTGTGTTGGAATGCAGGAGGTCCTGAGCTCCCAGAAACCACCAGCCCCTAAGCACTAGAAGCAGAGTCTAAGGACTTACACTAGTGTTTTGCTGAACCAAGAGAGTCGCTGAGTAGAGCTGGCCTGCATCTGGCTTTGGTGGTTTTCTGGGGTGAGGACCAACAATCCAGGCTCTTCCATGGTCCAGTGCATGCAGCTTTGGATTCTCCTCTCCTGAATTGGGAAACCTGCAGATTCTGGAAGCAGCTGGGCTGCACTCCCTCCCTTCCTTGGCCCTTCATGTGGGCTGTGGAGACAGCCCCCATTTGGAGATACACTATGTTTTGGACAGCAACACCAATGCCTCCTCCCATCAGACTGCCTGCCTCAGCTTCCTTTGCCTGGCTTCACAGATCGGCTGATACTCTTATGAGACTGTTTCTTTCCAGAAAAGCCTCAGCCCTTTGCTCGTGAAGCTTTGCCTACCTTTACCTGTGCCTTTGGCAAACACAGGTTTCAAATGAATCTCCTGTGGCTGCTTCCCCAAATTACTACAAACTTCGTGGCTTAAAACAACAGAAATTTCTTATCTTGGAGGTCTGAAGGCTGACATTTGAAATCGGGGTCTTTACAGGGCTCTGGGGGACAATCCTTCCTACCCCTTTCAGATCCTGGTAACCCCATGCACTCCCTGGCTTGTGACTGCATTCCTTCAATCTCTGCCTCCATCTTCACATGGCTGTCTCCCTGTATGTCTTCTCTTCTATCTTCTATGAGGACACTTGTCATAGTATTTAGGGTGCTCTCATCCTGAGATCCTTAATGATATCTGCAAAGACCCCTTTGACAAATAAGGTCACATTTATAGGTTCCGGTACATGAATGTCTCATTTTTGGAGATGTCATAAAATTCTCTTTACATAATTCATTTCAAAACTATTTCTCCCAAGATTGCCAATAGACAGCCAAATTCCAGAAGAAAAGTCAGGACCGTCATCCACAGTAACAAGGTCACCATCTACCAAGTGGCCAGGGACACTGAACTTCCCTGATTATTGAAGTTCACATGATATGGTGATTACTATGCTTTACACATAGATTCTGCCAACTGTTGTTATAACACTGAGAGTTATTACCAGAGATTGGGTCCCTTGGAGCTTCAGTTTTCATGGGTTGCCATAAAGAATACACCGGAGAGCAACCCTGTGATCAGAAGAAGTATGTTTCTAATTTTAATTTAGGATTAGACAAACCTAATCATTTCATGTGCACCTGTTTCATCCTTTTCAGTTGTTAGCCTAATATCAAGCCAGACATGATGTAGTACAAAGGTAGAAGAAGGACCCAGCTATCTCATTGGATGCCTGCATACTGCGGAAATTGTACTGAAGATGCTCCCAAGAGTTCTTTTTTTTTTTTTTTTTTTTTTTTTCTTGTCCCAGCTCCAACACTTATTGGCTGACAGACTTGGGAAGGGTTACTTTGGCTCTCTGAACTTTATTCTCCCTATCTCTAAACTGAAGATTACACTAGAACAGGGTTTGGCAAATTACAGCCTATAGATCAAATCTGGTTGGCCACTTTTTTTTTTTTAAATAAATAAAGTTTTATTGAAACCACAGCCATACCACTCATGTACAGATCGTCTGTGGCTGCCGTCATGCTACCTCAGAGGAATGGCCTACAAAATGGAAAAATTCACCATCAGGCCCTTTGTAGGAAATGTTTGCCACCCTTAGACCAGCAATGAGCTTTCTCAGGTCCCTTCCAGCTGTGTCATTTTGTGACTGTGGGTGCCTTTGGTGCCACGTGGAGTGGACCGTGGAGGACGCAGTGGAACTAATATAGTGCCTAAAAGGTCAGTGTTACCCCACCTCAGTCAGCCCTGGTGCCATTGTGTTTCGGTGTTCTCTGTGTTCCCAGGGGCTGTGGAGTCAGAAAGCCAGTGCCCTGGGACCCCACACTGCTCCTCCTTGGGCCCTGCTCACCAAAATGTGCAAGGGAAACTCCAGGGGACTTGTGGGTTTCCTTTAGGCCTTGAGACCTGGGGGATTCCCTGGGTGCTCAGCCACCTGGGAACCCATCCTTCATGTCACTGTGCCTCCATCACTGTCCAAATGACAGCAACTCCTCCCTTCTAGCAGCAAACCTCTATCGCCTCCATTCTCCTCTCTTATTTGTTAAACAAATCCTGATCTGCCTTTTTAGGCTGCTCTTGAATTTTATGGCAACATATAATAAACATCTGACTGCTTTTATTTCTATTTAACTTTTATCTTGAATGTCTCTGCTGTTTCAAACCAAATATTTATAGCATCGCACAGCCGCCGCAATTTCATTCCTCACCAATACTGTCACTCCCTCCTGCTCGTGTTCTCCAGCTCTGCAGAAAGGCTGGGGAATTTGGGGGCAAATGGTCTCTTTTGTCCTCCACAGAGATCCCAGCCTTGAGGTCTGAGTCCCAGGCCAGCCGGCAGCTTCCAGGTGGCTGGCCCTGTGCTCAGAGTCAGGCTACCTCCAGGGGACGCTCGCCCTGGCTTCCTGTGCTTTGCATCTTCACAGTTCAGTGCTAGTCTGGGCCTGGCTGTGAGAGGGACCTCCCACATGCCTCAGGGCCACCCTGCCTTGTGCCCTGCGGGGCACACTTGAGGCATTCTGGTTTCTCCGTCTGCTTTGAGGTCTTTCCCCCATTACCTCAGTGCTTCTATAACTGCCCAGACCCTGGGAGTCCAGCTTCTGGGGCTACCTGAGCCTGTCCCCCGTTTTCACACCTCCCCCAAAGCAGTCCTAAAATCACTAAAGAGCTTGTCTTTACCCAGGTTTTCTGCGGCCCACGGGTGGGTGTGTGTTGGCTAGCTTCCCAACACCGTAACAAATACCTGAGATAACCAACCTATAAAGATACAAGGTCTATTTTGGCCCATAGTTTTATAGGTTTCAGTCAATGAGGTTAGTCCTGTTGCTTTTAGGTATGCGGCGGCATTTTGTCACGGAAGTGCCTCAGAGAAGAAAGCCACTCACCTCATTTCCAGGAAGCAAAGGGAGAAGGGGTGGGGTTCACCACCCACTTCAAGGACACACCCTCAGGACCTGAAGACCTCCCCCAGGCCTCCCCTCTTAAAGGTTCCTCCACCTCCCAACACTGCCACACTGGGGACCAAGGCTTTAACACAGGCAACTTTGAGGGACATTCAAGAACCAAACTCTAGCAGGGTCCGAAAAGTCCACTACAGAATGCCCTTCCAAGTCTCGCCATACCCACGGGAGGATGGCATGCTGGACTGGGGAGTCTGAAAGCCTCACTTTTCCTGTCTAAGCCTTAGTTTCTCATATCTATAAAGTGAGGATCTTAACCCCCTCTGGCCTTTCTCTCAGGGAAATTGATTTGCACACTGCAGCTGCATCCCATGAAGAAGGAGGAGAGATCAGGCCTGAGTCCATCAGAGGAAGCCAGCAAGATGTTGCTCATCTTCCTTGGATTCTAAGGCCTCTGGTGCTGGAGATGTCTTCTTTGGCCTCCTGGGCTATCTTTTCTCCTCCTATCTGCCTCAACCTGCACAAATTTCACTGGGCTCTGCACATGGTTTTGTGTTGGTAAGTCACCCTCATCCATCAGCCCTGGGCCTGCCTCTTCCTCATTTCTCTGGGTACTCATTACTCCGGGTACTCGTTACTCCAGATGAGCTTGCAGGTGAACCATGACACAGCAGAAAGCACTCCACAGAAAACCAACCTGCTCTTCCTCCCCAGTGTGGCCTGCACCTAACCAAGCCTGCACATCTTAGCTGTCTGGTTATGCATAAGGAGACCTTGGTGAGAATCTTCTGCTTGGTTGTGCAAACCTTCTGATACTTTAAACCCAGCCTGAAACAAGTTATGTATAGCAGCCACACATCTTGAGTATCCCTAATCCAAAGATCTGACATCTGAAAAGCTCCAAAATCTGAAATTTTTGAGCACCACTATGTAGGAAAAAATGGGAAAATCCCACTACACAAAACCCAAAGAAAGAATTCCACAACATAAAATTTTATGCTGGGTGCAGCAGCACACGCCTGTAATCCATATGGCTCAGGAGGCTAAAGCAGGAGGATCTTGCAAGTTCATATCCAGCCTCAGCAAATGTGAGGCTCTAAAGAACTCAGTGAGACTCTGTCTCTAAATAAAATATAAAATAGGGCTGGGGATGTGGCTCAGTGGCCGATTGCCCCTGAGTTCAATCCCTGGTACCCACAAAAAATTCCATAAAATTGCCTCAGGTTGCCAGGCATGGTGGCACACACCTGTAATCCCAGCGGCTAGGGGGACTGAGGCAGGAGGATCGCAAGTTCAAAGTCAGCCTCAGCAACTTAGCAAAGCCTTAAGCAACTTAGCAAGACCCTGTCTCTAAATAAAATACTAAAAAGGGCTAGGGATGTGGCTCAGTGGTTAAGCACCCCTGAGTTCAATTTTTGTTACAAAAAAAAAAAAAAAAAAAAAGAAGAAGAAGAAAAGGCTGAGGTCATGTAGAAATGCATATAAAACTTTAAAATAAATTTTGTGCTTAGACTTAAGACCCATCCCAAGATAACTCATCATTATATATGTACAAATATTCAAAAAATGTAAAAAGTTATAAAAATCTGAAACACAACTTGTTTCAAGCATCTTACATAAGGAATACTTAATCTTGACCCCAGATTCTCAGAGTTTGGGTGACTTCCCCCAAGTCTCTATATCCCACCTTCCCCAGCCCCATGGGATCATCTGTCTTCAATGCCACTGGAAAGTAATTCTTATGGACTAAAAGTTAGTGTGCCCTCAAATTTGCATGTTGAAATCCTCATCTCCAATATAATGATATCAAGCTGTGGGATTTGGGGAGGTGATAGGATCATGAAGGTAGAGCTCTCATAAATGTTATTAAGGCCTTTATTAAAAGGGCAGAGTCCTCTTTGGCTCTTTTTTTTTTTTTTTTTACCAAGTGAAAGTACAATGAAAAATCAGCATTCTATAATATGAAAAAGAGCTGGCACCCTGATCATGGATTTTCAGCCTCCAATACGGTGAGAAATAAGTCTGGCATTTTGTTAAAAAGGCCCAAGTTAAGACTAAGATATCATATCCATCCTCCATTTGTACCAGAGATTCCCAAACACCACAACCAAGCCGATCTCTACAAAAGGTTATACAATGGTTATGTTAGTCTGAAAACTCACAATTTTGAGTTATAGACCTCAGTGTCATTGAAGGGTGGGGAATGGATGTATTTGTCCATCTAACTGAAACACCCAGGAGTTACTTAGTTCCAAACACAACTTGATACAGGAACTCAAGTGCTGTTATCTAAAAGAGATACTTATTACTGGTAATGAGCTGTGGGCAAGATGTGAGCAAATGAAATTCTCATGCATTGTTGGTGGGAGATAAATTGGCACAACCCCTTTGGAAAATTGCTAGGCATTACCTAACAATGCTGAAAAAATGAATACCATATCCAAAGCATTTCCATTTTTTTATTCTGGACCCAATAGAAAAAAAAATGCTTATGTCCACCAAAAGATCTGCATAAGAGAGCTCACAGAAACTTTATTCATAATAATGGCCCCAAACTAAAGAGAGCATAATCATCCATTAATAGCAGAACAGGTAGCTAAAATGGGATATATTCATACAAGGAAATATTATACAGCAATATAAAAGAAAACATTACTAAACAGCATACACAATGGTTGAATCATAGCATAATATACGAATGAGAGGACTTGAGCACAGACAATTCAGATGAATTATTTTTTTTTTTATGAAGTCAAAGATAGCAGTTATCTTTGGGGTTCTCATTTCTAGGGACCCTTATTGAGGGTTGAAATGTTCTATATCTTGGTCTGGGTTGTGGTTCATAAGTGCATAATTATGTAAAACTGTGTTGAACTACACAATTAAGATTTTTTTGTACTTTCCTATGTGTAAATTACACCACAACAAAAATATCACCAGAACAATTATGAAAAGGAAAGAAAGCCACTTTGATTTTTTATTTTACTTCACTCTTGGCAGAAGGTCCTCATGAGATGACGGGAAGGCCACCAATGGCTCATGACTGACATCCACGACATTCACACTGTCAGTGGGAAGAGCCTCTTCTTCAGTCACCCCAGGAAGCAACCTTCTTTGGCTCAAGAAGAAGGTTGCCTGACCTGGCTTAGGTCACAAGGCCACCCTGGAGCTGGGGGTTTGGACCAGATTCGGGAAGTGCAGGCTCTCAAAAGACACACGCGGTGTGGCTCCCACAAGAAGAATTAAGGGACACCTGAAAAGCCCTTGTCCTAAGTGAAAGGGAGAGCAGCGGGGCTGTGCATGTGATGAACACCTGTGCAGGTGTGTCTGGGCAAGCACACACGTGCGTGCACATCTTCACGAACACACACTGAAATGCTGGGTTCCAGTTGCGATCACACAAGCTGTGCTGTAGAGCCCCTTTAGGAAGGAAGGACTGCGCTCCCAGCTGCTGGGAGTGTCTCTGCCTCTGACCGTCCTCCACGGGCTGCTCTCACAGGATTGGCATCGGCTAGGAAGTGCTGCCTGAAGCTGACCCATGCAGAGACTTATTGGCAGGCACATAAAGTCCCACCTCGTGACAATTCCCTATACAGAGCCCCTGCAGGGTTGACTGAGACCTTGTTGAGATTACACTGCAGCCCATCTTCTCTCTGAACCCTTCCCCACAGGGCTGAGTATTCATAAACATTCTGTGTGGGGGAAAAAAGGACACTTCAGCACAATGGCTCACTTGCTGTTGAGGGAACTTGGCCAGGCCCAGAGTGTAACACCCGATTGGCTCACGCCAGTCCCGCAAACATGATTGGCTCGTGTCCCCTCCCACGGCTTGCTGATCTTAAAGCTGATTGGCTGAATCACCCTATATATGCTGTGTGGCTTCCTCAATAAACGAGCTCCCGCTTGACTGGTCTCCCTGGTGTCTCCGATTGTCCTCCGCTGTGAGGATTCAGTGTGGGCCACCAGCCGACTTCTGCCTCCTCCCGACTGACTCAGCCTCACTGCTGGGGCGTGCTCCCCCAGCCTTCTCTGCTGTCCTGCGTGGGCTGCTCCCAGGTCCGGGGGAGCTAAAACCCCCAGCAATTCTGCACAGTAATGGCCATCTCTAAGCCTGCTTCCCAGCCTGCAACAGTGGCCTTCCCAGTGCGGGCCCACCCTTTATTCTGTGAGTGCGGCACAGTGGCTTCTTTTGGGGTAAGAGTAGTTGTTTCTGCTGCAAAATGGTGAAATAATCACCAAAGAGTTTGTGTTATTTTCCTCTGTTCTTTATTAAGTAGCAGAAGCCACTGGCCACCTGAGGGTAATCCCCAAATTTCCCTTGATGATGTACTGGGGCATCAAATTAAAGACCACCATAGTTTCCCAGCCTGTTCTCCCTCTCATGAGCAACCAGGGAAAGTCCAAGTGTGTGGCACCCTCTACCTGCTCAGAAAAACTGTGAGTCACATCCAATTTCAAGATCTAGGTGCCCATTCATCAGCTCCCTCTCAAGAAAGAATTTGTAATGGGATCTGCCGTTTCTTTTTCACGTATCCAGCAACCACCTCACATTCTCTTGGAGAGAATGCCATAACTTCTCTGTTACAGGACCCTTTGTTTGGGAGGAATTTACCTTCTTCCTTTTCCTAATGCAGAGTTGGAATGTGAGCATACAGAGTTTTATGTAGACACAAACTCAGCATTTCATCCTTTAAGTCACATTGGTCACTTCAGAGATATGCATGTCATCTGGCCAGGCTGATGTGACTTGTGCCCAGGACTTTGATGGCATCCTTGAGAATAAGAAATCCTTGCACTGTTATTTTTCTGCTTCACTTTTTTTTTTTTTTTTTTTTTTTTTTTTTTTTTTTTTTTGCTGTTAAAACAGAATACCTAAGACTGATTAATTTATACAGAACAGAAATTTATTTCTCACAGTTCTTGGAGTCTGGGAAGTCCAAAGTCAAGGGTTCAGTATCTAGTGAGGGCCTTCTTGCTACATCCCCTCATGGCAGAAGAGTGAAATAGAATGAGCCCATTCCACAGGCCCTTTGTATAAGAACCCAAATAGATCCACAAAGAGGAATCCCTTGTGGCCTTATCACCTCTTACTACTGTCACATTAGCAACACCTAAATTTTTGAGAGGACATTCAAACTATGTAGCAGCCTTCTTTCCACAGTGAGTGCTCCAAGGACACTCTAAGCTCAGGAAGCCAAGGTGAAAAAGATCAGAACCAAGAGATGGAGAGACCTGGCAATGGACCCCTGATAGTTTTGCTTTAGTATTATATCCAGCCACACCTGCCACCATGCATAAATCCATACTTTCCCCCTCTGTGAGCTGATAAATTCCTTTTTCTTCCCTTGAGCCAATTCGCATTAAATTTTTGTCACTTGCATATGAAAGGGTCCCAATTGTTACAGAATTTCTAAATGTAAGTGATGAGAGGAACTTGGATTTGCTCCAATAATAAATATGAAATGAAATAATTTGTGCCCACGGAAACCTATAAGAAAGCTTACAACCCAAAGTTGCAATGGAGATTCCTGCTCTCCAGGACAAGGTGTTCGGTCACTCCTCCTAATGTCTCCTTAACTGCCTTGGGTCACAGCCTCCATCACTATTGGTCTGTATACCTTAACTCACCCTTGATCCTTGTTAGACTATAAGACAGGGGTCAGCAAAATACAGCCCACAGGCAAAATCTGGCCTGCCACCTGTTTTGATATGGTCTGTGAGCTAAGAATGGTTTTTACATTTTTAAATGGTTGGGGGAAAAACTAATATTTTGTAGCAGTAAGAATTACATTACTTTCACATGTCAGTGTCCATAAATAAAGTTTTATTGGAACACAGCCATGCTCATTTGTTTATGTATTGTCTGTGGTTGCTTTCGCACTATATCAGCAAAGTTGAGTAGTTGTGACAGAGAGTGTATGGCCCACAAAGTCTAAAATACTTACTATTTAGTCCTTTACAGGAAACATTTTCTGACCCTCACTGAAAGTCTCAGGAGATGCGACCTTCACGGTTGAATGTCTAGTTTCGCAGCCCTGAATTGCCAACAATAAAAAGTATCTCTTTTCAAATAACTCACATGGTTTTCCAAATTTTAGACAACAAACATCTCAGGATATTAGAAGCATTTTTTCAGTTTGTATCCAAGAGCTCACTTTGAGCCAAACAGACAGTATTCCTGTAATAAGACTTTGCTACATGAAAACAACAGCAACAACAACAACAAAAAAAAAAAAAAAAGAAAGAAAGAAAGAAAAGAAAAAGGAAAAAAGAAATGTTAAATTAGGTCACTGATCATTTTAAATCAAAAATAATTCTGGAAAATGTAAAGTTGTCATCATTGTTTAAATGAGCTCTATTCAGGTTTCCTTTAAGCAGAGTCGTGCAAGCATCAATGAATGTAAGCTCTGCCACAGAGTCATGTCCCCATTCCCCTCTGCTGTCTCAGAATCTGACTCGTAAGTAGATGTTTGGGTTTCAGTCCAAGACTGAAAGTCAGGGATATATATATATATATATATATATATATATATATATATATATATATATATATATTTTATGCTTTATGTTCTTTGTCTTCAAGATAGGGCAATAAGAGTTCACCTCCTGGGAGTTATAAGAATTAAACAAGTTAACACTCTATATAAGTACTCAGAAGTATTAGCTTTTCTTATCATCTTTCACTCCTTATGTATGAAAATAATTTGAATGACTTTTATTTGCTCTGATTTTTTTTTGTACTCAACTGTCACAGAGTAACCCACAAGTAGAGTGAATCACCAACCAGGGTGAGATGTCTCTGTGTTCCTTCAGACTCCAATCTGATAGAACTCAGTTTGCAGTCTGGAATATAAGACAGGAATTTTAAGGTATGTGTGCTGTATGGTCCACGGCTGCCAGCCGTCTAAGACTTAGCCAACCCTCAGGTACCGAATGGGCTTCTTATCCTACCTGATCACCAATACTGCTCTTTTTAGAGTTCCCTTTGACCTCCAAGTCGTTAAATCTAACACTCTACTTACTTAATCTCTGAATAGCATTTAGAAGGACTGATAACACCATCCTTCTAAAGGCTCATTCTTCCTGTGGCTTGGAGGACACATGAATACACCCCACCTGTATTTCTTCCTGCACCGGCCAATCCTAATTTTCCTTTGCTGGCTCTCTCTCTTCCCCACCTCTTCATGCAGCAGGGCACTCTTTTCTGTTCTCTTTTTGTCTACATGACCTAAGTCATCTCAAACCACCCACTGGTTTTCACGTGCTGAAATTTCCAAATTTCCAAACCCCTGACCTATTCAAAATGCCAGAACTTCATGACCAACTGCCTCTTGGGAGATCTCTTAGGTATCTCAGACTGGTCATGGGTAAAACCTAACTCTTGCTTTCTTTTCTCAAAACTCGATCTTTTCTCAGTCTTCCCCATATTAGCAAATGACCCTGTGTGTGTAATGAGCGGAAAAAAAAAAAAAAAAAAAGAATCAAGGATTTGTGAGTTAGTGGCTTTCCATCTCTATGACAAAATACTGAGAATCCCAACTCATAAGGAAAGGTTTATTTTGAGCCATTTTCAGGGGTTTCCGTCAGCTCTTTGGGGCCTGTGGTGAGCATCAAGGTGGGAGCTCATGAAGGGGGAGAACCGCTCACCTCATGGAGATCAGGAAGCATAGAGAGAGAAGGGGGGCGGGGGCCACGGTTCCGATATCCACTTTAAGACACAACGCCAGTGACTGCGCTCCATTTAACCCCATCTCCTAAAGGTCACACTACCTCCCAATAGTACCAAAGGCTGGTGACCGAACCTTTGGCACAAGGCTTCTGGAGAAGTTTTCCAATCCCAAAAAATAACAAAGGATGACTTGAAAGTTTGGAGTCTGAGCAACCTAGTGGATGCTGCCTGGCACGCACCTTCCTAGGCTATCTTGCTACCTCTCATCGGAGGGAAGGACAGATGTTGTGAATATGGACAGACACACACATATGGAAGGGTATAGATAGTGATCTGTTTATGATTCCTCTGTCTCCCCCACAAAGAAGTAAATTCCCTGACAGCAGGAAATTCATGCCATGTCCCAAGAAACCATAAAGAACATAAGGGACTTATACATAGTAAATAGATAGTATGCCCTGAGGACTCCCTAACCTTGTCAGATAAGAATGTCCCCTGGGTCCAGAATGAGGATGCTCTCAGGGATACAAATGAGGTAGGAATGAAGCTTGGAACTCAAGCCAGTGTATTTTCTTTAATTTATTTATTTTTTATTCTAAGTTTTTGTAAATGACAGCAGAATGCATTACATTTCATATTATACTTATAGAGTACATTTTTACATATCTCTGGTTGTATGCAAAGTATATTCACCCCATACATGCACTTAGGGTAATGATATCTATCTCATTCTACCAACTTTTTTTTCCTTCACCCTTTTGCCCCCTCCTTTCCCCTCCCTCCCCATTGGCCATTCTAGTGTTCCTCTAATCCTCCTTTGCTCCCTATCCCAACCCCATTGTGAATCGGCCTCCTTTTATCAGAGAAAACATTCAGCATTTGGCTTTTGGGGATTGACTAACTTCACTTGGCATTATATTCTCCAATTTCATCCATTTACCTGCGAATACCATGATTTTATTCTCTTTTATTGCTGAGTAATACTCCATTATGTATATATACCACATTTTTTTTATCCATTCATCTACTGAAGGGCTATGACCCAGCTATCCCACTCCTCGGTCTATACCCAAAGGACGTAAAAAACAGCATACTACAGGAACACAGCCACATCAGTGTTTATAGAAGCCAGTGTATTTTTAAGAATCATCTCTGCAGGCAATCTCTTCCTGCATATGCCCTATTTTTACTCCATTCTGAGACAGATAGATGGATTGAAAGATGATAGATGATAGAGATGATTGATAGATTGATACATAGATTGATAATTCAATTGGTTCATGACAAGTAACTAAATGAATGTTTGTTTTTACTCTGCCAAAGGATCATGTTTATTTTCTGAAATTTTTATACCACAATGGCTTGTTTGGAGTCAGGTACATACATACAGATTATCAAAACTTGCCTGAGAGGTGTGGCAACAGAGTATCTGTGTTCCTTCCAGTGATCAGCAAATACCATCCTCACCATGTGACAAGTCCCTGATATGCTCTGGGACAACACAAGGAGCCATGCACTCATGGAGCATAAAGTCCAGCAAACATCCAGTTTAGAAAGGAAGAATTAAACCTATCTTTATTCACAGATGGAATCAAGAAAATACATGGAAAATCCGATGTAATCTATAAAAAAAGCTAATATAACTAACAAGTTCAGCAAGATTGCAGAATACAAGAGTAGTGCAAAAGAGAGAACTGTGTTTTTACATACTGGTGATGAACAATGAAAGTAGTAATTAAAAAACATCATTAACAATAGCACCAAAAATATGAAATATGTATAACTCTGACAATAGTCCTGAAAATCTTACACAACAAGTATTGTGAGAGAAATTAAAGACCTAAATAAATGGAGACAGACTTTGTGCATGGGTTAGAAAACATTATGCTATCCAGATGCCAAATCTCCCCAAATAGATTTAATAATATCTTGATAAGTCAAATATTAGCAAGATGTGCTTAGAAATTGACATGCTGATTGCAAAATTCATACAGAAATTCAAAGAATCTGGACTAGACCAAACAATTCCAGAAAAGAAGAAGAAATCTGGAAAGTGAATACTACCTGATGTTAAGAAGTATTAAAAAGCTACAGTGATCAAAGCAATATGGTATTGTCACAAAGATAGATAAATAGATGGGTAGAATAGAGTCCAGAAATAAAACTATGCATATAAATAGACAATTTTGTTTTGCAAAGGAATAAAAGCAATGCACTAGTGGAAGAATAACTTTCAGCACACACAAAAATAGAACAATCATGGGGAGGAAGCATGAGGGTAAGAAATATGGTGGAATGAGATGGACATCATTACCCTAGGTACACGTATGACTGCACATATGGTGCGACGCTAAATTGTGTACAACCAGAAAAATGAAGAGTTGTGCTGCAATTGTGTACAATGAATCAAAATGCATTCTGCTGTCATATATGCCTAATTAAAATAATTAATTAACTTAAATAAAAATATAACAATCATATATTCATATGCAAGAAAATGATCTTGGATCCACACCTCATACCGTATGACAAATTAACTCAAAATGACACATGGATGTACATATACAATGTAAAACTGTAAAATTTCTGGAAGAACTCATAGAGAAAGTCTTTGTGACCTTGGATTAAGCAAATAACACCTTAGATACAGCACCCAAGCACAATCCATAGAAGAATAAACTAATAACTTAAACTTCATCAAAACTAATTTATGCCCTTCATAACACAGTGTAAAAAGAATGAAAAGAAAAGCCACGGGTTGACAGAAAATGTTTGCAAACTGCATAAGCTGATGTAAGACTTGTATTCAGGGCCTATACAGAACTCTCAGAACTTGGCAATAAGAAAATAACCTACTAAACATGGACAGAACATTTAAACAGACATTTCACCGAAGGGGACTATATACCTGGCTCATAAGCACAGGAAAACATGCTCCACACCATTAGTCACTAGAGATGCAAGTTTAAACCACAAGTTATCACTATGTATCTATTGGAAGGACAAAACAAGAAAGAAAGGAAGGAAGAAAGAAAAAGAAAAACAAACTAACAAGAACAACCACACTCAACTGTGACAACTGTGAAGGACCCGGACCCCTCACGGTGGGAATACAGATTGTCTACATTGATCCCGCCAGGCCCCTTGTAGGTATCAACCAAGAGAAAATGAAACGTGTCCATACAAAGATGTGTGCATGAATTTCCACAGTTTTATCAATATCAGCCACAAATTTGGAAAAAAAAAAAACAACTCACATGCCCACCAACAGATGGGCAGATAAAGTGTGGTATATCCACACAATGAGATGTCACCCCAATAGAAATATAAATAAATGATTGAAATATGCCACAGCGTGAATCGATCTTAAAATAGTTGTGCCAAGTAGGGGGGGGAAAAAAGCCATGCAAAAAGAAGACATACAGTATGATTTTCTTCATCTAAAGCTCTAAGAGAGTGCAGTGTAATCTATAGTGACAGAAAGTAGATGAGCGGTTGCCTGGGGATGGAGGCGGAGGGAGAAGTGGGAGGGATCCATTAGCAAGGGGCAACTTTTGGAGGTGATGATGTGTTCCCTTATTGATTGTGGCAATAGATTCACAGGTGTATACAGATGTTGAAACTTATCAAATAAACTACTCCATTTTAAATATATATAGTTACTGCAGGTCAATTATAACCTTAATAAAGTTGTTTTAAAAAGTCTTAAGCCTAGCGTAGAGGCGCACACCTGCAATCCCAGAAGCTGGGGAGGCTAAAGTCATTGGATCAAATGTTCAAGGGCAGCCTCAGCAACTTAATGAGGCCTTAAACTACTCAGTGAGACCCTGTCTCTAAATTTAAAAAAGGGGGGGTTGGGTGGGGGCTGAGGGTGTGACTCAGTGGTAAAGTGCCCCTGGATTCAATCACTGGTAGTGGAAAAAAAAAAAAAAATGTCTTATGGGGAAAACCATCAATCTACCAAGAGTGGGGTTTTAGCTGTGGACACAAACCTCAGAGGATACACAGGAAAGATCAGGTAAGTTGTCTTCTGAAGGCAGTATTTGAGTCTATCTGCAACATGTTAACAATGATGTTGTGGTTTAGATACTAGGTGTCCCCCAAAAGCTCATGTGTGAGACAATGCATGAGAGTTTAGAGGTGTAACAATTGGGTTATGACAGCCTTCACTCAATCAGTGAATTAATCCCCTGAGAGGGATTAACTGAATGGTAACTAAAGGCAGGTAGGGTGTGGCTAGAGGAGGTAGGTCCCTGGGGTCATGCCTTTGGGGTATATATTTTGTCCTAGTTGAGAAGAGCTTGCTTTCTCTGCTTCCTGATCATCATGTGAACTGCTTCCCTCCACCACACTCTTCCACCATGGAGTGGATTTAGCTGACTATGGACTGAGACCCCTGAAACCATGAGCCCCCAAATAAACTTTTCCTCCTTTAAAGTTGTTCTTGTTTTTTTTTGTTTGTTTTTTTTTTTTTTGTTTGTTTGTTTTTTTAACTCAAGGGTACTCAACCACTGAGCCACATCCAAACACTTTTTGTATTTCATTTAGAGACAGGGTCTCACTGAGTTGCTTAGCAGCCTCGCTTTTGCTGAGGCTGGCTTTGAACACACAATCCTCCTGTCTCAGCCTCCCAAACCACTGAGATTACAGGTGGGTGCCCCCACACCCAGCTCTTATCAGGTCTTTAATGACAGCAGAGAAAGAGCTAACTAAAGCAAATGTGAAGAGCTAAGGAGGAAGAGAGTAGCTGAGAAGGAGGAAGAACATCTCTGAAAGAGTAGCAGCTTGGAGGAAGGTGTTGTAGTAGGGTGGGCATGTTCCTCTCAGCACAGAGAGGAAGCAGGATGACTGTTGGGAAGTCTACACAGCTGATAAAAAATTCTTTCTGGTGAGTATGTTTGAGGGGTTTCTGAAGAGATTAGTATTTGAGAACAGATTCAGTCGAGAAGGTCTGTCTTCACCAATTCATTGAGAGTTGAACTAGAACAAAAATAGGGAGGAGGTGTGTATTTTTTCTGTTCTTGAGCTGGGACACTCATTTCCTCCTGCCCTTGAACATCAGAGCTCCTGGTTCTCTGGCATTGGACTTGTACTAAATTACACTACTGGCTTTCACCAAATCTCCTGTTTCCAATGCAGCAGATGGTGTGATGTAACCTCTATAATCATGCAAGCCAATTTCCATAATACATCTCCTCTTATATGTCTAAATGTATTTCTATACCTGTCTATCTACCAAGTGATCAATCATATCTCCTCCTGATGCTGTTTCTCTCAAGAATCCTAATATAAAAGCTGTGATGGATGTCAATTCACTCACCTTATTTTTTTCCCTGTTCAGAGAAAAGAGCTTTGGTGAATAATGGACAAAACAGTTCATGCTCCAAACCTGTGGCTTGAGTGACCCTCAAGTCCTGTTGCTGTCCCATGAGAAGGACCACCATAACTCATGTATCCATATTCCCTATCACAGCCAAATGCACCATGACTTGATCAGGTTCTGCCTCCAGCCTGAACATTCCCAAGGGCCCAAGCACATCCACTAAGAGGCTGATCTGGGTTTTAAGCAGCGTGACCTGCCTGATGGGAACACAGTCACTAGCACAATGCCCACACCTGCCGTGTTGGGTAGACTCAAAATGCTACTTGACTTTCCTGCACGTCAGTTCCTTACCTATACATAGTGTCTACATTCCTTATTCTAATTCCTGGGTTTCAGGAGAGGAACGAGTGAGACCAGGAAAGCAGTAGTTCTTTGGGGATAATAAAAAAAGATATATATTATTATTTTTTTTTAATATTTTTTAAAAAATATATATTTTATTTTTTAAGTGTGAGGGATATTCACCAAAGAAGCACATTGTTTCCAGGTGTGGCCAACTGTGGTTGGCCTCTCTGGATGCCTTGCCAGTCTGGTAGGTGCACACATGAGGTGCACACCTGCACCCTTCTTGGCAATACCACCCTCCCCCCTACTTGGAAATCCCTGGAAAGCCATCCCCTTCTTAGGGAGGAGAGCCCATCCATGACTAACTAACGGAGGGTGACAAAGACCAGACCCCTTCCCTGAAGGCCAGATGGCTCTGTGGTGTCATTCAGCTTCCAGGACTCTCTGTGGGATCTGACCTGTGGGATCTGACTGAGGCTAAACTCTAGCTGGCTCCGCCGCTCTGCCTGCCTTCCCTCTCGCCCTCCCTCCTTCGTGCACAATCTCACGCTCTCCCCCAGAACAGGCCTTAGGTAAGTCACTGGCCAAGACCCCTGGACAGTCTGTTTCTGGGGAACCTCAGCTAAGACTCCAAGCCCCTGAGTCTTTTTAATGGCAGTTTTAGAGGTCTGTGCAGTAAGCCATCCTACCTCAGACCCACCCGGACGATGGCCCTGTCTCCTTTCTTGCCTGGGAACACTGGGCCAGGGACCTGGCTCACTCCTGGAGGTTTTGTTCACTCTCTCTTTTCAAAAAACACATTTTCAATAGCTTTAATTTAATCAAAACATTCTTGACTGAGATCATTAAAGCCTCTGAGAGAGGCATTTAATTCTAAATTCACCATATCCACGGCGTAGCAGTTGAATAACTGAAAAATCAACTTTATGTCATAATAGTTTGTTAGAATGTTTGTTTACTCTTCATCTGAGACACGCTAATTAAAACAAGAGGCCTTCACAAGCAATCCAGTTAGCAAATAGATGGGTTAATAGATAAGGAATGGCTGGTAATTACAGAGAAGCCCTTATCCCCACCCACATGGGCTGGGTTTCAGGAAGAGCCTGAGGGCGTCCCTGTGGGCCCTGGCTATTCACCGGGATTCTACAAAGTGCACTTCTTTGTCCCTCTTCTCCCTCATCAACGAGTCTTATGAACATCTCTAAGATAGTCTTTGTTGGGTCTCATCTATCTTGAGATCTTCTTGAATCCATCTTGAAGGGAAATGATTAAGGAGCCTTATGAATCTATTAGCTAGGGCGCACCTATTTCCACTTACCCCTGGACTTGGCTGGAAGTGTGTGGTCCCCATTCCTGCTGGCACTGGCTCCTCATTCAGGATGCAGAGATGTCCTGGAAGGTCCCTCACTAATGGATGCCCTTCTTTCAGCTCCAGGAGACTGGGCCACCCCTCCCACCTTCTCACAGATGCACCCCTCATGTTCTGGAAGTCAGAGACGGGGGATCTTGCTGCTCACGGAGAGCTCAGGAACACTTCCAGACGCACACACCTGAAGGTCTGAGACGCATTTGCTAAAGTACAAAATAGGAGACTCATGTGCTGGCAGTGACCCTTCTGATGTGGCTTTGCACCCATCTGGCCGTGTCTGTCTTTATGCATAATTGCTCATCCACAAACAATTTTCTCCCTACTTTTCTTTCTCATAAGTCCAAGGACAATTACCCAATATTCTCCTGCAATGCTGCCAGGACCTTTCCTTCTGGTGCTTTTCCCTCCCTTGGGAGCTCTGAGCGTTCACACCCTTCTTCATCCTGAGCCATGCAGGTCCTTCTCGCTCCCTACCCCGGGCTCCTCACCTTCCCACCATCTCCAGGATGGCAGAATGAGAAGAAGTCATGGAAACTTCACTTAAAGAAATGAAACTGAGGCATGAAGACGTTGATTGGAGCACTGTCATATTGCTGCTTGGAAAGCCTGGAAGGCCTAATTCTGGCCACGTTGCTATTTTTTTAATGTACATCTTGTATTAAGATGTAAATAATCACGGGTTGATTCTAATCATATTACTCATTTCTGTGTTTTGTGGGTTCTCTTTGTGCAGGATTTCAGCCTTCTAGAAGCTAAAAGACTAATATGGTGGGAAATGTCACAGTTTCGTCTGATGCAAATGTGAATTATGAACATATAAAATGCTGTGATAAAAGTATTAAGAAAGTCTCTCTTTGATGTAAAATTTGAGAACATGTGAAAATGAAAACGTGCATCACCATGATTGGTCTTGAATCAGGCCCATTTTGTACACAAGGACTTTGAGGAGGTCTTATAACTTGTTGTAATTGAGGTGTACAAGGATCTCGAGGGTTATTTAAGGGCATAAATGCCATTATTAATGCCTGCTGTCTCCTACAGTCCTGGCCCAAGGAACAGGTATTGGGTAAATGTTGAGCACAGAAGGAAGAAATTAATGGATGCTTCCACTCTGAAGGCCTGCAGCTTCCTGTCCCAGAGCTGACCCTGGGCAGAGGCCCACTCTGTCTCCACAAACTGCAACAGGATAATCCTGTGACCCATGAGACTCTACTAAAGGGAGCAGCGTTCAAAAGGGTCAATGGATTCCCATCAATGAACACAGGCTCAATGCTGCCATCTTTGGATGTCTGTATACCAAAAGGAGAGGATGACGGACCAGACATAGCCAGAAAGTGGACCAGGAAACTAGGAGGCCAGTCAGAGGGCAGCAGTCTGCAGCTAAGGCTATTTCCTGCCTTCTTGTCACCATTAGGGAAAGTTCCTCCTTTGACATCAGCCTTTTCTGTCCGGAAAACCCTGACATTTTAGCTTCCTTAAGCTTGTGCCTGCTCCTAGTTTCTGAATCCACCATGGACTGGTATTTGAAACCAACAGTCTCCTTGTGTTTGCTGGGATTTATCGAGTGCTCAGTACATCTTGGGTTCTGCCCTAAGCATTTGACAGATCCCTTACCAAATTTTCCCAATAACCACTAAGGAAGATAGTATGATTTCTATTTCCCAGATGAGTAAACTGAGACTCCAAAAGGTCAAGGGTTAGCTCCCACAGCTGGGTTGGGAAACCATTTGGTCTCAGACCACTCGTGCCATCTTCTCCTCCCATGCTCTCCCAAGGTTCTGGCTACACACAATGTAGTGGTTGCCCTGGTCTTCCTGACAACTGGGTAACCAGGCAGCTCAGCCTGGAGGAGACCTCAGGACACTCCTGAAATTAGCTTCCTCCTGATTGAAGGCCACAGCAGTCCCCATCATCCCATGCCTGATGGCACCAAGGCAAAGCCCTTCTGATGGACAGATGGCCCCTGACCACTTACCAGGTGCCAACCATACTTCTGACTCCCCCAGGTGGGCTCCTCATACCTATTTATTCCAGTTTCTGCACCTTTGCCCACTCCATCTCTCCTGCCTGGAGCCCAGCCCAGTTCCTCATTTTCACAGTCAAATTCAATCTCTACCTTCCTAGTGTGACCCTGCCGGCCTCTTCCTTTCTGGTCTTCCATATTGGTGTTTGGCAACATCTATAAAAGATATTGATGAGGAAAGTGTATTTGGAATAATTCCACAGGGACAAGGAGAGCAGGGTGGATAAGAGACCCAGATTTTATTTTATTAATACAAATTAATTCCAACTTAAAAAGCCATTGTGAATGCCAAAGAAAGCCTATCTTTGGTCTGGATGTGGCTCATGAACGACCAGTTTGCAACCTGTTTCTGAGAGCAGGTGTGGTGTGCAAGTATCTTCCCAGTGTTCAAGTCTAGACAGCCTGGAGTGATTCCTTCAACTTTCCACATGGCTGACTTGGTATCCACACAAGGAAGCTCTGGCCCCCTTAGAAGGATGAGGAAGGTATAACCGGTCACATTTCCTTGACATTCTGACCATAAGAAATCTCACAGCCCAACCACATGCACCTCTGATAAAGCATTAATCTCTAGGATACATAAAGAACTCAAAAAACTTAGCACCAAAAATACAAATAACCGAATCAATAAATGGGCTAACAAACTGAACAGACACTTCACAGAAGAAGAAATGCAATTGATCAACAAATATATGAAAAAGTATTCAACATCTCTAGCAATTAGAGAAATGCAAATCAAAACTACTCTAAGATTTCATCTCACTCCTGTCATAATGACAATCTTCAAGAATGCAGGCAACAATAAATGTTGGCAAGGATGTGGGGGAAAAGGTACACTCATACATTGCTGGTAGCACTACAAATTGGTGCAACCACTATGGAAAGCAATATGGAGATTCCTCAGAAAACTGGGAATGAAACCACCATTTGACCCAGCTATCCCATTTCCTTGGTTTATACTGAAAGGACTTAAAATTAGCATACTATAGTAATACAGCCACATCAATGTTTATAGCAGCTCAATTCACAATAGCTAGACTACGGAACCAACCTAGGTGTCCCTCAATAGATGAATGGATAAAGAAAATGTGGTATATATTCTCAATGGAATATGCTTTAAAGAAGGGTGAAATTAAGGTATTTGCCAGTAAATGGTTGGAGTTGGAGAATATCATGCTAAGCAAAATAAGCCCATCCCACAAAACCAAAGGCCAAATGTTTTCTCTAATATGTGGATGCTAATTCACAATAAGGTGGGGGGCACTAGGGGAAAATAGCATTATATTAGATAGAGGGAAGTGAAGGGAGGGGAGAGAGGGGATGTGGGGATGGGAAAGATAGTGAAATGAAACAGACATTATTACTGTGACTACATGACCAATATGATTCTGCAACATGTACACTTTGAAAAATGAGAAATTATATCCCACCTATGTATGATATATCATAGTGCATAAATGCATTCTACTGTCATGTATAACTAATTAAAACAAATTTAAAAATAATAAAAAAGAAAAAAAAATTAAAAAAGAAATCTCACAGCCCAAACAGATCACAGAAATTATTTCTACCTTTAATTCTTTCCTTTGTTCCTTTAGCTCAGTTTTATGTTTTCATTGTGTTTCTGTCTGTGGCAAACTAATCACAGAAATTTTATGAAACACAGAGGGAAGGTATTAAATTAAATGCACAAATTAAATAGGTCGGGAGGCCATGAGCTCAAATCCTGTGAGGTCAGGGAACATGTCCTTTCCAGTCCTGACCATGCCCCTTTTTTAGGCCCAGCCTGACATGTGTATTTCTCAATGTTTGTTGGTTGCAGGTAGCAGAAGGAAACTCTGGCTTGACTTCATTAAAAGAAAAAAAGAAGAAAAAAAAAAAAAAACCTTTGGAAGATTTTTAATCTGATAATATAAAGAAGTAAAGGAAAAGGAACATAAGATGTGGAGAACCAGTTTGGGGGAAAGAAATGGAACCAGAGCCACTGCTAGCTGTGTTGGAATCTGACTCAATTTTCCATCTGCATTGATGAATGCCAGCTCTCAGTGTTCACTGCTCGGGACTCAAATTCAGAGGACGGTATGGCTTGGGTACCATTTCCTCTCTTTATCAGTCTCTCCAAGACCCTTACAACAAAAGGGAGAGTGAATGCCCCAGAGAAAAATCTGGGTGAGATTTACAGAAAGAATGGATGTGCTAAATGGATCTCGTTGAAGTGTATTGCACTGAGCCAGGCCTGGTAGAGCTGGAGAATCTAGCGTGGGAACATTCATTCATTTCTCTATTTCTGGTGAATCCAGTGGGACCCATCGGAACTGGAATAAATCATGACCCGGGGAAGGAGTCCTTACTTAGGAAGTTGGAGAAAAGAGAAAGCAGAGTCTCCCAGAGATTTCTTCCCAGGACCAAAATAGTCCATCTACCGGATCCTCCAAGTGACATCCCTTCCACAACACCAACCTCAGATACTGTACCTTCTCCAAGCAGCCTTCTTGGTCCTGCCCTGGGATTGACATCTTTGGACATGCTCTGTATGCTCCCATGATGCTGCAGAATTTGTCACCCTCATCTCAGCCCCAAGGTTGGCACGGCTCTTAAAGTCCACAGTGTGGAACATGTGGATTAAGAACTTGAATCAGGAGCTGCAAAGCCCTTGGTCAGAGTTCTAGTCTCTCTAGTTGTCAGATTTTGAATGCATCTGATTGGCCCTGTACAACTCCATTTCCTCATCTGTTAAACATGGGTAATAATGCCAACTTTTAAGGGTGGCCCAGGGGATGAGGTCCAGGGTGAGAAGACAGAGTGCACTGGTGACTTTAGGTAGAGAGTCAGGGCAAGACTCTGCATAGGGTGGCATTTGAGCAGAGCCCAGAAGTAAAGGTGAGAATAATGAGACTATCTGGCAGAGCCTGGTCCACACATGCAAAGGTCCTGGGGAAGGAATATTTCCAGGAGGCCAGTGTGGGTAAGAAGGAGAGGTTAGAAGGTCAGGAAGCAGACAGGATCATGTAGGTCTGTTAGGTCATAAAATGACTGACGTTTACTTGGAGTGGAATGGGAAGCTCTGTATGTCTGAGCTGGTAAGCAATGTCACATTTCATATGAACTCTGGCTGCTGGGTGGACAGTGGGGGCGGAAGGGGGGGGGAGTGCAGAGGACTTGAGGAAGCAGAAAGATATCTTTGAAGAGTTTTGATGGCTTTAGGCAGAGATGACTAGAGTTACCAGTTAGGGGTTGTCATAGTAGCTGCTATCTTAATATAGGAGGGATATGGTAATAATATTTGCCACCGTAGTAGTGGTTAGTGGGTCAAGAGTAAGTTATCTGTCATCCCGCAGCACTGAGGTTGCCATGCAGTATTTGCATGCTGCTCATCTGCATATGGGCCATTTGCATAAGGCCTCCCAGGGTGCAGTGGGTGTGTTGGAGCAGCCCTTTCCTGATCCTAGGAAGCTGCTGCTGGCCTCAGCCTAGGTTATGGGAGAATGTACTAGATCCAAATTTTCAAATCAAAATTTTCACTGTACAGATTCAAGCCTAGCTCTGCAGATGTCGATTTCATTTTTCTAGAAAGTTTGTCTCACCCATTCCAGCTGCAGTACAGTCTTCTCTAGTAGGGGGCTGAGCAGTGTCTGTTTCCTTCCACGTAGCAGCTGTTACCCTCACTCAGGATGTGGCCTGAGGAGGCTGGTGCTGTCTCTCTCTGCTCCTCCTTCTCAGACTATTTCCTTTCCCTTGGATTTCTCTTTGTCTGCCTACAGGAGATGCAGAAAGCTCCCGGTGCTGTGCAAATAGGCCCCTCACTCAGGAGAGGGATCTTGAAGCCCCGGTTTCAGAGCAAATTCCATAATCAACTAGACTGAGTGATGTGTTTAGGAGGCCAAGGCTGATACTAACTATAATTCACATTCCCTGGGCACTCTGCTCCGTAATAAAGCCAGGATGTCAGCCAGCCCAGCCAAGAGCTAACATACCTGTTTGAACTAGTCTTGTGCCAGTGGAAACACGTCAGAAAAGAAAAACATTTAGCCAACTGTCTAATGCAAATGGGTTCTTTTCAACCAAATGAAGAATGATCACCTATATATGGCCATAGGAGTATATTAAATGTTAATACGTAATAACACATTGAGCCACTCTTCTTTGGTGCCCATGAAGTAATGTCCCTGTAAATACATGCAGTGACAAGCTTTTAGACCCTGCCTGGCCCACCTGGAGTCAAATCAGAGCCGAGCAGGTCTCATCAGGCTGAATGCACACCCACCCTAGGATGTTTATGTATCCAGTGTCAGAATATAAAAATGTTTAGCCCTGTCTGCATGGAATTAAGAGGTAGGAATTTCTAAGTGACCCTGTTTAATCAAAACCTCCATTGAAACACCATTTAGCACAAAACCCTATCAGCAAATTTCAAAATACAGATTTCACTGGTAAAACAGCCCCATGTTGCTGTTTCCCAGTCAAATATGTATTTAGCCCCCTGAGAATCCTTTTCACTAAGCCAGCAGCTCCAGCCTGCACAATGGTTTAATCGTATATTGTTCTCAGAGTACTAACCCTTTACAAATCATATGACATAAAAAGAAAAATAAGTAACATTGTAAAGACAGTAATGAGAACTGTTGAGCTAAAGTGCCTCTTAAAGAAATCCTAATAAATTCCAGAATTTCTAGTCTTCTGGCAAGCTTTCCATTTAGAACAAAATCAATGATCAATGGCTGCAACGAGCCAGCATTAGGCTTGCATGCCTCCGGAGCAGGGAAAACTCATAGACGAAAGATGACATTTAAGGAAAAAAAGCTGACATTGAGTCCATCACTGTCATCGCTTCTGCCATAAAGCAGCTTCAAATATTAAAACATTTTTCATCTGTGCTGCATTATTGGCACCAGAAATTGTTTTCTCTCTGTCTGGTGTGCACTTGAACTGCAGCAGCGCTCCCCGGAGACTCCGGATTGTTACCAAGGCCTCATAACATATTGGCAGTTGACGTGGTGGTGTTCATGTACACTTGCCACTCACAGGGAGCCGCCCCTCCCCCTGGCCTGCAGATGCAAACCCTGTGGCTGCACGGGGACTCTGGCTCAGTGACTCAGACGCTCAGGCGCAGGGCCAGCAGGCACAGCTATGCGTGGCCTGTGGCTCCTGGATTTTGCTGATAGCCTTGCCCTGGCCACACCTCCACCCTGCGCCTGTCTGGTACCCAAGCAGATTCCGGTGGGCAACCTCAGTCCCACCAGGACTTCGCAGCCCTCTGGGCTTAGGAGGCTTTGCCTGAACAGAGGAAAGTCTTTAACACCAGGCAGCCATAAGCTGCTTTTCCTCACACTGGCAGCTCGGGCACTGGCTGCGTGCAGGGATCTGCATTAAGATTCAGGGGAATAAGGATGGCTCAGCCTTTGCGCCCGCCCACAGGGCCTCACTGTGGAGGAACAAAGACAGTGACCTGGAGAGGTGCACCCTTCTCCTTGAACCAAGTCCACAGCCTGGTGTGGCTTTTGCAGGGAGGTGGGGGGGGGGGGCGGTGTGCTACGTGACTGGTGTCACAGGAGACACCAGGAGGATCACTAGGAATATGAAAAATCTTTCCTACCCTCCCAGCCCCCCGCTCTTGGTGCTGGACACCCAAGGAAGGCAGTGAACTCTGAGCCCTGAGAAAGACACCGATAGGATGTGCACATATAGGAGAAGAGAGAGGATCTGGGGTTCCTGGCACCGTGCTGCCCTGTCCCTCATTCTGAACCCTCATTTGGGCTTAGTGGGAGGGTGAGGGCTTAGGGAATAGGAGGCAATGCCATCCCAGAGACCCTTCAAGTCTGTGTCCACACCTAGATCCAGCTCAGGACTCCAGGAGCTGCTGTCCAGTCAGGAGATGTAACCAGTCCATAATGAACCTCATAAATATGTATCAATATTATGTGTCAATCAAAACAAAATTTAATTAAAAAAAAAAACAGCAAGTTACAGGGAATGGGACAGGTAGAGCAGAAGGATTGGGGTGAAGCTACTGGAGTGATGGGCTGTTCCTGGGGGAGGGAGCAACTTGCAGATCCGGTGGTCCCAGTTCCTTCCAGGCACAGATGTCTGTGCTTTTAGCTGCCCGGGCTTTGCTCTGGCCGCTCTCCCTTGGCCAGACAGCCTCTCACAGGCTCCTCCCACCTGCAGCCCTGCTCTCCAGGCAGGCCCGTTACCCCAGGCAGGACCACTCAGGAGGGTGCTACACCCACACGCTAGGCAACTTTAAAGTCAGCCCTTAATCCCACCGAGGCTCAATTTTTTCATCTGTTAAAAGGAACACAGAGTCCCAAGTAGGTGGTATACAATGGGTGCTTAATGCATAGTAGCAACTCTGAGGAAGCGTTGAGAAATCAACAGGTGTAGGCGCTCACACTGAGCTACTTTCTAAGTCACGGTGCAGAGCCTGTGGCTGTCCCCCTTGCTGTTCAAAGATTGTGCAAAGGACTAGCTCCCTGCCTCCGGGGCCACCTGGGACATTTTACTTCCTACGTGCACCTTCCCAGGAACCAGAACTTCAGCATCATCCCTAAATTCCTGAATCTCCCAGAACCTCCACTAACCAACAAAAGAGCAACCCAGGGGCTCAGCATTTACCCTATCTTGCAGAAAAGGGTGCACGTTTGCCCCTCAAGGAGCATGGAGGGAAGTCCAGGGGGGTAGGGAGAGCAGTCACCCCAATTCCAAAGCCTGCAGTGTGTCCAGGCAAAGCAGCAGCACAGAGACCTATGGACAGGAGTTGGGGGGAGCAGCGCCTCCTCCTCCAGCCAACACACAGGGTTCAGCTCACCTGAGGATGGAGATGTTGAAACCCCTGGGCAGACAGACAGGGGTCGGTTTGGGCATGAGAGGCCACAGCCTGGTGTAAGGAAGGCTGGCATCTGGCTCCTGCCCGCCCCTGGCTGGCCCGTCCAAGCAGGTCCCAGCTTCCCAGCCTTTAATAACAGTCCCCACAATGCAAGAGCAGCAGCTAGGAACACGCAATGCTGGCTGTTCAGGCAAGTGGAGGGCGGATTATCAGGGCATTTAGAAGCAGGGGAAGGGAAGGAAAAGAGCAGGAGACGGGAGACCACACAGGGAGACCGAGCACAGAGCCCACCGCAGCCATCTGCCGCGACTTCACATGCCGCTCCGGAAACTGACAGACACCGCTTTAGCAGGGCCCAGCCCGTCAGATGAGTCAATCAATCAAAAAAATTCTTATGAAACTTAATCATAGAGGGTCGTGTTAGGGAGTGGGGAACAGATTAAATTACCACGGTATTAGATACGGGAAATGATTTCTGTCAAAACCATCTTTACTGCAATTATAATATGTTAATTATGTATTTCATTAAGTAAGTGGATTAGAGTCTGCACAGATGAAATCATGTGGAGGCTTTGAATCATTTGCTGAGCACGGTGGGAGGACTCCTGTGAATGGAACCCGGTTAATTTGGAAAACTTTCACAGACAAAACGTGATTTTTTCCCCCCTCTTCTTTGTGACCCTCGCCCCAACCATAGCACAGGAAGCACGTGGTTCCTGGACGATTGGGAAACGCAGTCAGTGCTGGCCTCCATGGAGGTGAGGTCAGCAGACGAGGCCTATGTGCTGGGTGTCATTTGAGACTCTTGCTGTCTGTCTTCTAGCTTCCAGTGGACAAGGAGATGCTGAGGCCCTCCAGGAGTACGGATGCCTCTGCATCCCTGCCTGCCTGCACCGTCAGTGGGTGACTGATGCAATAAGGGAACCACCGTGGCTAGGCCCCTGCCTGGCGTCCATTGTCTCTGGGCATACGTGGGCTTTCTGTCTTATTGCGTGCGTCTGCCTTTCCCATTTAACCTTTGGAGAGACCTTGTCCATTGGGAAGAGAGTTGAAAGGAGCTTTAGTGGACTCTCATTGAAATGCAGAAGGCTGCCCAGCCTTGGATAAGATGGCTCACCGTGCACAGGGCAGACGCACCAGATGTTTGATAGCACATATTTTAAGCCAAGTCATGGAATCCTGTCTCCCACTGGGCCCTGCTGTTCTAGTTAAGCCATGAGGGCTATTTAGCTAGCTGGTTTCCAGGAGCCTTTGTTTGTATCCAAAAACTGGGCTGAGATCATACCCTGTACCACCAAAGCCCCTTTGGATCATCATCACACATGGACTCTCTTTGCTTATCCTCACTCAACCTCAGACTCTAGAGGACACCAGAGGGCAAATATGTCATACCTCTGCAGGCTTGCCGTTCTTCTCTGTTTCAGAAGTCCCCCGCCCCCCGAGAATTTAAGGAACAGTTGAGTCCACAAAGAAAGGGAAATAAGAGTTCATCATTATTTTTCAAGACATGGAGGTGCCTGTGCACATAAATTTCCTGGGTCCTGAGTCCTCGGTTATCAGTAAGAACCACAAGGAAGTTGGGACAAAGGGGAGGAAGGAGAGGAGGCAGGCGGATGGGGCCGGCCTGGAGTGCAGGGCTGGGGAAGTGACGGGAAAAGGTTGGCTGATTTGATGAAAACCCCATCAGCCTCTCTGGGGAGATATTACTTTCCTCATTATTCCACTGATTGGCCTTATTTCATCTGAAGAATGCCGCCCGTTCCTTACAGGCCTGGCAAGCCTCTTTAACAATATCCAGGAAAAAAAAGAAAAAAAAAAAAATCTATCACCTCCTTCATCGAAGCCACAAGGAAATGATCAGGAATTGTCTCCTTCCTCAGGGATCCCTGGAGAGACCCACCCCAGACCCCTTCCTTCTGACCCAGGCACCCATTTCTCAATCTCCCAAATCATCCAATAAATCACTTCAATGTTGCACACCTAAGACGCTTGGGGGAGGAGCTTGTTTCTCCCCTATGACAGTGGCCTAGGACATTTCATAAATTCCATCAGGAGAACAAAGGCTCAGGCTGGGACCCAGCACGTCCCTCTGCACAGAAGCAAAACCCTAAAGTGATTGGATGGTTCAGGAAGAGCACGTTTTGCAAGGAGAGTCTGTCCTGACGGGATGCGGGGAGAACCTGCTCCTTCCCTGGCGCCACACAGGGCTGCGCTTCCCGGCACAACAACAGGAAAGGAAGCACAAAACACACGTGTGAAATTCAGCCTGAGACTGGCGTTATCAATGGCCTGGAGCTTGCAATAACTGTTAATTAAGTGCATTTTTTTTCATTATTCTTTAGCAAAGAGGTAAGATTTAATGATGTAAGTTAACAATGGATGATAATTTAAAGTGGTGACAATAGTTTAATTATTCACACACATACAAAAGTTAACTTCATAACTTATTTCTTTGTCAGAACAAGTTCATTTAAAATATTTTGAACTGTGCATACAATTATCACTTAGACTCCTTCCTTCATGGCTTTGTAGAGACAAAGAGTCAATTCTCCCTGTAAATTTCTCACTAGACAGTTCTAGAGACTGAGAAATTCTGCCTTATAAAAAAAAAAAAAGAAAAAGAAAAAGAAAAAAAGAAGGAAAAAATTAAAAAGTAAAAAAGAATTAAAAAGTCCCAGCATTGAATTTTGCCCAGAATGTTCTGAGGACTCAGGTACAGAATAAGTGGTTCCATGCTACTGTGTCATTCCATTTGAATGGAAACCAACTCTCCTAAACGAGAGAGAGGGAGAGAGAGAGAGAGAGAGAGAGAGAGAGAGAGAAAGAATTGTGGATGCTTTTGTCTTGTCAGCTCATCCCAAAAGGCTTTGGTTCTGGCTTTGCTGCCTTTGTTTTTCTCTGGCATGATGGTCCAGAGTTAGTTAGAGATGGGGGAGGGCCCTAAGAATGCAGCTTCAAGGGAGAGTGGAAAGAAAGGAAGAGGAATACATAAATACTGCAATGGAGGCCATCTGTGGTTGGCCTTGGGACAATACAATTCCAATCTGAATACCTAAGCAACTGGACCTTCCCCGGGAGGTTCAGTTTGGCCAGAGCTCTGGGGCCTCTGAACAGAGCTGATGCCATTTCACAGAAGTGAGATTCCTGATGGAAAGTAGCAGGATCTGCACCAAGACTCCACCCTTCCCGATCGTGTGTCATGGGAACACGCCCAATTCAACCACGCCTACTCTTGCTGCTGTGAAATACCTCTCCTAGTGACAGGAGCTCTGGGGGACTTGCAGGACTCCAGGGAGAGGCACCTCCTCACTGTCACCAGACCCATGTCTTCATGTCCTGACTTGAAGCATCTCAAAACCCTGCTGAACCAGAAAGAAAGCATAGTCAGGCTAACCCAGCGCCAGTGTTTGGTGGACATTCTACCATGTCAGGCCACATAGAAACAGGATTTTCAAGCCACCCAGTGCTTAGATGTTGTTGAATGTTTGGATACTCATATGTAGCGTCTCCATTCAGCTTTTCTTTTGGATGACTCGTTTCTCAGTGTTACCGTCTCACTGGGTGGTTTTATAGATTGGCAACTCTTGGGTTAAAATCATAATAAGCCTGTCATGGGGGTGCACTGTGGCCTGGCATCACATCACTGGTTGATGATACTGGGTGACATGATGATGTATGAAGGTCAGTTTTCTACCATGATTGCTATTCATGAAAAGATGTCTAAAAAGCAATATGACACAGGGCTCAATATTCCTACTAATAAATGTGTGCACTAACCTCCAGGTCTTCTAAAATCTGGGGACCTGCTCTTCCAAAGAAAAAGGCTATGCAGGCCATTAATGCCCTCTTGGGTCAAAGAGGAAGGGATGGAAGGACAGTCACCTGAGCTCAGAGTAAAATGCCATGGGGGTCTTTGGAGGGTATCAGAGGCCGTGACCATGAGGCCAGTGATGTCTGATTGGCGCTCGCTAATCACCCTTCATAGTTTGTTGACCAGATTCTTCCTCTACAGTCATTCCACATACCAGGTACCCAGTATCACTCGAGCTTTTGTTTTATTTTGTAATTATCACTAGCTTAGTTTGTTTTCCCCCTTTGGTTTGACTTTTACTTGTTCTATATTCTTCCCTTATAGAATGTGAGCTCTGTAATGTGATGTGTATGAGACCAAGGGCTTTGTCCTTCCTGGCTGTCACAGTAATGCGTGCCTACAACAGTGCCAGGCTCACAGGGAATGTTCAGAAAGTATCCCTGGATGAGTTAATAGGAATGACCTATTCTGTTTGTTGATTGCAAAGCACAGGAATGGACTGCGCACTGACATTCAGCCAACAGACTGCACGGTGTCCCATGGGATTACAGTGGGGCGGGGGATGCAGCTCACAGGTGCAGCCTTGGCCCAGTATGGGAGAGGCCCTGGGTTCCATCCCCGCACCAGAAACAAAAGCAAATATTCGAATGCAGTTGAAAAACCCCCATCACTTAGTGGCGTGTAGCTGACATAACATTACTCCCATGTTTGTGGCGATACTAGCATAAACAGATCTCCCGTGCTGCCCGTCCTGCAAAAGCAGAGCATGTGCAATTATACAGCACATAACCTTGATAAGGATGACCAAGAACTGTTACCTGCGTACGTTTTACTCTGCTATGCCTCTTGCTGTTAGTGTAGAGTGGATGCTTTCAATGTCCTTAAAAACAGAGTGCTCGTGAGGCAGTGTGATGCGTCATGCCCGCGCAGCCTCAAGCCACTCGCGCTCACCGCTGCTCTCGACCCGCATCGTGCTCTCCTGTGCTCGATTCAATCTCCTGCTGTTTTTGCTTCTAGGAACACCAGGCTGCGCCACATGTATACAGGCATAGGTATGATATAAACCTATAGTGTGCATATACATGGTATGTATGTGTGTTACATGTATGGTATAATATGTATATATGTACATGCACATATACATGGTATGTATGTATGTTACATGTATGGTATAATATGTATATATGTACATGCACATAGTACATCTATAATACATTTATACATCTATAATATATTTATACATATAAAATATGCAAATTACTTGCCCATGTAATACATATGCATATATTATATCCATATATACTGTTATGCATGTATACTACATATGTATCTATAGATGCTATATGTATATAATATATGGCATGTATATTACATAGTATATGTAGATTATATGTGTATTATACATATTGTGCTCACTTATGTATTTATTTTTTATACCACTTATATTAAGTATACTATATATTTTTTCTTATGTCTATACTATATCTTATTATATTAAGTATACTATATCTATTAAGTATACTATATCTCTTATGATTGTATATGTCATATAATATTCATATATAATACACATATTATGTGTGGATGATATAGACATATATCATGTAAATACATATATGTTTACATTTTGTGCACATAATATGCACAGTATATACATATGTGTCCTACGTATGCATTTATTATTATGTATATATGGCATGTGTGTGTACTTATATATACTACCATTAATATATGCTTTATATCAATTATTATATACATACAATATGCATGTACTATATAGGTATGTGCATGTGTGTGTTTTATATATAAAATGTAGTCCACATGTATACAAGGCTGCACCATCCAGGTTTGTGGGAAAACCCTGGATGATGTTTGCACAATGTGAAACCACCTGCAGGCACATTTCTCGGGTGTATCCTCATCATGGAGCAACGCATGACTGCAGTTTTTCCCTCCCTTAACCTAGCAGGTGTGATGACACACGGAACTGATGAAGAGATTGCAGGGCAACCTGCGCTGGGTCAAGCTAAGGGCCCCAGTCGCTGGCTTCTCCCCGGGTTCAGTCCTTCGCCATAGGAGTTGGTGGTTCTACCCATTAAAAGGCGGAGCCAGATTCCCCGCCCTTGCTTTCGATCACGTGATTGGCGTTGGCCAACAGGACGAGGCAGACGAGACAGCGTGCCATTCTGAGCCTCCGCCTCAGGAGACGTGTTTCTGCTCCCTTCTTGCATTTCTGCCTCGCCATGCGAAGAACATGCCAGGTTGGCCGGGGGTCCCGGCAGAGGATGTGAGGCAGAGCGGAGCTGCCCTCCTCGCCCCACCTTGGTGGCCAAACCCCTGCCAGCCCCCAGTCTGAGGAGCCACCCCAGTGCTGGCGCTGTGAGCCACCAGCGTGTGCCCGCTTGCCCTGCAACAGCAGCAGGCCCAGACGGCTCCCGTCTCATCGTGGGTGACCAGTCAGTCCCCTGGGGGGATCCGTTGTCAATCCAAACTTGGCACTGGCCAAACAACCAAAGACGTGCAGACGCCTTTCCCGCACCCTCAGTGGTCGGCAGGAGAGACAGAGCCATAGAGAGAGCCTGGTGAGTGCCTGGCACCAGCTCTGCCCTCCCGGGCTTGGTCTCACTCTTCCTCACGCCCATGGTGGCCCTGTTTCCCAGGGGGAGGTGCGAGCCTTGCTGAGGGGATGTCACCTGGCCCGGGCCCCCTACCTGGGTGGAGAGGTCCTGCGTCTTTCAGCTGCAGTTCTCAGGGGTCCTCCTAAAGGGAAGGACCAGGCCTGCGGGGACGCAGAGGAAGTGGGGGGAGGGCCAAGCCAACCGCCGTCTCTGTCCCTCTGTCCCTCTGTCCCTCTGTCTCGCTGTCCACATTCACAGTGAGCGCCACAGCCTCATTCAGACGTGGCTCCAGGCTCTCCCAGGGATGGTGTTGTTTGGACAAAGAACTTTCATCCTGGAATTCCCTGCATCCCTGCCTCGGATGACCCTTCCACGAGGGAGCAGCACATCACAGTAGGAAGGCGGGACCTCTGTCTTCAAATCACGGCAGTTTTGAAACAAGGGAGCATACACGAGTCCCACTTGTTTCTTTGATGTATGAAAGCCGCCATGTGGGCCAGGACTGTGGCTCCGTGGTAGAGCGCTTGCTTAGCATGTGTGAGGCACTGGGTTCAATTCCTTGACACCACATAAAAATTAAAAATAAAATAAGGGTATTGTGTAAAAAAGGAAAGGAAAGAAAAAGAAAGTAGCCATTGTACTGGGTAACCATGGAGTCTTGAGTTTCCATTTCAGGGCACATTTTCTCTTTCTTTTCTAGGGAAGGGAAGGTACAGGAGATTCAACCCAGGGGGGCGCTACCACTGAGCAACAACCAGCCTTTTTTTTTTTCATTTTTTCATTTTGAGATAGGGTCTCACTCTCACTAGTTGTTGAGGCTGGCCTCAAACTTTCAGTCCTCCTGCCTCAACCTCCCAAGTCATTGGGATCACAGGTGTGCTAAGGGCACCTCTTTCTGATAAAGTGCCCACCATGAGCCAGGCAGCCTGTTTGGCCAAGGGGTCCTTTTAGCCTTCCTCTTCAATAAATGTGCATGTAAGTTCAGACACATTTCAGAACAGAAGTCCTTTACCGTGCTGCTCACTGAAGGACTGTAGGCAGCCTTGGGACACAAGTCCAACCCCCAACCTTCTTCTGCCTCTTGTGACTTGACATCTGTCCTGCCTGTGGCCTCTTGAGGGGCCTTGTACTGATCCTCATCCTCCCTTCCTCTCTACTCATTTTCCGCACCAGTCCAAAGTCCTTAGAACCCAGGGCCTCTCCAGCAGAACCCACCACGGGCTCCTCAGTGTGGTGACGCTCACCCTACTGCATTGGATGTGCAGTAAGAACACACCCCGAAAAATGCTCTAGCGATCGTGGTGTTTCACATCTTTTTATCCACTGGCCCCATCGGTTGAAGGGTGCACCTTTTGAGGTGCGAGACCATGCAGGGGGAACCCCAGCTCCCAGAACCCAGCAAATACACAAATGACATAAATGAGCAGACGCTGCTCCTCCACTCATCACTTATTATTTATGGTGCGCCCACCTCCCCCAAGAACGGACGCTCCAAGGAGACGGGGTTTGCTATCAGTTACATCCGTGGATGCACCACGAGTAGTTGGAACAATGTCTGGCACATAATAGATCTTCAATAAATATTGTTAAGTGAGTGAGTGGCTTGGAGGAGAGAGAGGGAGAGACTTCAGAACTTAGAGAACAGCAACTCCAGTCTCCTAGTGCCTTGCGCTTTCCCAGCACTTGCAAGGGTGGGTCTTCTCGAGCTTAGTGCCCACCGTTCTCTGTATAAACAGAACAGATTGCACACAGCTCGGTAGGACCTCCGACCTGCACTCATCTGGGTCGGTAGGGAGCATGAGCTGGTATCGGCCGACCACCCGGGGTGTCTATTTAAAGGGAAGAGGCTCTGACTCCAGGATCATTATCCTCCTGCAGAAGGACAGCGATCTTTATGGAAGCACCGTCTCTTCTGGTGATCACACCTCTGGAAATGATGTTATAAGGCCAGGAAATTGATTTCCTGCATTGCAAAAATCATTCCCGGGGTCTCAGTGTCAAAGCCAAGTGGTTCATGGATTTCTTTCTTTCTTTTCTTTCTTTTTTCTTCCTTTTTAAAGATGAAGAGCAATATGTTTTATGAGTGAAGCCTAAGACGATGAGATGAAATGAAAGCTTGTCCTTTGAACGAGGGTCCTGGCTTCACAGGAACAGCCGGTTCTGTCCCCTTCCTTAGGGGTGGCCCGTAGAATTGACCTCCCTTTAAATGAGAAGCCAGGGAAGAGCAGGGGGGAGAAGGACACAGCAGGACAGGGCTGGCAGTCACCTTCTGCTGCTACAGGATGGAAGAGATGGTAGACACTGGGCTACCTGGGAGCAGGGTGGTCAATAGGAAAAAATAACATTTAGAGAGCCACCTGGTATCGAACGGAAGATATGCTGACGCTCTAACCCAGCAACTCTTCTGTAGGAATTTAACTTGCAAGTGCACAGGAAGACCCGTATGAGAAGTGCATATAGTAGTGTTTATAATACAGAGAAATGACTGTGAGCTATTTAATATGCCTACAGCAGAGGAGTAAAATTCTTGCTATATTCAAAGAGTGAAATACTATGCAACCAATAAAACGGAACTAGAGTAGGAGTCAGAAAACTATGGCTGCAGGGTCAAATCTTGTCTTCCTCTTGCTTTCGTAAATAAAGCTGTCTTGGAAGGTACCCATCGACTCTCTCATGTACTGTCTATGACTGCCTTCACCCAAAGAAGGCAGAGCTGAATACCTGTGCTAGAAACTGTGTGGCCCACCTAATTACCCTACAGCATATTGTATCTCGCCCTTTACAGCAAAAACTGTGCTGATTCTTTTTAAATAGAGCTGTAGTCATCATCATGTATAGAGAGGGAAAGTAATGTCCAAGAGAAGGTGGATCATAGCATGGTATATGCTAAGACACGGTTTGAAAATAAATGCAAAAATCTGTGGATAAGTAGGTGGAAATGGTATGAATGGCCTGGAAGAGTAGCATCCTAATTCACTGTTCTTTGTCAATGGGACAGCCAGAAAGGAATGGGCTAGGGCTGAAGGACATCAAAAGCTGCAAAAAGGGTAATAATTTATGTCTTCTGTTGCATAGACTTGGAATAAATATGACATAATTGTACTTTTGTAGGAGTGGGTAAAGTCTCCAGGACACAGGGTTTTGGGGTGGAGGCGTGGGATATTTTTTGAGATCTCCCTCTGCCACCTCACCTCACCCAAGCTTTCTCTTCTTGTGCAATGCACAACCTAGCCAACCTCCAGTGACAGACCCCTCAGACCTGAGGGCTGAAGTTAAGGCTAAACAGCATATGTCAGACAAATAAATGATTCGAATTTATAACAGAAGTGTATGCAAATGTATAATTTAGTATGCCCTATGTTGGCCCCAGTTAAGACTGTGTTGTCCAAAACGATAGCCTCTAGCCACATGTGGCCAACACTTGAAATGTGACTAAGCCGAAATAAAACATGTTGTCAATGTAAAATACATGCCAGATTTCAAATACTTAGTACAAAAAAAGGGAGACTGTAATATATTTCGTTAATAATTTGTCATATTGATTGCATGTTGAAATGATAATATTTGGTGTACCAGTGTATTCGTTTTTCTATCACAGCTTTAACAAATGGCTGCAAAGTAGGTGGCTTAAAACAACACAAAATTTATTATCTCACAGTTCCGTATGTTCCGATTCCAGTGCGGGTCTCACCGGGTTGAGATGAAGGTGATGGCGGGGCTGCAATCCTCTCCGGAGGCCTGGTTCAGCATCCCTGGCCTGGCTCTGCAAGCTTCCAGATGCTTCCAGCCCTCCCAGCCTTCTTCTGCTTCCAAAACCCAGTGGGCACCGTGCAGTCCCTCCCGCCTGGCATCATTTTGACCTTCTCTTGCCTGTGTCCCCTCTTCCACTCTTAGGGGCCCTGGAACCAGGGAACCCAGGCCCTGTCACCATCCTACAATCAGCTGCCTGGGACACTTGGTTCCGTCTGCAGTCTCCAGTCTCCTTTATCAAGCAACAGAAAACATTTACAGGTTTTGAGCCTCATGGGGGAGGTCTTCCTGCTGCCTATCACAATTGGGCCAAACAAAATAGTTTCATCAAACTAATCCCACCCATCCTCTTGTTTAACAAAACAAACAAACAAACAAACAAAAAATCCGAGTTGCTCATGAAGTCCATCTTCTATTTCCATTGGACAGTATTGCTCCAGACAACGTGTAGACAGGCTTTGCCAACTGTAAAGTGCTTCCATGGGGAAGAATGTTAATTGAATGAAAATGGTTTTCTGGAAGTCACAAGGTAGCAGAAACACCTCAGCCTGCAGACATGAACAATGCCACAGAAGCACATTTGCTAAGAGCTCACACCGCACCAGACCCTGTGCTTTGATGCTAATTGATTTCAGTTTTATAGGAATCCTGAGACCGGTACTATTGATATTTCCATATCACAAATAAGGCCACTCAGACACAGACAGATTCAGTAATTTGCCTGAAGTCACACAGCCAACAAGTAGGAGCATCCCAGTGAGGACCGTGCATATATTGAGTGTAAGTTTGTGGTGTAGGTCCTGGGTACAATTGCCAAAGCCCTGTGCTCTAGGGCCCACCTGCCTCTCTGCCAAGAAACTGCAAATGACACGGGTTCTTGGTGCTGCCTGTCAGAGTGAGAACCCTGGCGTCCAACCCCGATCATCCAGCAAGGCTTCCCGGATGTTCAGTGTGGCCTGTCCCTCCCAGCGCTTTGCAGTTACCTGAGTATGGCTCACTCAGCAGGCTTCACCTGTGACGGGTTTCCATCAGACAAGAGCAGCAGAAGGCGGAGAACACAGGAGAGAACACAGCTTCCAAGGTGTTGAGTGAGAGGAGCCTGGTCACATGCACACGTGTTCAAATACACATGCAGATATGCACACCCGTGCGCGCGCGCGCGCACGCGCACGCACATACACACACACACACACACACACACACACGACACCACAAACATACAACGCACACATTTCTCTGTGCTTAAAAATATGTGTCCATCACAACCACATCAATGTTTGTAGCAGCACAATTCACAATAGCTAGATTGTGGAACCAGTCTAGAGGCCCCTCAGTAGATGAATGGATAAAGAAAATGTGGTATATATACACAATGGAATATTACTCAGCAATAAAAGAGAATAAAATCATGGCATCCGCAGGTAAATGGATGAAATTGGAGAATATAATGCTAAGTGAAGTTAGCCAATCCCAAAAAGCCAAATGCTGAATGTTTTCTCTGATATAAGGAGGCTGATTCACAGTGAGGTTGGGACGGGGAGCATAGGAGGATTAGAGGAACACTAGAAAGGTCAATGGGGAGGGAGGAGAAGGGAGCAGGTCAGGGGGTAAAAAGAAAAAAAAAAAAGATGGTAGAATGAGATGGATATCATTACCCTAAGCGCATGTATGAAGACACAAATGGTGTGAATGTACTTTGTATACAACCAGAGATATGTAAAAATGTGAGCTATTTGTGTAATATGAATTGTAATGCATTCTGCTGTCATATATAAGAACATCGAATAAAAAAATTTTTAAAAAATATGTGTCCATGTTCAAATACAGATATATGCTTTAAATACCTTTTTATTGATGCTGACACATGTGTGTGTGCGCATGTGTGTGTCAGACTTGGGATAATCCCAATCACCACACGTGTGCGAATCTCTCCATACGTACGTGCACGTACCCGTCAGCACACCCATACCACCACGGGGAACCGTTTTTAAATTGGTTTCGTTCTGTCGATCCCAGCTTCCTGATCCCTGATATCTGTGTGGTTTTCACGTTACGTTTGACTAAAACCAGCTCCCGCCTCAGCGCCTCTTGCCTCCTGGCCTCCTTCTTGGCCCCGAGAGGTGCACAGTCCCCTTAGGCAGACCTACAGCTGCAGTTTTGGAACCAGACGATTTTGCTCTTTAGCCAAAGTTTGGCAAACCCTCTCTGTGAAGGGCCGGAGAGCAAAGGTTATTGAGGTGCTGCAAGCCACACGGTCTCTGGTCCACTCTCACTCTCCTACCATGGGGTGAGTCGTGGGCAGTGCCTGAACGCTTGGCCAGGGCTGTGTGAAGTGAAGGATTTCAGAGACAGGCAACAGGCTGGATTTGGTCACCAGCCGGACTGGCCGACCCCCTGCCCTACATCAACGTGGGTCTTTGTTTCTGGATAGGGGTAGGTCGTTTTCATATGTATGGAGTTGTCTGTCTAGTATTTGAGGCTCCAAAAGAAAGGAAGCCCAGGGGTGACTGTGCCCAGGCATAATTAGGAGGTGAGACCCTGCAGTAATTTGAAGCAGCATTACTTGCTTTCCTGATTTTATTCTCCAAGGGCCTGTGAGCTCCTGGAGGGCAGGAACTGTGTCTTCTCATGAACCCTCCCCAGACCTAGTCCAGTGCCTCCTGGTACACAGTAGCTGCTCATGGTTAAAAGGACAAAGCCACACTACAAAAATGCAAATTATTAATAGACAGGATTTTTAAGACTGAGTACAGTATCCATTCAAGATCTCCTCAGAAAGCAATGAATGAACAAGTTAAATGTGACTATCACCTGACAGTCGGATGAAAGGATAATTTGTTAGTCTTGCAAATGAAGGGACAATAGTTATCTCCTGGACCACTAAATATTTTTCTGAACACTCAGATGGATAAATGGATTATGCCTTTTCTCAAACATTCTCTGATTTTTCTGGGGCATAAAGAGATGTGATTCTTTTTTACTTATTCTTTTCAAGATGAGAATAAGTCTCAACTGTTGGCTAAAGACATTACAAAAATTAAAACTAACGATTTCAAGCCGGGCTTGGTGGTTCACACTTGTAGTACTCAGCTTAGGAGGCTGAGACAGGAGGGATCGTGAGTTCGAAGCCAGCCTCAACAACTTAGCAAGGCCCCAAGCAACTTAGCTAGACCCTGTTGACCTCGTTTCAAAATAAATTAATAAATAAATAAAAAGCGTTGGCGATATGGCTCAGTGGTCCCTGAAAAAAAAAAAAAAAGGAAAAAAAAATTAATTAATGATTCAAATTAACAATGGAATTTTTTCAATGAATAAAAAGAGGAAACAGATGAGGGTCTTGCCTCTCTCTTCCTTCTTCTACACCAAGACACACATCACTTTTTGGCCATGGAATTTTATTTTACTTTTCTCCAAATGAGACCAGATAAAGCCTCAGAATCCCTGTCAACTCCTCCCTCTAAGCAGCCTCTCATAATCAGTTAACAAGTCCTATAAGATCTCCTGGTGTTGGTTGAGCATCTACTATGTGCTCATGGGCTCAGCATGCATTGGGTTTTACAAGAGTATCACATAGTAGTGAAGTAACAAGGAACAGAGACACAGGCAGGAGAGCAGAGGAAGGGCCATTGGCACTTAGAGAGACCCCCAAGTCTGGAGCGCCTGGAAAGTCATGTAATTCTGTTCCCTGAGCATCCACGATATTCCAGGCTCTGTGCTGTCTTTTGTGTTTCCATTGGCACAGCAACCAAAGAGACAGGTGTCTTGTGTTACTAGGCGGGGAAACAGGATCCTCAAATAACAAGCGGCTGACATACTCAAGTCTGACCACACGGCGCACTGAAGCCCAGGATGATGGACTCAAGTCGGGCCCTGAGGGTGCAGAAGGCAGGCGAGCTTGTGGGCATGTGGAAAAGGCAGGCCTCATTGGAAATGAGTGCACTCCTAGGCCTGTCTCAGGTATGCAGCATCAAACACTCAGTCATTATCTAAAAGAAGCGACACCTTTTTATTTATTATTATTATTATTATTATTATTATTATTATTATTATTATTTTTTGGTACCAGGGATTGACCCCAGGGGGACTTCACCACTGAGCCATATCCCAGACCTTTTTATTTTTTATTTTGAGACAAGGTCTTGCTAAGACATTCAGGGCCTCGCTAAGTTGCTGAGGCTGGCTTTGAAGTTTCGATCCTCCAGCCTCAGCCTCCTGAGCCACTAGAACTATGGCAGGCACCAACACACTGACGACACTTAACATTGTTGTTGTTGTTGTTAAAGTGAAGTGGTAGACACTTTTCAAAATATTTCCCCAGCCTCCTACAGCTAGCATGTTCCGTGTACAGTAGGCCTCATACATATGCATGGGATTAAAGAATGAATGAGTGAATGGGTGACGGAGAGGAGGAAGGACCACCAGGCTGGGGTCAGCTCCTCAGGACAGTCTAAGCCTTTCCATCCCCGTGCTAGTGGAGCATGGGAGAATCACTTTGGCCCCTCTGGACCTCGGTTTCCCCAGTACGATGGGCGTGTGAGCAATCGCAGACCCAGGGAGTCAGGGGGCCCCCTGTAACCCTACGCTATGGCCGGACAGCAGCCATGGGCGTGGGTACAGCGCCCAGTGCAGCCGCCCACACTCGGCCCTGCCCCGTCGCTGCGCCTGCGCCCGCGCTCGCTCCATCTCACCCCAGAGGGGCAGCTGTGGAGGTTCTCTGTCTTTGCAGCAGGACACTAAACGGTTAACACACCGCCCATCATCTTTGATTTATGAAGTGGCCGATTGGACCAGGAAACACAACAGAGACAGCCCTTCTCACTTGCAGGGGGAGACCCCAGAGAGCAGTAATTTTGTGCGCACAAAGGCGAGCAGAGAGACCGCGGGCCTCAGTGGCGCTGGACAGCCCAGCCTGCAGAGCCCAGCCGGGAGACAGGGCAGGTCCCGCGGGTGTTCCTGCTCCGTACGGGGGCAGAAGCAGCTCTGTCACCTGGCCTCTGTCGTCCACCCAGCCCCGGAACTTCAGCTGCCCACCCTTTGCCCCGAGAACTGAAGTGCAGCCCTGCCCCGGTCACCGCTAAGCGTTTCCTTTCAGCGTCTGCCAATCTATCAAGATTCAGCTACCGCTGTGAACCCATCAACTCCATGGAAAGGAAAAAAGGAACCCCTCACCACAGCAATTATTTATCCTGGCCTGAACTTCAGGTGACCTTTCTCAGTTCCACAGAAGTTGCAGTCAGAGCACCTTGGTGGGCAGGATTTTTTTTTTTTTTTCCATGTCCCTCTTCTTTTAACAAACACATGGGAGGGAGGCCATGGTGCTCTCTTTTGCAAATTTTTCTTTTGCAGAAAGATCTTTGGGTGGTCCATAAGCTGGAGTAGGAGTGTAACATTGGCCTGGCAAGCAAACAGATTTTTTGTTTAAAAAAAAAAAAAAAAGTCACAACCCTGTGACCTCCTGGGGAGGGTTCAGAGAAGACCCTAGCAGATCACACCCAGCCCAGCTTGCCCCTCGGACATAAGCAAGGGCTGTTCTGCACCAAAAGATCTGCCATGAACTGGGGAGATGCAATATTGTAAACTCAGAGGGTGTGTGTTGGTGTGTGTGTGTCCCCAAGTCAGAGGAAAATTCAGGCTCTAATGAGGGCATTGCAGGGTGTAACTCCCTGTGTAAATTTAAAGTGACCTATGGGACATAATTACATAAATCTCATCATGAGACAATATACTTTTTATTTGTTTGAATTTTATTTGTATTGGTAAAACTGACCTGAAACTGACACAAGTTTATTAGAAAAAGGACTCTGTAAAAGCGAGTGGGCTGGTCTTCTTATTTAAGATGGATGTGCCAACTTCTAGTATGATTAGAGAAATGGATAACTCACTAACATCTGTGCAAACTACAATAAAAAGGGATTTAGTGTTACCCCAAGGAAGGCAAGAGAGGCTGTCTGTCCATTAAACGCTTTATTACAGTGCCAGCAGCTTTCTCTAATTCAGTTATTCCTGCACGGTGTTCAGCACTCTGCCTGCCTGTCAACCCAGCAGACAGTGCTCGGGGCTGGGAGGTTTTGTGCAAGGTAGGTGACAATCAAATGAGCCACTGAGAAGAGAGGGGCGCCTGACCCTCGTGAAGGATTAACTACAGAAAGTGAGTGTGATCATGTCACACCATTACTTAGAATTTTCACAGTCAATTTCTGAAAATATGAGATAAGTTCTTAAAGAGGCAGTTGTCTCAGGAGCTCAGGAGTCTTGGTGGGGTTTTGTTAACATACTGCATGGCAGGGAGATTCGGAGAGAGGGGGCGGGCGGTCCCTGCACAGCGCTCACTCTATGTAGGGCACGCTCCAGCCGGACCCTGGAGCTGCTCTCTTCCGGGAATGACACAGCCAAGAGGGAAGAGCGTGGGAGATGCGTCCCAGAACCCAGATGTCCCTATTCCTCCTCCCCTAGATCCTGGACTTCAGCCTCTCCTGGGGACAGCTGCATGGATAGGTAGGACCCTCTGAGGAGCACACCACACTTGGGGTCCTCAGGAGGCCTGTCCAGCTCAGCCGCCTGGGATGCTCTAGCCCATCTGGTGCCAGACCTACCTCCCATCATCCCTTTCCACCCCTGCCACCACCATGACCAGGCTTTTCCAGATGAGTAAGGGTGTCTACTGCATGCAAAAAGATCCAGCCTCACAGAGCCTCACAGCCCGGCAGCTAAGGAGGCCACACACTAGTTCAATGGTAGAGTGCTTACCTAGCATGCACAAGGCCCTGGGTTCAATGCAATGTAAAGAATAAAATAAAGAATAAAAGCACTACCATGGTCCCTCAGTATCTCAGTATCCTCAAGGGACTGGTTCCAGGATCTTGTACTATGTCAAAATCCATGGATGCTCGAGTCTCTTATGTAAAATGGCTAAGTATTTGCATAGAGCCTACATCCATCCTCTTGTATACTTTAAATCACCCATCTCTAGATTACTTAGCATACTTAATATAATGTAAATGCTAGGTGAACTACTGCTATACTGTATTGTTTTGGGAATAATGACAAGGAAACATCCTTTACATGTTCAGTACAGAAAAAAAAAATTTTTTTTAAGTAGTTTTGATCAGCAGTTGGTTGGATCAGTGACCACAGGACTCACAAACATGGAAGTCTGCTGTATGCACCCAAGCCAAATACACTTGAAATATACACTTCAAAGCCTAGCAAAGGTGGGTTGTGATTTGTGGAAGATTTGGGGGCCAGAGATGAGTCTCTTCTTCATTTATAGAGGGAGATCTATAACATAGAGGGCCTGGCTCCACCCAGAATACTCCCTGAATCATCAAAGGTAGAGCTGGGAGAAGCCCCAAGCCTCCAACTCCAGACCAAAAGACATGCGACATATAGGAGCTCCGCACAGTAGGGTTTTTCAAGAAGTTGGACTCGAAAAGGGATTCATCCCTTTGTATCTATATATTTAAATGAGAAAAGTAAACCACAAACCTCTAAGCTTGGTTCTGCTAAAGTAATTTAACATCTGCTGCCACCTGAATCTAATTGAAACAATTCATTATCAAATTTACTGATGTGCTTAATGATTTTTGTATTTCTCTTTCAAAATCACCTTCTGCCTCAGCTAGCCTAGGTAAATCACTCTTTTCTTTGACTCCGTGAAGAAGGACAAACAACTCGAGCACCTTCATCACCCACACTTTAGAGGTGGCATAACAGAAGTTCCGGAGCTGGGGGAGGACTTTTCTCAAGGTCATGTAGAAAGTCCAGCAGGACTTGAACACAGGCTGCTGGAATCCCAGATCTCATTCCCAGAGTGTTGCAAGCTCCTGGCGGCATGACTAAAATAAAGACTAAGAAGCCACACAGAGGGTGATTTAAAAAAAAAAAAAAGAAGAAAAAAAGATGAAGATGAAGAAGAAGGAAAGAGGAAAAGAAAGGGGGAAAATAGCAGGCTCTTTTTTTTTGAGCTGTGCATTTTTTTGTTTTCTTGCTGGCAGTCTGTTAAAGAAATACTTCATTGTCACCAAGCACGGTCATTAAAGACACCTTGGAAATTTGGACCTTTTTTCTAAAATCAGGGCTTAAATAGCAACTTAATTTATGACACTTCTGGAGGCTGATGGCATTTTTTTTTTTTTTTTTTTTTTTTTTTTTTTTTGCTCCAAGGTGAGGTCATCTCAGCATCCCCCCTCCTCCCACGGCTTCCCTTTAGAACGTGCAGCATCGTTTCCTCTTTACTTTCAAGTAACTGATTATTCAACTGCTAAAATGTAAGTCACATATGTATGTAGGCACGTTTGAGTCCACGGTGTGTTTCTAAAAGAGAGCTCTTTTATATCTGCGTGTAAAAGAGAAGAGTGAAAAGAGGGGGGGGAAGACCCACGAATAAGCAAGTGAATAATTAGATCAGAGATAGATGCCACCTTTTCTCAGTGGTAGAACTGAGAGGGGAGAAAGTACCAGCACATAATTGACATAATTGATCTAGTATTTTTTCCCCTTTTGCTGCAGTAATTTTTATGCATGCCATTGTTGCTGTTATTATCCAGGATGTGATCTTGTGTGGTTGATAATACAGACTAGATATGAATACGCGTACGCACCAGCCAATCACAAATCTATAGTGTCTATTTCTGCATCACCAGGTGCTATCTCATGGGAAATATCCTCTTTTTTGGCAGGCACACAGAGCGCTGCATTATCTGTCATTTTCATTAGATTCGAGCTACAGCTGAGCCAAAAAGACTTAGTTCTAGCATATGTGCTCAAAATGGCCAAGCTGCGATTGTCCAAATTCACCCTTTCAGGATTGCGTTACTAAACAACTGGAGCTAAAGCTAGAAATTAGAGTGAGCAAAGCACCCGAATTCCATTTGGAAAATGGCAAATACCATAAGCTCCTAAGATTGCAGCTTATTATTGTGATCACCTCAAAGGATCAGAGGAGACACTGGCTTCCATCAGCAAGTCCAACGCTTTCAGCACACCTTAGGTAGAGAGGGAAGGCGTACTCAGCCTAGATTTCAATACTGCTTAATAAAGAAAACTCAGTCTCTCTCATTCTTCTCTCTGCCTTTCAATGTACCTGGCTCCCTGAGATGATGTAGATTCTGTCCCCAAACCAGGCAACCTCGTGCTCCATAGGACATTGTCTGGTGCCCTGATGCACATCATCTGGGTGGCACTGATAACAAAGGGTCTGGAAGGATGAAATCAACCAACTACAGTAAGTTGAGTCTCCACATGAGACTCTGCCTGTTTTATAAATCCAACCCTTTATTTGAAAACGTGGAGAAGACATATTGTAAAACTAGACCCCAAGAGAAAGAAATACAGAAATCGTTGGTTGAGGGAGCTGGGAATGGAGAGCCACAGGACTGGGGAGGACAGAAGAAGATGGTAGAACAAGATAGGTCTCATTATCCTAAATGTGTGATTGAAGACATGAATAGTATGAATATACTTTGTATACAACAAAGCCCTCTACGGGGCTGGATAGTATTTTAAGCAGATATTGATGAGGGTGGGGAGGAGAGAGAGTGGTTGTTCCAACAGAGAACTGACTCTCCTTAAAAGCATAAAGCCCATGAGAACATAAAATAATGCAGCCACTATGGAAACAGTATTGTGGATTCTGAAATATTAAACCTAGAGAAGCCATGGGATGCAGCAATTCCACTATTGGGTCTATATCCAAAAGAACGGAAAGCAGGCTCTCTAAGAGAGCATCACAGAAGCACCGTTGACCATGGCCAAAGGGGGAAGCAATTCACATGTTTATGGATGGACGACTAGATAAGCAAAACATCACAGAGACAAATAGAAGAGTGTTTTCCAGGCGTTGAGGGGAGGGAGAATGGAGGGTTCTTGTTTCATGGATAACAAGAATTCCAGTTGGGAAAAATAAAAGAGCTCTGGAGATGGAGGGTGGTGATGGTCACACAACTTAATATTAAACATACTTAATACTACTGAACTACACACTTAAAAATGGTTCCAATGGCCAGTTTGCATCTTGCATATTTTACCCCAATCTTTTTTTTTTTTTTTTTTTTTTTTGTCTATTTTGGTCACACCAAAGCCATGCTGTTCCTCTCCACTCCACCAGGGAGGGTGAGTCCTTGAACCAAGTTTTCTTTGAAAAAAATGTGTGAACTTCAAAGACAGAGGAAATGTGCAGGACTTGGTTATCATGGTACATGCTAAATGGTCTGGAGTTTTCATGCCGGCATGGAAACTTCACACACCCTAATAGCAGAAAATGTCTATGGGGAGAAATCCGTTCATGAAAACTTCATCCTTAGCTGGGTTCGGTGGTGTATGCCTATAATCCCAGAAGCTTGGGAGGCTGAGACAGGAGGATCGCAAGTTCAAAGCCAGCCTCAGCAATGGTGAGGTGCTAAGCAACTCAGTGAGACCCTGTCTCTAAATAAAATACAAAAATAGGGCTGGGGATGTGGCTCAGTGGTTGAGTGCCCCTGAGTTCAATCTCTGGTAAACCCCCCTCTCCCCCCAAAAAAGAAAGAAAACTTCATCCTTAGCCATTACAGATTCTGCCTTCGTGTGCATGATCAGCACTGAGCCATTTTTTATCTGCACTGCAAAAATGGTTTGGGTTGGATGGCAAGCAAAGTGGAAGATGGCATGGGTGTTCTGGAAGCCATCGAGCACTGTGGGTCTCAGAATAGTTAAGCCAGCAGGAAGGTCACCTCTGCTGGGTGGGGACAGATGTGATGAGAGTTGTACCAGCCAGCTTGGATTATTGTAACAAATACCATAGACTCGGGAGTTTAAGCAACAGAAATTTATTTTCTCACAGTTTTGGAGGCTGGGTGTCCAAGATGGGGTGGCAGTATGGTTGGGTTCTCGTGAGGGCTCTCTTCCTGGCTTATAAAAAGGCCATCTTCTTGGTGTGTCCCACATGGGGACAGAGAGTGAATTCTGGTCTCTCTTCCTCTTCTTATAAGGGCATTAATTCCATCATGGGGAGCTGCCCTCGTGACCTCATGACCTTGACTACCTCCCAAAGACCCTGTGTCTCCCACTAATTTCACATGGTTGGGGTATATCTTCAACATATGAATGAGGAGACGGGACACATGTATTCGGTCCACACAAATGCGTCTTTGACCTTCACTAAACCATTCCTCTTGGAGCTGGAGAGAGCTCGCCATGCCCACTCTGCTCCTAGCCTCTGTGGTTCATCTGCCCTGGCTCCAATCCATTGGGTTCCATATTTCCCTCCTGCCCCTCCCTATCCAGGTAGATGCAGAGATTAGTTTACAAATAAGACATCATGAGTAAACCTACCAAATATCTGATTGTGAAAAGATGCTCCTGTACCGATCTGTTTTCCATTAATGGTACCATGTTTTGAAACAAAGTAAATATATTTTTTTATTAAAAGAAATTTTCTCTTGTATTTTCTTTCAATTATCACCATGTTAATGAGAACGAGGTAAGGCAATCTGAAAACATTTGAGTGAGAGAATATACAAACAAACTTTCAAACTGTCTTTCAGCAAGTGAGGCTAAAGTTATTGAATATGCAAATTGCCTTATTAAAAGAAGAATGATGTCTTTTTCAGCAATCAGTTTAATTACAGTGGAACCCTTCAATAGAGAAATCAACTACTCGTTTCTCAGAGTAGAAATTCTTTAGAAAGGGAATTTAGGTATAACGCATCAGAATTAGAAAATTTGCACTTGGTCAGGAAAAAAATGCATATAAAAATGGTTTGTAAGGTACTACTAGAAGAGGAGGGAAGGAGAGAGGTAGATTCCCAGCTCACTAGCCCTGCCCAGAACTGGCCAAGCCCCAGTCTGCCATTTCTCTGTCCTAACATTCAGAGAAAGAAAAGATGGAGTGGCTCATGAAAGGTATTTATCCTAAGTGTTGGAGAAGGCCAATAACTGAGGGAGGCCAGGTGTGGACTTGGTGGGTGGGACTCACACACACCAGGATCAGAGCTAGCATGATAGTTACATCATGCAGACCTTTCATCAGAACCTGCCCATTCTCCCAGGTCTTTCCTTCTTCTCCAGAGATCACCAAATGCTTCCTGTCGTGTGCCCATTTCTATTTTTGGAGGTGGGAATACCAAGGATTGAACTCAGGGCACTCGACCACTGAGCCACACCCCCAGCACTATTTTGTATTTTTATTTAGAGACAGGGTCCCTCACTGAGTTGCTTAGCACCTTGCTTTTGCTGAGGCTGGCTTTGAACTTGAGATCCTCCTGCCTCAGCCTCCTGAGCCACTGGGGTGACAGCTGTGCACCACCACACCAGCATCCTTCTGTGCCCATTTCCCAAAAATCTTCCTATATAGAAGTTAGGCATCTGAGGAATCCCACAAGCCACTGCTCAGTGAGGATCCATCTGCTCAATCCACAGAAAAGGACCCCTGGGGGCCGTGGTGCACGATCAGACACACAGATACAGAGGCCACTGGTGGAGATCTCTGTGTCTCCTTGTGGTCAGAGTTCTGGGGAGAACAGGTCCAGAGCTACATGCAGCCCACCTCTCACCCCGTCAGCTGCTCCACCATCATGCTACACCTGGAGGTGTGACAGATGACGATTTAGGGTAGGGGTCTGATGTCAGTCTTCTTGGATTGGATCTTGGTTACACAGAATGTCGGGTTGATGACCACAGGCAAGTTGTTCATCCCCTCTATGCCTCAGTTTCTCCTCTGTAAAATGGAGGAGACAACACTGCTTTATCATACAGCGGTTTTGAAATTCCTAGGGAAAAACCAGGCAACCACTCCGTCTGATGCTTGGCACATAGAAAACACTTAATGTCAGCCGAGAGGTGCATGTCTCCTGTGTCCACTCTGCTCCATCGTCACCTTCACTTTCACTCAAGTCTGAAATGCAAAATACGAGCTTCCCACATAAGAAAGGCACGGGCAAATGTTTCTTCCCTGAACTTCCAATTCTTGAGCACCTTACCATATGCCAATGGTGAATGAACCTGGGCAAACAGTATCTCTGCCCTTCACATTCTGGTGGAAAGACAAACAATCAGTAAAAAGTATAAGCCTTGCATAAATTATATAGCATTTCAGAAGTGTCTTCAGGGAACAAAAGAACAAAGCAAGTAAAACTGGCTGGAGAGAACTTGCTATGGTTTTGAGGTGGTGTGTCCCCCAAGAGTTCATGGTGAAGTCTTGGTGCCTGATGTAGCCATACTGAGAGGTTGTGAGACCTTTAGGAGGTGCAGCCCAGTGCAAGGTAAGTGGGTCACGGGGCTGCCGCCCTCTAAAGGAATTAATGTAGTTCTCCTGGGATCCTGGTTAGTTCTCCTGAGGGGCTGCCATAAAAAAGCCAACCTGGCACTCCCCTGAGTACTCTGTCTTCCTGTCTCACCATGTGATCTCTGCCTCTTGCAGATGCCCCGGCCACTGTCATGTCATGCCATCCACCGTGAGGCCTTCACCAGAACCAAGCAGAAGCCGACACCATGCCCTTGAGCCTCCAGAAATGTGAGCCGAATAAAACCCTTTTCTTTATAAAGTAGCCAGGTTAAGGCATTTTATTATAGTAAGAGAAACTGGACTGATATAGATCTGAAGTAAAATAAGCAGGTAATTTAAATATGGAGGTCAAAGTCGGTGAAATTTGAGGGAAGACTTCAAGAAGGTGATGGAGAAAGCCATGAATACCGAGCGGAAGAGTACCCCAGGGAGAGGTGCAAAGGCCCTGGGGCAAAAGTTCTAAACAGGTTCTAAACACAGCAGCAGGTCAGTGGAACTGGAAAGGAATGAATGGGAGTAGTTGGGAAAAAGTAGGAGACGGGGGTGAGGACATGATTGGGCCAGGTCGCTCAGGGTCTTGAGGTCACCACAAGGGCTTTGGTTTATACTTGGATAAAATGAGGGGCCTCTGGAGGGTTTGATCTGAGAAGTGGTATTGAGGATCTGAGTCATATTTAAAAGAGAAGAACTGATTACTGTGCTGTGTGTTGATGGATGGAGTGGGGACCTGCAAAGAGGCTACCATACATACCCAGGATGGAGGGGAGGGACCAGGCCAGCTGCGGTGCATGTGTGAATATCCAAAAGGAGAGTCAAACTTAACAGATTTGATGAGTTTTCTGAAAGGCATAGAGGAGACAATGACTCTAAGATTTTGTTCAGTTAATGCAAACTTTTGAAAAAAAAATCCATGACCACTTTGTTATGAACATCAATAAATCTATATTTGGTCTAAATTGCTTGTTCTTGACTATCATGTCTAACTCAGTACAACTGAGTGTACTGTACATAAAAATGTAATGTCTCACTAAGTCTACATCGTCTACACAGAAGATGAGTAATACTCTCTGGAAAAGAAGTTCTGGGTACCAAGTGGTACATCAAAGGCTTCATATGTATTTTATTCCATCTGTTTCTTGAACACACCAAATTTGTTCCTACTCCAGGACCTTTGCACGTGCTTTCCTTTGTTCCTTAAATGTCCCTCCCCCAGAGCTTTGGCCAGGTGTCCTGTTCTCCCTATTAGCTCAAAAATTACCTCTACCCTGCCAGTCTTTGCCAAGCCTTCAACTGTGTCACTCAGAGTTCTCAGACAAGCAGAACCAACAGAAGCTATGTAAAGAATCATGTCACATGATTATAGAGGCAGAGAAATCCCAAATTTTGCAGTAAGCAATTTGGAGACCCAGGAGAACCTATGGCCAAGGTTCCTATCTGAGTTCAAAGGGCTGACAATCAGAACTAACCTTTTAAGTTCCAGCCTAAATGTTGGTGAGCTCAAGACCCAAGAAGAGACATTTTAGTTCTAGTCCAAAAGCAGTAAAATACAAATGTCCCAGCTCAAATCAGTCCAGCAGGAAGAGTGTCCTCTTACGAGTGGAATAGCCTGTCTTTTTGTACTTTTCAAGTCTTTGATTGATTGAATGAAGCCCACCCACATTAGGAGGGACCACCTGCCTTACTCAGTCCTCCAGTTTCAATGTTAACCTCATCCAGAGACATCCTCATGGACACATTGAGAATAAGAGCTGATGAAATATCTGGGCACCCTGTGGCTCAGTCAAGCTGACATCTAAAATGAACAATTGCCCTGTTCTGTTCCCATGAGGTTTGCTGTTTTATGAGTTTACCTTAGTTGCTTATAGATCTCTCTATTTCTGTGTTTCCCTCTCCTGTGAGAATATCCTCTCCCTTTGTTTGGATGAACGGATGAACGAGTGAATGAATGAAGGAGAAACAATTTCACGTATAATTTGAGATTTAGGTGAAAGAAGCATGGGGGTTCTGCCAGGGCACGGAGAGGTGGGTGCAGAGAGGCCATAGTACCTGATAAGAACTAGAAGGAGCCTGGCAGACCACTGAAGAGCTGAAGAAGAATGAGACTGAGCAGCACTGGGGAAGAAGGGGCAGGAAGAGAGCAAATCTTATGGGAAAAAAAAAAAATCCATCTCTAACAGCCCAATCCGCTCTGCATGCATCCTGGTTTTCATTTCTAATCTGGAGCAAGATATCCCCTGGCCTGACCCCTCTGACTGTGAGCCAAAGCAACAAATCAAAGCCCAAAGCAACATGGGACTCCAGCCTGGGCTTCCTTGGGAAAGTGAGGAGCAGCATGAGGGGAGAGGAGCCTGGTGGTTTGCCCCAGCCCTGAAGGGGCTGAGTGAAGAGCCCAGTTCACCAACACCAGCAAGACAGTCCCGAGAGACCCGGAGTCAGATAGACGTGAGGTCAGCTTCCTGCTCCGACAGACAATTCTCAGCCCGGAATTCTTCCATCAGGCTTCCCCATTGGTACGTAGGTTTTGTGTCTTGATCGAGTTTAATGAAAAGAGAGAGAGAAGCCGTCTTCAGGTGCTAAATGTTATGTGTATAAATGTTACCAAAACTGTGAAGAAAGATGCCCCTATGTACGACTTAAGCTAAAAGCAACTCTCCCCCAAAAAAATTATTGGATTTTTTTTTCTTTTTTTAAACACGTGTTAGAATGACTGATTTTGGAGGAACTGCAGGTGCTGTCTTCCTCTGTGGAGCTGTGGTCATAGGTAGGCTAAAGTCTCAAAAGACCAGTGCAAGGACCAGGTGTCTCCTTGGCAGGATCATTGGGAAAGGGGTCACAGCCTGGGGAAGGAGAAAAGGGCCCTAGGTGGGTACCTGAGTGGATGGGGAAGGGGAAGAGGGGACACTTCTGAGGGGACAACAGTGTGTCAGCTCTTTGTCCTTCTGGGTGGAGTTGACCAGATGCCCGTGGGCCCCAGGCAGGAACAGGTGGGTGGTAGTTGGTGCTTTCGCTCTGTCCTCCTCACTGTGCACCTGAGTTTGTGCCTCGTCCTTAGGGAGCTCCCGTCTGAGAACCCAGAAGATGGAGATACCGCTCTCCCCCCTGCTGAACACCTCTCCTTTGTATGATGAGCAGAGGCCAGCCAGGCACAAGGAAGAGGAAGGCTGTGAGGAGTTAAGAGTCAGCTCTGCAGAAAAAGTCCCATGTGGGCTGAAAAAGGAGGAGGCAGCCTCCTGAGCTCAGAAGCACCTTGACTCAGTTTACACAGGTGGTGACAAGAGACAGCTCCTCCAGGCAGGTGATGCAGACCGAGGCTCATCTCGGTGCTGAGAATAGCCCAGCCCAGCAATAGCCAGGAGAGACGTCTGACTGGACCCACTATGTAAAATTCTCCAGATCCTCTCAGACCTAAGGATGCAGGAGGCAGGATGGGGAGGAGGAGTGGACACATCTGTCAGCACTGAGGACCAAGTTTCTATCTATAAAAGGTGACTTTGGAACACAGAGTTGGAAAAGAACTCTGATGAGTCAAGAAGAAGCAACCCGAAAGGAAAACAGAAAAAGATGTTAAAAAAAAAAAAAAAACACTTTACAGAAGTGAATACCCAAATAGCCAGCGAATATATGAAAATCTGCTCAATCTCCCTAATCATCTGCAGAATGCAAATGAAAACCACAATGAGATGCCACCATATAAAATGGCCAAAGTGGGAAGATGGAAAGTAGCAAGGGTTGATGAGCATGTGGGGCGAGTGGAGCTCTGGTGCCCTGCAGACAGAAGTGGGTATTGGCGCAACCACTTTGGGAAAGCATTCGGTAATATCTACCCGGCATACCTACCACCCTGGGCAATGCCACTCTCAGGCAGAAATGTGCGCATACACCACCAAAAGACTTCCACTAGCTGTATCACATGTAACTGCTCCAACCTGGGACCGATCCAAATGTCCATCACCAGAATGGATAAATGGACCACGATGCGTTTGCATGATGGATGACTGTAGGCGTAAGTATGTTTCAATTTAAACATTTCTAAAAATGAGTTGGTTTGGGGAAGAGTAGGAGGCACTAAGCCCTTCTGGGCTTCCAGGAGCCGGAGATGACAGTGCTGGTATCAGTTGCACAAATCACATCACAACGTGCCTGCTCACAGCTCTGGGATGCATTCTGACTGCACTCACAGCCAAAGCCAGGCCTCTCCCCTGGGCGTCCAAAATCGAACGCCCAGCCCCTCCTGCACTTCTCGCCTTATTCTTCCTGGCCACATCGCTCTGGCCAATGTCACTCCCATCACAGGACATGTCTCTTCCTCCAGGTCTTTATTCAAGGCATCCCTTGAAAGAGGTTCCCTGACCACCCTTGGGGACTGTTCATCTGACAATCTTAGGGGAGCCCCTGCCACTGTGGTCCGTGCGAATGACTCATAGTTTCTGGACTGGGGTCAGATACCCACCACGGAGGTCCCACCCCGCTATCTTTTGTTCCATTTTCTTCATAGGTGCTATCATGGGTGCAATGGGTGTCGGAAATGATCTTTGTAATTACTGGTTTGTTGTTCACTGTCTGTTTTTCCTCATGAGAATAGAAGCTCCCTGGGGGCAGTGATTGCACCTGCCTTGCTACGGTACTAGCCCCAATGCCTGAGTCGAGAAAAGTGCATACCCATTATGTTGAATGAATAAATAAATGACAACATGAAAGTCATGGTGGCCAGGGGAGCCCCCAGAGCAGTGAGACCTTCAGCCCAAGGCCTGCAAGGATTGACCTAAATAGCACATCACTGTGTCATTATCTGTGTTTTCCAGGCTGGAAAACTGAATCTGGGGGAGGAAAGAGGCCACACCCTCAAGTAAAGGTGACAGTCAAAATTTAAACTCAGGTTTGTCCCCCACTGAGACCCTGCTCAAAGCCACAGACCTCTGCTCAAGGCCTCAGCCTCACACACGCATGGGCAGACTTCAGGGCCCTCCCAATTCTGCAGCCCATGCAGAGACACAAGGGGGCAGCCAGGGAGGCCCCAGGTGTAGACACAGCCCAGGTGTGTGCTGAGCCTTGTGGGAACCCGCCAGGAGCTCACTTCCTTCTCTCCTTCCCATCTTAGAGCAGCGCTGGCGGCTGTCACAGCCCACTAACCTCAGAGACGGTTTGTTTCATTGATGGAGACAGCTCCCAAGGCAGTCCAAATCCAGTTTCAAACCACCTTGGCAGCGCTTGGCCACGCTGACCAGATCGAATTTGAAGTTTCAGTGCCTGACGGGCACCAGCTGACTCAATTACAGGAGCTGCTAGGTGGGATCTTCCGGCTTTCTCCAGGTGTGTCGAGGCCGCCTCTTCCCCCAGCAGCCCCAGCTCCACTTCAGCCAGGGCATTGGGCCCCTATCTCAGGGACATGGTGCCTTCTGGTTAGCCTGGGGTCTGAGACATGTCCCCTGGAAGCCTCCGCAGCGTGTCTGACAGGTTTCCTCCATCCCATGACCCCTCATCCACCATCTTCTAGAAGCCCCTAATCTGGAGACCAAACCTATTTTCTCTCTCTACTACACTGCATCCCTGCCGCTCTAGCCTGAAACCAGACCTCCCTCATCCCCAGGAAGACCCCTCCCCAAGACCCAGACACCCACCATGCCCTCTGTATCTGCTGTTGTTTAGTTAGCATTTCCTGATGGCCACAGCACCTAACCAAGGGGCACACTACGCAAGGAAAGACCGTGCCTCTCATCCCAGTCCCAATTCCAAAGTGTGGGAATGGTTAGTACTTTCCATAAATCAGAGAGGATCAAAATCACCCCCACTAGAACTTCCCCAAGCCTCACTGGCATCCTGGTGTGACGCCACAAGGTGGGTCAGAAAGTGCCAGAACCACAGTGTGCATCATCCGTGGGCTGCTTCTGGATGTGGACAACCAGGGGAGGAGAGGGTACTGCCCAGAACACTGTGGTAGGGCCTCGTTGGGCCCTGCAGCAGGGGAGGGACGTCTCCTCCCACATACGTCCACTGGGATTTGGAGACCAGCAAGGCTGGTTCACTTTGTGCTGCAAAAGTGCTGCATCCTCTTGTGGGTAGGTAACAGGGTACCAGGGAAATCCCAAGAGCACAGGCTTGTCCCTAAAAGGAGTCCCGCAGAAGGCATGAGTCAGCCACCAGCTCCTCCAGGGCAGCTCCAGTGGATCCTTAGCTTCCCAAGGATGAGGTCTGGGTGTCATTCTTGAAGTGCTCCTCTCTATGAATCCTAGCACTGGGTAGGGCTCCATTACACGGATCATAATAAAAACATGGGTGATGTTTGGGAGGCTATGGTAACAGTCTCCTAGGGCTGCCATAACTAATTACAGCCAACTTGGTGGCTTAAAAGTAGAGAAATTCATGCACTCACTGTCTTGGAGGTCAGAAAACTTGAAGTCAAGTTATCCAGAGGGTTCCTCTCCCTTCAGGGGCTCTAAGGGCGTATTCGTTTCCTGCTTCTTCCAGTTCCTGGGGGTTGCTGGCAACCCTTGGTGTTCCTTGGCCTGGAGCTGCCTGCCATGATCTGGACATGGTTGCTGTGTGTCTCCCAAGGCCCGTGTATTAAAATTGAAGCCATCTCTGTGTGTGTGTGTGTGTGTGTGTGTGTGTGCGCGTGCGTGTGTTAGGGACTGAACCCAGAGCCTCATGCATGCTAACCATGCCCTTCACCACTGAGCTACACCCCCAACTCCCCATTCCATGGAGAGATAGTAAAAATGTGGAAAGTTCTGACTCTGGTGTATAAAGTTAGGGCCTTTGGAGGGGAATTAGAATTAGATAAGGTTATCAGGTAGAACCCCCCTGATTGCATTCTGGTAATTTGACAAGAAGAGAGACACCAAAGGACATGTTCCCTGTCTCTGGAACACTGCCAGCAAGAAGGTCATCACTAGATGTGGCCCCTTAGTTGTGGATCTCCAGAATCGTGAGCCACAACACAGCTCTTTTCTTCGTGAAGTTACCCATCCTCAGGTGTCTTGTTATGGTAACACAACATGGACAACTGTCCTTCATCACTCCACTCTCTGCTCCATTTCCACGTGGCCTTCGTTTCCGTGCATCGCTGTGTCTACCCTCCCTCCACTGCTCTCTTATAATGATACATGTGATCACACTTAGGGCCCATCTGGATTATCTGGGATGAGTTCCTCCTCCAAAGATCCCTAATTTACCACAGATTTTTCCCTCCAGGGTAATATACACTCTCTTTCCATATAAGGTGATCTTCACAGTCCTGCGGCTTGGGAAAACTTCAGAGTCTAATACTTTTCCTTTTTCTGCCTGTTAAAGTTGTTACGTAATAACTTGGGATCTCAAGGAAGAGCTTTGCTCGTTTAGTGCTCATGGCAACCCAAGGGTCAGGTGCTAGGGATGCCCCCGTTTTACAGCCCTTGTTGTGAAGAGTAGGTGGAGACAGAACTGCAATATAAGTCTGATGTTCGCCATGATAATGAGACTAAAGCTCAGAGGCCCCTGTAGTCCACCTTCAGGCTTCCTCTTCAGCGACTTTTGTAATCATGCACTGTAGACTAAACTGTGGTGGCTAGAAGGGCAGACACTGGAGTCTAACGGGGATGGGGTTCCTGCCTCCTCCTGCCTCCGTCTCCTCATTATGCCAGCTTCACGCAGGCACCATCGAGGATAAATATGAGTGTTTTTGTTGCTGTTGCTGCTGCTATTGTTGTTTAACTGGACCCGTGTTTCCTAATCCTTCTTGCATGCTATGCACTGGATGGTAGTAGAATTTTGCAGGGCAACCTGTTAGTCTCACCTGGTTACTAGCCCTAGCTGGCATGATAACAGTACCAAGGCAAATGCCATTTGTTCCTTATCTCACTTTCAATATCTCTTATGTATATCTTTGGCAGGACCAGCAATATGTTTTAGCAACATTTTGGGGGACACAATATAACATTCATAGGAAGACATAGTTGTGTTCCTCATTAGGGGCAGAGGTGACCTGGTAAGATCTGTATCCCCTGCTTGCCACAAGGACACATCAAGAATATTCTGCACTAAAGGCCAAGGCAAAGAAGATGTCTTTCATTGCAGGGACTCACAGGGCAATGCGTGCAGATGGAGATTGTGTTCTAGGGTGAGGTATGCCAATAGGAAACTGTCCTCCGGACTTGGGAGAATGGAACTTGGAGGAAGGACAGATGAGTGACGTCTTCCATAGTAAGTAATGCTTGAGCTGAGTCTCAGAGGATGAAAACATCATATGCTTGAGTTTTGGGTGCCAATAGCTGAAAGTCTGGTAATGAAATGTGCACCTGTGTCTCTGGGAAAGGTGGTGATGGAGATCAGAAAGTAAAGTGGCTGAGGATACATCAGAAGACCACCTGTGGATGGTGGTGATGATGGTGATGATGTGGTGATGGTGATGGTGGTGGTGAGCCCAATGGTTAGATAGCTCTGACAAGACATCCAGGCAGATACAAGTGATTGGAGAGTTTAATCATAGGTGTAGGAAAGTAGGGACTGAACTGAGGAAGCACTCCCAGGCTAACAGCAGAAGGAAGTCATTCATTATCACCCTGTGGCCTCAAGGTCTGGGGAAGGAGTAATTACCAGAACCCAGAGAATGCCATAGCTCTGAGAGAGGGCTATGTGACATGAGCTTGTGACCTTCAGTTTAAGAATGAAGCCTCTGCTGATCTGTTAACCCTGTGGAAAAACCAGGGGAATAAACACTGTGACTTCCATCTGATTTCCTTCTCTTGGACAGATAGCCTATTGGCCATTCCCAGTTGGAAGTCGGAGAGCAAGAGAGCCTATCGATGAAGACTCTATGGGTGTGCTTCCTGGGATCCAGTTGGTGGTGATGGATGGATGGATGGATGAATGGATGGAGACTCTTTCACTTCTTGTCCTAGAGGACAAGATCTAGGTCTCCATGGAGCCTGACCCACAATAAGCACTTAACAAATATTGATGAAGGTAGAGAAGCACATCTACTAAAGGAGAGTAGATGTGGAGAGGAAAACAGAATCTAGCTGGTGATGAAGATAATGATGATGGTGATGGTGGTGGTGGTGGTGGTGGTGGTAGTAATGAAGACAGCTTACCATTTACCAGCTCCTAAATGGGGACTCACTGTTCTAAAGACTTTCAAACTTCATATCAGCCCAATAAGATAGGGCAGTAGAGATTATTGGAAATTTGGGAGATGTACGTGGAAATCAAATGCCAGAATTGGCCTCTGGTTCCTTGGACCACTCCCAAAATGCAGAGCTTTGCAAAGCCCCGCATTCTCATGATGTATGTACTAACTCTGTGTGAGTCTGTCTTCCTTACCCCCCTGTGAACTCTTTTAGCTAAGTTTGATGTCTGATGGTTGCTGGCACTCAGGGCTTGGCAGTGTTTAGTAGAGTACCTGTCATTTACGAATTCCTAAACTGGTGGTAATGGATGATGGGTGGATGGATGGATAGATGGGTAGATGGAAATTCTTTGTCTTCTTGTCCTAAATAGCAAAAGTTCTCTTGTCCTAAATAGCAAAAGTTCTCCACGGAGCCTGACCCATCGTAGGCATTTAGCAAATACTGATGCAGGATCAACACAGTGGCATTATGATATTTCTGTTTTCTCTGGTGCACATTTCCTCACATCCAAACACAGACTGAAAAAAATATCTAAGCTTTTCAAAGTTATTTGGTTTCCTGAAATTTCCCCAAGCCCAAACTCTGAGCTAAAAAGTAAGGATGTTTGTGCTACATCTCTACGCTACACATGGAAACCCACAGCCCAACATAGCTCAGAATTGCTAATCACCTAGGGATTGTTGTGTTAATAAGTGAAAATACAGAGAAACACAAACCTGTCTTACTGTTAATGTTAATTTCGGTCCCAAAAAATGTTGCTAAAACATATTGCCAGGCCTGCCACAGATGTTCCCTCTCTCATACGTGAGAGATATTGAAAGTGAGAGGTGGAAGCTTTGACAGAATTTCTGTTGCTTCGATGATAACTGTGGCCAGGCCTTTTTCCTGCCTCTTGGGCCTGTCGCTTTCTCTGGCCGGTCCTCCCCTGTTCAGAGGTTCCCATTGGGGCTGGCATGTAATTCTATATATACTACCACAGCCTGCTCAATAGACTGATAAAGGTAAGCAATTTAAAAAATAAGTTGAGCTATGTCACTGTCTTGTCAACTCACCTGCTAATTTCACCATATGCAGAATGTCTATAATAACCCGCTTGGTGGAGAGGATTAAGTACAATCTTGGTGGTTCATTCCCAGAGCTCATTAGGGGGAAAGATGACATGGTAAGACATGAGGCTCTCCAACTGGATACTGAGGTTTTAACTAACCTGGATAGGAGGGATTTAGAACCACTTATCAGTTTTTAAAGAACCAAGCAGGACAGCGGCGTGTTTTCTCGTCTTGTCCTAGTTTATCTTCCTCGTGCAGTGGCCAGTTCTAAGAGTAAGAAATGTGTCATGATTTGGAGTGATTACAAGGAAGAAACCCACCCAGCGTTTGGCGACTTCAAGGCATTTTCTTACTTCAGCAAAGGGGAGCAGGGTAGACTGTGCATTTTAGACCCCAGTGATATTACGGGGTCATTTGTGCTGGGAAGCTGCACCCTCTGAGCAGGGAGAGATGTTTTCTTTTCTGTCTGAGAGTTTTCCTTTAAAATTCCTCTCCTGAGGCTGGGATCTGTGGTTGGGTCAGAGAACAGAGGGATTCCTCTGTGGGGCTTGGGAGCCAATGGACACTAAGATGTTAGACCCATGTCAGCTGCCAGGATGAAGCACCATGCCAAGCAGAAAGCATGCATGCAAGCACCTGTACCGGCCCCAGCAGACCTTGTGTTTTGTTGGTGCACCCTAGAACTCCAGGAGAAATGCAGTGAGGAAGAGAATGTGGGGAGGTAGAGAGACAGAGACAGTTCCTAGGCCAGGGAACTCTTGAAGGGCTGTATTAATCAGTTCTCCATTACTGTAACAAGTACTTGAGATAAATCAACTTAAAAAGAGGAAAGGTTTGTTTTGGATCATGGTTTCAGAGGCTTCAGAAGTCCATGGTCAGTTGGTCTGTTACTCCCAGGCCTGTGGTGAGTCATTACATCATGGTGAGAGCAGGTGGCAGAGGAAGCCCTCATCTATAGTGACCAGGAAACAGAAAGAGAAAAGAGGAAGAGATTGGACATTAAGGGAAGAAAAAAGTCTGGCACTTATCACAATGATCATCTATCTAACTTCCTCCTACGAGGCCCGACCTCTCAAAGTTACCACTTCCCACTAGCAGCACAGTCTGGGGACAAGAATATTACTATATGGACCTTTCTGGGACACTTATTCAAACCATAGAAAGTGCCCTTGTCCTGTTCTTTTCTTTTCTTTTTTAATCAATTCCATCAAAAAAAAAAAAAAAAAAAAAAAAAAAAAGAACACCTCATTGTGGATGTTTGATTCTTAACAGATAGCAGTGATGAGACACCTTCTGTCCTTGCCAAGCAGAGGGGCAACTATATTTTGGACTCCAAAGCAAAACTAGAGCCCCCAGATCCCGCGGAGCCCCAGCCTCTACTGCATCTCCACTGCAGCTGAATTCAGTGTCTCTCATTATCACTGCAGACCGTCGCTGCTACTGTATGGATTAGAGGACACTTGAGAGCTTCATGCTCTAAATAAAGATAAAGTAACTTTTATTATGCATCGAGTGTGGGAGAGGGACTTGGCCATATCCCCAGTATGAGCTCCATCAGTCTCTGCCCAGAGTCATAACAAGATCCTCCGATGAAACTGCCTTTTCCCAAGGCTTTGGGAGCAGGCTGGAGTTCAAGCTGGGTAAACACCTTCCCAAATAATCACTCTTGCACCAAAGCTGTGCATCCAGCCAACATGGAGAGTGCACAGGATTGTTGGCCAGATCCAAGCCCAAGAGCTCCTGTTCCAGGAAGAATTGAATAATGCAGACAGTAATGGTTAAGCTCCTCATAGCTGGGTTCAACCAATGCCTGCCTGGGGGGTTGGGGAGGGCCACTTCTCCACTCTTTCCTCTTTTAAATGTGCATGCAACATTTCTGAACTGTAGCTCAGACAAGAATTCACAGTCCACCATGTAAAATTCAGGTCCTGGGAAGTGTTTGTGGACCGCTCCTGTCCTTCACCACCACTCAAGGACTTTATTCCTGCTAAGATAAGAGAGATACACATGGAAACCCTCACAAGGAAAGGACACGCTGGCTCTGCATGTGGTGCCAGACACTCCTCGACTTTCCCTTAAGAATGGCCTTTTTTTGCAGACAAAAGTCTTTGTTATTTTAACCCAAACCATGTCAGGGCCACCAGGTGTCAGGTGTGATAATGAAAAGTCAGTTTCTTTTGTAGATAAATAATACATGTGTAAGAATCTCATTCATAGAGGATGAGTGAAACAAAACTCATGAACTAGAAAAGTATGTGGTGTGATGGTTAATTTCATGTATTAAGTTGACTAAAGCCATGGTACCCAGGGATTTATTCGAATGCATCTGGATGTTGCTGTGAGGGTATCTTTTAGATTAACAATTACGTCAGTACACTTTGAGTCAAGCGGAATGCCCTCCAAGATGTGGGTGGGCCTCATACAGTCAGCTGAAGGCCTAAGGAAAGATAGATGTTCCCCAGGGAAGAAGGAATTCTGTCAGCAGTCTGCCTTTGGACTTGAACTACATTGACCCTTTTCTGAGTTTCCAGCCTGCCAGCTAACCCTGAACTTGCCAGCCTTCAATTCCTTAAGATCAATCAACCAATCTATTACCTATGTGTCTGCCATTGATCCATGCATCTATCATCTATGCATGTATCGTCTATATTACCATCTATCTATACAATATCTATGTATCTACCACCTATTTATCTGTTATCTATTATTTATCTAGCCATGTATCTATCACCTATGTATACATCTATCATCTATTACCTATCATCTATCTATCTATCTATGCATCCATCTGTCTGTCTATCATGTGCATGCTATTGGTTCTGCTTCTCTGAAACACCCTGATTAAAACAGGTAGAAACTAGGAAGAAGGATGTGCTGTCTGCACAGGCCAGTAGAAGACGAAAATTTCTAGTTTCCACTAGAGTGGCTGTTGTCATAATGACAACCTAATCAACACATGCTTTTTCTTTACCCAGCCTGAAGAGAGGGTGCCATGCCATGGGGCCCCAGCTTGCTCATTTACTTTGTGAAAAAAAAAATGTATTGCATGAGAAATAGCATTCTGTGACTTGTCTTGCTCTGAGTAGAGGCTGCCCTGAGAATGGGAAAATGAAATACTAGCCAAATACAGCCAGGAAACCTCGCTGCTGGAATTGCCGCTGAGACCTGCTTTCTATAAGATCACCTGGCTCTAAAACCGGAAGGCCACAGAACAGCAGGTTGGAGACCAGGTGTGTTTGGGGTTTTTTTTTCCTTCCTGAATCAGTGGGCAATGGCATAGAGCCAGGCAGCTCCTGGTTTCCAGAGGTCCGAGTGAAAGTCCAAGGAAACTCATGTCCTTCCTATTGTTTTAAAGGTGCACTGGTCCATGGTTTGTAGCAGGGCTCCAGTTTCATGAAGAGAAAGGTAACAGGTCAGCTCCTCTTTGCTGTCAGGAGCCAATGTTTCCATCTCACATTTACATGAGCAAAACATTTTGCTTTCTCCTGGTTTCCATCTCCCGAGAAGCAGCAGTAGGCAGGCATGGAGCTGTTTTGACTGAAGTGTCTTTGGTGGTCCCTTTCTAATAAAATGCTATGTATTAGTGCCGAACAGTCATTTTTTTTTTTTTTTTTTTTTTGAGCACTAAAGTAATACCAGGACTCTCATCGCTCAAGAAACTGCTGAGTAAAATCTTCCAACAATGTGTCTCCCTGGTATTCCTTAACCCTATTGATAATGATAAAGTCTCATAAATCTAGGTAAATCTTTAATTACGGCTTCAGAACATGATGATATTATGACTGTGACATAGTCATAAAGGGCACATTCAAAATTAGCTCCGTATACATTTTATGAATATTCAAAAGGGTAGAGGTGGCTAGAGTTATAAAGACCAAAAAAAAATGTATATTTTCTTCATTGTTGTAATCATCTTTGAAGATAGAAATTGATTCCTTTTTTTTTAAAAAAAAAGATAATTGTTGGAAAAGCTCAATTTTTTACTTCTATGATTTTTTAATTAAAATCCACAGCATCAGCTTTGCTAAAGACCCTAATGCAGGTTACAAAACCTACAAGCTGAAATAGAGGGACATTACATTAGAACATACATTAGAACACCTTTTGGCCTAAAAATTGTTCTTGCTTGAATTAAGTGTGTGAGAAATATTTATGGAGAGGGGAGATTCTTTGCACAGCTTTTATGAAACACTAACAAATCCCAGTGTTTGTTTCCTTCCCTACAATCAGGGCGATTGCAGTCTGGTCCTACCCCCACCCCTGCATTTGGTTAGTAGCCCCATGCGATTTATTTTTATCTTCAGCCAACGCATATATTTTTACTTGTGTGAATAATATGGAGGAAGATTAACTTCTTTTATTTTGCTAATTAAACTGCATTTTTCAAAACCTGGTGTGGGTAGTAAGTGACAGGATTAACAAGGGCACTCGAGGAGTTTTGCTGTTGCCCTGATTAGATTAGATGCATTTGCAACAGAGGTGGGAGCTGGTGAGTGGTTTCTGAGATGCGAGTGAATGCGTGACCCTAGTTCATCACTCTGGCTTCGAAAAAGAAGTCTTCCTTACCATCAGGAAAGCCCGACCAAGAGTGAAAATGGCATTAGCAAGAAGTTAAGCAAAAGGTCAGTAGAGCAGAATGAGGAGGGGGCAGGAAAGAAATGCAATCCTTGGCCTTTTTCTTTCTTTCTTTCTTTATTCCAAAGGGTGAAGAAGACTGCTCAGCTAGAGCTTTCATGCTGAGCAGGGCAGGATGAGCCTCAGAATTGTCTTCTCAGATAGACACACTTCTCAATCTCTGAGGTAAAAGGTAAAAATCTCCCATTAAAAAGGATGGGTGTAAGCTGGGCACAGTGGCGCACACCTGTAATCCGAGGAGAATCACGAGTTCAAAGCCAGCCTCAGCAACCGGTGATGCACTTAGCAACTCAGTGAGACCCTGTCTCTAATAAAATGCAAAAAAGGGCTGGAGATGTGGCCCAGTGGTCGAGTGCCCCTAAGTACCAAAAAAAAAAAAAAAAAAAGGGTGGGTGTATTAGCCAGAGTTCTCTAGAAGAACAGAATCAACAGCAGATATTCATATATACAAACATATATATTTATGTATTTTATAATCTTAATTATAAATTATATATTTATATACTTATAATCATTAATTATATTATTTATATTTATAATGACTTTGGAAGATCGAAGGAGCTGGAGTCTGATGTCCTTCTGTTCAAGAAGAATCGAGCTTGCCTGCTGCCTCCTCTTCTTTGAACTTTTGTTCCATCCAAGCCTCCAACCTATTAGACAGTGCTGCCCACACTTAGGGTGGGTGTCCACTTCAGTTCTTTGTCCCACATGCCAATCATTCCTAGAAAGACCCTCACTGACACACCAGAGGCCTCTTATTTCTAGGCAGCTCTTACTCCAATCAGGTCGACAATTCACACTGGCCATTACAGTGGGGATGGGAAGGCAGAGCAAGAAAAGCTCCGCCTCTCCCTGTCTTTCCTGCTGCTCTGCAGGTCTACTCCCAGAAGCATGAGCAGACCCCTTTGGGCCTGTCCTGGGTCTTCTCCCAGATCGCTCGGCCCAAATCTCATCTTCAGGGCAGCCAGAGGCCAAACCAAGGAGACAAGTAAAGATCACTCCTTCCCTAGTCCCTCATACCCTCTTCTCCTAACCCCGGCTTGCTAGCCCCAGGAGAGGGAAGTAAAAGAAAGAAGAGATGCCAAGCCAACAGGAGAGGAAAACGGGAATGGAGGTGTGGTTTGTCAAATCCTCTCTGGTAAACAGAGAAACAGGAGGACACTGGCAGAGACAAGGCTCCGGAGAGGAGCTCAGTAGAAGCTGGACCCGGGTCTGGGCACCCTGAGCCCAGGTAAGTCCAAGATCACTGTGTGTCTATTTATGGTATTATCTGCATTGTCCCCTACCATCTGAGCCTATAAACACATGCTGTTTTCTTTTTAATTAGGCTGTAATTTGCATACAGCAAAAGTCACATAAATGTAGAATTGGGTGAGTTTGAGCACATGCATGCACATGCGTGATCCACATCTCTATTCAGGTATAGAATATACCCATCACCCAGAAAATCCCCTGTGCTCTTTTCCAGTCAATGCTGCCTTCTCACTCACCCAGGTCACCACTGTTTCAGTTCTGATCACTATAAATAAGCAAAGCTAATTTGCTTATTGTGAAATGTCATATAAATGAAATTTTAAAGAATATGATCTTGGTGTCTGATTCCTTTTCACTCAGCACCATGTTTCTAATTCTCTGTTGTATCAATAATTTTTATTGCTGATTTGTATTTTATTGTACGAATCTACCACAATTTTTATCTGCTCTGCTTTTTTATAAAATTTCCTTTTTTTTTTTTTTTTTTTTTTTTTGTGCTAGGGAATGGAACCCAGGGCTTCAAACATGTTAGACAAGCACTCTACCCACCATGGAGCTACATCTCCTGCCAATTGGTTCTACCTTTAAGGAATGTCTGGGTTATGTCCTGTTTGAGGTAATTATGAATAAAATTGCTTTGACCCTTTTTGAACAAGTCTTGTGGGCATTTAATTTGATCCCTCTTGAGAAATAGGTGTGTGGTTAATTCTATGAGAAATGACCAAATTGTTTTCCAAAGTGTGTGCACTATTTTGCAGTTAGACAACAACATAAAAGAGCTCTGAAATCTGCCTACTCCATCTCCTTATCAACACTTAACATGAGTCTTTTTTTTTTTTTTGGTTCCAGGGATTGAACTCAGGGGCACTCGACCACTGGGCCACATCCCCAGCCCTTTTTTGTATTTTATTAGAGACAGGGTCTCACTGAGTTGCTAAGTGCCTCGCCATTGCTGAGGCTGACTTTGAACTCACGATCCTCCTGCCTCAGCCTCCCAAGTGCTGGGATTACAGGCATGTGCCACCGTGCCTGGCTGAGTCTTTTAAATTCTAAGCATTTAAATTTGGATGAGTTGTGTACACTCTCTAAATACGGTTTTCATTTGCAGTACCCTGCTGACTACTGGCACTTACCACATTTCTATGCAATTATTAGGCCTTTAAATATCTTCCTTTGTCAAGTATTTGTTTATATTTTGCCCATTTTTAAAATTGAGTTATCTTCTTCTTATTGAACTCTTTGAGGTCCTTTTATCTTCTGAATACCAATCCTTCTTCTGATACGTATATTACAAAAATCTTTTATATCTATCTTTTTTTATTTATAATAGTAGTATGTATTACAATTCATAATGCACATATATAGCATCTTTTTACATACAACTGTTTGTATACAAAGTATATAAGTACCATTCAGATCTTCAATCATGCATTTAGGATAATGATATCCATCTCATTCAACCACCAATTTTTTTTCTTTTTTTCTCCCCTCTCTCCCCCCTTGTTCCCTCCTTTCCCCTCCCTTTCCTTTGACCATTCTAGTGTTCCTCTAATCCTCCTATGTACCCCCATCCAACAACACTGTGAACTTAGCCTCCTTATATCAGAGAAAACATTCGGTATTTGGATTTTTGGATTGACTAATTTCACTTAGCATTATATTCTCCAACTTCATCAATTTACCTGCAGATGCCATTATTTTATTCTCTTTTATTGCTGAGTAAAATTCCATTTTGTATATATACCACATTTTCTTTATCCACTCATCTACTGAGGGACATTTAGGTTGGTTCCACAACCTACCTATTGTGAATTGTGCTGCTATAAACACTGAAGTGGCTGTGTCACTGTAATATGCTGTTTGTAAGTCTTTTGGGAATAGACCCAAGAGTGGGATAGCTGGGTCATAGGGTGGTTCCATTCCCAGTTTTCCAAGAAATCTCCATACTGCTTTCCATAGAGGTTGCACCATTTTGCAGTCCCACCAGCATATATCTATCTTTTCTTCCTTCACATCTTTAGTTGTGAATTATTTTATTTTGCTACCAGAAATCAAACCCAGGGGTGCTTAACCATTGAGCAACATCTCCAGCCCTTTTTATCTTGAGAAAGGGTCTCACTAAGTTGCTTAGGGCCTTGCAAAGTTGCTGAGGCTGGCTTTGAGCTTGTGATTCCCCTGCCTCAGCCTCCTGAGCCTCTAGGATTACAGGTGTATGTCAACACACCCAGCAGTGTATTTTATTTTGTGTTAACATCCAGTAGGATTGACTTCTTTTGGTGTATAGTTGACTGTTAAGACATGTAGTGATTCATGTAACAACCCCTACAATCAAGACAGAATAGTATTGCTGCCTCAAAAATTCACTCATTATTATTCTTTTGTAGTCACACATTCCCCACCCATAACCCCTGGAAATCACTGATACATTTTCCATTACTATCTTTTTTGTTTGTAATTGACACAAAATATTTGTACATTTTTGGATCATGTACAATCTGTCAGTTTTCTCTGTTATGATTTGTTTTCTACGTCACATCTAAGAAATGTTGATGACCCAAAGGTCAATAAAATTTTCTTATGTTCATTTTTAAAAGCCTCATAATTTTAGCTTTTACATTTAAAGCTGTAATTTATTAGAAAATGATTTTTATTTGTGGTGTCAGGTAGAATATGAGCTACATATATTTTTTGCAATGTGGATGTCACTTCATCTTAGCATTATTTGCTGAATGTTGTCCTTTTTTCCATTGAATTGCCATGCAGTTTTTATCAAAAATAAGATGTGTAAATCTATTTCTGATCTCTATATTCTCTTCGTTTCTTCTATTTGTTTATTTTGCATCAATACATACTGTCTTGATTACTGTGGTTTCATAGGCAGTCTTAAAACCAGATTATTTGCTTTTAATATTGCTTTGGTTATTCTAGGTTCTTCAGCTTTACATATAAATTTAAGATTCTGATATTAGTTTAAAAAATTTCTGTCAGAATTTTTATTTGGATGGCATTTGAGATATAGTCTATCAAAACAATATTGCATTCTCCAATTCATGAATATAGTATATCTCTTCATTTTTTTCTAGGTACTTTTTTGTATTTTTCGGTATAGAAGTCTTATGCATGTATCCTTAGGTATTTTTATTTTACCATACATAATATATACCTGCATAATTATTTACAAATGTAGAATTGTACATGTAGAAAAGTCAAAAATTAATTATTAAAAAAATTATCAAAAATTAACAATTATCAAAAATTAATTATCAAAAATTAACAATTAATTAGAAATAAGTGGCAAAGTTATTAGAGACAAGGTCAATACTGGAAATTTCCAAATTTGAGGAAGAGTATCAACACAGACACCCAAAATGCAACAAAACTCAAACAGAATAAACACAAACATATCTAGACACAACAAAGGAAAACACACACTAAATATTTATGATGAAGAAAATCTTAAAAGCAGAAGAATATAAAATAAAACAAACATAGAAGTATTGCTATACCTAAACATATCATTATACAAAATGCAGGAAATCAAAGATAAAGGAAAAAATCCCAATGCAGCTCAAAGGAAAAAGCATCTTTAGAGGAGCAAAGACATGAACCACACACCTGACTTCTCCGACACCATGCAAGCAAGAAGAGAATGGTGTGAAATATTTAAAGTGTTAATGAGAAAGATACCCACCTACCTAGAATTCTATACCCTACAAAACTACCTTTTAACAGTTAAGGAGAAATAGATTTCCTCGGGCAAATAAAAACCAAAGATATTTGCTGTCAGTAGATGTGCCCTACAAGAAATATTAAAAGTTCTTCAGAGCAGGAAAATTACAGAGGTGTGACACTTGGATATATATATATATAGAAAGAAATGAGTGAAGATGAAATAAAAACTTATATTTTTTCCTATTCTTAATTGATTCAGCAGATAAGAGTTCATTCAAAATAATAATAATAATAGCAACAATGTATTTGATTACATGTATGTGCATGTGTTTGAAGTGAATGACAGCCATGATACAAGAGATGGGAGGGAGGAATAAAAAAGGAGGACTATTTAGTTATTTTAAGGTACTTGCACTATCCATGAAGCAGTATAGTGTTATTTGAAAGTGGACTTGGATTAGCTGTAAAGATATATTGAAAATGCTATGGCAACCAATTTAAAAAAGTAGAAAAAAGAATTGTAACTGATATGCTAAGAAGAGCGAGTAAAATCACATAATGTTCAATTAAAACCACAAAAAGCAGTAAAAGAGTGGAAGGCAAAATTAGGAACAGAAAAAAAAAAGAGCAATGAATAAAAAACAACAACAAATATAGTAGATAGTAACCCAACACTATCTATAATTACTTTGAATGTTCAATGTCTAAACGTGCCAATTAAAATACAGATATTGTCAGAGTGGATCAAAAAGTGAGATCCAAATACAGCTTTTCTATACGAAAGCCATTTTAAACATAAAGACACAAAGTATGAGTAAATGGATGGAGCAAGACCCACCATACTAACACTTAAAAAAAGAAAAGAAGAAAAGGGGAATAGCTACATTAATTTCAGATAGAGCAGATCACAGAGCAAATAAAGTTATTGGAGATAAAAAAGTTGCATAATGAAAAAGGGGTCAATTTTCCAAAAAGACATAATGATCCTTCATATGTATGAACCTAACAACAGAACATCAAAATACATAAAGCAAAAGCTGATAGAATTAGAAAGAAAAAATATTAATCCATTATTATAACTGGAAATCTCAACACCCCTCTATCATAAATGGACAAATCCAAGAATCCTAAAATCATACAGAACATAGTTATTTATGCATTTAAGTTTCCATTGATCAACTGTATATCATTGACTTCTATAGGCTACTTTACTCAACAACAGCACAATACACATTATTCTTGAGCCCAAATGGAATAGGCATCAAGACAGGTCATAGGACAGACTACAAAACACACACTTTAACACATACCGCTGCTGGGAATGCGCAATAGTCCAATCACTTTGGAAGACATTTAGTGGATTTTTACAAAACTATACATACTCTTACTATATTATCAATTGCCCTCTTTGCGGTTTACTCAAAGGAATTGAAAATGTGTGTCATCAAAAACTCATGCACATGGATTTTCACAGTAACTTTATTTAATAATTGCCAAAACTTGAAAACAACCAAGATGTCCTTCAGTAGGTAAAAGGATAAATAAACTGTGGTACATCCAGATAATACGGAATATTTTTCAGGATTAAAATGAAGGTGCTCTCAGTCAAGCCATGGAGGAAATGTAAATGCACATTACTAAGTGAAAGCATTTTGTCTGAACAAGCTATATGGTGTATGATTCCAACTACATATGACATTTTGGAAAAGGCAAACTGGAGACAATAAATTAAAAAAAAAAAAAAAAAAAAAAAAACCTCAGTGATTGCCAGGGAATAACAGGTAATGAATAGGCAGAGAACAGAAAACTTTTAGGATGGTGAAACTATTTTGTATGATACTACAATGATGGATACAACTAAACCCATAGAAAGTAGAACACCAGAGTAAGCCCTAATGTAAATGTTGTTCTCTGGTGATAATGATGTATTATTGTAGTTTTATCAGTTGTAACAAATGTACCACTCTGGGGAGGCTATGTATATGTTGGGGGCCGGTCATGTGAGAAATCTCTATACATCCTGCATAGTTTTTCTGTAACTAAAACTACTGTAAAAAGTAAAATCTATAATAAAAGAAAAGAATAGTGATGAAGTGGACTTTCAAGTACCACATATTAAATTGTACTTTGAAGCAAATAAAATTAAAACAGTGTGGTATCAGTTAAGGAAGACAAATCAATTAAATAGAAGATACTAATCCAAAGAAGCCCAACTTTGTGAAAGGAACATGCTAGGTGCCTATTAAATATTTATTTAATACATAAACATAGCTTAATATAATGTTTAAAATATTGCTTCGTGACAATAAATAACAGAAGAATTAGTCCACGTATAAGTCTGAGGCAAATTGTAATTATTTAATTTTTAACTATGGATAAATTTGTCTTTCACCCTATAACATCCTCCCTGCACACACAGATGGATTAGTACATTACAAAATGACTTAAAAATATCAGTCTCCATGTGTGAATTAAATGTTAATGTTAAATCTAAAAATGAAGGTAGGCATCAAATAGATAAAAAATTCAAAAGATTTGATACATAAAAATAAATACATACTGAATGTCAAATTGCTAAAAAAAAAATACCCCAACATGTTTGACAAGTGGATTTTTCTTGATCAGTTAAACAATTTAATAAATAAATGATGTTTTAGGGGGTAAATTAGCAACCAGAATGGATAATGCTGGACATGGTGGTACAGGCTTGTAACCCCAGCAACTCAAGTGACTGAGGCGGAAGAATCACAAGTTCAAGGCCAGTCTGGGAAACTTAGTGAGACCCTGTCTCAAAGTAAAATTTTAGAAAGGGCTGGGGCTATAGCACAGTGGTAGGGCACTCTCCTAGCAAGCATGAGGCCCTGGATTTAAACCCTAGTACTGGAGGTGGTGGGGAAAGAGAAGATAAGTTATGCCCCAAAGAAATAGTCTACATGGCCAAGAAATCCTGTTTTATAGTTAATCTCCTCTGTCCAGAGTTTAGGATTTTTCTGTTAAACAGCAAGAACTAATATGAGCACCATGGGTGGTACTACTTTACTCAGGAACTGCTTCCAGGAAGACCAAGCTCAGTTCAGGGTCTGCCGGTCCTCCAGCCCCAGTGCATCTGACCCTACCTCCCATGGCCTTCCCTCTTCCTCCTGCAGAAGTCCCTGGACAACATAATTAAAAAAAAAAAAAATTCTTGTAAATTACAATTTTCCTCCCTTACCCATAGTTTCAATTACCTATTGTCAACCACAGTCTAAAAATATTAAAAGGAAAATTCCAGTAATAAGTAATTTGTAAATTTTTAACTGTGTATCATTCTGAATAGCATAATCAAATCTTGAGCCATTTTGCTCTGTTCTAGGAATCTTCCCTGTGCCCAATGCATGCATTCTGTATATACTACTTGCCCATTGGTCAGCTCTTTTAGTTATTAGATTGACTGTCATGGTATTACAGTGCCAATAGCCTCAAAGCACAAAAGTCATCCATATGATTATGAAGGATTATAACCTCTGCAGCAATACTTTGATGAGTTAAAAATAAAGAGATGACAACTTCTGATTATAGTGTTCTTCCAAAAGTGTTTTTGCAACAAACAAATTTCAACTGTCAAGGATCTTCATATTCTCAGCCATCAATCTTGTGTACTCCTGACTTTCAGCCATCAACATCATCTTGGCTTGGTGATCTGGGATCACCAGAAGGAGATGATCCTCCTTCTGATGATAGGTAGCCAAATTCTACATCACAGTGCCCACATCATTCACCAAACCTTATCTCACCTCATGGGCACTGTACCATCACACATCCTCCCAGGAATTTGAAGGATGAGTATAGTTCAACAGGATATTTTGAAAAAGAGTACAGTCAACATAAATTATATTACAGTATATTGTTTTAATTGTTCCATTTTTATTAGTTATTGTTATTAATGTTTTACTGCACCTAATTCATAAATTGAGTTTTGTCATAAGTTTGAATGTATAGGAGAACACAATATATATATGTGAGGTTTGGTTCTATCCATAGTTTTGGACACCCCCTGGGGTTCTTGGAATAAATCTCCCATGGATCAGAGGGTACTACTTTACTTCTTTTAAATCAGATCACAAGATTAAATGTTAGAAGGCACTGTGATACATTTTTAATTGAAAATAACACCTATTGCCATTTTTCCTACATACAAAAAACAAATAAGAAATCATAGAGAAAAATTAGAAAAAAATGAGAAAATGTTGAATATTCTATAAAAGAATTGAAAACATTCACACTTTAAAAATTATTAATGATAAATATCATAATACATTAAATACAGTCTTCCAGGAAATACATATACATGAAGGTAAGATACAGATATGTATATATTTATACTTATATTCATGTGTAATACATGTGTTGAATATATACAGACCTTTTTAGAATGTGAGATTCCATTATACTATGCTGTTTTATAACTTTTTCAATTTATATATCATAAATATATCTTCCATTTTAAAAATAATTCTACTCTTCTGCATTTTAATAGCCAAACAGTATTTCAAGATTCATGCATACTGTGTATATTTATTAACTTAATCATTATGGAGCAGTTAGATTTTTTTCTAATTTTTCTATAGATACAAAACTGAAATACCTGTTGTGCTAAACATTTGTGAATGTATATGACAATTTTTCTAGATAAGTTTTCAGCTGTAGTATTGCTGGATCAAATATTAGTCATTGTTTAGGTTTTTAATATATGCTGCCAAATTATCTTTAAAAATCTATGTTAGACACCTGCAAATCAATAGCTTTCCTATCCCCCAACAATGATTATGCTGAGGAAGAAATCAGGAAAACCACTCCATTCACAATAGCCTCAAAAAAAAAAAAAAAAAAAAAAAAAAAAAAAAAAAAAAAAAACACCTTGGAAATCAATCTAACCAGGGAGGTAAAAGATCTCTACAATGAAAATTATAGAACACAGAAGAAAGAAATTGAAGAAGAACTTAGAAGATGGAAAGACTTCCCATGTTCTTGGTTAGGTAGTATTAATATTGTCAAAATAGCCATACTACCAAAAGCAATATACAGATTCATTGCAATCCCCATCAAAATACCAATGACATTCTTCACATAATTAGAAAAAAAAAAGGAACTTTAAATTCATTTGGAAGAATAAGAGACCCAGAATAGCCAAAGCAATACTAGGCAATTAAAGTGAGGCAGGAGGCATCATAATACCTGATCTGAAATTATATTACAGAGCTGTGGTTAAAAAAATAAATAAATAAATAAACCAACTTGGTACTGGCATTGAAATGCATGAAGACCAATGGAACAGAATAGAAGACACAGAGACAAACCCACATACTTACAACCATCTGAAACTTGACAAAGATGGCCTTTTAAACAAATGGCGCTGGGAAAACTGGATAGTTATATGTAAAAGAATGAAACTAGATCCCTATCTCTTACCAGCACAAAAGTCAAATCAAAGTAGATCAAAGACCTAGGCGTTAGATCAGAACCCTTGCACCTCTAGAAGAAAACACAGGCTCAACACTTCATCATATTGGTATCGGTACTGACCCTTAAAACTCAATAAATAAAACAAAGAATCAACAAATGGAATGTCATCAAATTAGAAAGTATCTGCACAGCAAAGGAAATGATTAAGAGTGTATAAAGAGATCCGACAGAATGGGAGAGAATCTTTGTCAGCTGCTCCTCTAAGAGGGGATTAATATCCAGAATATGTAAAAAAATAAATAAATAACCCAATCAATAAATGGGCAAAAGAACTAAATGGAAACATCTCAAAAGAAGAAACACATATGGCCAACAAATATATGAAAAAATGTTGAACATCTCTAGAAAACAGGGAAATGCAAATCAAAACTACACTAAGATTTCATCTCACTCCAATCAGAATAGAAATTATCAAGAACAATAATAATAATAAATTCTGGTGAGGGTGCAGGGAAAAAGGTACACTTGTACATCGTTGGTGGGACTACAGACTCGTACAACCACTCTGGAAAGTAGTATGAAGATTTCTCAAAAAACAGGGAATGGAACCACCAAATAACCCAGCTATCCCACTCCTTGGTATTTGTTCAAAAGAATGAAAATCAGTATCCTATAGCAATTCAGCCACCTCAATATTTACAGTAACACAATTCACAGTAGGAAAATTATGGAACCAGCCCAGATGCCCATCAATGAATGAATGCATTAAGAAAGTGTGGTATATATGCAAAATAGAGTTTTACTCAGCCATAAAGAAGAATAAAATTATGGCAGAATATTATGCCAAGTAAAGTGGAGAACATCATGCTAAGTGAAATAAGCCGGGCTCAGAAAATCCAGGGTCTAATATTTTCTCTCATATGTGGAAGCTGGAGCAGAATAACAAAAAGAAGGAGGAGAGGATCAGATATCATAAAGACATAGGGAAGAGCAGTAAAACAGAAGAAGAGATTGAGAGGGAGGGAGGAGGCACAGGAAAGGGGAGGAAATGCAGAATGAATTCTTTAAATCATGCTCTGTGCGTATATAAATATATCACAGGTAATTTCACCTCTATGTGTAAGTAGAAAGCACCAACCAAAAACGAATAAATAGATGAGCGAAAGGAAGGTCAGTAGAGTCGAGGAAGGAGAACATCTTATATGAAAGTGCATCTAAACGCAGACCCATCCTCAGCCCAGGGGAACACTCACACTGCACGGAGGTCCACTGAAGAAACAGCAAAGGGAGATGAATGGCAAACTCTCCCATCTTAGCCTAACTCCAAACACACTTGTGGAGTGAAATGACAGGTAGAAGTATTATTCAAATCACGTGTTTTGGTTTCGATAGGAGATGCCTCCTAAAAGCTCACATGTGAGACAACATGAGAATGTTCAGAGGTGAAATGATTCGATGATAGGAGCAGCAACCTCATTAGTGGATTAATCCACTGATGTGGATGAACGGGGTGGTAACTATAGGCAGTATGGTGTGAGGACATAGGTCACTGGGGGCATACATTTTGGGGTTTATATTTCATCACTGGTGAGCAGAGCACTCTCAGCTTTCTGGTTGCCATGTCCTGAGCTGATTCCCTCTGCCATGATGATCTGTTTCATCTCAGACCCAGAGCTGTGGAGTCAGCTGACCATGGACCGAACCTGTGAAACTCTGAGCCAAACTGAACTTTTCCTCCCCTAAGTCATTCTTGTCAGGGTATTTGGTCACAGTGACACAAAGCTGACGAAAACACCAACCAATTTTCTTTTCTTTCTTCCAGTTTTCCTTCCCCTCTTCTGTCTTTCTCTCCTATTACTTGGAAGTGGGATGTGAGGGGAAATGCACAGTATAAATTGTACAAATTAAATATGTCAAATATATCACTCTGCTCTAAAGAATTTCATTCTTGCCAGTATCTCCTTACACTTACCCCAACCATGTGTAGAATGCCATGGGGTTTATTATTTTTTATTAATTTATTTATTTTAATTAGGTATATATGAAAGCAAAATGCATTTTGATTCATCGTACACAATTGCAGCACAATTTTTTCATTTCTCTGGCTGTACATGATGTAGCGTCACACCATATGTGCAGTTATACATGGTAATGATGTCCATCTCACTCCACCATATTTCCTGCCCCCACTCTCCCTCCCCTTTGCCCAATCAAATTTCCTCCATTTTTCCCATGCTTCCACCCTCCCTGTTACGGATCAGCATCCACTTATCAGAAAGAACATTTGGCCTTCGGTTTTTTGGGATTGGCTTACTTAGCATGATATTCTCCAGCTCCATCCATTTACCTGCAAATGCCATAATTTTATTCTCTTTTAATGCTGAGTAATATTCCATTGTGTATGTAGATATAGAATGGAATATTACACCACAGTTTCTTTATCTATTCATCTATTGAAGAGCATCTAGGTTGCTTCCACAGTTTAGCTATTGTGAATTGAGCTGCTATGAACATTGATATGGCCGCGTTACTATAGTTAGCTGATTTTAAGTCCTTTGGGTATAGACCGAGGAGTGGGATAGCTGGGTCAAATGGTGGTTCCATTCCAAGTTTTCTAAGGAATCTCCATACTGCTTTCCAGATTGGTTTATTATTATTATTTAATCTTTGGAAATTAGTAGGCAGAATGCTGTAATATGTGATGCTTGATTGCTAGTACAAAAGAAGACTCTTCCCAGCCTATTTGCGGTCTGTGCCTCCTCCTGTGCAGTCTGTACGGTACTTGATCCACCTAGAAGCCTGCACAGGAGCTCCGCACATTGCCCGGTCCCCCACCTAGGGCTGCACTGTGCACTGTCTTCTCTCCCTGGGGGTCACCACCTCCTCGGGCTGAGACAGGAGCCCTCCCTTCCTCACCCACCTCAGCTCAGCCGAGCCACACAGGGACTCACTCAGCACAGAGAGTGAACAGGAGCTTTGGAAGAGCTGAACCCTGTGGATTTTGTCACGATAAGGCCCCCAGGCTGCTCTGAGCATGGGATTTGGAAGCTTCTGCCCACACGGGGCCGCCGTGCTTCCCAGACTCTGCAGCTACATCCTGCGGAGGTTTTGGAAGTGGGCTGGCAAAAAGCCACCCGGAGAGTTTGCTTGTTGATTGTCCCGGAACACAATCGCCTTTTCCCAGCTATTACTCATGGAACAGCCACTATTCACCATGTTTTGGGCTGAGCGCCTCACATTTGCTCCCTCATGTAATTCTCACAATAAGCCCACGATGCAGAAATTGTTATGATTGATCGTTTACACGTGTGAAAACAGTGGCTCAGAGCATTTTGGGAACTCCCAGCTAGTATGGGAAAGCTTCCTTCCCTGCTCCTTCTTTACTGTTCTTGACACAGCTGACTATACATCTGCGTTCACTCCAAGTCTCCACTCCCCCCACCCCAACATCACTGACTCATCTCCCTTCTCCTAGAGGGCATTGAGACACTGGCCATTTATGTCTTCTGGAACTCAGGGTGGGAGGACTCAGGGTGCCTTTCTTGCTGAAGTTCTGCCCTCAGTAGCTGTCACTCCTTTTTTCCTGTCCCTAGCGCAGTTTGGGCTGAGCCTGCCTCACCAGAGGGCAGCATGCTGCCGTGAGGGCCAACTGGGGGAGTCTGACTTTTATTTTATTTTATTTTATTTTTGGTAACGGGGATTGAACTCAGGGTACTCAACCACTGGGCCACATCCCCAGCTTGCTTTTGTATTTTATTTAGAGACAGGGTCTCATGGACTTGCTAAGTGACTTGCCATTGCTGAGGTTGGCTTTGAACTTCGATCCTCCTGCCTCAGCCTCCCAAGTGCTGGAATTATAGACATGCGCCACCACGCCCGGCTCTGCCGTTCATTTCTAATATATTGCTGCCCACTCCAAGAAAAAGATGACTGCCTCCCCCTTGAGGCCAACTCAACCCAAAACAGGGGCTCCTGCTCCTCCCTACCCACACACCCACAGAACTTCCAGCTTCTCCCTAGCTCCTGAACTCTTAGATCCTACTCCACTGACCCTTGCTTAACTGATAAAAATAAGGCTTTCTTTACAGAAAACGTTTCTGGACAAATTGAAAACTCTCTACCTTGGAAATAGTGTTGAATCGGCTCTAAAGACATATCTAGAGTTATATTCTGTTCTTTGGTAAATTCTGCAGATACATGGATGGATGGAAGGATGGATAGATAAAAGGATGGAGGAATGGATAAATGCATGGAAGGATTTTCTTCAGTGAATAATATCAACATGGAAAGAAGCAAAGCAAGAAACATCAAAAGTATGTCTTTTGGGGAGAAGAAGGAGGGTTCTGGAATGTGTGGGTCTTGGTCTCCATAATCTTTAGAGCTCCACCATCACCATTCTAGAAGAAGCACCATGTCCTTCAACTTTCCTATATTTCCTTCTCTGGTGAGGGTCTGAGGACATAGAAAGGATTGTAACTGCAGCAAGAATCCTTCAAGTTATCCTTTAAAAACAACTTTCAGAAAGAGTCGTTTTGGTAATGGTAGCTATCCATTCTGAAATAGGAAGAACTCATTCTTTCGTATTTAATCATATGACATCTTTAAATTTCAGTGAGCATTTATTTAATACAGACAAAATAGCTATGGTGTGAGCGAATCTCATCTCTCTTTGGAGAAGATTTTTAAACAAGAACACATCCATTCTTTTTGGATTTCAAGGGCCTGGAGGAGCATGAGTCATTGGGATAACCTCTATGAGCTGTCGCAATGTTCTGGTGTTAAAGAAATAATATTGGGGAAATTTTTTATATTCCGTTTAAAAAATTTTTTAAACCTTTGAAACATTAATTTCTTTTCAAAATTGCTGGAGTTTCCCTTTAAGACTAGTAGGGAAGAACAAGGGGGGGAAAAGTCAAATCGAAAAACTCCCAACATAAACCTGGAGCAGGCAAGAGACCATTATTGCTAGTGCCTGTCGTCAGCCATAGAATCATTAACATGAAATACCTTTTGATGAATGCATTGAAAAAAAGTGATTATATATTAAAGTATAAAAGTCTCTTCCCGCATCATTTAAATTACTTTACAATGCTGATTAAAATAACAGAACATTATAGCTTGCTTAGCTAAACATTATATTTCCAAATCCATTTCCAATTGTTTCCCTTCAATTTGAACAATTTTTGAGCAATTTTATTGCTATTCATACCTGCTTGATTTTTTTTATTAGAAATTAAAGTACACACGTTTTTATCAATGTTGTGAAGTACTGCAATGCTTAACTCTTTTTATGCCATTCAGAACCTCCAAACCTCAGGAAGAAGAACTTTTTTTTTTTTTCTCTTTTTTTCCCCAGGAGCTTCAAGTGGCTTAGAAAAAAAAAATCAAATCAGAAGGGCCTAAGAGGTCATCTGAGCAATTTCTGATTTATATGAGGGGAAACTGAGACTCACGGAGGAGAAGTGAACTTCTTTAACGTCCCAATAGAATTTCATGATTTTTCCATACCTTGAAGTCAAGTCTCTGGGTTTATTACCCAGGCCTCTTTTGACCCTAAGAAACTTCCCTTCTCAAAATCTCCAAGGAATTATAGGGCTGGCCAACTGGAAAGAGGAATTTCTGAGGGAATTGCTCCTGTGGTTTCAAATACCTGGCCCTTGTTAATGCTCCAGTTTAGTTCGGTGGTGAAGGAAAGAATCAATTTAACAGATCTCTGAACAATATTTGGACAAAACATCCAGACCTATAAAATAGTACAGAAGATGCCTTATCTTGATGCCAAGGCAAGCCATGGAATAATTCTCTGCGTTTGCTCATTACAGACTCCTTCATTGTCCTTCTCACAGCTGTCCCCCTAGAGTCATGCTCAGAGTGGCACACAGGGAATGTGCTCAGGATCTCTTCTAGATGCATGAATATATGCAAACCAGCTCCACCGTATGGGACTCCCGGAATTCAAACAGTACAAAAAGACTCAGGTTAACACAAGGAGGGCCAGGGTCAGTCAAGGGAGTCAACACAGCGTCCAAGGAGGGAACCTCAAGGAATGCCCTCTGTATTATGTTGCCCATGACATAGTCTCAAAGACATCTTTGCACTTGTGTTCTCTTCTTGAAATCAAGAAGTTTCCCCCCTCTTTGTCTGGTTAATCCTTACTCATCCCTGGGAACTCAGTTCAAATGTCTCAGACAAACGGGCCCCCACTGCTCTAGGCTAACTAGGTGCCAGCCTGATTAGGTGGGAAGGTAGACCAGAAGCCCACAAGGAGACCTGGTGCATGGTGAGCCATGGCTGGCAAAGGCTCACTTCGGCAGCAGGCAGAGATCTGGGTCATGCCAGGGACCAGTGGCAGAGGGGCAGTTTGTTTGATAAGTTCAAGGTGCCACTCTCCAAAGCAGAAGGTTTTGGTAGTCTCTGACCCCTCCTCCTTTTCTCTGGGCCTTAGGCTGTTTCATGAGTTCCAACAAGGCCTAGAACACACTCCATGAGATGCTAGGGGTTAATTCCTCAAGCAGGAACATGGGGAGGTTTTGATGGTATGTAATTTGTTAGGAGACTGTATCTAAGCAATCAGTGAGAAGGTTCCATCAAGAACTATGGAACGCACAAAACTCTTCTCAACCCAGGCACCCACAAACATTTTCTTCTATGAGAAACATCAACAAGTTACAGATACATAATTTGAAAGCAAACAACCTTAAGTAATGTGCCATTCTAGTTAGGCCTAAATTCACATTTAAAAATATTATTCAACTAATTAAAATGGAATTAAATGAATACAATGTTAACTGTGTCTACTGTTTAGCATAAAAAGTTGTTAAATATATCATACTCTGCGTTCCTAACTGGCGGCAGATTTTAGCAATGTTTAATTGTAAGAAATAGCCATGTACTACTTAATTGCATAACTAGGTGGAACATAAAAATCACAATTACATGAATTATATTAAGTAAAATATGTTAAAATAGTTTGTTTTTCGATGGTGGAATTTTATGGACACTATAATGAAACAGAAGTACATTTTTAATTACCTAATTATTGCTATTTTCAAAGTCCATTTACACCATAATTGTTCCTGTTTTCATAGTCCAAAGAGTCCTTGACAGAGAGACTCAGTAGGATCTAAACCAAGGATTCACTCTTCAAACGACTCCTGCTTGTGGGTCCCCTCCTATCTTTAAAAATCTATCCCAGCAGTATTCATCGTGTATTCAGTAGGCAATTATGTGTATGAATTTGCTGGGTATAATAGAGGAATATAGAGATGAGGGAATCAGTATTATGTTTTCAGCCCTCAGGCAACTTACAGTCTAATGAAGCAGACAAGACCTACTGTAACAAGAGAAAACTAAAATCATGGTCAGGAATCTGAGTCACACCAGCTCACCTTGAACTCAGCAAACAGAAGGAGGCATGTGGGCTGCTGGGCTAGAGGGGCAGGCAGGATGGTACCAGCTGGGGGCAGACGCAGAAGTGAGGAAAGGCATCCCCAGCCTCTGCTGGAACCTGCAGAGCAAGCACCCAGAGGAAGGAGAGGCAGGTGGCTGTCCTGAGAGCGCTGGGGAGCAGACAGCCACAGGGACTTGGGAGGAGATCTGGTGTCAGGTACAGCCAGGTGAGCCAGACCTGGGAGCCGGGAGGACAATGCCAGCAGAGAACAGAGGAGGAGGCTGGCTCCAGAAATAGGTCAGGGGGAAGATCTTCTAAGTGAAAAACCACACGTTGGATCTAGACTGAGAATTTTTAAGGTTATGGGAAGAAAGACATCGATGGGGATGGTGGGTGCTAGGTGTGAGCTTTCTCAACAGATCAAGACCTTTAAAACTGGTTTTCCCCTCTTTTTAATCTTGAGAAAACTTGCAAATGTGTGTGTGTGTGTGTGTGTGTGTGTGTGTGTGTGTTCTTTTTTGGGGGAGGCACAGCTACAAATAAGGTAGGAAATCTTTGAGATGAAATATTAGGGCAGAGCTGGGCGCTGTGGCGCACGCCTGTAATCCCAGCACTTTGGGAGGCTGAGGCAGGAGGATCACAAGTTCAAAGCCAGCCTCAGCAATGGCGAGGCACTTAGCAACTCAGTGAGACCCTGTCTCTAAATAAAATATAAAAAAGGGCTGGGGATGTGACCCAGTGGACAAGTGCCTCTGAGTTCAATCCCCAGTACCAAAAAAAAAAAAAAAAAAAAAAAGCATTGTGTACAACTAAAACAAATAAATAAATATTTTTTAAAAAAAACAAATATTAGGGCAGCTCCTCACCACAAGTATTGAGGTAGAATGATCGTTAAGAAAACAATGATCTCTGCATTCTATGTCATCAGAGAAATTCAGATTAAAATGGCAATGAGCCACCAGGCATGGTGGCACACACCTGTAATCCCAGCGGCTCAGGAGGCTAAGGGAGGAGGACTGGGAGTTCCAAGCCAGCCTCAGCAACTTAGTGAGGTCCTAAGCAACTCAGCTCTAAATAAAATATAAAAAAGGGCTTCAGATTTGGCTTGGTGGGTAAGCACCCCTGGGTTCAATCCCTGCTACCATTAAAAAAAAAAAAAAAAAATGGCAACGAGTCAATATTGTCCATCTATTAAGATGACCAAAATCCAGAACACTGACAACCCCAAATCTCAGTAAGGATATGGAGCAAAAAGAACATTCATTCATTGCCGTTGGGAATGCAAAACAAATGGTCCAGTCACTTTGGAAGAGAGTGTGGTAGTTTCTTATAAAACCGAGCAAACACTCACCATACAACCCTGCAATCAAGACCCTTAGAATTTACCCAAAGGAGCTGAAAACAAACATTATCACAAAAACCTGCACACAAATGCTTATAGCATCTTTATTCACAATTGCCAAAACATGAAAGCAACCAAGATGTCCTTCAGTAGGTAAATGGACAGATAAACTGTGGTGCATAGAGACACTGCAATGTTACCTAGGGCTAAAATGAAATAATTTATCAAACCATAGAAAGAAAGTGAAGTTCATCTTATTAGGTGAAAGGAGCCAGTCAGAAAAGCTTGGTTCCAACTACACATGACATTATGAAAAAGGTGAGACTAGGAGACAGTCCAAAGATCGGTGTTTGCCAGAAGTCAGGGGTAGAGTGAGGGATGAACAGGCAGAGCTGGAGGATTTTTAGAGCAGTGTGTTTGTGCTGTATCACGTTATCATGGTAGTGCATGTCATTATATATTTGTCCAAACCGATAGAATACACAACAGCAAGAGTGAGCCCTGACGTAAACTATGTTCTCGGGGTGACAATGACGTGTCATCAATTATTAGAATGGGAGATATTCATAGTGGGAGAAGCTGTACGTACGTAGGGACAGGAGCAATGGGAAATCTCTGTGCCTTCTCAATTTTCTGTGAACCTAAAACTCACCTAAAAAACTCACTATTTAAAATAAGTGACAGAGCATAGAAGCAAATTAGATTTCTTTTTATTTATTTGTTCTTTTTAGTTATACCTGAATGACAGCCAAATCTGTTTTGACATAATAATAAAAGCAGATTCCCTGCTTTTATATCATGTCCTAGTTCAGATCCCAGTACTTCTCCTTTCTCTTCCCTTTCCCCACTGCCTGCTCCCTTCCCTCCATTGATCTTTCTGCCATTTACCCATGGTTGTTTTTTTTTTAACTATTTTCTTGTGGATATAGTCAATGGTGAGATTCACTGAGGTATATTCATGTATGTAGATAGGAAAGTTACGTCAGATTGATTCCATTGTCTTTCCTTTTCCCATTTACTGTCCCTTTCCTTCAATCCCCATTGACACTGAACTTCTACTCCTTCCTCCCCCTTTTGTGGGTAGCTTCCACATCATATCAGTGAAAACATCCAACCTTTGGTTTGGGGGAATTGACTTATTTCACTTAGCATGATAGTTTCCAGATCTATCCATTTATCAGCAAGTGTAAAAAGTCATTCTTCTTTATGACTGAGTAATGCTCAGTTGTGTATATGTGCTGCTTCTGTTGACGGGCACCTAGATTGGCTCTATAACTTAGCTATTGTGAATTGTGCTGCTATAAACATCGATGTGGCTGTGTCACTGTGGTATGCTGATTTAAATCATTTGAATATGTACTGAAGAGTGGAATAACTGGGTCAAATGGTGGTTCCATTTCTAGTTTTTTGAGGAATCTTCATACTCCAGAGAGGTTGCACCAATTTGCAGTCCCACCAACAATGTGTTCCTCCCCCCAACACACACATCCTCACCATCATTTATTGTTACTTGTATTCTTGATAATTGCCATTTCTGATTGGAGTGAGATGAAATCTCATATGTGGTAGAATGAAATTTAACCCCTATCTCTCACCCTACACAAAACTCAGAGTGGATCATCAAAGACCTAGGAATGGGACCAGAAACCCTGCACCTGCTAGAAGAAAATGTAGGCCCAACACTCCAACATATTGGCTGTTAAGAAAGAACTGACTTTCTTAACGAGACTACGAAAGTGCAAGAAGAAAAATAAAAAGTCAGTAAGTGGGATGGTACAAATTTAAAAGCTTCTTTATAGCAAAGGAAATAATCAAGAATGTAAAGAGAGGGCCTACAGAATGAGAGGAAATCTTTGCCACGTGCACCTCAGATAGGACATTTACATACAGGATATACAAAGAACTCAAAAAACTTAACCCAAAAAACAAACAAACAAATAACCCAATCAATAAATGGGCAAAGGAACTGAACAGACACTTCACAGAAGAAGAAATATGGACGGTCAGCAATCACATTAAAAGAATGGGTATGTGGTCACATAGTTTATAGCCTGAGCTCTCCCTCCCTTCAGTGGCCCCTTCTCTGCTCTTGGAGTTTAAATACCTTCCCTTGAGTGTTTGAGAAAAGCCTCTGAATTGCAATCAATTTTTTGGAGAGATTTTAGTTTTTGTTTTATTTTGACTTCTCTACCCTGTTTTTCCTTCTTGTGCCTGGAATGGTTGATGTGCACTGAGCATCACTGTTTGATCAAAACTGAAGAGCCCTGAGCCAGGAGACCAGCCCTCCTCATCTTCAGACCAAACGGAGCTAAACAAACTAAGGTGAGTTTTGGAATGTCTGGTGGGTTGTTCCAACTGTTTTGAAAGCTCTCTGAGTGCCTTCCATCAGTCATGTCTCCCAATACGGCTTCCTGTTAGGAAGATGGGTCCAAGCCCCGGAGAACCACTGTGTTGAGACTGATCATTGAAACCTCAGCTGATGTGACTTCAGAGGTGGGAGGCCACCTGGGTGACGGCAGCCCAGAGGAGCTACAAGAGGTGACTCTGCCCCATACCAGGTTTTTTTTCTCAAGATGTGAGCTAAGTGGAATGTCAGGGCAGACAAAGAAAGATGGAACAGAGTGTTCCATGGAACAGAGACATGAATGATTCTTCAACTGTTTCTAGCTAAGAAAAGGAAGGCAACCTTGGGCTCACACGCACATGAGCCATTTCCTTTCAGTTGTGTGATTCTTTCACCCTAACATCCCAGCAATAAGGATATGTGTTTTCCAAAGTCACGTCTTTATTTCCTGCGCACAAGTCAGGCATCACAGGTGCAAAAACCATCCTGCACGGCAGAGATTGCACAGAGCGTGGGGAAATGACAATTTTTAAAAAGATGGCATGTACCCAAACATTGACACAGAAATTTAAAAATTCATTTGGTTGTCTAGGATTCCCCACATGGTTGTGCAAAGTATTTCCTAAATAATAGTCATTTGTGTATCACATTCAGAATTTTTGTTGTATCCATATCACTATTACTATTTACTAATACTTTTGTCATTAATAGGGGTTGGGTTTTTAGTTACATTTACTTGCAAAGGAACATTGCTATCATTAAATGGGAGATCAGAATCATCCACCACAAGTGGTGCACCATAAAAAGAATTCAATGAAAACATAGCTGTTAAATTTTTAGAAGTATCTGTCCATACAGCCCCGAAAATAAATTTTATCCAACATCAATTGTATAAGTATATGCAAGAAATATCAAAAATAGAATTAAAATGTGAGCTTTAAAATTTAAAACTCTGAAGATTGTGGGTTAATCATAAAATGAAGGGATATTTTTTACATAAGTAGAAATCTTTATGGATAAGGCTTTAATATCTTTCCTTTCTATGTGTATTCTAAAATAAACTATATCAATGTTTTGTGTAAAAAAAACTATGTAAGCAGAATATTCATGATGGGCTCAGCTCAATGGATGATCCTGAAGGCAGCTTAGAATCAAACAAATTTTATATATATATCATGCTTTATACATTTATACATTTGCATATCTAGAATGTTGTCACCTGGAATCAGTAATTGAAATTTAACTCAAATATCAGCCTATGACTTTTCGAAATCACCTAAACATCCTCATTAGTACAAGTAATTATATCATTAGGTTGAGTTAATATTTTGTGATTAACTAATTAATTATATTTGAGAGTTTAAGCACATATTGTGACACTCAATAGGTGCTAAATTCATGAACCTGAGATCCATCAATCAGCAGTCTTCAGTTTCTCTCAGAGAAACTACCATACACACTGACATATGTATTCCCCCCACAAAAGACCTCAAACAATTGTCGTGAATTTTTTTTGTTTTGTTTTACAGAATGAATCTACAGTCAAGGTGGTTATTTTGATTTCTTAAAAATCTCTAATAATTTCCAAGAAAAATCATGACATTCTCAAAGGCAAATTTTAAATGTGATTTGTTAGCATTCACATTATATATGAGCATATAGATCTGGTCATAAAATCATACTTAAATATTTAAATTATCAGGAGCCAGGCATTGTGTCTCATGCCTACAGTCCTAGCTACTTGGGACACTGAGGCAGGAAGATCACTTGAGCCCAGCAGTTTGAGGCCAGCCTGCGCAACATCATGAGACCCCTATCTCAAAAAACAAAACCAACATTTAAATTCCTCACTCTGCCAGAATACTCAAGAAATTTAAGAAGTCTAGGGAAGCATCCAGCACAGGACCACCTCTGTGTGTGTGGCTGGGGTTAAGGGGCAGAGAAATAAAATGCAGAGTTTTCTAGGCAGAGGAACAGCGAGGGCAAGGGCCAAAGGTGGAACTAGTGAGCTATCTTTAAGGAACAGAAATGAATTCTGTAAGGCTGCTGCATGGTGAGCAGTGAAGCAAGGAAGAGATTGCTCAGACATGAGCTTAGAGGATGGGCAGGGCCTCCACAGAGCAATCATGTATTTCAATTGCAACACCAATATCATGAAAAGAGATTTTTAAGAACAGGAGTGTCATGATCTCATGTGCGTTTTTATAAACAAAACTTTATTTTTTTTAGAACAGTTTTAGATTCAAAGAAAAAACAGAGCAGAAGGTACAGAAATTTCCTAGATATGCTCCGGCTTCCATACATACACCCCTCGCCATTATCAACAGCCCCCAGCACAGTGGTGCCCTTGTTACAAAAATCGACACATCAGTATCATCCAAAGTCAGTGGTTTGCATTAGGATTCATTCTTGGTGGTGTCATTCTATGGGTTTAGCTAAATGCATAATGACACAAATTCACAATTGGTATTCTACCAAGAAATGTCACTGGTCTGAAAATACTTTAGGTTTTGCCTATTTGTCTCTCCTTGTCCCTTAACCCTGGCAAAGTTCTTTAAAGCTGACAGTAATGACTTTGTACCTTCTGCCATACTTACAGAATCATTTATGTATTGGACCCCAGAAATTCATTAGTTGTAAGCTCATGGATAAGACACTTCTCCAAGTGGAACTTCCATAGTCTACTGGGAGAAAAGTGAAGTAAAAGATTAGTGTCTTGACATAGGACTGCTGTATCAGAGAAGGGATCACTGGCTACTGTGAATAATAAAGAACTAGTGAGCTATCTTTAAGGAACAGAAAGGTGCTAAAGAGCTCAACACAACTGAAGTTTAGTTTTCTTAACAAGTTCAATCAGAGTAAGGATAGCTGTAGGGGGCCACTTCTTGCATTGCTCAGGGACTTAACCTCTCTCCCCATTGGAACTTTACTCTCTTTTAGAGAATTGCAGGCCAATGAAATTTCTTCACTGATGGAAATGTTCATTACCTCTTTCTCCAGTATGGTAGCCACTAAGGACACATGAGTATGGAGCACTGGAAATGTGACTCATGTGACTGTAGAACTGAATTTTTTGTTTACCTTTTTTTAAAGAAGTAAAGCATTGGGGGTCCTTTATTATTTTGTTTCAAGATTTACTTTATAGTATTTAAATACAGCTAAAGTAATTAAGACAGTGATATTAGCATATGAATAGTCTAAGAGATCAATGGAACAAAATAGAAAAGAGAAAGACAGACAATCAGTTGATCATTGAAAAGAGTGCCCATGCCAAGATACGCAGATAGTGGAGGAGACAGTCTTTTCAACAAATGGTACTAGAACAACTGGACACCTGAACAAAATAAAAATGGAGAAAGAGGTTTTAGAGAGACAGTGGAAATGTTGTGTTTATATGTTATTTTTTGTAAAATGGATTACTTAAGTTTAAAGCATCAGCTACAACTTCAGAAGGTAGTAATTGAGGCCCAAAAACATTAAATAAAAAGACCATTATCACATAGAAAGGACATACTTAAAGGTGAGATTCAAACCCAGTTATCTGAAATCCAAATGTTGCCCCAAGATGGTATAGGACCCTGACTAGAGAAAGGATGAAAAGGTGATAAGAATGTCACATCCTATGTCAGGCTGGAAGCTGAGTTCTCTCACTGGGATTCTGTCTGCATCTCTCTCTCTCTATCTCTTTATATATATATATATATATATATATATATATATATATATATATAAATTTCAAAAAACAAAACTAACATTTAAATTCCTCACTCTGCCAGAATATTCAAGAAATTTAAGAAGTCTAGGGAACTATATGTATAAATGTATATATATAATTGAACTTGGATATATATATATATATATATATATATATATATATATATATATAATGTCCTCTCCAAGTTCAATTTCATGTTTTATTTTCATTTTACTGTTTTGGGCAGATGGGAAGGAATCGTAAGTACATGGGACTATGACATCTTCTTATCTCCAATTTTCATTTAACTTAAATTAAGTTGGATTTAAATAGCCACTAGTCAGTGGCTAGAACCTTAGCATCCTCTCTATTCGACTGGCAAATGAGGAAAAGAATGTTCATGCCGAAGGTGTTGAAGGAGCCAATCATAAAGAGCCTCATTTCACTTCCTTTTACTTTCCATTTGCTAAAAATGAATCACATGATCACACCTACTTGCAAAGGAGGCTGGGATATGCAATGTAGCTGTGTGCCCAGATAGATGAGGGAAAGGATCTCGGTGACCCCATGGCAGTGTCTTATGATTCCAAGAGTGAAAGTTCAGTGAAGGCAGCTATAGAGAACAACAGGAAGTCCACCAAAATAAGTTACAGAAGAACAGCACAGACTAAATTAGTTTGAGTGCCTAATTGCAAAAGTTTATTATTTCTAGTAGGAACAAGATTAAGATTAGAGAGATGTGTATGCTGAGCCATGTATATTCATTCAACATTTATCACATACCTACCCAGTATCAGTTATGATGCCAGGCACCCTTCTCTGTAGATAATTTTAATTTAATGTGCCAGGTGTAGTCTTTGAGATAAGGATAAGATACAAAGGAAACACAGGAAAAGGACACTGAACTCTTCCAGCAGTGGGTAAAGGATGGATTTAGGCACAGGTTTCTAACATGTGTGAGCGTGTGTCTGTGTGTGTGTGTGTGTATGTGTGTGCGCGCACGCACGTCCGCGCGCGCGTCCCAATAAACACATACCCTGAGTAGCACATTTTTGAGACACAGGAATGTCAAGGAATGGGTGATAAATGCCTTCAAACCAAAATTAACAAGGAACAGATGTCATAACTCCAACATGAATGTACAGTTCTTATGTTAAATTGGTTGCTGACCTGAATCCCCTTAAAGGCTCAGCAGTTCGTGTGAGTTCATCAGATACTTAGATACATCTCACGTGCCCTCTACAAAGTCACCATGATTTCATCCTGAGCTTAGCTGAATACACTTAATAGAAACCCAGGTACCTCCTCTGCTATCCCTTGGAACTACTTCTTCATCTTTCTTTTCTTATTTTGTTTTTGTGGGGGAGAGGGGTAACCAGGGATTGAACTTAGGAGCACTCCAACACTAAGCCACATCCTCAGCCTTATACTGTATTTTCTTAGAGACACAGTCTCACTGAGTTGCTTAGCACCTCACTTTTGCTGAGGCTGGTTTTGAACTCGTGATCCTCCTGCCTCAGCCTCCTGAACCACTGGGATTACAGGTGTGCACCACCATACCCAGCTTTCCTTTTCTTACTCTCCTTTCCTTCTTCCTTATTTATAGTGAGTGATTTATTTACACCGTCTACTCCTTAACACAAAACCAGGTATCTGTTCTTTGGCTTCAGTGTCCGTGGTTTTATTATCTTGGCAATGACATGGTGTTTGACCCATTAACTATAGTGGGCTTCTTTGTGTCTTGACCCTCTCACACAGAGTTCTTTCATTAAATTTCCAGTAATGGCATCCCGATTTCTTTGTGTGAAGGATTTACCTTTCCCTCTTTCCCCAGCTCTTGGTAAGGTTGTAAGCTGAGGGGCCAAGAATGGAGCTCTTGATACAAGTCAGGGCAATCAGCCTCTCTCTCTTCCACTACTTTACAACTTTACAGGGATGCGAGGTCAGAAGCGGCTAGAGCTCCTGCTCCCCTGACAGTGCACTTGGTTGAGTTTGACTGAACCCTGGCCATACCTTGATCCTAATGTATTCTTAGTCGGGGTCGTCACCTTCCCCATCAATTATTTGAGCCTCTCGGAGATTTCCCACAAATTTTCTTCATCTCTAGCTAGGCTTTAGAAATTCCAATTTATAGACTGTACATCTGTAAGCGCATATGGAACATGTTACTAATGAACGTCACATAAGACCAAACGCAAAATCCCTCTTTATGGGCTTGTATAATCTGTTTTACATGAAAGCAAAATGAAACACATCCAGTGTATATTGGAGTCACACTGGGAATGGACTTAGTCGAAAGCGTCTGACCAGATGTTATTTTCAATAGTTGGAGACATTTTCATCTTGACTCTTGAGACACAAAGAGACAAGCAGGAGTGAGACCTGGTGCATACCTGATAACCTTCCTAGATTGGGGGAAACTTTCAAAACTCTGGAGTAATACCCAGGTTTTCACCTTTCCATTCCTCAGGATCCTCCCATCCCTCTAATAGCTACCTTACTATCAGGATATTTTTAACTCTATAAGTTTTCTCTTGTTAACTGGAGTTATGGCAGGGGTGGAAGAAGATTGATCCTTCCCTAAAACTTCTGCAGAGATCAGCCTAGGGACTTCTTTCAGAGGAGGTACTCAGGAAATATTAGCTGAATTGAATGTAGTTGATTTGAATTATTGAATCCAGGTAAGTGGCTTTGGTAAGTCCATTAGCTTTGCCCTGGGAATCTCGGCTCCTGTCCTACTCCATTTCTATTTGGCCAGATTAATGTGACAGAGAGTGATTCGGTAGTCTCCCTTACTCACTTCCAAGGGCTGGAAATGAGATGTGAAAATGACAGCAAAGAGACATGTCAATAATACTCATGTGAGGTCAGGGCAGGAGAATCTCCCGCTGTCTGCCCAACCTTCACAAGAGCAAAGCCGTCAAGGCCACTTCCGTAGATCTCACGAGAAGCACCCGACTCAAGGTGACCATGATGCTCTGAAGGCTGGCTTCTGGGATTTCCAATGAGAGGGTATTAGAAATTCAATGCCCCTGTCACCTTCCTGGAAGGGCCACTCCCCTGGGACATCTAAGCCTGCAGATTGGTCCTCTGTCCACCTCACAAAGCTGAATTTGTCATTGGTATTTACTTAAAAATTAGGGTCAACTAATAAAATAACAATCCTTGAAGGTTTATCAACTCATAAAATATTAAGCCTTGAAGGTTTATTTGACACTGAATGGCCATCAGGTGCACATCTTCTCCCAGGTAGGTCCCTGGATGATGGACTCTAATTTGAACTTTTATAAGGTGTGTGTGTGTGTGTGTGTGTGTGTGTGTGTAAGAAAGAGAAAGAAAATTAAACACATAATGTACATTTGAAAAGCCACCAAGAGAAGAAAAAAAAGTAGGTATATATTTAGCTGACTGTTCTGTGGAGTGTTTTTTTTTTCCTTCTTCTTCTTTTTGAAAAACTCCAGTACAAGTGTTCAAGCCAAGTAGGAGCCTTTCACTCTGGCTATTTATTTATTTTGCTCTCTCCTTTGGAAAGCAATGCACATGTATTATGAAAAGCAAATATTATACTCTTTATTGTCAAACAAAGTTTATAAGGTTCATGTGTCAATGATGAGGCCAAGGACCTCACACAGAAAGTTTCCTGTCCTGGAAGAATTTCTCATGAAATATAAAATATGGGAAATGAGGAGAACCCTCACTGCCAGAAAATAGAATCAGCTCCCTCCTGATGGCACCCATGGGGTTGGATGAGCTCAGGGCTTGACTGTCCTGGTTTGTGAAGGCGGGGGACCTCTGCTCTGTAAGCAAGCGTGGGGGCCTCCTCCAGGGGGAAGGACCACAGTAGAAGTTGAAGGGTATTTACTTAGAGGAGACTGCTTGTGTCCAACTCCATACAGTTCTGACATCCAGATGCATGAGGCAACTGGCCTTTGGGGACATGGGAAGTGGAAGCAAGGTGATGACAAATGAAAGGCATTCTTTGGCCTTGGAGCACGCAGGCATGGAATCCGGTAGGAGTACAGTTACTATTTACAGGAAACTGGCACAGCGTTATAACTTTTCCTAGACAGGTTGGTGCCATTGTGTTCCGGCACCATGAAAAGCATTAAATAAGGCTTAGCATTTGTCTAAACCATGCTGTATGTGCTATACTTTCTGATATGTATTGCTTTCTCTGACTGGGATTTTCACTAAAGGCTCTCCCTGGGGAGCAGAGAGCGGGAGTTATAGTCAACCATGGTTAATTTGCGCTTTGTGCTTTGTTTATCCAAACCATATGTCTAGATGGTTGTAATTCTGTGTCATTGGCTGTGTAATGCTCTCTGTGCTAAGAGATCTGTAAATAGCAACAGCTCGATGCATAATCACGTTGGCATTCTGAAGGGGGTAAGAGGGAAATTTTCGAGTGACGTTTGTTGTAGAGACAGCCATCCCAAGGTGTCTCCATCCATGTCTTCCAAGTCGTGATCCCTTGAGCTTTGGTCAAGCAAGTCCCTGTGAACAGGATGGGTCCTCCCAGGAGCCAGATATGGTGGGTCAATGCCACCTCCAATGCTGTTTCCCTCCCTTAGGGCTGATGAACCCTCCAGGTATTGATGCAGGTGGTTGTTATTTAGTAGCACCAGTGAATACTTCAAGTACAGAAGAGAGATCGGTTATTTTAGTGCTGGAAAAAGTTCAAAACAAAAAAAACAAGGTGAATCCACTTCAATGGTCTTTTATAGTTTTGTCATTGGAAAATTTTACTTAATTCATCAACTGTCAATCAAGAAAAGTCATTGTGCCCAAGGGCTGGAAGTGATGAAGGCCAGAATTTCTTCAACAGCAAACTATCAGCTGTGATGAAGACACAAAAGTTTCAGTCTCCATGCGAAGGTGCGATACTGTCACGGAGCATCCCAGGATCAGCTTTTGACCTCAGCGATGTGCTGGCTGGGGGTTTCTAGAGAAGGTGAGGCTGGGCCCCTGATCTATAGCAAATGCTACCTCACCCTATCATCATCCACTTCCTAAAAGTGTAAAGAGGGCTTTAAATACGTTCCTCTCTCAGACAAATGCTGTCATTCTTTAGGAGTGAGACCACCTTATTTAAGGTACCCCTGGAGCTCAAGCATTGGCGTGTCCTGAATCACATCCATAGTCACCCTGCCCCAGAGTCACCCTCAGACATGGGGATGGTAAATGCATTGACCTCTTTGGGGTCTGGGAGGAGGAAGGGAGTAATTTGTGACCAACCCTATGGGGATGAACTGAATGTATTTCCCACCAGAGATATGACCATTCCTCAGTCCTTCTCATCAGAGAAGACTTCCAGAGGGTTCTTTCATCTCAGTGACTAATTTTCTTTATTAAAATTTCCACCGTGGTCCCATTCTTTAATCTATTTTGCTCCCAAATAGTTTCCTCCTGATGTTCCCTTATCTCCTTACCATCTCCCTCAATTTGGCTTTAGAAAGATAAGCCCACATGCTGTCCCCAATTCCTCACCTCCTTTTAACCTTTGACCTTGCCATGGCTTGCATGCTGAGTGTTCCCCACACTCATGTGTTAAAGCCTTGGTCCCCAGAGTGGCAGTGTTGGAAGGTGTCGTGGGCTTTAAGAGGTAGGACCTAGTTGGGAGGTACTCAGGTCACTGGGGACACACACTCAAATAGGATTGTGGGAATTCCATTTCTCTCTGTTCTGATTGGAGATGTGACCATTTGCTCTTACACTCATTATACCTGTAAGGTGCCAATATCTGTCACCCTCATCAGAGACCAAATCCATGGGGTCACTCAGTCTTGGTCCTTGACCTCTAAAACTGTGATCTAAATAAATTTCTCTTTACTTCATAAGTAGCTTGTGTCTATTTCTTTTTTTTTTTTTTTTTCTTTTTTTTTTTAATTTTTTATTATTTATTTACTTATTCATCATGCACAAGTATAGTATCTTTTTACATACAACTGCTTGTATACAAAGTATATAAGTACCATTCAGATTCTTATAGTAATACAAAGCTAACTCATACAAGCCCACTTCTTTTATCATGACAACAGAATTGCTCCCACCAACATCTCTAAACCTTCTGTCCCATTTCAACCTTCTCATGTGAGCACCAACCACTAGTCAACATCTCTGCTCAGACCCCGGGAAGTAAGATGACCATGTGGCTCCATTTACCCAGGGGAGTTTCCATATACATTTATTGTCCTGGCACAAGTATTCACAGAGAATATTTCATTCTCAAAGTCATTTTATCCAATGAATTTTAAAGTCAAATATCTATGGACAAACAGTAGTTGTCCATGGTTTGTCTAAAATTGAAGGAGCCCTAATTAGGAAGGGCTGTTGCAGCTAGCTGGAAGCCATAAGTTCCACCTGATATGTATGTGACGCACCTGTAGGCACCCGAAAAGCTGAAGGTATATAACCGGGTGAAAGCGGTCCGAGTTAGGAGAACGGAGAATTCAGTCAGCCGGGCAGTCACTCGGTCGGTCAGAAGAATCAGAGCGGCCAGAACGTAGGCAGAGCGGTTACAGAAGAGAAACCAGATAGAAGAAGTAATGACTGGTCAGAGTTAGGCCGAGACTCCTGAGGAAGACAGAAGACAGAAGAAAGAAGAAGGAAGAAAGAAGAGAGAAGAAAGAAGCTCTAATCTTTCTCTAAGCTAAGCTCTATCTTTCTATCTTTCTAACTAAGATCTTTCTATCTTTCTAACTAAGACTCTACTCTACTCTAAGCTAAGAAGACAAGAAGCTAAGCTCTATCTTTCTATCTTTCTAACTAAGATCTTTCTATCTTTCTAACTAAGACTCTACTCTACTCTAAGCTAAGAAGACAAGAAGAAAAGCTCGCTTTAATCTTTCTCTCTAAAAATCTTTCTTTCCCTCTCTAAGCTCTAAGAAAGTAGAAGTAAAAGTAGTAAAAGCTTAACTCTGCCTCCGAGAGTTTTTATCCCGGTTTACGGTACCAGGCAGCTTACATAAAATATCTTCCTTCCTTTCTCCTTTCCCTCTCTCCCTCATTTTCTTCCTTCTTTACCTCTCTTCCTTCCTTTCTTTCCATCTTTCTCTCTGCTGCTGTTGTGTCAAACTAGCCCTTACAAATACATTTTCAATGTGGTTTAGTCAAATGATGACTTACCCAGGGTGGGATTTGTATAAAAAGGGTCACTGAGTCAAAAGTGGGTAAAGAACATTCACACCCAACAATTTTGCTGATGTTATTTGGGGAAGAAAAAAAATTTTCCCACTGGAAATGCTAAGCTGGCACAATATAAGTTGAGTGGCTGGGACCAACTTTGCCATGATACATATGGAGAGCCCACCAAAAGATGAAGGCAACAGATAGAAAACAGGGTTTATAGTGGAAAGATGGGGAAGAGAGGAAGGGAAGAAGAAGGGAGAGGTGTCTTATGCTAAGTTGAGTACCTGGGTCTGGAAGCCAGTCCTACCTCTGGACTTTCCATTACATACACCAAAATTCTTTCTTTTTACTTGGGAGAACTGGAGGTAGGGTTTCTGTTACTTACTGTCAAGAGAACTTGGATCCACACAGTCATGTCTTAAATTCAATTCGGAGGAGTCCTATCCCAGTTGTCCCCAAATCTACTTCTAATACAGCCTTTAAATCTCAGCAATTCTCCAGTTTCTTCTTGTCACACTGGGAATCATCTGTGATATCTCCCTGTCTCTAATGCCAGCACTAAATTTTACTCATTCTATCACCAACATTTATCCAGATTCGGTTACCTTCCCTCCATCAGCACAGCTCTCAAGCAAGTCTGTAAAAGCACCTGGACAACTTGACAGACCCCTAACCGGTCCCCTGCCACCACTCTCATACCCTATGACATTTTCCATGCAACATCTACAGTCACCTTCTTAAATTTCAAATACACTCACGGGCATGTGACCATACTTCTACTGGAGACTTGGAAGTAGAATAGAGGGAGTCTAACAATACCTAGAAAATAAGCAAGCATTATTGGAGCTCTCGTGAATCCTGAATTCACCAGTGAATTCTATTAGAGACAATAACACATGGCTTCCCAGAGCAGGTGTGTTTTGTCCTGTTATTATTTGCATTGTTTTGTTTTGATTAGAAGCTGAGGGTCAAACTTTCTTTGTTTAGTTATTTGAACCCTGGAGAGTACTAGCTCTTTCTATAGGCAGGATGCAGAGAGTGGTGTTCATTTAAATGAAGATGTTTACTGATCTTATCCATACATTAAGAAGGGCCTGCATAGAGGCATCTTGCATAGAACAGTGACTGCTGGGTCATCTGTAGACTCTAACGTATCCCGAGGAACCTTCTTAGAAGCAAGTGCTCTCCAAAAAGAGGCACAAACCGCCTTACTACTCTAATCTCAGATCCTAACCCCTCTCTCTCTCTCTCTCTCTCTCTCTCTCTCTCTCTCCACAAAAAGACCTTGGGATTCCAAATTTGGCATCGAAATTGGGTCAGGTGACATTAGTCCTCCTTGATTGGGAAGCTGTCTAGACCCAATGGTTTTTGGAAGGGACTGGAAAGAATAGTGTTACTGAAGTAGATTCAAGAAGGGTAAATTCAGAAGGGACCCATGACACATTCTAGGAAAAGGAGACTAAAAATTGCAAGGGTATGGACTCACGGTAACTTGCATACAAATTTCCTGTAATTACAATTCAACATTTCCTTTTGAAATTAACAAAAATGTGCATGTTGTGTGAAGAATTAATAAAATAAGTAAAGCTTGAACAAACAAAAATATTAGAAACATTTTCACAAACAGACATCAAAATAGACTCTAAAACTACAATAATTAAAATAGAGTTGTACTGGACTGGGTATAGGCAGGTAGGAAGCACATAAAGGAATTTAGTTGTGGTAGGAGGGTATTGCAAATCTCCAGGAGAAATGACGAGAGGCCAGTCATGCACTATTAATAGTGAGATCATTCATTATATCACATCCTAAAATGAATTTCAGGCTGATTAAAAGTTTAAAAATACCTATACAAAAGAACTAGAAGGGAATGTAGGTGCATGATTATCTGATTTGATGCTGGGAAAATCTTTAAGTTGTATATTACAGTAAATGAAATATTATAAAACGGACCATAGGGAAACTCAAATCTTCTGCCACAGCAATGTCTAAGGGCAAATGATAAACAGAAAAGGGGGGAAAAAGGCAAGCTATGTAACCAAAGGGTTTATGTTTTTAATGCTCTGAAATGTCATTGTGGACAAAAGAGATGATTAGGAAATTCACAAAAGAAGTAATAAAGGCAAAAAATATGAAAAGTGTTTAACTTTACAAGCTGTCAAAGAAGTGCAAACTGAAACAATAGTGAAAATGATTTTTCAGCAGTTACATTGACAGTTTTAAAAAAAAAGAAAAAAAAAAAAGATGATCTAGAGTGTGGAAAAATGGGCACCATGGCCGGCTGGCATGAGCTTAAATAGATGCAACCTTTCCAGAGGGTAACTTGGCAAAATTCTTTAAAACCTGCATAGCCCACTTACACAGCGATTCTTCTTCTAGGAATTTATCCTTAGAAAATAATCATAAATAACTGCAGAAATTTATTTAAAAGATGTTCCCTGGAAGGTTGTTTATAAGAGCAAAAAATTAAAAACAAAATAAATGTCTGACAATATGGAACTGCTTAAATAAATTATGGTGCATTATAATCCACGGTCATAAAAAAATCATACTGCAAACTATTTAGTGACTCTGGAAAAGGCTCCACAATATATAGTTTAAGTGAAAAAAAAAAAAAGTTGCAAAAAAAAAAAAAAAACGGTACAATGTGGTCTCATTTTTTTGTCTTTTAAAATGTATGTATGTAAATATATGCATAGAAAAAGACTTTAAGAGGATAACCAAAAAGTTATCAGTGATTATCTCTGGGTAGCAAGGGTATTGGTGATTTTCATTATTTCTCAAATATTCTGCAATAAAAATGTATTATTTTTGTAACAAGCTTCTTAAAAACATTAACTTTTATTTAAATTCTGCATAGACGTCGGGTCTCAAAATCTTGTTCTCTAGAAGCCTTTTTAGGGAGAAATTCTTGCAGGCAGAGGCATAGTAGGATAAATGATCCAACCCAACACAACTGAGATCCGAGAGGACCAGCTAGTTTCCAGAATCGAGCACCCTGGAGTCCACAAGCCCATCACTACCTCTGCCTCCCACTGCTGTTTCTTTTCTGAGTCATGAGATGGGAAAGGAATGTAGACTGAAAATAATGATGATGATGTTAATAGTAATGAATATAAAATTATATAGAGAGATACCTGACATTTATGAAGCACAGATAATTGTTTCATGGGTATTATCTCATTTAATCCTCCCAACAATGCTTTGACAAAGGAATTATTATCTGCAATTTGTAGAAGACCCAGATGGCGATAGTATTCATCCAGAGTCCCAGCTCTCAGGAGTCCAAAGGGAATTCCGAATCCCAAAGAGTCAGATCCCTGGGTCTATCTCATTGATGAGGGAGTTGCGGGAGCATCTTTCCAGAGCCACACACCCCAACCCCGACTTCACCACCCAAGCCTCAATTTTCTTTGTGATTCAGCCTCGTATTATGTAGCCTGACTCCAGTGTGAAAGATTTGTGGCAATTGCATGATGTATGAGGTGCCATTTGTAAAAATATTATTTAGTGTAAAACATGATGTTTTTTCTCCTGATTTACAAGTTGGATTTATAAATCTGCACTTCTCACTATCTGAGTTATATATCTTGCCTCTGATTTATAAAACTTGCCTGTAAATCTTCCCAGCAAAGTTTTGATTCAGAAATCATTATTTTAAGAATTAGATTTAGTTAAAACATTCAACTGCTTTATAGGGGAGGCAAAGCATTTGCATAACTCCAATCGGAGCTTACAGATCCTACAGCAGCTTTACAGGTCGTGCCCAGGAATTCCTAAAGAAAATGTTTTGATTTAAGAGCATTCACTTCACACGTTAGCAACAACTGACTGATTTACACAGCTGAAGCCATACAATAATGATCCGTTTTATAAAATCCCACTTTTCTCTAACTCCAGACCCTGATTTATATGCCCTGATTGGGTTTTCTGTAATGCCATCTCCATCACGGGCGCCTCCATCCCAGGACTGATCATAGGGGAAAAGCCCAGGAGTCAGGCATGATCAAAATCAAGAGCGTACCTCCTCCTTCTTGGCCTTGCTCCCTTATTCCAAGAGAACCAAAGCATGTTACTCCATCTCCCGAGCCACAGGCAGCTAAGCTTTGGGGAGGGACTGTGAGATGCTACAGCCTGGCTCCCCTCTCTCTCTGCTGCTTAAATGAACAGGGGTTTGACCTTGGGTAGAAGAATTGGCTAGTCCAGAGACTTGAGACCTTTTTTTTTTTTTTTTTTTTTTTTTTTTTTTGGTACTGGAGATTGAACCCAGGGGTGCTTCACCACTGATCCACCTCCCCATCCTGTTTTTATTTTTAATTTTGAGACAGGGTCTTGCTAAGTTGCTCAGGGCCTCTCTAAGTTGCTGAGGCTGGCTTTGAACTCGTGACGCTCCTGCCTCAGCCTCCCAAGCTACTAGGATTACAGGCTTGCACTACCGCAAGGACATATTTGATGAATAATTTCTGGCTGAATAAATCAAGGAATAAATGAACATTTTCCTTTCTTTTAAGAGCAGAGGTCAATAAGCAGTAACTTGGCAGCACAAATGAATGAAGGTGGAGGCAGAGGGTGTTAGCTTTCTGTTCCTGTGACAAAATACCTGAGATAAACCAATTTATAGGGAGAAAAGGTTAAATTTGGATCACAATTTCAGAGGTTTCAGTCCATGGTTGCTTTGAGCTTGTGGCAGCACAGTACATCATAGCAAGAGCGTGTGGTGGAGGAGGCCCCACAGCAACCAGGAAGCAAAAAAGAGACAGACAAGAAAAGGGCTGGAGTCCCAGCATCCCCTTCAAGGACATGCCCCCAATGACCTAACTCCTCCCACTAGGTCCCACCTCTTAAATGTTCCGCTACTTTCTCGTGTGCCATGAGCTGAGGACCATGCCTTTAACACATGGGCTTCTCAGATCCAAACTAGAATGGAGTGTGAAAACCAGAGAGACGCTTGTTCCATCTGAAGAGCTCATAGCCCAGCTCCACCCAGTGAATGCTACACGAGATTGCCTGCCCAGAATCTGCATGCCTCTCTTTTCAAGGTAATCCTAATGTTTCAATTTTTATGTACAATTCCCCACAAAATCAATCTTATCTAAGCTTACCTAATAATTGTGTTATGAGGAGCCGCTTCACAAAACACACCAAGTCCGAATTTAAAACAAATTAGAGAGCTTTATTAGCTGGCCAGGGGCTGCCACCCCCAGAGACTGAAGCTCTAAAGGAGAACAGCATCCTTTCCTGGCTTTCCTTGGGAATTTAAGAACAAAACCCCACAACTTTCTCAGCGTCATGCAAGCAAGCCAATCACAGAAGCTGAACCAGCATTTGGCGGGTCTAGTTAGCAAGGAAGCAGATTACAGAAGCTGAAAAAAAAAAAAAAAAAAATGTAGGGCAACTCAAGACAACTGCAGTTTGGGTCCAAGCAGGTGTCAGACAACCATATCCTGATATTGAGCAGGTGGTTAGCGGGGGTGAGAATCTACTTCAAAGTCATATAGGTCACCAAGACCAACATCTCTTGGATCAAGTACAATTTGTGGGGTACAAAGTACAGAAAAATAATATACTACAAGAAAACAGCTTTCATTTGAGTTTCTCAGAAACAGCTCTTGTAACAGTTTTTTTTTTTTTTAATAGAAGGCAGCAAAATGGAGTCTTAGGCCTGCCTATGACAATTCTTGCTTTATAATTGTGTTACCTTACCTCGCTTATCAAAATCTTATATCTATAATCTATATTTTACACTCTTATTGATTAGTTTACACCACAATTGCACACTATGAACGTTATGAATGCACAGAAAAATGGCATTTAACCAAAGTAGAAATCCATGCAACCATAATTGCATCTCCATAGGAAATTCCCTTTCTCCTTGAATTCATTTTCCTCCCTCCCATCCCACTGTCAGTTAACAGCTGATCTTATTTCTATCCCTACAAATAAGTTTTGCTTGTTCTAGAGTTTAGTATAAATAAAATCACAGAGAAGGCATGCTTTTCCTGTCCAATTTCTTTCATTCAAGATAATGTCTGTGAGAATTATCCATGTGGTTGTGTGTATTCATATTTTCTTTTTTATGACTGAGTAGTATTCCATGGAATAAATGTGTCCTCCAGGAGAAGACATTTGAGTTCATTCCAGATTTGAACTATTATGAATAAAGCTGCTATGAACATTCCTGGACACGTCTTTTTATAGTCATATGTTTTCATTTCTCTTGGGCAAAGTACAGAAGTGGAATTGCTGAGTCATTTGGTAAGTGTATGCTTAACTTTACACAAAGCTGCCAAACAGTTTTCAAAGTGATTGCACCACTTCACACCCCCATCCCCCAGTCATAGATGAGAGTTCCAGCTGCTCAGACTCCTCATCAATGTGTTGCAGGGCTAAAAAAGCCCATCATTTGAGTCATTTAGAGATGAAGTAGTATCTCATCTTTACTTGTATTTTCCTAATCATTAATGGTGTTTAGCATCATTTTATGGGTTTTGTGAACTTTAAGAAAAGTTGAATCTCCACAAAAGTCCCGAAAGTGGCTAACTAAGCCTAAATTTAAAAAGGAGTCTGGTAGCCATTTGCAGGCTGTGGGGCAGAGGTGGGGGTGATGAAGGGAGTCACACACATACTCTGTGTTCCCAGAAGAACTACATCCTGAACTCTGCGTGTTCCTGTTTCCACTGCCAAGATAAACACCCTCCAGAAAGTCCTGTTTTGCTGCTTGGACCTGAGTATGGAGCAGAGACCTGCAATAAGCCAATCAGGACGCAGCACTTTCCGCACATTTACATCCCTCATTTGCATAGCGGACTGGAGTGGGACCTGGGCAGGAGCTTCCTCTGTTCTCTGACCAGTCTTTGTTCCTACAGAGCACATTTTCATTTTGTTTGGAAAGCTGTGATTTCCAGGTTTATAAACTCTTCTTCTTGTGAAAGGAAGCTTCCTTCTTATTTGGTTATTTCTTTTATGAGTGGTGTATTCAAATCTTCTGCCCCCTCTGTATTAGTCGGTTAATTTCTGTAAACTTTCTATTATTGAAATTTAAGAGAACTTGATACACTCTGGATACGAGTCTTTCTCAGATATATGCTTTGCAGATAACATCTCCTACTATGTGGCTTGATATTTTCTTTTCTTTTTTTTTTAACATTATTTTTTATAATTTTTTTTTAATGTGCTGAGGACAAAACCCAGTGCCTTGTGCATGCTAGGCTAGCGCTGTACCACTGAGCCACAACCCCAGCCCTGATATTTCCTTTTCTTGTCAAAGTCATTTTAAGGGCAAATGGTTTTAATTTTGATGAAATGCAATTTGTCCTTTTTTTCCTTAGTTAATGTTTTCTGTGTCCTTAGAAATATTTATTTGACCCTAAATTGCCAAGTTTTTCTCCTACGCTATCTTTTAGAAGTTTTATAGTTTTGGGGCTGTAGGCTTAAATCTTTGGCTCATTTCATATTATTTCTTGAGAACAAAGTGAAGTAAGGATTGAAGCCCATTCCTAGTTCAGAGAGAGTGAATCTTCCAATTTTTTTAAAAATAATTATTTTAGCTTTTCTAGGTTCTTTGTACTTTCTGATAAATATTAGGATCCTTTTGTTAATTCTTACAAAGAAAAAGTCTACTGACATTTTTATTAGAAGGCTGTTGAATCTAGTGTTCAATCTGGGGACAAGGGGTGCCTTAGCGCTATCTAGTCTTTCAATCCATTAACAAGCTATATTTTCCAACTAATTTATATATTCAATTTATGTTAGCAATGTTTTATAGTTTTCTGTGTAGAAATATTGTATGATCTTCATTAAATTTACTCTTTTATATTTAAATTTTACTTTCTAATTAATTGTTATTTATGTGTAAATACATTAATTTTGTATGTTCATCTTGTGTTCTGTGATCTTGCTAATAAGTTCGTTTTTAGGTCTAATAGGTTTTTATAAATTCTTTAGGATTTTCCAGGCATATATCGTGCTATCTGTTAATACAGTTTGAGTCATTCCTTGACACTATTTATGTCATTGGGTATATTACTTAATTGTTTTCCTTTATTGCACTTTCCAGGACATATGGTACAATATAGAAAAGAAGTAATGAGATTGAACATTTTTGCCTTGCTCCAGTTTTGGGGAAAGCATTCTGTATTTAAGCATTAAGAAAGATGGGTGCTCTATAATTTTCATGGATTCCCACTATGAGAAAGTTCCTTTCTATTTGTAATTTGCTGAGATATTTTTTTCATCATGAATGGGTTTTGGATTTCATCAAACTCCTTTTTCTGCATCTATTGAGATGATTGTGCCTTTTCTACTTCATTCTACAATGCATTAAATTACATTGATTAATTTTTCAATGTTGACACATTTTTGTAATATGGGATGTACCCATTATGTAGTGCTGAATTCAATTTGTTAATATTTTGTTGAGGATTTTGGTTTGTGTGTTCATAAGAGATATTGGTCTGTAATTTCCTTTCCTTCTAATGGTGTTGTCAGCTTTTAATATCAGGGTTATGCTAGCCTAATAAAGTATGTTAGGAAGCATTCCTCCTCCTGTATTTTTGGAAAAAGTTCATGTAATATTGTTGTTATTGCTTTCATAAATGTTTGATAGAATTCATTGGTGAACTCATCTCAGTGTGGGATCTCTTTTATGGGAAGAGTCTTTATAATAAATTCAATTCTTTTATATTTTTTCCAGCTTTACTGAGGTATGCTTGAAAAATAAAAACTGTATGTGTTTAAGGTGGTCGATGCCATCATGTTTCTGTGTGTGAAATGATTACCAAAATCAAGCCAATTAACATATTCTCACCTCGCATAGCTTTACCATTTTTCTTTCTTTGTGGTATGTTAGCTTTCTGTCACCATAATGAGATGCCTGAGAAAAACCAACTTGTGAAGAGAAAAGAGTTACTTTGGCTCACCATTTGGGAGGCTGTAGTCCAAAATCAGTTATCTGTGTCAAGGGCCTGTGAAAAGGCAGCGCATCCTAATAGCAGCTCACGGTGGAACAACGCCTGTTTACATCATGGCCAGGGAGCAAAGGAGAAAGAGGAAGGCACCAGAGTCACACAACCCCCTGTAAAGGCCCTAAGGACCTCCCACAAGGCCCCACCACCTAGGCTCACTACTTTCCAACAGCACCACCCTGGGGATCAAACCTTTGACACATGGACCTTGGAGAGACACCTACGCAAACCACAACATGGGTTGGAAACACTTAAGATTAATTCTGTTAGCAAATATCAAGGATACAATACACCATATTCATCCTGCTCTATGTTAGATCTCCAGGACTTGCTCATTCCATTTAACTGACCCTGTGGACCCTTTGACCATGATCATCTCCCATTTCCTCATCCTCAGGTCCAGTAATCACCATTCTCCTTTTGGTTTTTATGATGTTGACATTTTAGGTTTCATGTATAAGTGAGATCATGCAGTATGTCTGTGTCTAACTGATTTCACTTAGGATAACAACTTCCAGTTTCATTCATGTTGTCACAAATGGCAGAACTTCCATATATATGTACTTATGAATATATAGATGTACACGCACACTCATGCACACACACACAAACACAAAGACAGATAAATTTCACATTTTCTTTATTCAATCATCCGTTGATAGACACAGGTTGTTTCCATATCTTGGCAATTGTGAATCACACTGCAATGAACATATATCTTCAAGATACTGATTTCATTTATTGATTCTTCGCTTTATTTCTTGAGCTATAGGTATCTTATTAAGGAAGCCAGTGCCTGCACTAATATGCTGAAATGTTGACCCTATGTTTTCTTCTAGAAGGTGCAAAGTTTCTGGTCTAATGCCTGGGTTTTTTATGCACTTTGAGTTTATTTTTGTGCAAAGTGAAAGATATGGATCTAGTTTCATCCTTCTACATATGGAAATCCAGTGTTCCCAGCTCTACTTGTTAGAAAGCTTTTCTTTTCTCCAACATTTTTTTGGCATCTTTGTTGATTTTAAGATTATTTTATCTAGATGGGTTTGTCTCTGTGTCTTTTATTTTATTCCATTGGTCTGTTTCTACTTTGAGGTCAATGCCATGCTGTTTTTGTGACTATAACTCTGTAGTATAATTTGAGATCAGGTATTGTGATGCCTCTAGCATTGCTCTTCTTGCTCAGTATTGCTTTGTCTATTCTGAGTCTCTTATTCTTCCAAATGAATTTTAATACTGTCATTGGTATTTTGATAGGGATTGCATTAAATCTGTATAATGTTTTTGGTAATATGATCATTTTGACAATATTATTTATGCTTATCCAAGAACACAGGAAGTCTATCCATCTTCTAAGATCTTCTTCAAAGTCTTTCTTCAACGTTCTATAGTTTTCATTGTAGAGATCTTTCACCTCCTTGGTTAGATTTATTCCCAAGTTTTTTTTTTTTTTTTTCTTTTTAGATTACTGTGAATGAGGTAGTTGTCTTGATTTCTTTCTCAGTAGATTCATTATTGGAATATAGAAAAGCTATTGATTTTTGATATGTTGATCTTGTATCCTGTTACTTTGCTGAATTTATTAGCTCTAGAAGTCTTCTGGTGGAGAATCAATAAGTGGGATAAAATCAAATTAAAAAGCTTCTGCAAAGCAAAGGAAACAAAAGCATGAAGAGAGAGTCTTGGAATGGGAGAATCTTTGGCAGCTACTGCTCTAACAGAGGATTGACATATTGACATATATATATATATGATATGTACAATAAAATATGTAAAAAAATATTAACACCAAAAATCAAATAGTCCAATAAATAAATTGGCAAATAACTAAACAGATATTTCTCAATGAAAGAAATACAAATGGCCCACAACTATATGAAAAAAATGTTCAACATCCCTAGCAATCAGGGAAATTCAAATCAAAACTACACTGAGATTTCATCTCACTCCAATCCAAATGGCAACTATAAATAACACAAAAATAATGCTGGTGAAGATGTGGGAAAGGATAGACTCATATATTGTGAGTGGGACTACAAATTAATACAACCACTTTGGAAAGCAAAATAAATATTCCTCAAAAGACAAGGAATGGAATCACCAAATGACCCAGCTATCCCACTCCTTGGTATTTATCCCAAAGAACTAAAATCACCAGATTATGCAAGCACATCAATATTTATAGCAACACAATTCAGAACAGCCAAGTTATGAAACTAGCCCAGGTGCTTGTCAACAGATGAATGGGGAAAAATACAATGGAGTTTTACCACACAATGGAGTTTTAGTCAGCCATAAAGAAGAATGAAATGGTGGCATTTGCTAGTAAGATGTATGGAACCAGAGAACATCATGCTAAGTGAAATAAGCCAGACTCAGATAGTAAAGGGTCAAATGTTTTCCCTCTTATGCAGAAGCAAGAGAAAAATAAGGAGGAAAAGAGGGTATGCCATGAAAATAGAAGAGAAATCAGTGGAGAAGAGGAAGGGAATTGAGGGGGGAAAAGGGAGACCAGAAAAGAGAGGAACTGTGGAATTAAATTGACCAAATTATGCTGTGTACTTATATGAATATACAGTGTATTCCACATTTATGTATGTCTATAAAGCACCATTTAAAAAATAAATAGACCAGTATGTAGAGGAAGGGGAACAGGGGACAGGAGGAGAGGACAGAAGGAGGAAGTGCTGGTGACTAAAATGGAGCATATTATATTTCATGCATGTAAGATTATGTCAAAAATGAACCCCACTATTTTGTTTAACTATAATGCACTAATAAACATTTTAAAAGATGCCGACTCCATTTCCTTTAGATATATACCCCAAAATGTGATTTCTGGATTATATGGTAGTTCTATTTTTAGTTTTGGACAACCTTTCCTCCTGTTTTCCATAATGGCTATACCAATTTATATTCCCACCCACAGTGGACAACATCTTGGCCAACACTTGTCATCTTTCATCTTTTTTGTGGGGGAGGGGGGAGTGCTGGGGATTGAACTCAGGGGCACTCAACCACCCAGCCACATTCCCAGCCCTATTTTGTATTTTATTTAGAGACATGGTCTCACTGAGTTACTCAGTGCCTCGCTGTTGCTGAGGCTGGCTTTGAACTCTTCATCCTCCTGCTTCAGCCTCCTGAGCCACTGGGATTACAAGCTTGCACCACCATGCCCAGCTCGTTCATCTTTTTGATAATAGCCATTGAAACAAGCAGGTCTCGTTGTGGTCTTGATCTACATTTTCCTGATGAAGCTATATGTAAGCCCTTTGTGTGTCTTCCTTGGTGAAATGTTTATTTAGGTCCTTAGTCCACTTTTAATTAGATTTTTGTTGTCATTGTTGAGTTGTCTGGGTTCTTCTCATATTTCATATATTAACTGCATACCAGCTATATAGTTTGCAAAAAATTTCTCCTGTTCTATAAGTTTCCTTTTTCACTATAGACTTGTTTTCCTTTTGCCATGAAAATATTGGACCCTTATCTCAATACCATATACAAAAATTAACTCAAAAGGGATTGAACTTGTTTTATTTTATTTTTTTTTCTGCAGTTCTAAGAATTGAACCCAGGATTTTTCACATGCTAGGCAAGTGCTATACCACCCAGCTATATCCACAACCCTCAAAAAGGATTAAAGACTTCAAAATAAAATCTGAAACTATAAAACTAATAGAAGGAAGCATAGGGAAATGCTTCTTGACATTGGTCTGGGCTATGATTTTATAGATACAACATCAAAATACTAGACAACAAATGCAGGAATATAATAGTGGAATTGAATTCACCAAAAACCTGCAGAGCAAAGCAAGTGATCAACAACATGAAAAGGCATTTTTTTAAAAATATAAATAAAACTATTCAAATATTTTATTTTTTTTTGATTCCATTTTATGGAATTTGTTCATTTTATCTAAATTGTAAAATTTATTGACAGAACAATGGTCATCATATTTAGTATTACAATAGTCTTTATTATTATTATTCCTTACTATTCTTTAGGATAAGTGTACTTTATTCTTTTATCTATGTGTTGACATCCTTTAGTTTTTATGTTAATATCCTCACTTGCATCTTTGATATTGGTTATTTGTTTTCTTTATTTTTCTATTAATCATTCTTGTCAGAGATTTATCAGTTGTATTAATCATTTCAAATAACTCATTTTTGGTCTTATTTTCTTTGTGAATGTCTCTTATTTGTTGATGTTTGTTCTTATCTTTATTCTCGTTTACTTTAGAAATATTTTCTTCTTCTATCTCTGTAAGATGGAACTTAAAAATTAGTGTTAATATTAAATCTTTTCTTTTCAATATGTCTACTAAATTAGCACCTCAGAAGGTATTGCCTGGGAATCTGCATTTTAACAAGCTCTCAAGAGATTTCTTCTGTATGACAGGTTTTTTTTATCACTGCTTATAAATACATTATCTATATGGTGTTCTATAACCCCAGTGGCTTCAACTGTTATCACCCATGTACCGGTAACTCATAAATTTGAAGTTATATATTTTGTTCAAAGTATTTCTTAAGCAGCACCCCTATAAAGTTCGAAATGTTTTATTTTTTTGTTTTTGTTACTTTCAACTTATTGTGTAATTTTCATTGACTCATGAATTATTTAGAAAATTGTTTTTGCCAGGCATGGTGGTGCATGCCTGTAATCCCAATGGCTAGGGAGGCTGAGACAGGAGGATCACGAGTTTGAAACCAGCCTGAGCAATGGCGAGGTGCTAAGCAACTCAGTGAGACCCTGTCTCTACATAAAATACAAAATTGGGCTGGGAATGTAGTGTTGAGTGCCCCTGAGTTCAATCCCAGTACCAAAAGAAAAGGGGGGAAAAAAAGAAAATTGTTTTTCAAAATATTTAGAGACTTTTCAAGGTATTTCATTTACACCAATGTAATTTAATTCTATTATGTTCAAAGAACATAAAATAGCAATATTTTCAATTCTGTTGACAATCATTTTATGATTGAGAATACAAGATATTTCAGTGATTGTTCTGTGTGCATTTGAAAAGAATGTAGATTCTTCAGGTATTGGACATAGTTCTACAAATGCCAATTACATAAGGAGGGTAGATAAGGTCATCTAGATCACCTGAACCTTTATCAAGTTTGTGTTTTTCTATCAATTACTAGAGGAATGTTTAAATGTCTGTAGTATTACTGATTTGTCCAGCTCTCTTTATTTCTATTACTTTTTCCTTTATGTATCCTAATGCTGTGTGATTAAAGGTATAGCTATTTAGAATTGTTCTATTTTGCTGGTGAATTGATTTTTAATCATTTTATCACATATGTGTGTCTTGTAAAATTCTGTCTTGAAATCTACTTTCTCTATTTTATATAGTCATGCCAGCTTTTTTTATGTTCATTTTGCTTTCTTTCATGATATATCTTTCCCATCCTTTTATGTTCATGTCGTCTGATTCTTATATAAAGTGTCTACTGTAGACAGTAAGGAACTAATGTTATTTGTTTTTTTCCAGTCAATAATCTCCATCTTTTAGTTAAGGTGCTTAGTACATATACATTTGATATAATCTCAGTTGGTGTTTAAGTTCGACATTTATCATTTGATTTCCATTTGTCTAGTGTTTTGTTTTTTAAATTCTGTTGTTCCTTTTCTGAATTATTTTAGGTTTAACAAATATTTTCATGACTCCATCTTACTTTTTCTATTGGTGTTTTTTGTACTTTTGGATTTTTCTGATGTTTGATGTAGGAATACTAGCATACAGTTTTACCTTATAAATCTCTATTTAGAGTCAATATTATACTTCTTTACATTTCACACTTCACATCTGATGCTTTCTCTTTTCAATTTTTTTGTAGTTATAGATGGACAGCATGCCTTTATTTTATTTGTTCATTTTTATGTTGTGCTAAGGATGGAACCCAGTGCCTCACAGGTGGTAGGCAAGCACTCTGCCACTGAGCTACAGCCCCAGCCCCAGCCCCAGCCCCACAAATGATGCTTTTTTATTTCACAAGAAAATATTACCACCTCATATCTTTACTGTGATTGTTATTTTTCTATTCTATATACATGTTAAATGGCACTCTAAAATGTCATTACTTATATTTTAAGTAATTTTCTCTTAAGTAAATTTAATTTTTGAGAAAAAAAGAAAGACTTTTATGTCAATATACTCACACCCAATATCTGGTGATTTTTATTCCTTACCTGTGGATCTAAATTAACTTTTGTATCATCCCCTTCAGGTAAGTATGCTAACAATAAATGTTAAAACTTTTGTTTTGGTCTGAAAATGCCTTTATTTCATTTCACTTTCAGGGGCTACTTTTGCTGGATATAGAAATCTGTGTTGACACAGAACAATTTTTCTTTTACATTTTAAAAATACAATTCAATTGTCTCAGCCTACATTTTTAAGATGAGAAGTCAGCATTTAGTCCATTGTTTGTTGTTGTTGTTGTTCCTTTCCCTGCACATGAAGTATTTTTTTAATAGTGCTACTTTTAGAATTCTCTTAGCTTTTGTTTTCAGCAACTTGACTCTGATGATTTACATTTTATTTATCTTACTTTGAATTAACTTAGTTTTTTGTTGCTTTTTTTAATATTAAGTCACCGTTTTCATCTAATTTGTTGTTTTCAGGCATTGTTTCTCCAAATTTTGTTGTGCCTATTCTCATTACCTTTTTCTTCCTGGTCTTGTACATGAAGCCAGTAGTTCCCATGTTTTTTTTAATCTCAATACTCCTTTACACTATTTAAAAATTTCAAGAGCCCCAAAGAGCATTTGTTAATGTGGTTATATCTACTCATATTTACTGTATTAGAGATTAAAACTGGGAATTTTTAAAAACACTCACTGACACATAAAAATAATAATAACAATACCACTTCACACAAATAACATAATCTTAACGAAAAAAAATGTAAATCTTGGAATGAAGAATGAATTATATTTTTTCCTGACTATTGTCTTTGTCTTAATAGAAAACAGTTAATTTCTCATATTTGTTTCTGCATTCAATCTGTTGTGATATCATGCAGGCAGTGTCTGAAAAGCTTCACTGTACACATATAAAAAATACTGGAGTAGAAAAGGTGAGTGATATCATATTATTATTATTATTATTATGAAAATAGCTTTAATATTGCTTTAATTTTTCCCCCAAATTGTCTTGAGGACTCCCACATTTTGTGAGTTGTTATATAATTTAGTATTTTCACATAGGTCTCTAAGGCAATATTTAAAAAAATTTTTTTCTATACTTTTGATTGGAAAATATCTATTGATCCATAAACAAGGCCAGGTTTTCTTTGTCCTCCTATAATATTAAATTCATCTAAATTTTTAACTCAGTTATTATAATTTTCAGTTCTTACATTTCTATTTAATATTTTTTAGTTTACCTTTCTCTGCTCAAATTCCTTTTTCTGTTTTCTCATTAAGACCATGTTTTCCTTTAATTCTTTATAAATATTGATAATATCTCCTTTAAAGTCTTTAGTAATGCTAACACGTAGGCCATCTCATGTTTACTTTCTATTGACTACATTTTTCTTATTTATAAATTACATTTTCACCTTTCTAGCGATGTTTGATTGAATACTGCACATTATGGGTTATATGCTGTAGAGAACTTAAATTCTACCATCATTTTAAAGGAATGTGTACATTGTTTTATGAGGCCATCCAATTGTTGGAAGATCCTCTAGAATGTATGTGATTGGTTTTATGTTTTCTTAATTCAGAACTATGAAGACAAATGCATTTACTAAGCCCTCTAACTTGCCAGAATTCAACCTCCAAACTCACTACCCTGGAAATCTTATTGGAGCTCAAATTTAGACTTTACTATAGCAAATATAGAGAAGTTCTTCTACCTAAGACACAACATTCCCGGTGTCTCCAAGGATCCCTGGGATGTTAACAAAGTGCTCAGGAGACCTTTTCACTATGATAGGGTCAAGAGTCCAACATCCATCCCCACAACAATGCTGCTGCTCTGTCACTTCTCAACCTCTATTCCCTTTGTTCTGCTTTCAGTCCCCTAACAGGTTCTCTCTGCTAAGCCTTGAGTGATCTCTATGCATGTGCAGTCTGGTCCTCAGCCATGGACTTTTATAGGGCCACTCACACACACAACTCCCTTTCTTTGATTCTCCACAGTGCAAATTCCAGGTGCTTGAAGTGGCCCAAACTCTGAAATTGTCCCTTCAGCTCAGCATGCCTACCATGCTTGCTCAGACATCAGCTTGGTGTGCTGATTATGCTATTGATCTTAACAACTTATGCAGAGGGCTGAGTGACAAGAGAACCATCTCATGGGCTTCCCTTCTCTTAGGTAGCACTGATTTTTGCAGTAACACTAGTTGTCATATATTGTGTCTAGTTTTTATAGTTGTTTATGGAAGGAGAACAATTCCAGTGCCAGTTATTTCATCGTGATCAGAAGTGGAAGGTTTCCAATTTTTAACTATTGAAAACAAAACTTGACAAAATTAAATACGTACAAAGCCAAACAAAACACATCTGACCATCTGTGTCAAGAGCCACCTGTTTGAGACTCCTGGTCTGCATGCTTGTTTTTCAAAATGTGGTCTTTGAAGGACCAATATCAGCACCACTTTAAAAGTTATAGGAAATGCAGAATCTCAGGCCCCATCCCAGACATGCAGATTTAGAATCTTCAATTTAACAAGATTCCCCGGGTAATATTATATTCATTAACATTTTTAAAGATCTGGTGAAGAGTTTTTACATTCACTCTCCAGTGTTTCCTAATACTAGGAATCACCTGAAACACTTGCAAAAACATATATTCCCAGGTGCTATTCTGTCCCACTCAATCAGAATTGCTAAGATGGTAATTTTTATCATCAGGAAGTTTAGAAAATATGGAGCTATTCCATAAACCTGTGAGGCTCATTGGATCCATATGCCTTACTCCAATTAGGCAATCTGCCCTATAGTCTCATCCTGACTTCACTCCTAGCAGACAGTTATCCAAAGGACTTCACTCACATAGATAATTACAAGGGTAATTTCATTTCCCCAAGGAATTTTTAGACCACATTTTAAAAAGGTGTTACTTAGCTACTTGGTGGACCAGTGATTTTCTCTTCTACATGCCCATTCTAGTCTTCAAATCCTTACTTAAAATCTCTTCCAGAAAGCCCTTGCATTAATCAGAGTTCTTCACGGTGATAGGACTAACAGGACGAATAGCCAGCCAGACAATAGATGCATGAGAGGAACTGGATCACCTGATTACTGAGGCTGAGAAGTCCTATGACAGGCCATCCTCAAGCTGGAGACCCAAGGATGGTGGTGGCATGGCTCAGTCCAAGTCTGAAAGCATCAGATCCAGGGAAGTAAAAGGTATAGATTTCAGTCTAAGGTCAAATGCTGAGGACCCAGGGGTCACTGGTTCAAATGCCAGAGTCCTGAGGCCAGAAAACCTGAAGTTCTGATGTCCAAGGGCAGGAGGAGAAAGGTGTCCAGCTCTAGGAGAGTGTTAAAAATATTAAAAATTTTAAAAGTCTCTCCCACTGCCTTTTTTTCTATCTGGGTCCCCAGCTGATTGGATGGTTTCTGTTTATATTGAGGAAAAATCTTCCTCATTGAGTCCACTGACCCACACATAAATCTCCTCCAGAAACATACAGAAACAATGCTTTATTAGCTATCTAGGTCTCCCTCTCAACCTAGTCAACACTAAAATCAGAGTCCTCCTACACCCATCTCTTTGAAGTCTTCAATAAAATAAGGGTGTTCATGTATCCATAGATATAACTATTCACTACTTACTTTTTATGGATTAAGAGAATTGCAAGGCCTTGTATTTGTCCCTTATGGATTTTTCTTTCTTTTTTTTTAAATTCTTCCCAACTTATTCTTTTTTTTCCCTTCATTTTTTTTATTCGAAGTTGTCGTATATAACAGTAGAATGCATTACAATTCATAATACACATATGTACTTAGAAGAACCACAACCTCAATTTCCTTCGTCTGACCCTAGCATTATTTCATGCTTGGTTCCTAGTAGATTCCTAATTCACACTGTGCTAACTCAACCCATGATTATACTGTTACCCATTAATAAACATCACTTAAAACAAGCTGGGGCGTTTTTGACCTAATCACTCATATCATCTATCCACTCACCCCTATGTAGACTGGGGCCCACTGCATTGCACCTCCCATTATATCAAGCATCATATCCTATATCATATAATGCCCTGAACTTTCCTAGGTCAGAGGGAGGTGAGCACCAGAGGCTGGTATTACAGAGGTAACTGCCCTGCTGCCTGCATAAGGGATGAGTCATCTCAGATAGCAAGAAGCAGGGGTGGTTGGGGGCAGAAGCATGTCCCACCGACACAGGATACCATCCTCGGGGGCTCCGTGCCTCCCTTGCCAAGGTCAGGCTTGTTCAGATGATATGGGGGAGCAGCTGAGTGGCGTTCATCAAGCAATGGGAATGGGAGCTGGGTCCCCTCTCTATGACCTTAGGATGCTTGCTCAACCTTGCTGACTCTTTTCCTCATCTGCATTTGGAAACTTGACATGTCTATAAGAAATCATGATGTCTTGTGTGGAATGCATGTGTAGGAGTCGCTCACAAAGCTGGCTGCCGTGCCCTGGGGGTTGTCATGTCCTTTGCAAGGCCTTTTGGGAGTGGAATTGAGCTTTAGGTATTAAGAGCCTAAAACACATGCATAACTTGAAGCCCTTGATTTCAGTCCATTTTTAGGCCTGTATTCCAAGGAAATGATCAGTGATATGAATAAATATTTGCATTCAGGGATATTATTTGAAACTTTATTTATAACAATGGCCATATAAAATTAGCCTAAATCCAACTATGGAGGATTGCCCAAATTATGATCTATCCACATGATGGGATATTATATAGTCATTTAAAATCTTATAAAGAAAATTTAAATGGCACTAGAAAATGCTCACAATATAAAGCACCCAAATAAATACTCTATATAATTTTGTTATATGTGTATAAAGTATATAGGAAAATATTCATGGTGGTTATGTCTGATGACAGTGTTGATCATGGGTGATTTAAAAAATGTTTTTCATCATAATGTTTTATATTTTTCAATTGGTACAAGTCAATCTACAAGGGAAAAAAAAATCTTACTTCAAAACAACATCTTGGGATTGAGGTCTGAAGGTCTTGATTTGAGACCAGGTCCCAAGGCTGGCAGTGTGCCCTTAAGTAAGAGGAATCTTAAAAGTGGGAATTTTTGCCTTATCTATCGTTTTCACTGGATGGACAAAGGATTGAAGTCATGTGGTTGAAAGATCCATATGGGGCCGGGGTGACAAAAGATAGATGGGCCATTGCTTGTATGAATTGGACTAAGAAGCACGGTGCCACTCTCTTAAAAGCCATGTTGGATTTTAGATCACCCTTATCTCCTCCAATCCAATATTGAAATAGACAAAAATTGAAAGAAACAAAAAAAAAACAACCTCATATAGAAAGTTCTTCTACCTTGTAACAGAAGGCCCTCTGGGTAGTTGAGACATAAGCTGGAGTTGATCATTGTGCCATCAGGTGGGAGCTCTCTACCTGTGAGAATCATTGTTTCTATACTCCAAGACCTGAAAGGGACCCAAGGCTGACCCCTTACCCTGTAGAGAGTTAGAGGGGTCTCCACGCAAAGCCTGGTGCTTCAAGATACCTGGGACCTCACATTCTCTGTCTTTTTTTTGGGGGGGTGGTACCGGGGATTGAACTGAGGGGCACTCGACCACTGAGCTACATCCCAGCCCTATTTAATACTTTATTTAGAGACAGGGTCTCGCTGAGTTGCTTAGCACCTTGCTTTTGCTAAGGCTGGCTTTGAACTCTCCATCCCCCTACCTCAGCCTCTCAAGCCACTAGGATTACAGGCATGCACCATCGTGCTAGGGCACATTCTCTGTTTTTAATGAAAGGGCAGGTGTTGCCACTGCCCATCCTGGGGTGCCCAAGGATATACTGGGCAGTCACTGCAAGTGGTATGACACTCATCCCAGCCACTTTGGAATGCATTTGCAAATATTTAACCGCCCAACAATACTACCCTGCAGTGACTCCAGGGAGATATTGGCACATGCTTAGGAGATGGCTATGCGATCTTTTCAGGTACTATGTAATGTTCCATAGACTAGTCATATTAAATAACTCTTCAGACACCAGGCATTTCCTTACAGTTCAGCACCTCAAGTTGAGAGGCAGTAAGATGAATCAATATGTACCAACATGGAAAATCTCCAAGAGTTTTTTAGGTTTTTTATTTTTTTTATTTTTAAAAAAGTAAGTTACTAATCAGGGTGTAAATCATCAAACCATTTATATAAAGATAACTCAAAACATTACAATTTTAATTTCTGTGGGTGTATAATGGCACAGAAAAAAGTGTCTGGAAAGATTCACACCAACCTGATGATAGTGGCTAGATCTGAGAGCAGGGGAAAATGCAGAGGACAAAACTCACCTTACCTTACTTGTATTCAGAGTTATTAAAAAAAAAAAAAAGTGTCCCTGGGTTACCTGTGCAATTTAAATGAGTTGAAAAGTAAGTTAAAATACCCATCAAAAATAATTATGTGTAACTGAAAATTGAACAAATAAATATACTATAGACTATCAAATTCAGGTTTCTCATTGTTGAAGGAAGATACAAAATTAGAAAGGGGCTGGGGAGATAGAAAAACCTCAGTTGTGCTGGATTGGAATTGAAAGTGCCCATGCTCCTTGACTTATGACAGGGCTCTATCCTGAAGAAAACCCATTGTAAGTAGAAGATGTTGTTTGTTAAGTTGAAAATGCATTTGCTTCACTTGGCCAAACGACCATCATAGCTTAGCAACACAGCACACCAGAGAACATTAATCTCTCCCCCTTCTGATCACGTGGCTGACAAGGAACTGTGGCTGACAGCTGCTAGTCTGCAGGCACATAGGACAGAATATAGAAGCACATATCACTAGACTGAGAAAGATCAAAATTCACAATTCAAAAGCATGGCTTCTGTTGAATGTATACGCTAGCACAGCATCATAAAATCAAGAAATCATTAAGTCAAACCATTTAAGTCAGGGACCATGTGTATAAAGATCATGTGTGTGAGTGTGCTCTCTCTCTCTCTCTCTCTCTCTCTCTCTCTCTCTCTCACACACACACACACACACACACACACACACACACAGAGAGAGAGAAAAGATCTAGAAGCAAAGACACCTCAATAGCAATGAGTGCTCTTGGCACTCATATTTTGGTGTCTATGTGCCACATTCCACTAAGACAACCAGGACCATGTAAAGAAATGACCTATTTCAGGCCTGGAGCTGTGAAAGTACAAGATGAAATTGAAATGCCTTGTGCCAAAAAGAGCTCAAGAAAGAACAGGGACGTGTCAAAAGGACAAATGAGGCAGTTTGAAGGGATGCACACTGGCCAAATCTGGGACCAATTTGACATAAAAATAATGATAGAAAATAATCATAACCCAATGAATGAAACACGGATCCATGAGTTACATAGATAAAGATAAATGAACACAAAGAAAAGGAATTTCTTTCTTGCAGTAGAAAGACAATTAGTGCAGAAATAATAATATAATTAGAAAAATGATCTCTCAGTAATCATCGCGATCACGACAATTGAATCAAGGAATCATCACCAGTGCTAGAACTGATGGGTGAGTGTTTCAGCAGTAGTAGGATATTCTCAGTCTCAAAAGATCTCTCCATGCAGTATTTATTCATTACATAAGTTTTAAAATGTACTTTAAGAATGGAGTAATCTAGCAACACCTCTGTAACCAAAGGATCCATAATATGTGGGACAAATCCCATCCTGTACCTCCTGATAGGACAAATTGAGAATAAGGCACTATTTTGGTGGAATCCTAAGAAAGCACCAGATAAACACCAATGAAGGACATTCTACAAAATAACCATCTTAGAGTCCTCAAGCTAGCAATGTCATAAAAGAGAAAGGAAGCCAGAAGATATCCCTGCTCTCCTAAAAAGAGGCTAAGGGGAGGAGAGAACTGGAGGCAGCTCGAGATTAGAGAGTTTCTTTTACTATAAAGGACATTGTCAGAACAATTGGCCAGACCAGAATAAAATCCATAGATTGGGTAACAGCATCATATCAATATTAATTTCCTGATTTTCATTCATTTTCTGATTCCTGTGGTTAAATAAGTGAACATCTTTGTTTCTAGGAGACACACATACTGATGCATTTAGGGGGAAAGAGCATGATGTCTGCAGTTAGTTCTCAAGTGCTTCAGACAAATGAAAATGTGTGTGTGATCACATATTGTGTTGTGTGTATGTGTATGTGTATGTGTGTGTGTGTGTGTGTGTGTGTATGTGTGTGTGTGCATAGAGAAGCAACAAGAAAGAAGAGAATAAAAAACTGGCCAAATGTCAACAATCAGAGACTCTGATAATGGAGAAGATGGGAATTCTTGTGCTTTTCCATAAGCCTGAAATTGCAAACTTGAAAGAACGAATTCAAAGGAAAAAGAGAGAGGTAGACAAAACAAACATAGCAGACAACCAAAGATGCCAACCAGGAAGTCGGGGTCAATAGACTTGCAAATAGTGCAGAGAACAGAGTCAAAATAATGTGGAAGCATCCAGGTCCAAATTTTGGCTCAGAGAGTGATGCAGAGTTTCTAAATAGGACTGCGAACCCTGAATCGTGGGACACTGGAGTGCGATGGTGAAGGAACAGGTGGCCCTGGGCCAGGCATACGGAACACATTCTATGAATAAGGGCTAGGACGGGGCCCTGCTCTTTGTCCCCTTGTCCATCACTGAAATATGACAGGGTGATGTGGTCCTCAATCACGTCTGCCAGAGAAGGGGAGTCAGTGTCCCATTTGATTATAGAGAGCTTTTTCACAAATGAAAGTTGTGATTTTGCTTATCTGAAAAATGCTAGGCTCTCAGGCTGAGGACACAGGAAAAGGTGGGCATCTGCTTATTTAGAGGGACGGGGTATCCCCACCATTGCCTGATATTCATGGACTTCTCCAGAGCTCTCAGATCTAGCTTGAGAAATTTCAGGAAATGGAACACTTCTGAATTGCTACAATCATTGGCACCAGGGGGCAGGCCAGGGGATTCCCTTGTCTGTAGTGGTCAGCTGAGTAGTAACCTGGGAACAGCATGGTGGTGGATTTCTAATTTTTCATCTACACACACACACACACACACACACACACACACACACACAAATATGTATGTATGTGTGTATATAGCATACAGATATGTACAGATATACATATTTATATTTACACATGTGCACACTCCACAGGGAGCCTTAATATATAAAAATATATAGATTACATGGAATCAAATTAGAGTTTAATTCTTCAGGCAGTTTAACTCTTTAGCTGTAAAATATATTAGTGTTTACAAAACCCCAACACACCTCCACTGAGACTCTCTGTCCACAGTACAGGTAGTCAGGATTAGGGCAGGGCCTAGAGATAGCATCAGGCAGGCCACATCCCTGGCCCTGGCCTTGTACTGCCTGGGTGCCTGTCTGGGTAGGGACTTTTCTGGGTAGGGACTCAATCTCCTGAGCCTCAGCTTCTTCCTGGGCAACATAAAGGTAGCACTATCCATCTTGTGTCATCATGACGAGGACAGATAATGCATACTGTCCTAGAAGACACTCCGTGGTCAATAACCAATAGCCATGACTCTGCTTATCATTAATATTCACTTCCAAAGGACAAGTTCCCAGAAAAATATCCTCAGGCCCTGGAGTCCCCATTCTCTGGATCTCAGAGAATCCGGAGTTGCTCTGAGCTCTTACAGATCCAGCAGCTGCCAGGCTGCACGTACCAGGCACACAGCACAGCACACAGGATGTGCCCTCTGAGTGAACACATGAACGGGCAGATCCAAATCTTTTTGAAATCTTAAAGGCTTGGAGGAAATTCTTCTAGGTCCTCTTAGAAATATATGTCTCCAAACACGTCTATGGGCGTGGATTACTCCCATACCTGCAGCAGACGTTGTATTACCCTGGAGTCTAAATCATCTTTTCCCTTTTGCATTGCAAAAATCTTCCCTGACAGCCAACAGAACATATTCTCCTTCTAATTGTTGGTTTACCTCTCGCAAACGCCAGTGGATCTCCCCATCTCTAATCCTCACCTGCTCATTCATTAGCTATCAAGTGTGGCTTTTTGGAACAATTATATTCTGTCCTACTGTCAGCTCTCTCCAAGCAGGTAGAGGATACATCCCGACTCCTCACATGGGATGTAAATTATTGCTGGCATCCCAGTACCTGAAGAATGATTACACCCAGAGCACAGTTAAATAATGGATGTTTAGCACGGTGCATTGTAATAAGCAAAAGATATGAAATATCTACTATTCTAAGTGGAATATGCTAAGTATTTTTTATAATAAAACCATTTTGGGGAAGACAAGCTATTGAATCATGGTCTCCAGAAAAGACACCCCCCAGTGTCAGCTCATATGCATAGCCCAGCTGGCGCTGTCACCTCATCTGTGAAATGGGGACAATAATTACAGCCTTCATCTGGTAGAGAGACTGCAGGTAAAGGCTTAGCATGGAGCCTGGCGCTTAGTAGGTGCATAGTAAATGGCAATAGCTGCTGTCATCTGAGGAGGGGCTGGCCCTGCCAGGCTGGCAGATGCTTCTCCCCACTCTGGCTCCACCAAGAAGACACCTGTTGAGCTGAGAATAAGAGACTCATCTATGAGGTGACCCATGTAGAGGGTCTTAGAGTCTAGATGGTGCTCTGTGCTGGACTGTGCATAGTGTGGCTTTGGATACATTCTCTTGCTAATATCTCACTGAGGTCCTGGGAGGGGGATTAAGAGCATGCTCTCCATCTCCAAATGGTCTGGGTTTAGGTTCTGCCTGGTCTTCTTTTGAGCTCTGTGACCCTAAACAAGTTAACTTCTCTGTGCCACAGTTTCTTCGTATGAGAAGCAGGAATAATCACAACAACTAGTTCAGAGGGCTGCTGAGGAGTTAGAGAGGGAAGTATTAGCAATTGTTCAGCCCAGTGCCTGGCAATACATTTCACCCATTTTACAGAAACTGAAGCTGAGACTTGGATACCCTGGGAAGCAAGCAGCCAAATCTGTTCCTTCAGGCTCCTCCTGTAGCCCCCTCTGCCTATAATATGGACACCTGAGTCCTTCCTGCCAATGGACACCTCTGTGGTCATCTGGACCAGTCCACCTCATATTCCCAAGTTAAGGCCACCAGAAGATGTCGTTGCTGTGACAAATGAGAAAGAGCCATTCTGCTTTTATTCCTGCCTGGGGCAGTGGGAGGGACCTACTATAGACAAGTGTAGGTCAAGTGTAGCAGGTTTCTCAGGCCATAGAAACTTCTAGAACCTCCACCCCACCATCCACTCACTGCAACACTGACCCAAGAGAGCAAATCTCTTTGGTTTACACAGCTTCTCGCTAGAGCTCCATTCAGGGTTCCCGCAGGGGGCTTGGAGCTCGGGTGGTTTCTCTGGCACTGGAGTCTTACAATGAACCTCCAGGGCATGGAGGCACATGGCATAGTGCCAGGGTACTGGGCAAGCCTGCATAAGTTTCTGACCTCTCTGAGCTCAGTGTCTATATTAGTTTCCTGAGGCTGCTATATATAACAAACTTGGTGACTTAAAACAACAGAAATAGTTTCTAACATTCTTGGAAGTTAAAAGCCGGAAATTAAAGTGTCCACAGGGTGATGCTCCCTCAGGCTCCAGGAACCTTTCCCTTGCCTCTTCCAGCCTCTGGTGGCTACCTGCAGTCCCGGGCTTGTGGCCGCATTGCTGTTAGGTCAGTCTCTGTCTTCACACATCTTTCTCCTCTCCATGCCATCTCCTGTATGATTGTCATAAGGACACTTGTCATTGGAGTTAGGGCCACCTGCATGATTCAGGTTGATCTCATCATCCCAACACCCTTAACTCACATCTGCAAAGATCCCTTTTCCAAATACAGTAACATTTACAAGTTCCAGGATGAGAACGTAGACGTATCTTTCTGGGGACCACCCTTCACTCTGTTCCAAGGTCCTCATTTATAAAGCTTGAATAATAATGATAATTATGCTGCCCTCACAGAACATGGTGAAAATTCATAGTTATTATAGATTTCCCCACACATATAGAGCATTTATTTATGTAAAAACATAGTATGTGTATCCCGATAATGTCCTAGTGCATGCACTAACTTGTTTAATCAAAACAATCTCTAGATACTATTTGCATATTCCTGGTGAGGTGTCTCCATGCAGATCCCTGCAGAAGGCATTCCTAGGTACATGGATAATCGGGGTCACTGAAGGGCCTTTAAACATCATTGGTGGATCACCTTTGTCACATGGAGAACATAAAGTTATAATATAAAAGCTAAGGTCTCTGGAAGCTGATTTAGCAGTGTATCAAAACTTAAAATGCACGTTCCTTTGTTCCAGGACAGTCTCTGTTAGGAACTGTCCTACAGAACAAATGGTTACTGTGCACAGAGATACGTGGTGCTCCAGGCTGGTTGCTGTGGAGTTGTTTATAGTGGCAGAGACCAAGAGGAAGGGGGAGAATGAAAGGAAGAAGAGGGAAGGAAAAGAAAATACAAGGAAGGTTTTTTAAAGGATAAAGAAAGGAATTTGGCAATATATGTCCTTGATAGAGGGACAGCACCCAAACTCTTTATTCCTCTGCAGGACTTAAAAGATAAGCCCTAGGGCCTTAGAAAAGCAGGTCACCAACAATATGTGCTAATGATCACATTTATGTGAAAGCACAAGTGGGCATGGCCTGCTGTCCTGTGCATATTCAAACACAGGATTTCAATGTTCTTCTCCATCGCACAGGTGTGGAAGGGGCTGGGAGACACCCAGATTTGCAGACAGCTTCTCTGGTCAGCTGTAGGAGGTCAAGACTCAGAGAACAGCCAGATGTGCCTGAGGCAGGAGTCCCTGCCCTTGCCTATTCATGACTCCAGCCCCCACCCCCAGAATAGAAAGGTTCACCAGCAAGTCCCCCATCTGCCCTGCAATAGTTTGGGAACTTTGCCAGGCAGGTCCTGGCAGATGCTGATTGGGAGAAAGAGTGACCTGCTGACCAGCCAGTCTTAGGAGACCCAATTGCAAACCCCACCTGGCTTCAGTGTCCTTAGGACATTCACTTGCACCAGGACAAAACAGAGAGTTTCCAGGCCAGGCCTGCTTAGGGATGCAGGGCTCCAGGGCTTTGTACCCAAAGACACATGTCCTCTCTTGCGCCCTGGGCATGGGGAGGCCTTAAAGGAGGCTGGAGTGAATCACCACAGAGCTATGCCACACAGGTGCAGTGAAACTGTGATATGCTGGGAACTGAGAGGCGGGTGGGCCCTGGGGGGGAGGGTGCCGCAGGGCATCAATTCCCAAGGCTGAAATATAACCCACACTGTGGTCCCCTCCCTCCCAGAGTGCAGTGCACTGGTTTTCCTGCTTCTGAGGCTTTGTTTTTACACAATGGATGCATTTCTGAGCTCCTGCCTTTGTAAACAGATACCATTCAGGGAGGCGGGTGATTTTCCCGCTGAACCAGCTAGGGGATCCCCTTCCCTACATTTTTGGAAGAGCAGAGTTCAGGTTCTAGTTTTTGTCCTAGGATGCTGTGTGGTTCACCTGAGCGAAGACACTTGTCTGGATTTGGACCTGCTCTGTGAGGCCACAGGCAGAGGAACGAGACATCTCTCAGGGCTACGGGAAGAAGAGCAGTTCAAGGGGACCCACGAACCTGCTCACGCATCACACTGGATGTCCTGGTGCAGATGGAGGAGCCAGCAGGGAGCCCACCCCCACTTCCCGCTTAGGTTCTAGACATTGAGGAAGGTCTATGGAATCTAAAAGTCAGCCGTGGCCTGTGGGGGTCCACACTGGGAAAGGTGGGCATGAGGCAGGGGGCCTCAGTCACTGCAGAGTGAAAAATCACCTTCAAGGAGAAATGATGAACCAGGATTGGTCCCCTTCCCACCTGACTGGGGCAAAGTTTGGGTTTCCCCTACAGAGCCCCTCTGAAAAGGAGACAAAGAATCTTCCTTTAGGTTCCATGTTCTCCAGTCACACTGGTGGCTGGGGGAGGGAAACTGGGGAGATCAAGTTTTAACTGCCAACCGTCAATGGGAAATGCTAACCAAGTGTTCCTGAGCATTCGAAGCCCCCCTCCACCCTCAGCAGTGGGCGATGGTGAATTCTAAGGGATACCTCTCTGGGGTGCATGGAGCCTGGCTCCACCGGCCTCTCTAAACGGTGGGACCCAGGAAGTTGCTAGGAAAGCTGTGCTGCTCTTAGAAGGGAAGGAATCCTTGGGTGCCCCGAAAATTCCAGGCCCTCTTCATCACACCTCACGCAGCAGACTTGGGTCACGGAACCCCTGCAGCACAGTATCATTGAAGGCCTGGTTCTCTCTGCCTACCCCTGCCCACCACCGTGCTGCCCCCTTTCCTTCAGACCCTTGCAGGGCTACAAGGTCAACCCGACCTGGACTACCTTCCCACTCAAACCCCACACCATGGCCACCTGTCACCATGGCCACTCCCCTCTAAGTGAGTAGTTTGGGCTGGGGTCCCAGTCTCTTGAAAGATTCTGGGTGTCGGAGGGGTCAGCCTGCTCTCAGGCAGACCCAATGGCAGCAGATGGGTACACACAAGGGGATTCTGTACCCCTGCAGAGGATGGGGGATTCCTTTTCCTTAGGAATCCAAGGGCATCTCGTGGCATCTGAGAGCCGGGCCACCACGCCTAAGAGAAACAGGAAATCCCCATTCATGGAGTGCCAACCCTGGTATGAGGGGATGAGGGAGGTGGTCTCTCCTCTGCTCAGAGCCTTAGGAGGAAGCCCATACTTGCACTCATGTAATAGGAGATGAGACTGCCCAGGGCAGGTGCGGCTGTTACAGTCATGGTGTGGTGGGGACATGGGTACAGTGGCTTCAGATTTAGGGCCATTTCCCATCAGCACGAGCGTAGGGTCTTGGCCCCAGTGTTCAGGGATATGCAGAGAGGACCAGGGCCTCCAATGATATCGTCCTGCAGGGGATCCACGACCCATGTCTGGTGGGTGAGGTGTGATGAAGAAGGCCTGGAATTTCTGGGGCACCCAAGGCTCAGTTTCCCATTCTGTGAAATGAGATTACCAAGTGGCTGCCACCACTGCGATCGCCAGAAGATGGGAAGGGTGGCGTAAGTAGAGGGATTCACTCAAATCCTGGCTCCTACAAAGCCATCAGCGTGGCCTCGTGTTCAGGGTCCCCTGCTTGATGAGGAATCCCTCTTCATCTCAGTCCAATCCACACACGTCTTCCAACGCACCTGCCTGCCACCTAGCCACGTCATCTCTGCCAGTCCCTGCCAGGTGCCAGAGAAAGAGGAGGAGAAAGATCCAGGTGCTCCCAGGCTAGGGTAGAGATTCACCTGCAAGCAGATTGCAACACAACGTCATCGTGACAGATGTTTGCCCAGGGGGGCTCGGGGAGTGACTGATTGTGCCTGGGGTGTCCCCAGGGCATGTGAGGCAGAGACACTCTGATGCTGTATCAGACACAGCAAACAGGCACCCGGCGTATTCATTCATTCTTTTTTTTTTTTTCTATACATTCCTTCATTTTCCTCATTCATCATTTCTTGATTGTCTACTTTGTGCCAGGCACAGAGAAATTCCCCAATACAGAACGAGCCCTCCATTCGGAGAGAGTGAGAGGACTTCATGGACAGAGCCTTCTCCAGTCCAGGGTCACTATCCTGCCCATCGGCCCTCAGGGCACCATCATAGTCCTCAAGCTGCTGGTCTCACGGCATCTGTCCGGCTGGGACACGTTGTGGGGAGTCGGTAAACGTGTCAATCAATGGCTGTGATCTTTGGTGTGGGGACTGCTCCAGGACAGTGCTCAGTGACTCAAGGGAGCATCGTGTAGGAGACACAAGAGAGGGTCACATGGAGACAGAGGTGAGTAGATAGGCTGATGGACAGGAGGGTACGGCCGACTGGGGGTGTCGAGAGAGAAGGAAGGTGCTATGGGGTACTCTGTGCTGTGAAGCTAAGCTCTGCACCCCACCAGGGTGCATTAATCAGCCCCCATTCCTGTGGGTGCCTCTGAAGACAAAGTCGATGTGTGTGCAGTTCATTTGGGTGCATTACCTCGGGTCAGGGGTGAAGGAGAGCAAAAGACGCAGAGGCCAACTAGGCCCTGCTGTGAGTGACCATGCTCCATCCCATGGAACATAGGACCCCACAAAATGTACCCGAAAAACCGTCTACCCTGGGGAAGGACGGCTCCCCCTCTGGGGGTGAGGCCGGCCCCAGGAGCTGCTAACACCCTCCAGGTAGAGACTGCCCTGGAGCAAGGGCTGAGCAAGTCCCCTGTGTGGCCCTGCTGCAGCATCAAAGCTCGCCTGGGGCAGAAAGGGGGGGAGGGCTTGTCATGAGCTTGACTTGCTCCTCCTACATGAAAGTGGTGGACCCCTGAGCACGCTGCTGCGGAAAGGGCTGGAGTAACAGTTGGTGCTGAGGCTTCTCAGCGGGCTGGGGTGATAGGGCTGGGGGTTTAGAGAGGAGTAAACATCAGTGGTCCCAGCTGCAGGACACCAGTCTGGTCTTTGCCTTTGGTTAGGTTTTCCCAAACTGTGAGCCAAGCATTCAAGGGCAAGTCACTGATTTGGGAAGTGCATAGGGGAATGGGTGGGGGACTAGCTAAGGAAGGTACTCAGTCAAGGGTTCATGAATAGGGCAATGGATAAAGTGGGCAACCGGAACCTAATCCCATGGGAGGATGCCAGGGGACGTGCATCTCAGACGTACCCCACCCGTAAGTGAGCAGGGGTGCAGATGGGCCAACCCCCATGGCTCGTTGGTGGAGAGCTGCTCTGGGACTGTTAGCTCCCTGCACTTCAGGTCTGTCGCGAGGGCAGGTTTGAGTGAAAGCCTGGGCAGATTGCAACCATTCCTTCCAATAACGCCCCTGGCCCAGGTCTCACCCACAGGAAAGAGTAAAGGACACCGAGCTTTTATGCTTGTAATGGCCAGGATATGCCATCGTGCAAAGCGCGCCCAAAGTGTCCCAGCTGGAGAAATCTCATCTCCGCTCAGGGAGCACTTCTCCCTGGCCAGCTTCGGTTGGCTCCGCAGCCTGTCTCACCCTATCAGGCAGGAGATTGAGTATTTATTGGCTTTCTGGATTATAGACTGTCTCCCCCAGCGACAGACTAAGCTCCCCAAGGACAGGGATTTGGTCTTACTCGCGGTTTTACCCCCAGTGCCCAGAACATATTCGATAAACATTTGTTGAATGGAGGAAGGAAAGACCAATACGTGAGATGCTTGGAGTCCAGTTCTCAGTCAATTCAGTCTCCAGGGAAAAAACCCCGGTCATTTCTCAGAGCTTAGCTCCCCATGGCTCCCCCTGGGCCCTAAGACTGGCTTCCTGAAGCAGGTGCTCATTGGCCCAACTGGGGAATCCCTTCGGGCACCATCACGGCCATTTCCAGCTGGGTGGGCACCCTTCGAGAGTCCCTTGGGACTGGGATCCCTGCCCTGTCCCACCTCCTCCGTCTATGCCAAGCCCCGGCAGCCTTCCTTACACATAGTCTGTGGTGTAGAGTCACAGCAGTATTCAAAAGGTTAAAACAGAGTGAACTGTTAATTTTAATGCTTTCTCTAAGCTTCAGTTTTAATAAGCGAAAATGATGTTCTTATTTGCAGTAAAGTGGTGTTATAAAATTCTGTCTGTCAAGCTCATTTTAAAACCATGGAAATAAATGATCTGACAAAATCAGGCTATTAGACAAGTGAGGAAGAGTGATTTCCATAAAAGTAGAGGAGCTGTTCCTTAATTTCACACTTGGTAGTCTTTTGGGTCGACTAAATTTTTAAATAAGTGATAAAATTATATTAGCGCAATTGCATTTTTATAGATTTTTTTGGTCATTGTACTCTTTTTCAATCCCTTTATTTTAACTCAAACTGTTCTGCTGAAAGGTTACTCTCAACTTATGTTACCTCGTAACAGTGTCTGCCCACGACACGGCCCCGAGGCTCACAAATCCTCAGACCATCCCAGCAGGGTTCAGCCAAAACATGTCTGGAAAATGATGTGCCCTGCCAGACATGTGGCTGGGGCCTGTGATCCCAGAGTCCAGAGGAAGGGGAGGTGGGCCCCTAAGGACATCCCCCTGGGGGCCTGTAGCTTACCTGTTCCTGGTGTCTGAGCTCACTTGATTTTTGCTCAGAATAAGTAAAAGAAGCAGGAGATGGTGTTCTCTGGAAGCTTTGTTCTTCAGCTCAGGAGGCTGGATGTGGATAGTAGCCTTCTTTTCTTTTCTTTTCCTTTTTTTTTTTTTTTTTTTTCCTGGTGCTGGGGATAGAACCCAGAGATGCTTCACTATTGAGCCACATCTCCAGCCATTATTTTTTGTTTTTGTTGTTGTTGTTTTGAGACAGGGTCTTGTTAATTTGCTTAGGGCCTCACTAAATTGCTGAGGCTGGCTTTGAACTTGTGATCCTCCTGCCTCGGCCTCCTGAGCCGCTGGAATCATGGGCATGTGCCCTCACGCCTGGCTGGATGTAATTTTCTGTGTCTAGACCAGGGAGATGAGTTGAACTTAGGCAGAAGGAGCGGATGGTGGCTACTCTGTGATCCCTCCCATGTCCTCACATCTCCAGGGAGGGGCTGGGTGAATCCTAAAGGCAAGGCTGGAATCTCAGTTCTCATGGGGCTGAACTATTCCTGATGGGACAGATATGGGCCCAATGGGGTAGGAGAAGGGAACTCCTTTGATCTTATTTTTAATCATTAGAGCAGCTTCTAAGGTGTGACTCTTTAGCATACACTCCTGCCCTGCCCTGTGCCAGTTTCCCAGCTGAGTTGATCAGAGGAGAGGCCTGTGCCTCCTGCAGCCCCAGTTGCAGCCTGTGAGTTTTCTCCTGTGCACAAGTCAGGCCCTGGGGTCTTTTTGCTGATGTGCTTTTGGCTAATTCTGGACCCAGCCAGCCCGTGTTCCTCTCTTACTCTTGTGGTCACCGTGGTACTTACTAGCTTGTCACATCTGGTCGTGTCTTGCCCTGGGCACCCTGCCTGATTCGGTCAGGCAACACTACATGAAGGTCTACACCATGGCTACCCTCTCCAGGGAGCTCTGAGCTCAGCTCAGCTCCCACCCAGCCCTGGGGAGGCCCTCTGGCCAACAAGTGGTTCTCCAGACTTTGCAGGGCAGCAGTTTTAAAAACACGAGTTCGTTTCCAGTTAGCCTTTCTTCAGGAGGACTCCGAGACTCCATAGAGGGACAGAAGGCAGGTTTGCAAAATACCTCCTGCGAGCGGGCAGTGTTCGAGGCTGCTAGAGGGCAGACACCTTGCATATTTTGATGGGAAGGGTGTGGCACTCACTGTGAAGCCCAGCTCTTAGGAGAGTTGAGCTTCCCATTCCAGTTAGGGAAAGAAGCCCAGGGTCTGAGAAAGGGAGAGGCTTGCTGTGTTAGTACTTATTAGGGAGGCAGTGAGCTTGAGTGCAGAGGTTTTGGGGAATTGGCTTGCCCTGCTTGTTTTTGCATCAGTTTAGCCAAAGTTTTCTCAGCATTCTCTGTGTGCCAAGCACCGTGCCGGTTCCACCAAGAGAAGGCTCATTTTGGAAGCAGACAGGGTGGAGAGGACAGTTGTTTTTCCCTGGAGGACCTTTCAGGCTGGATTCTTGGCACAAGAGGAGAGAGAAGCAATCTGAGAAATTCTATCCGCTCTCTGCCTCGGTTTCCCCCTCAGTGCAATGCATGCTTGGGGCACCTGGGGGTGGGGGGAGGGCTCTCCCAGCTGTAGAATTCCACAGGCAGAAACTCTGTGGATATCAGGAAGCTGATACCTGTGGCCAGAACAGTGTCCCCTCTGCCAGGCACTGCACATTCCTCTGACATCTGAGGGAGCATCTTTGGAACTCAGAAGTCAAAACTGCCTTCCCCACAGTCTTCGAGAGGCGACGACTGAGCTGCGGGGAATGTTAAAGTCTCAAGCGTTTCCTGGAAAAGAGGAGGAAGTGCTGAGAGGCAGAGCCTGAAGGGTGGCCTGGGAGGGCCAGGGCTGTCTCTCCCAGGGAAGGAATAAAGAAGAAGTCCAAATTAGTCATGTTGTATTACTTCTTTTTATGGCAATGCTCTGAAAGTCTGCAAATGTCAGCATGTTAATTTACTGTCACTCAGTGATATTATTTCATCCTTTCAAAAATGTGTTTCTTGCATTTTCAGTAGCATACTCCAAGTGTTCTCCATCTCAAAGTTTCTATAGATAGTGCGACTACTTTCACTCTGACCGTTGCCAAAATGTAGAAATTCATCGTTGACTGCAGCCACATATACGTTACGAGCGGAGTTGGGAGTCGGATTTCCTGCTTACAGAAACTCGGGGAGAGGTCTGAATTTTCTCTCTGTTCTCCTTCCATCACCTCTTGTCCTCCTAAAGTGCTCTGTGGTTTCTCTCTCTCAAGGAACGCGCAGAGATAAATTTAATAGAGAAATTTTAACAAATCAGTCATGGCTGAGTTTGTATATGAAGTCGGAGCCCTCCCTGTCTCCCAAACCAGCCCACCCCCAGCTCCATGCTTCTCCTATGGTGGCAAACTTATTTCAAAAATTCTGATGAAACACTTTGTAAATTTTGTTATTCTGTGATGATAATAAATCATTATAGCCTTAAACACTTCTCTAGCTTGGAGCCTCAGTCACAAATTATCTTGTCATTCTGACCAAAACATTCTCCAAAAAAGCTTGACAAGTGCTAAAACCCAGAACATGAAACCATGTGTTGTTGTGAAAGCAAGATTCAGAAATGTCAATTAATTAGATTAAGAGGCTACTTTTAGCTTTACTTGTGTTGCCAAATAACCCTTAAAATATGCATAGCAGTGGAAATCTACCTCCGCGGTACAGTACTTCTGTGCCGAAAGAAGACAATGGATCGGACTAATGGACGAAATTATTGTATCTGTCAGTCAGCTCGGGAGAATGATCTAGAAGCAAATGTCTTGCTTCTTTTTCCACAATGTAGCTTTACGAGCTGGGTAAATTCTGCCATTTATGAATTCAAGTAGTTTCCACTCCCCCCTCCACTCCACCCTGTGGAAATCATGTACATATCAAGAAGGAAAAGTGGAGTCTTTTTCATATGTCTTTACTAGTAAGATAGGTTTTTAATGTCTTTCCGGGCTTTTTTTTTTTTATTTGCATTTGCATTCTGAAGTTCACTTTGAAAAAAACATATAACATGGAGAAATTATTTAAACGTTTTTTTTAACCCTGTTTCTTGAAAATCTTATCTTTAAATAATCTATATCCTCAATTTTATTTATGCCATAAACTGTTCCTATATTTTAATGGTCTGTTTGCTTTAAAAGGGGTTGTTGGTTTTAATAGCTCAGTTACTATCTTTGTAAACTAAACTCCTTCTGACGAAATTCAAGCAGATCATCTCTGCCTGTGTGTGGAAGGCACATTCCAACCCCCGAAAAGGAAATTTAAGCCAAATAAATGTTCTGCCCAAATTAAAATACATAAAATGAATAGTTAACTCGGACAAGAGCTGATGGACGGAGCAGTTGGGCTGCGGACATGTGGGTGTAGGGAGAGCTAGCTGCCAGGCAGGGCCTCAAGAGAGAAAATCCAAATGAAATTAATTTCCTGTAACCCCCTTTGTCCATTCCTCAGGACTAATTGATTGCAGCGCTGGCATGGATGGCTTGGGCGAGCAGAAATGGGCAGCGCGGGTGGCACTGGGAGGGTGGCATGAGGCTGTTCCCTCCCAGGGTCTGAAGAGGAACAATTTGGTATCGCAGCCCCTGCACCCCAGCAACGCTTGGGGTTCCCCCATTAGCTCTCTTGGGGGAGGACAAGGACTAAAAACTCATCTCCAAATTCTCATGGCAGTTGTAGTCATCTTGATGCTATTATAATCCATGTGGATTCTGTCACTAACTTTATGACAAGTCATGTCATGGAGGAAGGGCCTATCTGCGCTCACACAAAGAAACAGCGGGGGGCAGGGAGTGTGGGCACACATGAAAGATGTCTGGAGCTCTGCAAAGTTGCATGGCGATGTGAGAGAGATGTCCTTCCCTTCTTGGCCTTTATAACTCATCGCCCGCTGCCCACAGCTACCGCCTCCCAGGAGCCAACATGAGGAACTGAGAAAGACACAAAGGAAAGCTGCCTTCTCTGAGCACTCTGTCCCTGGAGCTGGGGGGCTCCCTCTTGCTGGCCAGGGCACTTAGGTGTCCTGTGCCAAATATGGAACTTCCTGTGGGAGGGACTTCCTGTATGGAGCCACTTCCTGCATGATGTCATTTTGTGGGGCCAAGAGAAGGTCAGAAGTGTGGCCCTCATGCCAGCTGCCAGGTTCCTGTGTCTCACAGCTCCTGTGGGTCCCCTGCTCATTGTATTCCCCACGCCTCTCAGCCAATCTCCCTTTTTTTAGCCAGCAATGAGGCAATTAATGAGCTGTACAGAAGCCCTAACTTATCTCTGGAACTAGATGGGTAATAAACACATAAATAAGTAAATAATTAAATAACTAAATAAAATAAAACGGATGAGCGAGGCATGCAGGGCTCCAGTCTCCCTGGAGTAAGTAGCACAGGGTTAGCAGAACAGCTGGTGAGGAGGGCGAGGCCTGCTCTCTGGTCTCAGCTCTGCCAGCATCATGGAGCGCTACCTTGGGTACGTCACTCCTGGTGAGACCTCTCCCACCTTGAATAAATGCCTCCAGGGGCACAGGGGCGAGACGAACGTGGATGGCCTCATTCTGGAGCACGGCAGACACTGTCCATACCTCCTCTGTACCTTGCTCTGCATCGTTACCATTTGTGCCAGAAGCATCTTACTCAGCTCCTACAGGTGTGCGAGCATATTCCGCCCATGCAGGGGGAGGCAGTGCTCAACGAGTGCCAGGAGCTGGTGGATCCCCGTCTGCCTTACCCCCAGCTGGGACCACCAAGAGATTTCCCTGCACTTTCTTACAGAGGTTTGCCAGGGACTGAGTGCCAGCTGCCCACTGGGGTAACTTGCTTCTCAGGAACTGGCTTCCTTTCCTTTCCTGCCCTGTCACAGTCTCCCCTCCTGTGTTTTTGGGATCACCTGTCACATGAACTGGCTACACTCAAATTCTCATCTCAGTGTCTGCTTACGGAGAAGCCCAGCCCATGAGACATACAGTGAGCAGAAGGGATGGAGGCCAACCAGAGAGCCACTCAATGCCCTCTCTTAAATGGGCAGCTGCTGTGCCACGCTGGCCACCTGCTGTCACATAGGAATGTGGCATGCAGACATGCCAGAAATCTGACTGTGCTATGAAATCTCCCAATTTTCAAAGTTTGGCAGTGAACTAAAGTTTTTTCTGTTTTTTTTTTTTTTTTTTTTTAATTATGTGACTCAAACCAAACAAATCTGCAGGTCAAATTCAGTCCACTGGCCACATTTAGCAACCCTTGCCAGGTAAATATTCTCTGTTTAGTTCAGGTGCCAAAGAGACTGAGCCACCAGACGAAGTTTCCTCTTTCTAGTAAATTCTAGTCTTCAGCCATATCAGGGTCCAGGAAGTGAGAGCAAAAGGGAATAGCAGCCCAAGGACAGAGGAGGCCATTCTGTCCTGGGGGTGCTGGCCCTCGGCTCTACCTCAGGAAGACAGTACTGGGCATTTTCCACAGTCAGCATTGCCTGCCCACCACACTTCTGTCCCACGGAGGCAGGGACAGCACCCAACCCTCAGGAGAACCTGTTCTTGGGGCTAGGATTCTCCTCTAGAAAATGGAGGTCCTTTAATCAGGGGCACCACTCCCTCATTCCCCGAGGAATCTGGGAAGTTCACAGTGGGGATCATGCTCTCCTCAGTAAACTGAGGCCACACAGCACTCAACATGCTCAGAGGAACACCTGCCAACTCAGAAATAGAGCTCTCTGCATCCAGAGCTGGAACCTCCATCTTTCAGCTTGATCCTGACCTTGGGGCAGGGAAAAGGAGGCCTCCTGCTCTGGGCCTGGAAGCAGGTCCAGCTGAGCCTCTGATCAGAGTCACAGGGAGTGGACCTCGTCTTGCTCAATGGAAACCCCACCCAGGGGTCTGGCTCTCTCTATTGGGAATGAAAGCTCTTTTCTCCCTCAAGACAAGTCGAGAGAGGGAAAAATCAAACCTCCAGGGGTAAACAAAGTGACTGAGAGACAGAAAGCACTGAGAAAGACAGAGGGACAGATTCCTGGTGACATCACTAAGCATCCATATCCAGCTGCTCCTGGACTTCAGGAACATGAAACGAAATTTCTGGTTTTTTTTTTTTTTTTTTTTTTTTTTTTTTTTTTTCCCCTTAGGATCCTAAGCCAGTCCCTGCTGACAGCATCTTGCTGGGCATCTCTGGCCTCCTAGGCCTGGAAGGGGCCCAGCACCCTACAATTTGTAAGTTCTAGAAGGCAGTAGAGAGCAGCATTACTACCTAGGATCCACAACTAAGGCTTGTCCGTTAGCACGCACTCCTGCTATCCATCAGCTCTGGTACGTGCCCACCGCATGTTTTCTTTTTTTTTTCTTTTCTTTTTTTTTTTTTTTTTTTTTTTTTTTTTCAATTCCACCGTGTGTTTTCTTGAGGAGAGATTCTGCCTCTTGACAAAAGCTAAAGGGTTAAGAATCCATGGTATAAAGTCCTAGGAAAATCCTCAGGTAAGAAACAATAGGACAGAATATAAAGCATCCACCACTAAAATGGCGGTAGCAATAGCTTGTGGACGATTCAGAATGCTCTGGTCAGGATGCAGTGGGCTACACCACCTTCAAGTGCAGCCTGAAAGGAGGCTACGTGAGCCAACCTTAGTGTGGTTTCTACCAAGCAGAGGATGAGCCCCTCGATGCCCTCCCTGACAGCAATCTCACAGCCTATCCATCCTTCGAGGCCTCTCCCAGGCCCCTTCCTGCCCAAAGCACAGCTCCCGGCAGGCCACTGCAAGGTGCAAGGTCTGAGCCTTGCAATTTCCTCTGTTTTCCACCCAATCTCATTATTAATTGCAGACTGTCATTTGTTCAGCACTACTGTCTCCTAATACACATCGTCTCTCTCTAGCTGGACTCCAGGGCAGGTCACACTTTCTAACTCATTCTTGGTGCTGGCCCAGGGCAGGGCGCTCTCAGCACCCTCAGGTACGAGCTCACCCCATTCTAGGAGGTGGCCAGGATCCAAGGAGACCTACCAGTTTTCCCCCATGTCTTGGGCATACAGAGGTTCCTTAGACCTCTCAGAACAACAACCCCTGCTGCCACAGGGATATGACAGCGATGTCCCCTGCAGACTCTTGTTTTCCAGGTCTCCAGTTCCCTCCCTTCCACACCTCTCCTCCCTCCACTTTGCCCCCAGAGTCTTTTCAGGTCCAAGTCTGAAGTACCAGCTCCTCTTTAGCATCTCCTCCTCCTGCCCTGACTCCACCCTTCACTGCCACCCAACTCTGGGCTGGTGGAAAGAGGGGAGATTTCAGGTGGATGCCTCAACTCCTCTTAGGGGAACGGGCCCATCTCTTTGCTACTCTTCAGAAGTTGTTTTTGTTTTTATTTGTTTTGTTTTCTGGGAGCAGAGTCACACAGGGGCAAAGGCCAATGTAGAGCACAGAGGAAGCAGCCAGGATCCCAGAGCACTTTCTATTTGGTAACCTTTTTTTTTTTTTTTTTTTTTTTCTGAGTAAAATGCTGACTTTGATAATGGGACTATTGACAGCGTTGGAGAAGGCTGTAATGAGAGCAGGAGAGAGCGACGTGCAGGTGGGCTCAGTGCGTGCCATGGTCAGACCTCAGGAGGAACAAGAGGGGGCTCTTCAATCCTGAGCCCATCTGCTGGGGTGCTGCACTGCACCGCCCCGCAGGAGGATCTGGGGCGCCAGGAAGCCTGTGAAGAAACCTGAGATCTACTCTCTCATGGAAACAGGTGCCAAAAATCAACCTCGTCCCAGAGCCAGGGTGTCTTTAGAGGTAAGAGCGTTGGGTAAGCAAATCTCTGGATGTAGGCTTGGCCTCTGCGTTTCCAATGTTTCTGAAAACAGAAGCCTGGCTGGCCTTCCTGACGGACACCATGAGGCCTGGGCCAGCCCACTGCTCCTCCCTGGACACCATCTATTCACAGGCCCCATAGAATCTCAAGTCTGCCTCCCTCCCAGGAGGGCTGAGGAGACACCAGAACAAACTGTCCTGAGAGAGCTGACTGCTGCCACTAGCTCAGGATATTATGACAGGACTCTCTGGATCAAGATGATGTGGGAGAGGGCCTTAGGGTTCTTGGAGGTCCAAACCATGAGCACCTCTTATTATATTGGCTGGGAACTTGGGGCACATGCATTGCTGGAGAGGGGGCTCTGGGTTTCACATTTCCTGCTGGCTGCCACCCACCCTCAGCAGTTGGGTGGCATCCAGATGCCATTGAACCATGGAGCATTCCCGAGACCCCAGTTCCACAGGCAGAGTCACCAGGCAGAGCTCAGGCTGAGCTGGGAGAAGAACCCGCGTGCGCCACCTCTAGGGACCTCAGCCACACCGAGCGAGCTGCACTCGCGGCCTGGGCGAGTCCAGGCACCCACCGCGGGAAAGCATCCTTTCTTTCCGCAGCCACATCTACTCCTCTCTGAGGGCTGTCACAGCAGCCCTTCAAACCCATTTGACTGGGTTGGAGCGCATCACACTGTCACCAACTCAGTTTTCATTAGGCGGCTGCTTCTCAGTTAGCCTAGCCAAGCAGAAGAACTCAAACACATGCACAAATTAAATCGACATCCAAACTCCACCAATATACAAAGCAATTTAAATGATATTCATTAGAGCGATGACAAGCCCTGATGAGGCTTTCAGGAGCCCGGTCCTTCAGCTTTTGCCGACTCGGTTTCATGGTCACTGAGGCGGAACTCCGGCGACTGTACCTCCATTTTTTTTTAAAGCCAAGAAAATGACTCCTTCCTGACACACCTATCTTATTTCCTCTCCCTTCCTCCCAGTTCTCTCTCGACCCAAGTTTACCCAGCCCCGGCTTCTGGACACAGGTATGGATATGAATCGAAGAATCCCATAAAGGAAAAGTCAGCCACTCTGACTTCTTTTTTTCTATAAATGCTCCAATTAAAACAGATTTCAGTTTCTCGTAATTTCATTTCACTTGGCCTGGGAGATCTCTAACTCACAATTACGATGGTCATAAATGTGTCCCTGGAATCCTGCTGTGGGGGAAAAAAATGGTAGTGAAATGTTGAAATGCAATAATTTTTAAAACACAAGCCCCCCCCCCCCAAATTCAAAAAGTCCCATTTATATATTTTAATTTCTTAAAAAAGAGGACAGTTTGGCCATCCCACAGCTGCCGGGGGCTACAGAGGCGAGGATGAAGGCCTATGGGGTCTTCAGGGGTGCCATGTGGGGGACTCATAGGACCACGTGTGGGGGCTGAGAGCCTCGTCAGCCACAGAGCCAAATCTCCAAGTCCTTGGGCAAAGAAAGCAGCCCAGGGACTGCCTGATTCATTATCAGCTAAGGGCAGAACAAGGTCAGGGCCACATCCATCAGATCTTTGGGCTTTGGAGTTTGCGGCCTAGATAATATCCACAGCAGGGGAATGATCAGCAACTTCATACACTGATGCCTGCACTTCTGTTTATAATTTTATGCTCAAGGTTAATTATGTGTGTCCTTGGCTTTGATCAGAGATATTAGCATGTGAGAATATTGCCTGTGCCCGTATTGGTAAAATAAGGATTCCTGGAAACACCCATGGACTGCAAACACTTCCATCATGGAGACATGAGCTCTTACTTGGAAAGCGGCTTTGTGAATAAAGGTACTGTCTTATTAAATTCACTAGGATCAGATGTTCTCTATCTTTGCTGCCCAAAAGAGTAGCTGCTGGCCACATGTGGCTGCTGAGCACTTGACACACGCACAACTGAAGAACTAACCTTTTAATTTTATTTAATTGTATTTCATTTACATTTGAATAGCCACACGTGGCTGGTGTCTGCTATACTGGACAGCACAGTTCAGATGGTAAATAACACAGTGTATCCTAATTCCTGAGTTAGCTAATTGTGGATGTTAATCTCCAGAAAGGGGTCACCTTGCTTATCATCATTATCATCAGGAATGATTTATTAAGAATATATTAGTTCATGACATTATACAAAGGTGGTAGAAAAGCAGTTCCTCTGATCTTCTATCATTAGAATTTAATTTTGAAAACACCTGGATTCTTGGACCAGAGGCGGGGCCTGACACCAAATGCAGAGCCTCTGGAAGCAGCTAACTTTGATCTGAGCCACGCTTGATGTCCAGGGTTGTAACTGGACTGAGCCACCATTAGGCTGCCTGGGATTGTCCCAGCCATCATGGACTGTCAGGCCACAAACCAACAATTTGGCACATCTATTGTCTTGGCAGGGCAAGGGAATGCGTTCTCAAATCCTAAGGCATTTTGGGATAGATGCCTTCAGAACCAAAAAGGCCTCCCGTTAAGAATTCAGTTGCCTTAAAATCCTTATGGGGGGTGATTCCCGTCAAATCCTTGGGGATAGAAAAATGGCATCTGTGAGTCATACAACATCTCCCTCTGGATTGTGGAAACTCGATGGAGTGCGAGAAAAAATAAGCAACCTCCCTGGAAACAAAAACCCGCGTTTGATCGCTGCTCTGCACTGACACTGGAAATCCAGCCCTCGGCTGCGACAGGACTGCCACACAGCACGTGGGAAGGTGGGGCTCTGACAGGAGCTTTTTTTTTCTCAGTAGCTTCATGCTCAGAGACAGAGCTAAAGCCTAACCCAAGTGAATGAGATTGTTTCTGGAGCTAACTATAGCATATTTTGCAAAGGCCAGCACACCCTGGGATTGCCTGGAAGCCCGAGTACCTTTTCTGTGTTTTCTGAGGTCAGCTGAAGGCTGAAAGGCATCGACTGGCATGGGGCCCCGAGGGAAATGTATTTTCAGGTTTCCTTTGCCAAAGATTACACGTGCTTACTAATAAATCCCCAGAGAGAAAGAAGGTTAGCGTTTCTATTACCAAAAGAATAACTATCTGGCGGAGTAAAAATGGTAATTTCTCCATTAGCTAAAAGGATAATAGCTATTATTTTAAAGTTAAAGTATTTATTATTAAAGAGTGGTGTTGGGTTTGCTGTTTTCATTTTTATGATTGCTTCCTATAATACAAAGTGTATTATTTTTTTGTGCTAAATAGTGAACAGAATAAAATGCCATTGCAATTTTCCAATTTCAGAACTGTGCAGATGAATTTGGGGAAAAAAATCATTTTATTTATTTATTTTTTATTTTGTATGAGATGACTTGGAAATTTCTGGAGATAGCCTCAGCACGGGATTTGTTCAGTGCAGATTTGCCTCCCATCAGCTCCTGTCCCTCTAACCACTCTCGGCTTCTATCTTCAGAATTCTCTCAAGATGGAGCTTTTTATACTCTATGTATTCTGTCACCATGTTGTGGAACTGCAGTCAGGGGTTGGGGACAGTGAAGTTCACCTAGCTACAGGGGTGTAAATCTGGGGAAAGAAATCCTTCCAGGGACAGGGGCCTGGGCAGGCCTCCTGGGACACACCACCTTCTTCTGAGCACACGGCACCCTGAACAGAAGTGCTGTTTGCCTGGTTCTCTCTCTCTCTCTCTCTCTCTCTCTCTCTCTCTCTCTCTCTATATATATATATATATATATATATTCCTTTTGCAGAATGAAAACAGAACAAAGGTATCAGGGAGATTAGGTCTTCATCATAACCAACCCTAACTTACACGTAAGATTTTGGTTAATTATAGAATTCTTGCTGCCTAAAACTTAAAAGATACATCCCTGATATTTTTGCTAAATGTTGACTGCAGCGAATAGCTAAGATGTGGCATATTGATTTCTTGTTGTGAAGTGAGCTGTTCAAGCTCCATTTAAGATTTTCATCTTGCATGTAGCCCTGAGCACATCATAGCACCATAAATTAGTTAAATTGCACATTTATCACAAATGTTATTTTAAGATACTGCGTAAATGTGATGGCTGGAAGATATACAGTAGGGCTGCAACAAGACTGGGCTTGGGCGGGGTGAGGTCAGGGTCACCTACACACCTGTGATTAAACTGCCCTCGCTTAGCAACATCCCCCTCCTCCCCGGGCCCACTGGAAGACTGGACAACCAGGTCCTCCCACCACTCACCTCCTCTTTAAACACCAGCCACAGAAGATGAACTCAATGACAACAGGCTTGGAATTTGGCTTTAGATTTTCCTCTTTGATCTCAGGGTAATCAGGGCCATGCTGGGCTGCAAGTGAAAGTCCCTCCCTGCCTCTTTAGTCAGGCAACGGTTTGGTGGCATTGGGAGAAAACCTCCCAGCTTTACCTAGCAGGGCAAGACTCTCAACAAGCCCCAGACCCCTGCTGCATGCTAAGGTGACTGTCCTTGTACCAGAGGGAGCTTTATTCAAACCTGGCACCCTCAACTGCCCAGTTACTACGTCTTCTTGGAAGTAAAATCAACTCCTGGTCCCCATTAATATGAGCAGTCCTTTCCTGGCTAGGAGCCCAAGATGCCAAAGGAGCAGTAGAACTGGGTACCTACCTTGGCTGTCAATCCTCACCTCTCCCCCCAAATTGAAAAGCCCTGAAGATAATCCTGCTAGTGGGGTGAAGAGGACATGGGCAGAGTGTTGGGTCCTTCTCCCAAACTATAAAGAGGGGGCTTCCGCCATCATTTGTACAAATCCCATCTCCCTTCAAGCCACATGGGCCCTGGTGGTGATGGAAGTGTTGTCAGTTTAATCTGTTAGATGCAGGACTTTGGATTCTAATAAACCGATGCTATATTTAACCTGTGAAAAATTCAAGAGTAGAAATCTGGGCTCCAGGATGTGAAGATGGGGAAGGCACAGGAGGGAGGGTGTCTCTGTCCCCTGAGCCAGGTTCTGGTGTGGGAACCGGTCCCCCAACTCCTCCAAGGAAATGTATGTGTCCCCTCAGCTACTCCCAGGTAAGGGCTGCCAGGGCAAAGAACCGCTCAGGGGCAGGGTTGGTGCATGTTAGAGCTGGGGAATGGGACAGGCCCTGGACCCAAGGGAAAAGTTCCTTCCACCCACCTTTCAGCAGAGCCCTGTGTGTGTGTGTGTGTGTGTGTGTGTGTGTGTGTGGCATCACAGGTGAGAGCAGAGCTGGTACAGCGCTATGTGCCAAAAGCTCATTTTAAACTCCAACGAGGTTCTCTCTAAAAACCAGAAGAGAGATGGATTGCTGAAAGAAAGCAGAGTAGACAGAACATTTGGACTCATCTTGACAAAAAGGGGTGGGGACCAGCCGAAAAGCCGTGGGCGTGTTGCCGAACATCTTTGAAAGGGCTTAATTTAAATTTTTAATAAAAGAGTATTTTTTCTTAAAGTTGAGGTGTTTTATGTATTACATGGATGTAACACATCTCTCATTTGTATAATTCTAGGTTAGGAGCTACGATTCTGCGTAACTGCAGGAGTAGTTTGAATATAGTAATAAAGGTATTTTACAATTTTACATGATGTTCCCAGCGTTTTGTTGGCATGATTTGCCAGGGCCAATAAAAGCTTGTGATTATCATATAAATGCTTCCCCCCCTCCTCCCCTAGATGGGTTCCGTCTCCTCCCGTGCCCTTCCCCCGCCTTGTTATCTCTGCATGCTTTAGCACAGGAGAGCGAGCCAGGGACCCCAAAGTCCGAATGCCCAGCTCTGCTCTGCTTTTTGCTGTTGGAAAAATCTTAAATCAACACGAAGGAACCACCCTGCACAGAATCTTCTAAAGATCCTTCTCCTTCAGCGTCTTGCACAGCTCGGGCCCCGACTTCTCTGCATCTAGAAGGGAGACAGACCATGGGGGTCGGTCTGGAGTGACTAGAAACTCTGACCCCCAATGCTATATGCCATCACTTTCCCGCAGGGACTCTGACCTCACCTGCACGTCCCCTTTCTTTCAGATTTTTATTCTTGGGGGAAAAATTCTATCCAAGCCACCACCGAGTGCTCCCTGCTCTCCAAACACCAAAGTTCACTAAAACTCCCTTGATTTACGTGCAGCCTCCGACTGCCAGCACCTGGCAGACACAGCAACCAACTCAGTCATAAACAGATCGCATACAATTTAATTTTAATGTGCTCGTTAGTCGTAGCACATTTCAGACATAATTGTGAACGCAACACAAAATTATAGCAAAAAGACAATTTTAATGCTGCCGTAGAAAAAAGGGTTATATGAAGAGTCACATAATGGTGTTTCATTGTCAACAACAAAACAGGGCACAGAGTGTGTTCCGGTGTCTGTGCTGTTTACATGCCAATATTTTATACATAGGTTCTCATATGGTGTCAGCTGTCAGTTACTTCTGCAAATTAACTGCCAAAAATGGAGAAGAACAGAATCACTTGGAGAGCCGGTAACCACGGGTTACCTTTCATAAGCCTAAAGATAAAGCTGCAGTGTGGGATCTTGGGAGAATAATTAGGAAGAACAAAACAGAAAGTTACCAATTGAAATAAAAAGGTATCCTACAATATGAAATAGCAACCAAGAGGGCTTATAAATAAGTGAAAGAGGTTGTATCACAGAATGCCTCATGACTTAAGCAAAGTATTACAGTACAAACATTTTAAAGGCTTTATCAATGTTTAGGAAATACAGTACAAGTTCTTTTTTTTTTTTGTTCTTTTTTTTTTTTTCCTTTTCAAATAGACTTAACCCTTTGAGCACTGAGTTTATTTTGAGCGTTCTTTGCTTTCTAATAAATACCTTTAAAAATCATGTGCAAAATAGTATGATGCCTGCCAGGGATGGATTTCCTGGTCTCGTTTATTCAGACTGCTCAAAACAAATGATAATATGATGCTAATAAATATGTATAATTTAAACATGAACCTCTATCAATATAGATGTACTGGGTAGCAAAACAAACAATCATACTTTGCTTTCAGATAATGTTTCTGTATACTTTATAAATGCTATCTGTGGTATCTTCTGTATAATTTACAATGTTTGCATGTAAAAAACAAAACCCATAGACCTTAAAAAAGAAAAAGAAAAAAAGAAATATACACTATACATAGGCACGGCTTATGCCCAGAGCATAGCAGGTACATAAAACACTGTTGCTATAAATGCAAGAAAAAAGGTCATTTACCCACAATCACATTTTTCATAAGAGTCTGAAATCTATACAATATATACATCTATGTTTCAATGTGAAAATAATATTCTTTTAAATTTCAAGGCGTGTTATACCCCTGCAGACCTGCATAAATGGAGGTTCATATTATTAATTATAACTAAGCTGGTAAGGAGTTTAAAAAACAGAGCTTCATACATTATTATTATTTTATTTTATTTTTTAATCAAATTAATGCAAAAGTGCTTCAAAGTACTCAGAGGGCTAAAGATGAAAGGGTGAGAAATACCAGCACACTCGAGTCTCACGGAAAAAGTGTGCCTGATTTCGTTATAAATGCTTAATTAAACTGTCTGTTAATGCATGCAGCTTGAAGCATCGGGGGGATGCTCACAACTAAATCCCATTTACACAAAGTTCCAAACACTTACCACTGCGTTTTAACCTTCATATTTTACCAGTAACAACAGCTGATTATGCACCTCTATTAAACACTGTACAGTTATACAAAACAGTCCAGCCCAGAGTGATTCTCTGCAGTTAAACATAAGAACATGTGCCAAGAACAAGACAGAGGGGCCTTAAGGTGCCTTCAACAGTTTCCCTCAAAGCAAACTGCAGTTATTTCCATCAGAAACAAACGCTACTGCTTCTCCAACTCAGAAACGTAGAGAAGGTGGTCTTCTGGCGATTTCCCATGTGTTTTGCTAAGGTGAAGCTTAACGGCATGCTTGCTCGCAAAGGTCCGATTGCAAAGTTTGCACTGATAGGAGGTCCCCAGGTCCTCCTCTGGGGAGGACGTCACCAATTTTTCTGAGGGCGACTTGGTTTGTGCTATTTGATTGTTAATCTGTTCAGTGGACAGTTTGGATAGGTCCCGTAGCCGGAAGCCCAGATGTGACTCTAGGTGGCTGATGTATGTGGAAGGAGTCCTGATTTGCGACGCACAGTCATTACAAAAGAACACGGGGTGGCCAGTGTCCAAGTTTTTGAGGAACTTTGTTCCACCTGTCCTCCGAAGCTGGTATTTCACATTGGCCAGCCAGTGGCTGATGGTGGTCATGGAGAGCCCTGTGAACCTCGAGATGTGCATGCGCTCCTGGGGGCTCAGGTCTGACATGATGTACTTCCCTTCGGAGGTCTGCCGGAGGCTGGCGGCAAACTGAGCCTGCAGGATCAGCAGGTGCTGGGGGTTCCAGTTTGACTGGCGGCCCTTCCTCTTCTGCGCAGGCGTCGACTCCTCGGCCTCCTCCAGAGTGGCCCCGTCAATGTCAGACTTCTCAGAGATGCTGGAAGGAGTGGAGGATTTTGACGTGTGGCTCTCTGTCAAGTTCTTCAGCATATCGGATATATCTGACAAGGCATTCTCGCGTAGCGGCGAGTTTGACATGAATGATACGACGGCAGATGTCTTTGCCGTTGTCACCGTGGATGAGGAGGTTGCCGGGGATGTGGACGTGGGGGACAAAAGCACTGAACCCAAAGAGCAGCCTTTGTCACTCTTCCCTTTTGTCAAGTCTATGGGCTGGTCGTTGTTGACGTGGTAGAAATAGCGGTCGAGGTGGTCTGCCTTCTTGGCCTGCAGGGGCGGTGGGGTGGCCACGGCCGCCTTCTCAGCCAGGCTATTGCTCATCTTGAAAAGCATGCTCATGGGGTCCAGCGCAGGCAGCGAGGGCTTGGCGGCCTTGCCCAGGTGGATGTTCATGACCGACTGCAAGGCGCTCAGAGGGTTGACGAAGGGCTGTTCGGGCGGGTGGTCGGTGATGATGGCCGTGCTGCCGCTCAGGCTGCCGCTCAGGGGCTTCACCAGCTCCTTGCCATTCTCCACCGGCTCTGCCGCAGGGCTCCCCTCCTTGCACCCATCCCGCGGGGGGCTGGGGCTGTTCTCCTGGCTTTTGAAGCCCCCGTCGCTGGAGGCCTCCATCTTGATGGGCTCGCTGAGTTCGCTGCTGCATGGGGATGGGGTGGCCCGCTTGGGTGGAGAGAGCTTGCCCTCGGGCTCCTTCATCTTCTCCTCGACTTTGGCAACTTTCTCAGTGACTTTTTTCACCAGCTCCTCCATGGCATGGAAGTTTGTCTTGGGCATCGGGGAGGTCTGGCTGCAGGGTGGAGAGACCAGGGTCTGGGTTTTGGTGGGCGACACCATCTCACTGTTGCCGAACATGGGCTTCAGGGGTGTGCTTTTCCCCGAGGAGCCCAGAGACAACTTCATCATGTTGGGGAGCTGGTAGGCGGCGTGGATGCTGGGGTAGCCCCCCCAGCTGGGAGTGCCGTTCTGGGCCTTGTTGATTGCGGATGTCACCGTGTTTTCTAGGGATTTGAGGATATCTAGTCCCCCTTTGGGACTCTCTTCTAAGTCATTTTCAGTCAAATAATGGTACTTGGAGGAGATGTCATACTTCTCCTCTTCCTCGCTGGGCTTCTCCTTTTCCTTGGGTTTCTCATCAGTGACTGTCTTCTCCTTGTCCATTTCCTTCTTGACCTCCACAGTCAACTTCGGGGAGACGCTAGCAGGTGTATTGGAGGGGGACGTGAAAGTGGTGGCCGCCAGGGGCACAGACTGTACTTTCTCATCCAGCAGGGTCGTGATGGTGGGCGTGACGGGCGTCTCCATGATGGGCTTGCCCTTCTTCATGGCCGAGTTAGTGACCTTGATGAAGTGGCCGGTAACCATCATGTGGGCCGTGAGCTCCTGCAGCGTGTCATGGGAGCTGCCGCACTCCATGCACTTCAGGATCTGGGACTTGCGGGCCTCAAAGTGCCACGCGTAGCTGGCCCCGTTCTGGTGGCCGTACCGGTTATTTGGTGTGATGTAGGGGTTGGAGTTCTTCTGAAGCGCATCATTGGTGTCCGACATGGTGGCTTTCGGGGTTCCACCTGTGGAATCCGGGGAGCTGGGGAGCTCCAGCTCCAGCGAAGCTTTCTTCCGCGCAGCCGGAATGATTTTGGCTGCGACAGGAGTGACGGGTTCCTTCAGAGGCACTTTTTGGTAGTGTTTTGTTTTGATCATATGGACGCTCAAGTCCTGGAGGGACTCAAAGGAGTGGCCACAGTACATGCACTTCAACACCTTCTGGGCGTCTTCCTTCCCTTCCATCTCCAGCAAGGAGCGTTTGCGGGGCTTGGACCAGCGCTTGGGGTTGTTGTTATCGGTCTCGTGGTTGTCGTCGCGGTAGTGCCCCGTTTCGTTCATGTGCACCGTCAGCTCCACCAGGGTGTCGTAGGCCGCGCTGCAGTCTTTGCAGCGGAATTTGCTGGCCCCCGTGAAGATGGAGCCATAGAGCTTGCTGCTCTGCCGGTACAGCTGCACTGTGCTGAAGAGGCTGGGCTCGGGCAGCATGCGGCTCTGGGACACCTGCTGCAGGGTCTTGGCCATGGCGCTCTGGTGCCAGTCGAAGCTCCCGCTGCCGCAGCTGCTGCTGCTACTGCTGCTGCTGCTGCTGCTGCCGCTGCCGTTGTTCTTCTCCGAGGAGGGCTGGTGCAGGTTGAGGTTGAGGTTGGACCAGTAGGAGTTGGAGAGGAAGTTGTTATACACGGCCTTCATCTGCTCCAGGCTATCTGACACAGTCGTGTCCTCCAGAGGGGCCGGGACTTCCTTGGTCTCCTCTTCGTTCTTGATGGAGCCACTTTCAAAGTCAGCCATGCGGTCACTGGTCTCGCTGATGTGTGACTCGCTGTCCATTTCATGACTGGAAAACTCAGCCGCCGGGGAGTTCTGGTAGCTGGGGCAGGTCTTGGGGAGCTCCTTCTCGGGGCACATGTACTTGGCTGAGGGTTCTCCATCTGCCGTGTGATCTTCTGGGTCTATGTCTTCGTCTACCAGGGCAGCTGCCTTTAACTCATCGGAAACATAGGCTGCCAGGATAACAGGTGGGAGCGAGGGACAGGCAGGATCGAAAGAAGAGAGGGAAGGAGAAGGAGAGAAAGAGGAACAAAGCATTAGTACAGGTTGATCATACCTAGACTATGTTCTTGGTTCTCGGGAGAAAGCAGCAAACTCGATGGGCACAATTATTTGTAAAACTAAATAGTTAAAATGTGGTGTTTCTTCGGAGCAAAAAAAAAAAAAATCTGCTCTTCAAACATAATTTGCCACCTTATTCTTCTCAAGGGGCAACAGCTTGAAATTAAAACTAAATTTGAAATTAATGAAGCACATTCTGGAGGTGGCATTCATTTCTAAAGTAATAAATTACTTGTATCAACCTCAGAGACAGCAGTTCCTGTCTGTCAATTAATATGTCTTATGCTTCTCCTACCCCTAATGCATTTCTTAACAGACAGATTCACAATTTAAATTAAGCAACCATTTTTTACTCATTACATTTTTGAGGCACAATCTTTAATAAATATAAAGTACAAAAACATCAATAAATTTTTTACGAAGTAAAAAGAAAGTACATCAATTGCAATAAATTAAAAACAAGGTTTTATGGCTTTTTTTTTTTTTTTTCCTTCCTGCTGGAAAAGCAGGTCTCCTCAAAGCTTGGGGTGAGTTGCCTCTCCGGGACCGGTGCTGGTTGGTTGTGGCTGGGAGAGAGGACGGGGATCCGCTACTACCCAGCCCGGTCCCACTTCCCATGTGGCTATTCAGCCCTTCTCAGCCACCCGGACACACACGCTATCCATGCAGAATTATGTCAGAACAAGTTCAGGAAAATTGGTATGCGGTGCTCATTCCTGCTGTATAAATATATACAAGACCTTCCAGTGGACCTTACAAATGTCAAAGTGTTTGCTCTTTAGACTACTTTGTCAATATTTACTCAGCATAAGCTTCATGGGCATCCAACAGGGATCCTGTCTTTCTGGAGGCAATGTAACCAGGGACGTAAATCCAGCACGCACTCCTGAGCAGGTGGAGGGCAGGGCCCAGCAGCTGTGGGTTCTAGAAGATGCACATCGAGAGGCGCAGGGCCCTGACAACATTTGTGTTCATGATGGGACAAGAGATTTTTATTTTTTCCTTGCACTCAGTGACTCAAGTTTCTCCTGACTGAAGCTCACTTCATCCTGTGCACTACCTACACCCCGTGGTCTTGCACACTCTCAGGTGTGGCCAGCTCTGTGAGACAATTTCCAAGCCAAAGGAGAAGGGGCAGAAAGTGACTTTTTCCTGTCAGCTCCTAAGTACCTGTTTGCTTCAAAAGGCCAGTGAGCAAGGGTGCTGGGTGTTTGGAATGCTGTGTTGCTAACTGCAAGGCTGATTAAAAATATAATAAGAGTTCTTAGAAAAGGAAGGGAAGATTTGTTTGTAGACTCTGGTAATTTTAAAGATTTGCCCCCAGGTGAATTCCACATCAGAAATAAATAAATAAATAAAACAAACCCCAATAAGATAGTGAATTGATTCCTTAGAAACCAAATAGATATTCTCACCCCCTGACTATTCCTTTCCTCTCAGTTGTGATGCTTTTGTCCCTAGGTCGCCTCTTTGGGCACCAAGATTTCTAAGCTGAAACACAACAGCAACATCTTAACAAGATGTGATGTGAACTTGGATTGGAATCCTGTCCCAGATACACACACCAGCTGTGGCAACAGGGACACATTTGCTCACACACAATCTACAAAGCACAAGTCTTGAGCCTGGGCCATGGGATGTCCCTTAGAAATCACCGGAAGAAAGCTCCCTGCTCTGGTCAGCTGAGCTGTCAGGTGCTGGGGTGAACATTAAGTCTGAGGCCAAGCACTTAGAGATGACAACTTAAAACAGCAAAAGCTCTTTTCCTAGGGCCAGAGCCAAAATGCATAGGGAAACACAGCGCAGGCCAGGGCAGGCTCATCTGCCGACCACAATGAAGAATGTGAATATGTGTGTTGGAAACAGAACAGGCAAAGAAAAATAACAGAAGACATCTCAATCTTCCCTGTAGCCTTCCTCAACTTGTAGCACCTTCTAGAAATCTGGACTCATGACCTCCAACAGATGGCAGGCCTGGAGGGAGGGCGACCGGGGTACAGAGACCAAGTGTCCTAACTGGCTTGGACCTGTCCTGGTTTTAGCACTGGAAGTCCTGCATCCTGGAAATTCCCTCAGTCCTGGGCAAATGGTCACCCTAGCTAGTCACCCTGACTGAGGGACTCACGGCATGACCCCAGTCAGGGCATCCAGGCAGGTTTGCACCTTCTCTTAGAATCCTTGCAGAGGACAGCTATAACAGGGCGGCTGGACTCAGCTAGGTGCAGCCCCCAATCTAGGAAAGCACCAGGTGGGCTTAGGCATGATGCTTCTATTGAGGAAGGGGCTCTACTGTGAATACCCAGTTTGGGAGAGAAAGAGGAAACCACATGGCCTGTGTCCTTGCCACCAAGACCCAGGGAAACCCAGCCCTGTGTAGACAGGAATAGATACCAAAACCCATCCATCCTGGACGCGTTCCCAGAGTCACAGTATAAAGCTCAAGTCCCACAACTCGGGCATTTGGCTCCTGTTTTATAGCTTCTGCAGAATTAAATCTGGAAAAGAAACAGCCCCGACAGCCTCTCCAGGAGGACACCAGGTAGCCAGAGGAAGGACAAGTCAAGAGTGGACACCCAAGACCCCACCACGGCATCAAGGCTACCAGCTGAGGGGCACCCCCACTCAGGAGCATCGCAACTCCCCATGGCTAGGCGCCTAGCCCAGCTGACCCCTCCCCTGCCGTGAAGCATCAACACAGCTCTGCGTGGCCAGCAGGTTGTCTGGTGAACCCCCCCTCTGTGTGCACCACCATTGATGTGACCAGATCCCGCCCCAGGCTGGCCCCCCACATCCCCCAATAAGCTTTGAAAATTGCACAGCACTATCAGAATGTCATCAGTCTGATGGCCGAGAAGGAAATTAATATTGAAAGAAAAGTAAGGCCAACCTCCCTGGTGGGAATAAAATCCAACTCTGACGAAAATGAAAAGGCTCCAGTTCCAAGAAGGCCTGGATCCTGGGGAGACCTGGCCACACCCTGCACCCCAGCCATGGCCTTGTCGTGGTTTCTGAGGTCCTTACAAGTGTGCTGGCACACACCAGGAGAGGAACCTTACTGCCTGTTTAAAAGGCGGTGTTCTTTTCAGACCCCATGGTTAGACCGCTTCCACGGGTTCTTCCCTCCACATGAAAACGGAGGGCAAAGTACCAATCCTTCCACGAGGTTGGCGGTAACTTCTCTCCTCGGAGAATATCAGACATGCTCTCAATTACTGAACTTTAAAAAGTTGCAAGAAAAGTGCAAACAGGCCCAGAGAGACTGCAGAGGGGAATAAGGGATGGAAAACATTCATTTGAACCACAACGACTTCCTGAGTACCCACAGGGGCTGGGAAGGGCGCCCTCCGCTGAGCCATCCATCATTTTCTCTCTCTGGGCCTCCATTTCCCTATCTGCACAGCACTGGGCCCTGGAGTGATGATCGAGAAGTCCTCCCTCCTCTGCACGGCCATCACTGTATGGCTTTGTGGAGAAAGGGGTAAGAACTGAAGAGGAAGCTCGAGCTTTTTGGTTCACGTCCCCAAACACCAGCTATTCCCAAACACAGCTATCAGGTCACCCCTTGGTCTTTTCTTCTCTGAGCCCTACTTAACTTGCAAAGACCCTAGCTGGACAGAGGGAAGATTTCTGGACTCTGAGAGAGTTAATCCCCTGAATCAGGTAATGAGGGCTAGGAGGCTGGGTGTCTGCACCCACTGTCTGTGTGGACAGTGAGAAACCCACTGAGGGGTGGGGGGACCTGGTGAGAACCTGGCCCCACCCACTAGGCTGGTCTCAGTGCTCCAGTGGCAGCCACTGCCTGCACCTGACAAGGACCGTGCCCAGCCCTGGGAAGCTCCACTGTGGTCCTGCAGTCATCTCAATCACCTGCTGCTATTTAACTTTCTGTATATTCTTGCCTGAATCCTCTAAGGACAAGGACCTTGGATCCCCCATCTTGCACATAGTAGGCAAGCAACAAACACTGGCTGTCTCATTTGAAAAGAGGTTAGTTGGAGGTCACTCCCAGCAGGGAGGTGTTGCTAACAACCTGTGCAACAGAATCTGCCCCTCTCTGTCCCACTCCAGACCTGGACCAGCCGCCAGCCTCTCTCAAACCCTCCTCAACCAACTGCCTGACTCCACCCCAGCCTCTTCCATCTAGTCCCCAAACAGAAGCCACTGGGATTGTGATAAAGCAACTGGCTGGTGCTGTCACTCCCTCATAGGACACCCTCAGTGACTTGCCACTGATCTCAGAAGAAAGTCCAAATTCCCCAAAGCAGCCCCCAAGTCCTCCACCATTTGGCTCTGCTTCCTCTTCAGCTCCTCCCAGCTTCTAGAATGTGCCAAGACCTCTCTCTCCTTACTTCCCATTCTGCCTCCTCTGCTGGAAACCCAGAGGCAGATGCAGAGAAGTGGAGAATGAGGCAACCTGCCCCTCCCAGACCACAGGTGAAAGGCCACTTCTGGGGGAGAGGCCAGCTTCTGTGCCGTTAGCACCATTCCTCTTCATGTTATTAAACATGCCAACTGAAATCACTGATCTATAGCCAGATGTTCCAGATGTTCTAGCAAACTGTCATCTCTGTGTGGTCAGATCAGCCCCCTACAACCCACACTCCACGCCCCATATATCTACTACAAACACATTGTCTGGCTGGGCTAGTCCATTTGCTGTTACTTAACAAAATACCTGGGGCAGGCCAACTTTATGAAGAAGAGGTTTATTTAACTCACAATTTTGGAAGCTGAAAACCCGAACAGCATGCCACTGGCTCTGTCAAGGGCCTCATGGCAGATGGCAGAAGCACACGTAGGAGTCAACGACCACATCTCAGAACAGGAAACCAGAGAACGATTCAGGGGTCAGGCTTGCTCTTACAACAATCCCTAGAACAAACTCAGAGTCCTGCAAGAACTACCTCAATCCTTTCCAAGGGCAGTGCCCTAAGGATCTCCCATTAGTTCCACCTTTTAGAGGTCCCAGCTCTCTTACATCTGACACCGAGGATCAAGCTCCACGTGGGACCCTTGGGGATCCGCTCAGACCACTTCCACACCATGACGACCACTTGACATAGATGCATAAAATGAAGGAAGGAATGGACACCACCATCGACCTCCTCAAACCTCCTAAGTAGTTGCCTAGACATCTCAGATGGATCCAAACCCAGCCAGTCCCAGAACACAGACAAGTACTGGGGTATAAAGCAAAGTCCTTCCTGGGTCTCTGAGTGTGACCGGCATTTTGAGAAGTGCTACTTCATGAGGAAGGGCCTCTGAGATGGACGGGATGCAGAACCCACCGCTGAGGAAGAGGACAGAAAGCACCCAAGCTGATGGTCTCCTTGCATTTGGTGTCACCCTGGGCTGTGTCCACACCCAAACACCCCATGTTCAAGAATGCATTGTCGCCAGGCATGGTGGCAATCCCAGTGACTGTAATCCCAGTGACTCGGGAGGCTGAGACGGGAGGATTGCAAGTTTGAGGCCAGCCTCAGAAACTTAGTGAGACCCTGTCTCAAAATAAAAAAAGAAAAAGGACTGGGGATGTGGCTCAGTGGTTAAGCACCTCTGGGTTCAATCCCTAGTACCAAAAATAAATACATAAAATAAAAAAGAATGCATGCCATATCATGTCCCTTTTCTCTTTCACAAATAAGACTGAAACCTTTGCTGCCAGCTCCAGTGGAGGAGGCAGCTGAATTGTGAGGGGAGGGCGCTGTCATTCAAACCACTCTAAAGATGCAAAGAAACACAGAGGAACAGGCAGAGAACTGCAAGTGAGGGGTGGATAGAGACCTGCGTCTCGGTTTTCCCAAAGTTGCCCGGATGATAAAGTCTTTCTCTGAGATGAAAGCCAAACTGCTGCACCTGCTTCCCTACCTACATCACCACATCCCCCACCCTGGCAAGGAGAAGCGCATCCAAGACAGCAGTCCATCTCGAGAGCTGAGTGCACGAACAGCTCTTCAGACTGCTAGATGAATTAAAGAACTTGGCTGAGCAGAACCGAAGGGGACTTTTAGGCAAAGGCTCCTGAGTAATAAAAGCTCCCAAACTTATAAGAGCTCCCTGCAAAGTTGCCAACACCTTGGGAAGGTCAAGTGATGAGAAGAACAATGATCTGGCCTAATATGTGCATCTGGGCACGGACCATTTCCATCTTTGTTGCATCTGATCTTCTGAATGGCCCTGAGAGGTAGAGAAAATGATCTCCATTGTGCAGACATGGAAAGTGGTGTTCTGATGAGTCACACAGGACCGTGTTTTTCCCCAAGGCCCATGTCCTGGGTCTGAATGTGAGGGGCCCACACAGCAGGGGCGTGGGAGTGGGCGATGTGCTGATGCTGAGTGGGCTGAAGGACTCCCCAGTGATGGCCACATCTGCCCCTCCAGGAGGGCCCTCGGCCCCGCCCGTGGCTCACCATTATTTGTAGATGATGAACGTGTCTAAGGCGGGAAGAACCCAACATGTCAATCAGAAGGTCAGGAGGCAGCAGCTCCCTCGTTAATATTTATTATCATCATTAACTAAATTTAACCACTATGTAAAAAAAATTAATGTTTCATATAAATATAAAAGAGTAAGCTGGGGCGTGATGGAATCCGTTTCAGGGCAAGTGGGGATCGCCTCCATCACACTGTGATGAACCTCTCCCAAAGGTGAAGAAGTGGTGGCTTGGCTCTGTGCTCTCAGGCCGTGGAGGCTAAAGGTGGGCAGGTGTGGTGGCAGGGAAGGGGGCTCTGGGGGTGGGAAGAAAGGAAACGAAGGCGTGGCTGTGCCCTGCTCCCAGAAGCAACTTCAAAGTGAATTGCCCTGTGGGTATTAGCATTTTCTGGACTACAATGAAGGTTCTGAAGTTAAAACCCACCATTTTCAAGTGCTCAAAACTCCTGGGAAGGTGCACAGCTCCCCACAGATGTCCTTCCAGCTGTGTGCTGAGTAATGATGGCCCAGGAGAGTGCTCTCCTAGTAAAGTGTGACCATTCTCCCTGCCACAAGGGGGCCTAGCTTCAGTGGGAGGAGAGGCAGGGGCCAGAGGGAGGGAAGGAGGAAAACCAGGAGTCAAGGAGGGCTGGAGGGTTAGGTGCCCCACCCTGTCCAGCAGACTGAGAAGGACCAGGAGAGGGCTGAGGGACAGCAACAGAGAGAGGACAAAGAGAAAAGGAAAGACGAGGAGCGGGGAGAAGAGTCTTTTAGGAATGGTGGGGTGGGAGGTGGGCAGAGAGAGAAAGAAAACATTTGAGAGACATGAATGAAAGAAATTATGTAAGTGGAAAGGACTGTAGATGGAGAGGGCCTGGGGCTTGGAAACTGATGGAGATGTGGCCATGAGGGCGACCACCAAAAGTGGCCAGGAAAGAGGTCTCAGGAGAGCCACTACGGGTCACTTCCAAGACTGGAGACTTCAGGCCTTTTGTCTACCTTCCATGCACTCAGATTGTCAAATGACGCCGTGATTTTTCTTCTTTTTAAAGAATAATTTAACCAGCCGAGGGTATGGTCAAGAGGGAAGTTACCTACTCAGCCAACCCTGGTGGACAGAATGAACAGGAAGCAGTTTGGAGACAATCCTGCTTCTGCCTCAGAGATGATCTGGGGCTGTCCTGAGCCAAGAGGACATTCTGGAATCTGGCATGGCCGGGGGAACTCTCGCTGGCCTCAGCAAACCTCCAAGAGCTCCTGTGAAGTCCTCAAACATGCCTGATCACATTGGAGAAATAGAACTGTCCAGAAGATGCCAGGGACATGCCCCAAATTGAACCAACTGGGAAAAAAGCTGTGGGGTCTGTGATTAGGATCTCCAGGGCTCATGCACAGCAATCTCTGCAGAGCCTTCTCCTCATCTCCCCTCCTGGCCAGGTCTACGCCTCCTACATCATGAATCAGATTCAAACCCAACACCTTAAGGGCCCAGTGAGGGCCCAAGTCCCCTGCACTGCTGTAGAATGTGTCTGAACAAGGACAGATGTCAAGATCCTCAGGTGGAGTCTTGACTACTTCTGATGCCCCTGCCTGCACCCCTGGCACCTGGGCCCACAACAGAGCAAATCCCCCCAAATCAGAGCAGGAGCAGATGGAAGCCACAGTGGCCCACCACCATGGACAGCCGTCCAGGAGAGCAGCAGCCTGGACTCTGCAGAGGGCCTGCCACTGCTGCTGGCATTTCTGCGCTGCATTTTTCTTCTGTGCAAGGTCACGGACGGTAAAGCCCTGGCTCTAGTTTCTGCTGTGCCCCCAACTGGTCATGTGGTTGTGATGACTGGCGTCAGGTATCTGAGGGAGGGTGGCGTATCGACCACACCTACCTCCCAGTATTCCTGAACAATTTCCAAGTTGGAGGGACTCTGCCAACAGAGGTGCACCAACAGCAGCACAGGGGCCTGTATACCAGTGCAGGGGTCCTGCCACTATCTAGCACCCAGGAGGCGGAGTTCAGTGACTGCCCAGGCCCCTTGAAAGGCCTTGAGTGGGCGTCTCCCAGATGCTGCATGCTGACCTCACTGCCTCACAGGGAAGGCCCTGCTGGGGTGAAGCCTCCCCACTGGAGTGTGCACCTGTGCTTCCTTCTTCTTGCAGCCTTAAGATGACGACTGTGGAAAAGGAAGAAAGCCAGAGAGGACGGAAAAGAAGAAGGCAAGAAATCAAAGGGTACAGAAAGGCAGCTGCAGAGGAGGGCAGAGCAACATGAGATGGACACACAGAATCAATATTCCCGACACGTGCTGCTCCACAGGCCCCAGCCCTGGCCACGGGACTTCTAGGAAGGAAGCAGACAGGATTTGGACCAAGCCTGGCTCCACCCACAGCTCCACTGCCTGGAGCTGACCCAAGAGTTTCTGCAGGTCTGGGGTCAGAGCCAGGTGCTTGCTTGAGAGGCCAACTCAGACACCCAGCCCAGTGGCTGTCCCTGTAGCCCCAGCCTCCAGCCAGGCCACTTTCTCCGGCTGAGCCCAGACCCCATGTCAGGTTAGCTTGTGCCCTGAGTCACCTTCCTTTGTGTGGGAGAAAGAGTTGAAAGATCCCCAAAAATTTCACCTAAATATCACCTTTCTCTAAATACACCTGGAAAAATCCAGAGGAACTGACCCATTGGACCCAGAGGTTCTGCTGAAGGAAGGACATGTTAATGCCTGCTACACCATCCTCTAGGTCGATTTTACACAGGGTGCGACTGTGGTCCTTTACAGGGAGGCCATTCGGTGCCTCTGCTGAGCCTGCTGCAGCCTGGCTTGGGGCCTAGAGTTCTCCCTAGATGTCCTGAAGTCCCCCAGTATGGGCTGCTCAGAGGCAGCCGTCCACTGCTCCAGACCTGGCCAGGAGCTCTGGAGGTGTGAGGGGTCCCGAGATGGTGCTCAGAGCTGGGTCAGCACCGACTGAACACATTTGCACACTCTGGGCAGTCCCAGCACCCTGATGCCCAGGGATCCTCAGGAAGAGGGAAATCAAGACAGAGTGACACCCTCCGGGCTGCTCACAGGGAGAGGGCTCAAAGCAACAGTGCTAGGGTGGGACTCCCTTTTTGTGCCAAGACTGAGGCTGTGGCTAAAGCAGTGGGTGATGAAGTGGAGGCAGACCTAACTAAACACACCCCACCAACACCAGGGGGATCAGATTACATGCTGCACCTCTGCCTGGCTATTAAACAGGTACCAGAAAGGAAAACAAAACAAAACAACAACAACAAAAATAAAACACAAGGTTCTAGAGAAGGAGAGTTTATGCCTGGTACCCAGCAGGACGGTGCAGCCCAAAACACAGATCTCCATCCATCCACCTGGGCACCTGGAGTCACAAACTGTCTCGGATGATGGAGGTCACAGCCTCTAGGGGACAAAGAGGGAATGGTCCTCTGAGGTGGTTCTAGTGACCTTCCAAGCAGACTTGCTCAGCATGGGCCTCCCTGGAAAACAGAAAACTATCCAAAGGTCTGAAGGCAGACCAGAGGGGCTGCTGGGGAAGGGCATGGTGTGGCTCTGCAGGGAAGGACGTGTGGCTGAAGCTATAATGGTCAGGACTTCTCCAGAAGGCTGGCCGCGTTAGGATGACAACCTCCTCTAGATTGATTGTTCTTCCCACTAGCAAGGTCAGGAATATTAATTTTGTACACGTTAATTTGATGTAATGTGCGAGATGAATGCTTGTTCAGTTGGGTATCACTGTGTTAATAAAGCTGCGATGCTTTCATGCCAAGAAAAGCATGGCATTAGCTGATTGGTGAATGAAGTCAGTGTGAAGAAGGCCACATTACTCTTTGGCAGAGCCAGGGTAGCCAGTGGTTTGTTCAGGCCACGCCAGGCGGCTGCTGCTGCTTGTTAGGGGACTGATGACAGTGAGGCTCCAAAGGACACCTCCCAGTTGTTGGAAACCCCAGCTTGTTCCAAACACTCAGCATCCAGAACAAGTCCTGTTCCTCCAGGTGTGGCAGAAAACAAGAGGCCAGGAGCCTCAGAAGCCATGCCTGGGGCTCCCACCACTGGCTTAAGAAAGACACTGCCTCGTGCTTTTTCCTTTGGATTCCTATTGCTGTGAGAGTCCTGGTCTGCCATCTCAGAAGCCACTCACCACAGCAGCTCAGGAAAAGAGGAGGCCTGAACGTTGGAAGGCTCACCAAGATCATAAAGGAAAGGCAGCTTCCCCATCCCTAAAGTGACTCTCCTCAAAATGTTCTGGATGGTACGTTCTGCAGTAGTTCAGGTGCCAACCCTGTGCAAAGAAAAATAATCCAGAGCACACACCACCAAAGCAACTGCCTTGGACAGTTCTTCAACTAACACATAGTAAATAAATACTCGGTTCTGGGACCGTCTGAGTCGCCTTTGTCCTTGACTTCAAGCACATACCAACCAACTGGGCACCGGATCAGCAGTGGACGTTCACCACAGCCAGTTCTCTGGGTGTCTGAATTCATGTCCTGTGTCGCATTGGAGGGTGTCACTGTTGAAGTCACCCCAGTCCACTGTGGAATGGACAAGGCAGCGCCATGATGCAGGTCGGCTGGCAGTGGGGGAGGGTCTGGGTTGACACCTGTCAGTTGGCCCACAGCCAGTGGTGGTCTATCAGGTGAAGCAAGGGTCCTGATTTCAGGATAAGTTCTGGCAAGAGTGGTGACAGAAATAAAGCTTGCAGTGAGTGCCATGTCCCTTTTCCTCTTCCTGAGCTCAACGTATTTTCCAGTTCTCCTTCCCCTTTTGAGTGAAGAATCCAAGATCTAAACTCCTTCCCTCTATCCTTTTTCCTTTTAATTCTGCAAAAGGCATAGGGTAAATCCTAACATGCAGTGAATCCAATAAATTGGTATAAATTCATCCAAAGAATTTTCTCCTTAGAAGAATAGGAGTTGGGTAAGTTATCAGGAGGAGGGGGTGGGCTTGGGTTTTTTAAATTGCACGTGTGAGCAGTGGTCCGTTTTTCTAATGGCTCTGTGCTCATACATCTTCAGCTCTGGAGCATGACAGAGTGATGGTCATGAAGTAGCTCGTGGTCTCCAATAAGGCAGTGAATGAGACCAAGAGGAACTCTTGCTGGCCTACACACTCACTGACCTCAAAACCCAGGGAAGCCTCAGCTGAACACTGGGCAATGAGTTGAGGAAGTTTGGGTGCAACCTCTTCAAAGTGGCTATACGTGAATAACTCAAGTTCTCACTGGGAGTCACTGGCTTGTCTCCATAATGCCTTAACAGCTATATCCAGGAAGAAGGTGGATGGATGGCTTACAAGAAAGAGGAATGAAGATTTATATGAAAAGGGAGGCAATTGATTCACTCAACCCATCTATCTTTCTATCCACCTATGCATGTGTGCATCCATCCATTCATCCATCCACCCACCTACTCATTGATTCATCTAGCTACCAAGCCATCCATTCACCCACCCACATATCCATCCATCCATCCATCCGTCCATCCATCCATCTCATCCATCTCATTCGTCATGTATTAGACACTAATTACATATTCTGGATGCTTTAAGATTAGGAATAAAAAGTTATCAAAATAAATGGGTCATAGTCAAAGGTTTTACTTTAATGTAGTCGAATGACCTTGGTTACATAGAGCACAAAGAAATAAGAGGATCATATGTCTTAGCACAAATGTCTCAGTTTGACGCTCAGAATCCAAAATAATCAAGCCCCATGTTACCTTCCAGTTTTTACCTTCCACTTCCTGCCTCCACATACACAGGCTTTCCTGACAATGTTCCTAGTTCCTGGCTTTGATTTATCCTGTTTCCTCTACATTAGATACAATGCTCATCTCTTCATATCCCAGTCCCTGTCCTCCAATGGCTTGCTCATTCCACTGCCCCCAGGAAGTCCTTTCTCACCTTGTCTCTTACAGTGACTTCTTTAATATCAGGGATGGTACAGGAACAAAAAGTCCTCTCTGAGCTCTAAACTCAAGAAAAATATTATTATTGACATTATTTCTGTCTTGTTCGCCATTAATCTTCTGCAACTTTTAGAATCATTAGCCATTTGCACAAACTGTCTCCTCCTGCACACTACAGGCAATCCTCACTTCCGCATCCTTCCCGTGGCCTGCCGTACCAGCTAGTCTCAGTACCTTCTGGTTGAATTCCCGTAGTTTGGTTGGTGGTGCTTAGTCTAAGAACCACCACATGCCAAGGGTCACCACAAGTGGAAGTTTCCACCAGCTTCCTCAACAGCTCTCAAATGCTGGGTAAAGGAGCTGGGAGTGTCCTCTGAACTCCTGGGCATCTCTTCTTGGGGTCTCACTCCATTTCACACATATGGACACTCCAGTAGAGAGCCATGGCTGCAAGTGTAACTCAGGAGAACCCACAAAGGTCCCTCTCCTATAACCTGAAGAAAGACCTGAAGAAGAAATGCTCACAAAGACCCTAGGGAAGCTCAGTCCTACCCTCTCTGCATGGAGCACCAGCGTAGTGGTCACTATGGTCAAGCCATTTTTCCTACAGCCTACAGCACTGCCAGCACTGAGCCAGGACTCAGCTAGCCCTGGCCTAGCACTCAGGTAGCCCTGGCCTAGCACTGACCCAGCACTCAGCCAGACTTTACCCAGTACTCAGTCAGCATTCAGTCAGCCCTGGCCCAGTATTCAGTCAGTCCTGGCCTAGCACTCACCCATGTGTGCATCCAATCTAAGTCAATCCTTGCTCTGTACTTAGCACTTAGCCAGACCTCACCCAGTACTCACCTAGCACTCAAGCCCTAACCCAACCCTCACTGAGCACTTAGCCAATACTCACATGGCAATGTCTGAGCACCCAGTCAGTATTAATCAGCACTCAGTCCTCCCCAAGCCCTAACCCAGTACCTAGCACTCACCTAGAACTTACCAAGCACTCACAAAGCACTCACCCAGCAAACATGTAGTACTTAGATAGCACTAAGTAATGATCCACTACTCAGTCACCACTCACTGAGCACCCAGCCAGCACTCACATACTCAAATCACCATTTGAACAGATAGTGATGAAATCATCCCCACCTGTTTAAAGGAACAAAGACGATGATTCAAAGGTTTGAATCGTTTATAATTTTGACTGACATATATATGCCTGCAGATTTCAATTTTATTTCTGTATTAAAACAGATTTCCCCAAATCCTAGCCAGCATTACTATATGTATTTTCTTTATAATACAAATATGTATTGGCTTGTTTAGTCTGAGTTTGTGTTTCTTATACTAGATTCAGGAACCCTCCATACCTCACAGTTCATGTGTCAGGCGGAGAGAGGAGAAACTTACCAAGACAATATAAGTATCGCTGGCACCAACTGGATCATGCATTACTAGCCATAGACTCTTCTTAGAGGATAATTTAGAAGTATATATGAAAATTGGAAATACTGATATGTTTGACTCAGCTAGAAATCTATACTACAGATGTGCTCATGCATGGGCCAGAAAACCCCTTAGGATTTTTAACATTTCTCAGAATGTAGAGTAGATAAAGAAACTAATACCATGAAATACTATAGCAATTGGTAAGAATAAACCAGGAATACCAGTGTTAGTGGAGATAGGAAACAAGAGGAACTCTCCTGTAGGGCTGAAGCAGTACAAACTCTTCCTAGAATTTTGAAAATCTGTGTGGCACCTTCTACTAAAGCTACACACACATCTACTCAGTGACTCAGCAATTCCACCCCCAGACGCATATCCAGCAGAAATGCATACGTAGATCACCTGTCCAATGATATCCTTTGGCACACAATTCATCATAACAAGGAAACTAGAAACAACTCCAAAGTCCATCAATAGTAGAAGAGATAAATCTTTCATGACATACCCATACAATGGAATATCACACAGCAGTGAAAATGAACTATTATAGGAAACAACATAGAAGAATCCCACATACTAAGTGAAAGCAACCAGACACAGAAGAGAGAGTGTGTGTGTGTGTGTGTGTGTGTGTGTATACACTGTTTGAATCCATTTATATAAAAATTCAAACACAGGCAAAACTAATGTCTGGTATTAGAAGTCAGGAGTATAGTGACTTTGGGAAGTAGTGACCAGGAAGGAGCATAGGGACACCTGGGGCACTAAATGTTCTATTTGTGGGTCTGGAGTCTGGTGACATGAATATGTTCACTTGGGGGAAATATGTATGCTCATAATTTGGATGTTATATTACAAAATAACGTTTACTAAGTAAGATAATTCTCTAAGTTTTTGTGTGGTTAGGTATCTACGACAAATGGGGGTAGCCAAGTCTCAGAAGTCTCTATTTTCTGGGGTGTGTGTGGTTGTGTGGTGGGTGCTCAGGGAAAGGATCCTGGCCTGGCTATTAACAGGCTTCCGCGGGTGCAGGTGCGGGTGCTGGAGGACCACGTCATTGCTAGGAACCAAGGTGGCAGGACGGGGAGAAGGGGTCCACAAGCACACCTCCACGGAGCGCTGTGAAGTTCAACAAGTCATCTCGGTGATTTACTTGGGTCCAGCACCTCCTCCTATGTGCCAGGCTCTGAACGGGCAGCAGAGAGGACTCGGGACAAAGCACCCATCTCCATGGAGCACGCACTTGGGGAGGGCGTGGCGTGAGTAAGTGGCTTCCTGCATGGGGGTCTCCGCAGCCTCAGAAGCTGGCTCCGAAGGATGCCCAAACGTCCCCTGGTACTTCTAGACCCCTACTTTAGATTCCTTTGGGTCCTGACATTCTGGGTGATATTGTCACCCACCGTGACAACAGAGTGTGAGAAAACAGAGACACAAGGAACCGCTGTGCTGAAACTATTGACCTTAGCGGAAGGAAGAAACAGGAGCTACTTTTCTACCAGTCTGGAAAACTCCTGGGTGAGACCAAAGCTCCCCCAACCACAGGGGCGTCTGGTTCTTACTGTGGGAACCAGCAGGTCTTAGGTGTCTCGGATTTGGACCTGGTTTCTTTGGGATATTCTTTGGGATACCACCGGGGTGAACCCACCCTTCACCAGGCAGTCCTTGGTTCCTCTCAGATCCTCCACCCCAACACCACGGATCACCTCTCCAACTATCCCAACACCCTGAGGTGGACTCGGCAGGGGCAGGTGTCTGTGGGACAGGTGTCTGGAAACGGCCTGGTGAGATTTACAGCATAAACTCCCTGGGTCTCCACTCCTCCCCTGCTGGCAAACTAAGTGGATAATCAGGGAGCACAGAGGGTCAACAGAGGGGGCTCACTCCCCCTGCCTGCCTGGTTCCCGTCCTTCCCAAAACTGACAGAAAATTCTAAGGCTGGATTTTCTGATTGTGATACAGCTGCTCCAGGCTTGCAGGGGTCACTCAAAACAAACCAGCATCAGGCGCGGTGGCGCCTACCTGTAATACCAGCGACTCTGGAGGCAGGAGGACTGCAAGTTTGAGGCCAGCCTGGGTAACTTGGTAAGACCCTGTCTCAAAATAAAAAAATACACAGTGCTTTACCACTGAGCCTCATCCTTAGCTGGGTTCAATCCCCAGCAAAGAAAACAGAGAAAGAAAAAGGAAACAACAACAACAACAAAAACAGCATCAATGCCCCCACCCAGCCTTCACGTGCTTCCCTGCCCACTCCCTGACCCGATGCACCCCAACAGGCATAGCAACTTCATCCCTAAAACACAGTGAAGAAACCTACAGCCACATCAGCAGACATCTGAGACAGGCCAGGCCACCATGACTGCAGTAGGACAGTTATGTGGAGGTCCCCATGGAGATGCATAGGACTTTTGGGATCTCAGTAGGTTCCAACTTCCCTGGAAGTTCCCACAAACCCAGACAAGGTCACTTTGGGCCTCTGCTCATGTGACCAGGAGCACTGTACCTCCCCAAACCCAGCCAATGGCCTATGGGCCCTGCGCTTCATCATTCTCTCCACCCTAGCTAGCCCTTCTCAAATCTGCGCCCACAGCCCTCCTGGGATTCTGCAGCTAGTGTGATCCCTTCTTTCCACAGCCCCTAGCCCAGGCAGGGCCCTGGGCATTTGGTAAAGTACAGGGCCTAGGCAGGTACATGCTGGGCATTTGATAAGGTTCTTTCAAATTTGGCCAAACTTCCCCAATAAACGATGTCACCAACAGGGAAGGCAGACTCCATGCTTGCTCTTGTCATTTCATTTTGTTTCCTTGAGACCAAGCAGCATTTCCATGAAGAATCTGAAGCCCAGAACTCATTAGCAAGGCACCAGGCATCCCATTCACCTGCAGCTGCTCCAGCTCACAGCGGCACTGACCTACGTGGGCATGCTCGGTACTCCCGTGGGTACTTGCTGTGCATGACCTCAGCCCACCTGCACGGCAGCCCAGGAGGACGGCGAGCCCACCTGAGTACTCCATTTCATGGATAAGACTGAGGCCGACGGGTGATTGGCAGTCACAGGCTGGGCTTTCCCTACTGTGCCTCACTGCTTCTCTCCTGAGCTCACATTTACAGTGTAGTGCATAAGGGCGAAGAAATGGAGAAAGGGTTCCCTAATGCTTTAAGCCTGGTGCACAACCACGTGGCCACTCTCAGACTACAGGGAGACAGGCTGCAGTTCTGCCATGCCACCTGGGTGGAGTGTGGCTCTGGGAGTCTACCCCTCCGAGCCTCAGTGCCCCCACCTGCAAAATGGGGTGATTCAGTCTACCTTGGAGGACTGTGGGGAGACACCAAATATGACACGCAAATGGCACAGCTGGCAAAGCAGCAAGTGCCCCACAGCGGGGTGCCCAAAGCTCTCTGCGGGTCCCACTCCTGTGAGTCAGGTTTTTCTCTCCTTGGTCAAGAGAGGAAGGAGTTCAGCCCAAAAATACAAAAGGAAGAGCTGCTTTTTGAATTAAACAAAACCTGGAAATCTGTGAACACCATCTGTGACAGGGTTATAGGGGAGGGGAAGAGGAGGGAGTGGGCACGTGGGGCAGTGTCCTGACCACCGTGAAAAAGTACACCTGTGCTCAAAAGGCCCCTGTGTCCACACACCGCAAGGGAGCTCAGACGCTGCACCACGGCCCTCGGACTCCTACTGAACAAAGTCACCCGAAAGACCAACAATGGAACCCACTTAGTGTGTCGCCCACCCATTCGAGCCCAGGGACCCCATCTCAGGTCGGCCCTTTCTGGTGACTGCCTCTTGGGAGAGGACAGTGTGAACGGTTTATAGCTGCCACTGCGAACATGGAATGTCACACCAGCAAAGACACTTGTCAAATGCCTTTCCCTTACAAGCACCCTCATCATGACCTGTGTTAATGAAGTTAATTGAATTTAAGATCAATAATGGTTAATTATTGCAATTTGACATTCAGAGATAAATGGCTTTAAGACAGAGAAGTGTGCGTGCGAGAGAGAGAGAGAGAGAGAGGGAGAGAGAGAGAGAGAGTGTGTGTGTGTGTGTGTGTGTGTGAATTCTCTTCCAAAGAAGGTGAACGCGTTACAAGCCTAAGAGGGATCCCACAAGCCTTCCATTGATTCTGGTACAATCTGATCGACTTCATCCTCTGATGAATGTGGGCTTTTCAGAGCTACAAGTAAATGTTCTACAAGACTACTCTAACCCTTGTCACTGGCCAAATCTATATGTGCTGTACACCAGAAATCTATTGAGATAGATTAAAGAACTGCTGTAGAAACAAGAGTGGCTTCAATAAAGGTGAAGGTTTATTATATTGACTATTAATGTAACTTAACTGTATGCAGTTATGAATGCTTATGGATCAGGGCAGTTTAATTTGGGCCAGTTGGATATGATTATAATTGAACACCATTTTTTTTTTATATCACCAAACATGAACTCAATTCAAAAAGAAAAATAAAAGAAAGAAAAAAAAGAAAAACCAACCTAGCTCAGAAAGGAAGTTACAACTTGATTTTCAGACAGTGGAGGTCCCTGTGGGGCTGGCCATAGGGGCGCTGGCCCTGCCTCTGTGGGGCTGGCACTCACCACTCAGCCTCTCGTCCCCAGCCCCACAGCTTGCTGGGGGCTAAGGCCCTGGTGGACTGTGGCCATCCCCCGGCCCACAGTCAGGCCTGCTACGTGGCTCATCTGATTTCATCCCAGTTGGTAAAAAGTTTACTTTTCAGTAGGATTTCTTGGTAGGAAGACATGTCCCCAAATACGCCTGTAACGACACTCCTACATGCACCCTGAAACCAGTTAAATGACCACTTACAAGATTCATAATGACAAAGTAAATGTTGGCGGGGAAGGAAGTCCTACTGATTGCAGAGTACTGACAATAAAATGCGGCTGAGGAGTTCTGTCAAAATGTAAGATTATGCAAAAACACCGTTGAGAACACTGCTAATCATCTGCTTGTGTCAATTACTTGAAGGGTCTCTGACAGCATATTTACATTAAACACATTTCAGGAGCAAAATCCTTAATGCTATATCAGAATATTTTTCATTACCATTAGTGAATCTTTAAAAATCGTTTTTTTCCCCCTCGGCTACAATGGGAACCAAGCGAGACAAGGAAGGCCGGGTGGGGAGTCTGTGGGGGTGCAATGGATTGTGGGGGAAAATCAGCTCAGCCTGCTGAAAAGCAGGGGGTGAGACAGACTCAGATGTGAGGCATCCCTGTCACACTTTACTCCAAGGGCAGACGACAGGGCCCTCTTTCGTTCCCAAAAGCCTGTATGTCAAATTACAAGCAGCACTCACTCTCCTCCTAGCTGTGGTGGCCAACCCTATGTCTAAGGTCGCCTTATTTAACAAGGTGACAGGTATAGAGGGGCAATTACTGGAATTAAGTCTTAGATGGCATCTACTGGGACTGTACAGTTCCACCACCTCGTCCTGGTCACGCAGTCTTGTGCACAATAGGGATGACATGGAAGTAACCCAAAGAATGGGTTGGAGTGGTGCAGACGCGTGAAATGTGTCCCACAGGAAGGCACTGGCCTAAGGCTGGGCATCATCACAGATTGGGGACACCCCAGTGAAGAGCGCTATGAGGTTCACCGTAGGGGTTTCCTTGGAAGGTGACAGAACTTCAGGTTGGAAGGAGTCCAGCAGGGTTGGGAAAATACACCTGAGCACCCTCAGGAAGTTATACCCAAGACAGCCTGGGGCCTTTCCTGACAATCCAAATGACTGTGGTGACAATGGCAGCCAGGATGCTGTGATGTTTTAATTTTTAGTCCTTTATTAAACATTTTACACATGCTACCTTCTGTTCTCCTCCTACCACCCCCACCAAGGCAGGTTTAGTTGCCCCACCACTTCACAAAGGCACAGTGACCCACTCAGACGCTGAGCGGATGGAGTGAGAGCCAGGACCTGAACTCAGGTATCTGGGGCTTTGTTTACACGCCACACCAGGGATGTCTAGAGTGACTGCGAGTCAGCCCTCCAAGGTCCCAGCCCCGTAAGCACCTGATGACATTTCTTACATTCAGAGAGGCAGGTCAGGGGCCCATAAAAGCTTGGCAAGCCTTGACATCACCTTAATCTGGTGAAGTGTGTCTGTGACACTCAGATGATGGAGCCGCGGTGCCAGGTGTCCTGGGTCATCACTCGCAGGGCATCCTGAGGCTCTGGGATGCCTAGGAGTGGCCCCACTGGACCTGAGTTGATGCCCACACTCCCCAAGGGCCTGGAGGCCTGGGATTGACCTAGCCCTTTGCCATCATTGCCTCAGAAAGCACAGGGCTATGCTGGTGTCCAGGGAGAAAGATGGCACGCGGTGTAAATGAAACACAAGACTCCAACCTGCTCAATGAGAAATGCATGGAACATGCAGAGAATCAGAAAGGACTCACACCCATCCAAACAGCCAATCTAGGGGATTCGATATTTGTGCTCATTTTAGAAATCAGTGTATGCTGTATGGAAATTTAGAGTAAAATGCATTCCTTTTAAAAGAGTCTATATTGTGAATATTTAAATCAAATGTTTCCTCCCCATTCCCAAACATTTCCCTAAGTGACCCTTACAGCTGTGTGCTTTAGTTTTATGTTATTCTATTGTTTAGGGAATAATGTCAAGGAAAGAAGTCTGTCCATGACCAGTACAGATACATTTTCTTTTCTGAACATTTTCAATCTACAGTTGATTGAACCTGCAGATGTTGAATCTAAGGCTATGAAGGGCCAATTATATGTAAATATAATAAATATATACACACACTGTGTATACATATATTTTTTTTTCCACCAGAATATGCAGGTAAAAAATGCAGAGATGTCACATTCAACCTCTGGTTGCACATCCACGTCTAAAGTGAGATCCACAATGAGGAAACCACAGGTCAAAACAGAAACATCCAGAAGCCAAAGGTTCTAGTTCAATAAGGCCAAAATTGGGGTAGATTCTGGGTGCCCCACTTCTTTCTTGATGGAAACAAGATGTCACGGAAAAATTATGTGGCTGGGTTCACTTTCATTTAAAAAATATAAATATTAAATACACATATAAATGTATATGCACATTATATACATAAAGACATAGGCACACATTTATCCACACATGCACACAAAACTCGTATGAATGTGACTGCCCTACAAAGTTATTCTGTAAATACATTATAACAAATGACTGCAAGCAAACTTACCCCAAATGAATGAATACACCAGACAAGAGCAAGCTATCCAAATGGGCAGGGTCTGCTATTGAATCATGAAGATTCCTGACACTCGAGCACCCACTCTAGGGAACGGCCCCTCTTCTCTCTGGGAAGAGACCAAGACTAGCATGGCTGCTGAGCTGCAAGTCTTGTAAACTGATCTCTGCCAGTGTTGAGGAGCTCGCTCAGGTTTGCACCTGGACACTGGTTATGCTACCACGCTGAAGTAGCCAGTATCCTTTCTTGAGAGGACAGCACAGGTCTGGCTCACCAGAGGCACTTGGTCCACATGGGAGCCCATGGGCTCAGAGCAGGGCCCAGAGTCATCAAACCGAGGGCTCCATTCACAATGGCATGAGCCACATGACTTCCCTTTCATCAGGTTCAAGTGGTACTCCAACCCGACACTGCAGGGTTGCCGAGTGGACTGGACCAGCTCTGGGTGAGTGTCCCTCCCGTTATCCTTTAAGTATAACAAACAACAGCAAACAAACTCAACACCCAGCTTACACTGGTGCGGCTGGCTTTTCCTCCATCCCCGCTGCCTTCCTTTTAGGCCAGCACTTCTTACCCTGCAAGGTCCCCAGGCCTCTAGGCCAGATTTCTTAGAAACCTTAAAGCCTGCTACTGAATATGGGTACCCCAAAGGGATGGACTAGAGTCCCCTGGTTCAATCATGATTGGATTAAATATTGGCCTGTTCCAGCAAAGGCAAACAAATTTCAGAAAGACTTATCTTTTTGTGAGGACTTAGGTGGAGACCTACAAAATGATAACAATAGCTAACATTGAATGGGTCCTCTACTAAGGCCAGCTGCTGTTCCAGGCCCTTCCACACATTAGCCCACAACACTCCCCATAGGACTCCACAAAGTACACACTCTTATCATTTGCATTTCACAGATGTGGACACTGAAAAACTGGTTCATGGGGACAGGGCTAACCATGCAGGGCCAGGACTCTGGAATCATCTTTCTGGATGCAGCTTCCAAGCCTCTCTCTCTCTCACCCACTCCCCCCACCTTCCTAGTAGATCTGTACCCCATGTGCATCTCTGCTGTTTACAGAAAGAATCCCCCTCCCCCAAACTGTCAAACTGGGACCATAACCAAAAAAAATTAATCTCAAGTTTTTAAAATATCAAAACCTTAAAACGTATAATTAAATTAATCATCATAAATTACTTTTTAGCACTGAGAGTTGGATTTATAATATCATTTTCAAACCTCTCTGTGAGATTTAAATATTTTATAGCATATGTGAGTTAGAGGGAAATGTGTCTAAGGGCTTAAATATCGCTGCAGAGCAGCAGACTTTGACAAAAACTGTAGCACAACTGTTTCTAAGGTAGTTTGTAAAAATTATTTATTTCCATACCAGTTAATTATGATGGGAGTCTTTGTTGAATGCACAAGCATTAAAAAAGTGCTGATATTTTATGCATCTTTAACTGGAGCGCGATTCCCCGCAGCGCACTGGTAACTCCTTGACATTTAGCATTCACTCACAGCAACTGTAATAAGGGGTTTGATTGCTTCCTTTGCAGATGCAGTAATTTAATAACTGTGATCAGTTGCATAAATTTACTATACAACCATCTTAAGTTAGCCACATTAAAATTAAGCAAAATTGTAATCTGTTGACAGATTATTGCTACTGAACAATTCTACTAAAAGCATTTCAGATTAGCAAGTGCCACAAGCATTTGTGTTTTATAAGCTTGTAAAAAAATACAGCAGCTTCCTCCTTCTGCACCCCAATCTCGTCACCCCCCCCACACACACCCAAATGCACACACACCGTACATCTCACTATTAAATGATTTCATGAAATTCTATGCTTTCTGCTAAAATCGTCTGAACTGTGGATTTCAATATTTGAAATGTTTTGTGTGGTGAATTGTGCTACCTGGAAGGAAGAAAGAAAAAAAAAAAAAATAAGCAGCATGTCAGTTTCCTCTTTCTTTCTTCCCAGTAATTTCCTTTATGCAACTTCGCTTCCCATGGCTTTAAAGGGATAGGAAACCTCCTAGCATGGAGATCTCATGAAAAAAATGATCACGTTCCCCAGAGCAAAGGGAAAGCGCTAATTTCATACCTTAGCTGGAGAAAGGTAAAAGGTGCCCAGCTCCCTGTGAGGGAGGTCCCTGCAACAGGCATCCTTAATTAAGGAGACCACACGGAAGCCTTTTCCCCAGTTGCTAAAGAACCCCTCTCTGAGTCTGTGGGTAAAAAAGAGAAGAAGGCACAAGCTTCATGAGCCCCTTTTACCTACACCATAGGGATGAAGAAAACTGCACCTTTGCCCACTCTGCTCTGAGCGCCCTGAGACATGCATTCCTGCTCTATGCCCTGTTAATTGACTTTTCAGAGCAATGTTTAGCCAAGCAGGCAAGTCAGGAATAACTGTTTCTGATACTTCCCAGCAAATATCTTTAACCATCTGTTTACACTTGCCAAATATGCTTCCAAGTTTCCAATTTTATCAGTATATAAAAAGAATATCTGTTTTTAAAAAAAATTGTAAATATCTTGTGATGCATCTTTACATAATTCAAGAGAAATTTTTTAAAAATCTCACTTGAAAGCCAGCATGATCACAGATTTGTTTAAACTTTCATTTACATAGAGGTTTGGGGTGGGAGCCACAAAACTGGGTAGGCGCTTTTTTGGAACGGCCAAATGTCAAAGGTGAGTGCCTTCCCCGTGCAGTGACTGAAAACATGGTGGGCTCACTCTTGGGGCAGCCCTGCGTCTGCAGCCTGCCACCTCAGATGGATTTGGGGGGGTCTCTTCCAGACAGGTGAAGCGTCGGGGCTGGGCTGCAAGCTTGCTTCGGAGCAAAGACCACTGCTGAGCTTGACAAATTGGATGGGACTTCACTACCAAATTTTCTGCCAAGAGGCCTAACAGTCAAATGTCTATCTTCTTCTCATCACCAAGGAATGATGCTATGACTTTGACAAAGTGTCTCCGTTACTTAAAGATAGAGTTAATGCAAAGTGATCGAGAAACGTGAGGTCTGTAAAACTTTTAAGAGCCAAGTGAAAGCGACTTCCGTCATTGGCTCTTTTATCCTGAGAAGGCATGTGTGTGTGTCTTGGGGGCGGGGGGGTGGGGGGTGCATGTATACGAAGGAGGGTGTGTGTATATGGGTGTATGTATATGTAAAACCTGAATTTGCATTAAGCAGCAAAGAACCTGGGTTTCCACTGCAGCCACCATTACCTGTAATTCTTTATAATAAATTGGAGATACCCTGGGCTAGGTTTGTTTGCTTCTAATTATAACTAATTATGCTTCTAAATATGTTCTTTAGGGTTACCTCATGTATAAAAAATGGAGGGAGGAAAGAAAGAAAATGCATCGGGATTATTAAAAGAAAGAGAAACATACTAATTAGCTAACTAGTATACTCATTTCAATGTTTAATAATATTTTTTAACATTCCAGCATACGCTGCAGAATAAAAAATTACCCACAGCACCACCTGTGCGTCCCCTGGGACATGAGGATTTAGAGTTCTCTGCTGCAGTCTTGGAGTCCTCGTTTCTAAATATTTCTTTGATATTTCTTTGTATTCCACCCATCCCACCCCCACAAATTAAAAGCCAAAAAAAAAAAAAAGATAGTAAATTTTGTTCCCCACCAAAGCCTTTTAAATAACATCTCTACAAAGCCCAACTTAATTACATAACTCAAGTGCTTGAGGAAAAAAAAAATCACATCTATTCCCATAATTTTGGAAGCTGCTTCTACCGTTTCTATATGTGCAGACTGCATTGCTCTGTGAAATGCCAAGCGCCTGCCCTAGTCCCTCAGCCTGGGGAGGAAAGGGTGCCATCGTCCCCCTTCACTTTCTCCATCTGCTTGGTCCTCCCCTCTCGGCGTTCTGGGAAGGTTCTGGGCTTTGTGTGACCGCTGAGAGGGCCAAATGCGTGTGGCTGAGGAAGACAGGTGACACTGAGGGTGCAGAGAAACACAGCACTGGGCACACGCGGCTGGATCCACCCTCTCACCTGTAAACAGAACACCTGAGCGGAAGGCAGAGCCGGGTGGTGCTTATCTGGACTAGACAATTAAAAACCAGGTAATGAATGGCCAAAGCCAAGGGTGTCCCCCAAGCCTCGGGGGCTCGCCTACCTTTAACTCCACTTCTGACTGTGGGTCAGTCGTACACAAACAAAGCCTTAACAGAAATGTTACCGGGGAAATAATAGCCATTTCCAATGATAATACACAATTTTAGCACTGACGCTTGGCTGATTTAGGTGTTCGGCCAATGTGTCAAGCAGCCTGCCTTCCTTAGGCGGGCCTTTAATGGGTAACTGGCAGGCTCTGGCAGCCTTATTTCTGTTTTAGATTTGGTTTGTCATTGGGTATCCATTACCTGCCATTCATCTTTGATCTCTTTGGACAGGCCTGATCAAAAGATGTCATTTGACCTACTCCACTTGGCAGAAACTTGTATGACTCTCATAAAGGGGCCACCCCAGCTATAAATAAAATGACATTATTATTTTTCTGTCCTATCATGTAGAAGAGACAATTATGATAATGCAGTGTCTGTCATCGGGAGCCCAGCAAATTGCTAGCTCTCACGCAACTGTTTAGCTTTCTTATTTGTTTTTTGTCTGTTTTCCTCCATTTCAAGTTGAAAATAAAGCAGAATTGAAATCCCTAATACTCTGCCTCCCACTCCAACAGTCTCAGGGCTTCTTCCCATGGCACTGACATGCAGGTGTGGCTAGCAGCTTGCGTTTGTCAACGGTGGGCTGCGGCTGCGTTGGCAAGGAAAGCCAACAATGGCATCTAGTCTGTCCTTCATTTAGTGTTTTGAAAACAAGCTAATCTCTGAAATTAGAACTGAGAGATATGACTGCAAATAGATAAAAATCATGGCCAGGGTTTATTGTGTCCTTAATCAAGTCATAATAAGGAAAAATGCATTGGAACGTTCACCCGACAGGCAAAATAAAGACGGCGAAGGTGCTCTCGCCAGGGAGTCCACGGCCTTGGGGCACACTGATCCAAGGGTTTCTACATTCTTCAGTGTGGACCCACAATACAAGCTCCGTTTTTATGACACCAACTCTCAGTGCTTTCTGGAAATGGTTGTGGGTACTGCAGATCTGCTTCTTTCTCTGGCTGGCTTAGGGCTCCACAGGGACACCCGGGTAATGAAAAGAGATAACTAACCCAGTAGTCATTCTCTGCTGGTCAGACTGTGTGAACCAGATGCAGCGAGTTCTCCACCCACTAAGTGCCAGGAACCTGCCCTGCTCCAGGGTCTCCTCCCAGTCAATGTTCTTGCTCGGGAAGGGAGAACAAGAGACACAGCATCAAAGACCCATGCTGGAATTCCAGCTGGTCGGCTCAGATTCAGATCTTTCTAGAGCTAAGGAGGAAGCAGGAATCTTATAGATAGACACTGAGTCCAACACCTCATCCATCAGAGGAGAACAAGTGGAAAGAATGCCCACAGGTAACATTCACTAATGGCAGGGCTGAGACCAGATTCAAAATCTCTTAACTCCCTGATCAGGGACCATACCCATGACAGGTCTCCTGCCTGCCATTTTCTCCAAGGCTAGCCCAAGAACTTACTTTTCAATAAAATATGAATGACCATGGAGTTGTTCCTCCACAGGGTTGCTGCTGTTCTTGGGTATCGAGGGCTGGTTCCAGCTTTGCCCAACATGAAGATGCACAGGATGTGTTACTACTGGTTATCTCTGATGGATACCATGTCAGTGACCATCCCTCCATACAGTGCTCTGGGCTCAGGACTTGGGATTCCTAAGGTCTCTCAGTGCAACCATTTATCCACTCCTGGGGACAGGATATGGAGGGGAACCCTCAGGGAAAGTGAGGCAAGGGGGTAGGTGATTAAAGAATGGAAAGATGAAAGGGAGAGAAGAAGCTGATTCTGAATTCCTCACCTGAAGGAGGAAGTGGTCGCTAGCTGGATGAAGACGATGGAGCCATGTTTTCTGCAAGAAGGTAGAAGAAATGCTTTGCAAGTACGGGAGCCCAAGAGGGGCAACTCAATTCCCTGATGGAGCAGGGATGCAACAGAGACTCTCTGGCTTCTGTATGTGGCACTCATTTTATAGAAGTACACATTTCAAGGATTTCTCAGCTTTGAGAACCATCAAGTCAACAAGAGTAAACATTTGGATTAGCAGGGGGGGTCAAGAAAGATCTGAAAATAGACCCCAAACTGAGAAATCTAGGCGGGCAAATAAAAAGTATAGAAAACCTGGCACTTCTTCAGCCATACAGACGTAGCTTCTCTTGCAAAGCATTAGATAACATGGGCCCAAAGGTGGTTCTAAGGATGACGGTTACCCTATTGTTCTCTAGAACTTAGCTTTTTTTCTCACTTCTTAAGATGAACAAGATGTCCCTCATCATCATGTTCCCATCCTTCTCGGCATCCATCTCAGTCATGGTACCCACATCAGAATTACCTATGTCTGTCACATCTTCCCCCCTACCCCTTGAGGACTGCCTATCTTGGTATCTCCAGCACCTGCCAGCACTGGCCTGAGCAGGTGCTCAATACACGTCCACTCAGATTATTTTAACACATACTCCAGTGCCCTCAGAGGAATTTGTGATTACAGGAAAATGCATACAAGCACGTTTTCCTTCCTTGAGCTTAAGCAACATCTCCTTCCCCAGTCCTAGAACTCCAGGTCCCATTCATCATGCTGTCACATCACACAGTTTGCTGAGCCTCTACTAAGTGCCTCTGTCTTCTCATGTCTTTCCCCAACCCTGGTCCCAGATAATGAGCCTCTCTTTCCTCCAAGCTGCCTCTTCGGTGCCAATGGATCAAAACTGAAGACTGAGTTGAGTGAACCCAGCAGAGTGACAGGCAGAGCAGAAGAGGAGATTATAGTCTTCCTTTAAGCAAATGCAAGCTTCTAGATAATTGGGGGCATTCCACACACATTTTCTTTTTGGTATAGCACCAACCCCAGCAACTAGCATCCAGGGTGGTCTGCAAACATCTGCTGTGTGGATGAATGAGTGAACTCAGGAGCATGAGGCTGGGAGCCAGGAGGAGAATGAAAACAGGCAAAGGGCTGGGCAAGGCAGTGGCTCTTTGTGGTGCATATGGCATGACGAGAACAGACACCAGAATCCCTCAGGCCTCGGGTTTGTCTTCTGCTCTGTCCTGAGCAGCTGGGGAACCAGGGCAAGTTACCGCAACTCTCTAAGTTTCTGATCCTTTGTCTTTAAAACAAGAATAGAAGTACCCTCTTCTGAGAATTGCTGTTGATGGAATTATGCTCATAAAGCACTTAGCATAGTGCCTGGTATGGGGCAAGCATTCAATAAAGAAAAGTTATTTCTGGTTATAGAAATTATGATGTTCCTTCAACTAGGATGATCCCTGCAGTGGCAAGGGCAGGATCTCCACAATGACATGATCAGTCCCCCACTGGGCCCCACCCTTGCAGCGGGAAGAATCATTAAAATGTCCCGGAAACTCCTGCCTGAGCAGTCAGCTCAGCCTCCTGAGCCCAAGAAGGAGGGTGATCACCTCCACAAGGTGGTGGCTAAAAAACCCTTCCACCAGCCCAAATTCTCTCCTCATCTCAGGTGAAGGACTTCACACACCACAAGACAAGAAGACTCTGAGCTGAGCTGTGTTCTGCTTTGGCTACTTACAAAGAGCAGAGCAACCTTGAGCAGGCTGGGATAGGAGCTGGAGAACAGGGGGTGGTGAGGGTCATGCATTCATCCATCTAACACTCGACTTGTCGATTTATTTTATCAGTTCATTCCCAACACCTAGGGCAGATTAAGAGCATTAGAAAAGAGTGGAAGGGTGGAGACATGAGGAGAGACCCAACAGGTGCTCCATGACAGTGCTGGCTCTGGCCTGCCTTCCCACTGTGAGTCTCCTCTGGGGCCAGAGGCAAGAGCTAAGGATAAGAGTCTGGCCTGCAGCCTCTGATCTGTACAGGTTTGCTCCTTGGAGGACAAGGCCTCAGTTCCATAGAAGCCTCGAGCCCATGCAGCATGGAATGGAGGAGAGGAGGAGTGGGGCTCGTGTCCCTGAACAGCACACAGGCACCACACCAAAGCTCAGCTCTGTGGGGCTGAATGTGAAGACCTGAACATGGGAATCCTGTTTAAAGAATAAGGGGGCTCTGAGCTCAGCTACCCTCTCTTGGCAGCCTGGATTCCCCTCATAGCCTTCCAGCCTCAGTTTCCCCATCTACAGAATGGGGGTGGTGACAACAACTTTCTCCCAGAGCTATGTCTTGCGTGGTGCTCTGTGCTGTGCACACCACTCCACGGGGAAGGCCAACTTTCTCCCAAATGCAGCAGGACATGATAAATCAGCAGAGCCACCAAAGAATCATCTAGAGCTGTGATGGCCATCAGATTATAAAGTTGTAGATAATGAATGTTGAATAAAATTAAAACTCAGTGCCTCCGTTGTACTCACATTTCAAGTGCCGTGGCTGGTGGCTCCCATGTGGGACGCTCAGAGTAAAACTTTTCCTGAGGGCAGAAGGTTCCACTGGGCTGATTGGAGGGGACCTGTTCTAGTGCTTAATGAATCCTCCGTCTCCCTGATGCCTCCCCTCTTCCTCTTCAGGAGACACTTTCCTATAAGAATAGCTCTTAACCCTTTGGGAGTTAAGGACCCCTTTGAGAAGCTAAGGGAAGTTAACACTTGCTGAAATCCAGGGTGTCTCACAGTGGGGGAGGAGTTTCACCAGTGTCACAAGAAAATATGAGGTGGTTCACCTTGACTCACACAGCCATAAATTACTCCCTTGTCAGTTCTGTCTTTTTCCTTCTGATTGCTTCAAGGAGAAAGTATCCGGTGGGTGCTATCGGTCTTTAACACCTCCCTAACACTTGCTAATCTCCCTTTTTTAAGACGAGAGATAAGGCATCAGATTCAGGCTGTAGGCAAGCAGGAGAATCCAGCTAGGATTTAATGACATTGTTTGATTTCACGGCATTTATTTTTATGGTTATTTTCTCTTTATGGCAAGTGATTCTGGGTCTTCATTTATAGGACCGACACACTTTCCTTTTAAAAATAAATTTATTTGAGTTAAAATGTGTGTAAATAATAATGTTCAACAGTACATGGAGTATGCAGATATGTCAAAGAGCATGACAGGTTTGGGACACAGGATGCCAAGCCTGTGCAGAGGCAACGCACAGTCACAGAGGGTTCTGCAGAGGACTCTGTGAGGGAAGCACCCAGCCCACAGGGAGGGATCTGATCTCCTAGTTAACAAGCAGGATTCCCAACACCCCAGACTTCTAAGGGAATTTGGCAGATTTCTATTGAAAACTCTAAACTTCCAGTTTGGGGAGGTAGCAGTTATCCAACCTCAATGTGAATAAATATGCTAATAAAAAATGTAAAATTTGCAATGAGCCATTATCAATTAAAGACAGGATGCTTCATCTCTGAATTATGGCTCCAGCACTTGGCTTCTGACCAGAGCCTG